>CAJQUW010015847.1:0-641695 GCA_907163375.1 Prostheceraeus crozeri | reverse complement strand
CTACAAATGAGACTCTAGCCGATGTGAGTGTATATCAGTTTCCCTCTACAACTTGCTAAGTGTTTTATGTAATTTTATAGTACCAGCAACAAACTCTGTGTGAATGCTTGTAAACTTTTGTGTATAATGTTGTAAGTACTAAGCAAAAATTGTAATTGTATTATCTATTTCCATATTAGAATAAAAATGTCTGTAAAACGGAAGGCATCTTCTCGTCAATCGAAACGGTCCTTCAAACCTTCAATCAGTTTAAAAAGGCGTTGCGAAAGTTAAACAGGATTACATGATAATAAGAAGAAGTGTAAATTGATTCAAAATTCAAGTGATGATTTCATTCGTGATTTAGCTTTTGCAATACACAAATGTCCTACCTATTTACAAGCCTCTGTTGAATGCTGGCTCTTTGAATAGCATAAAAAAGTTTTCAAATCCAAGGAGTAGTGATAAGAAAAGGCGAAACTTAATTCAGCGCGGTGGTGGTGGGTTTCTAAGTATGTTAAATGATATTGGAAACAGTATTAATGGTGTAATCAATAGTCCGCTTGGAAGGATTGCAGCAACTGCTGCAATGTTAATATAAGGTTAGCGAATCATAAAGTGACACGTCATCACTTTGATTGATGAGTCATATATAGGTGTATATAAGGAAGACGCTTTAATGATATTTTACCACTTTCAAGTGACAATTCATTTGCGCTGGTTGAAAGCTCCGAATTAGTACTTGTTGAAACATGACTCAGAGAATGTATACAATCAGAGAGGAAGGTGACGCTTTTGAGCAAGATCTCTTGAAGCTTCGTCCGACACGAAAGGTGCAAGGGATTGGAAATACGTTCTACTTTCAAACCTTGAATTATGGTGATGATGGCTTTTATCTTCAAGTTCCATTCTTCCACAGTAATGGTATGTCTACATCAGGGTATAGCAATATGAGACAAATGCGAGTGACTTTTCCAAAATGGCAACAGGTGATTCTTAAAACTATTGACTCTTTCGCGAAAGAATGTGTTGAGCTGCCTGAAAGTGCTCCCACTCATTGGAGAAAGGCATTAGAGGAAGGAGTTGGTTATAAGGAATTGCCGGAATTCGATACACTGTTTTTAAAACTATCTGATCATTTTCAAGCATTCGATCTCTTTACAAAACGCGATGGAATGTGAGGATCTCAAACGGGGTCGCTATATGGGCTTAGTTCACGTTACCGGACTTTATATTGGCTCACATGGTTCGACTGGTAAAGTCGCATCTTTACAAATGAAGGTTCTTCAACTAGTCTATGAACCACTACCAATTGATAAATGCTTAATTAACATTGATAAGACTGCTTCAAGTGATGGGAAGGAAGAGAGCAAAAAGCGAGGTCGGAAATCTAAAGATGGGAATCCTAAATTGAAGTTGAAGCGCCAAGATGCTGACTTGAAAACTTTCTATAATCCTAATTGTGATGAGGAAACACAAATGTTTTAATTTGTAAATGTTTTAATTTGTAAATGTAACTTGAAAGTTTCTATTCTGAATGTAAATAAACTTGATCTGGAACATGTGTCTGTTTTGTTGTTCTAAGCAAAATTAGCGGGATGATGAGTTTAATGTTAATGGAATTATAAGATGACAGATTTTCGTCTATTCACTGATCGCACAATGTGTGTCGCTGGACCAAGTCAGTCCGGTTTAAAACTACATTTGTAACTGAATTGCTACAATATAGAAATGAAATGTTTAACAAGGAAATTAAGAGAGTCAAATGGTATTATGGAATATTTCAACCACAACTACATTCTGCACTTCGCCAGAAAGGTTATGAGGTGAAGCAAGGGTTGCCATTAACTGAGGATATCAAAGCAGGTGACTTACTAGTATTAGATGATCTATTACGAGAAAGCAAATCTTCAAAGGATGTAACTGAAATGTTCATTCAAACTGCACATCATAGGAAGCTTTTATTATCTACATCACCCAAAACATCTTCGATGGAGGGAAAGAGCAAAGAACTAGAAGTTTGAATACACATTATTTGGCAATATTTAAAAATCCAAGAGATAGCAGTCAGATACATCATCTCAGTAGACAGATATTACCTCAACAACCTAAAGTACTTTCAAAAATATATGAAGATGTAACAAAGAAACCACATGGTTATCTATTTATTGATCTAACCCAGGAATGTCCGGAACGACTTCGATTTCGAACAAATATCATACCTAATTCTGCTGAACCAATGACAGTTTTCTCAGTTCACAGTTAGTTTTAAGCAATGTACTTTGTTGCCTTATTATTTTCAAACATGTCGTATTCAAAGATGGTAGTCATTCCTCAAGAGGAGTATGTACAATTGACTACATTACAAAGTGCACAGGAAGTCAAAAATATAGATCAACCTATTACGAATCAACTTAAGGAACTAACACAAAAGGATATGGAAATTCAGAAGATTAAGGATCCCTATCGACGAATGCAGTTAGCAGCTGAAAACATTGACGACAGGCGACAGATTCGTGACAAGTTCCGACGATTTATAACCTTGTCAACACCTCGACCATATCGTGTGCGCGCTGAGCGATTATTTGACTTCATTGATCCACATGTGAAGTTCAATGAGAGAGGGGAGATAATAGATGAAACAACTGGTGATGTTATTAGAAATAGTCACATAGATGACCTTCTACAATATGCTGTCAGAGATGTAAGGCGAGAAAAAAACTAGGTGCACCACAAGGGTGGTCATATTTTCAGAAAATTTTATCTGATCAAAATGTACCTCACAATATTATTGGAGGACCGACTGTGAATGAATTGGATAAGGGTCACTTACAAGATGGATCAAAGAGTAAAACACCCACGATGGCGGTCAAGCGAGAGCTTGCAGATCCCGATGATCTGCAACCAAAAAGAGCTACTAGGCGCTCAATGCGTGTTGCGAAGGAGTATAGTAAATATTAAGCAAATATGAATTAAGCCTTGCCTCTCTCATATCATGTCGTTACAAAAATTTTGCTGTTGTTTGAAATCTGCGCTCGAAGGCAAAGGAGAAGAGGGCATAGAGGTTGATATCAATTGTGTTAGCAGTTGCTGTGCGAGTAATACGCGTGCAAATCAGAACAAAGACGATGAGTACAGCAGTGAAACTCAGAAAGATTTATTACGACTTAAATCATCCCGCAAGTTTCAGTCGTCCGGAGGTTCTAGCTCGTGCAGCAGGTGTGGGAATAGAGAAAGTCAAGAAGTGGTTGAGGAGTCAACCGACTTACACTCTTCACAAAAATGCGAGAAAGCGGTTTCCAACAAGAAAATATGTTGTTAACAATATAGATAGTCAATGGCAAGCGGACTTGGCTAACATGCAACAGATATCACAGTACAATGATGGCTATAAATACATCTTAACCGTAATAGATATTTTATCTCGCTATGCTTGGGCACGTGCGCTGAAATCTAAACGAGGACCAGAAGTTGAAGCGGCTTTTCAGAGCATTTTCGATGAGGGGCGTGTTCCGCAAAGAATACAGACCGATCAAGGGAAGGAATTCGAAAACTCTCATGTTCGAAGTCTCCTTAAAAGTCATAATGTGGAATTGTTTAGTGTCAAAAGTGCTTATAAAGCTGCCATGGTTGAGAGGTTCAATCGCACACTGAAGACAAAAATATGGCGCTATTTCACTGCAAAAAATACACATGTTTGGGTAGGTGAGCTGCAGAAATTTGTTAAGAATTACAATGAAAGCTACCATCGAATCATTAAGATGAAACCAGTTGATGTTACCCCAGATAATGCGATGGATGTATGGCTTCGATTGTATGATAAGAAAGCGAAAAACATTTCCAATGAAAAGAAAATTAATGTTGGTGATAGAGTTCGGATTTCAAAGGTTAAGTCTACATTTGAGAAGGGGTATCTACCTAATTGGACTGAAGAAGAGTTTTTTGTGGATGAAGTAAATACAAAATTTAGACCCACCATGTATAAATTAATAGATTACCATGGCAATCCAATTGAAGGAAAATTTTACTCTTATGAATTGCAAGTAGTAGACAGAAGTGAAGAGGTGTATATGATTGATAAAATAATTAGGAGGAAAGGTCATGGCAAATCAAAGGAAATATCTAGTTAAATGGAAAGGATATCCTGATTCATTCAATAGCTGGATAACGCACCAGGATCTACAAAATGTGGAGATGGGAGACACTCGTAACTTTTAAGCTAATATAGCATGTGACTTCTTCCATATATGAGTTTAACATGTCTACTAACTTCAATATCATTCTTCCAAGCAATAGCAACCCCAAGATACTCCCAAGTAACAAACCATCTCTATACTCTGTTGAATTCGCTAATCCAATTACTCTGCATGGACCCCATGAAGTTGCTCTAACTGAAATTACTTATTACAACGATATCAGTTTGCTAAAGAACAACTATTTTGAATTACATAAAGAAGTGCGATAGAAGGATGATTGCTTTCGCATATTTCAAAATAGTCTACATGGTACATGGGCTTTTCATCATCTAACTTTACATCCTTTTTCAACATCTTTACCATCTGTTCAAAACATGATTAAAATTCAAAAGGCATTTGCAACGTCAACTTTTGATTCTAAGGTTCCCACAATGAGCTTGCAAGATACAGAAAAGGAAATCGGTAGAATGTTTGAACGAATAAATGATCTCTTCAAGCTGACTTTGAATAAATTCTACAAACCAGTCATAAAGGGGTCAACAAAATTGATGAAGGAAGGGAAGCATGTTCTTCTTGTATTAGGTAAGGATTTGAGTCATACTTTTGGGTATTCCAGAACAACTTTCTCATCAAGGTATTGGTACAATGGACGTGGGTGGAATTCGGAGAGGAAAGTCACTGATTTTAAATGTAGAATTGTGCCATTGTATGCATTACAAAAAAGGAGCATCCGAGTAAAAAATAAATTTGAGGTCATTAGAAGTGTTGAAGACTTTGCAAGAAAGTTTCAAGGATCAGTGCCAGAAACGTTAATGACTTGTGAATATACGAAAGAGAAAGTAACTTTATTTACTGTTGAAACGGAGGCAGAATTTATTGTTTTTACTAAAAAGACACCATTGGAAAAGTCTGAGTCCGCTGTTATTGAATTTGGATCTGAAATGATTGGGATGTTTAAGGGCCTTGAAAGCGCACCTTGGTTGACAGAATTAAATGATACATTCAAGGTTCAATTGTCCTCTTCTAAACTCAAAGCATCAACAAATGCTTCATGGGATATCCACGTATACCGCGAAGACATATTGGGTGATGAATTGTCTACTTCCAGTGAACTTGTAAAAAGAGTTAATTTGAACATTGAAAGCTTGAAAACGCCATCTGAATTGTGTACAAAGTTAAATGAGTTTGGTGTAGATTACCTTGATGCAGATGAATATCACTTTTCTTATGACCCACATAAGAAACGCATGATTCTAAAGGTAGGGAAGAACTCTCTTATCAAGCTGGATAGCGTGTTAACGACCACATTGGGATTCTCAAAATCAACTATTTATGAAGGTACATCAATAGGCGATACAGCCCCATCACTAGAGCGTGATATAAGTAACTTATACGTCTATTGTAACATTATTGAATATACAAGGGTTGGCGACATTGAGGCCCCACTTCTGCGCACATTTCCTCTCTCATCCGTAAGGAAGCAACTAATCAATCGAGAATTTTTTAACACAATGTATCTACCAATCAGCCGAAATTTCATCAATAGAATTGACATATCAATTCATGATGACGCAGGAGAAGTAGTACCGTTCTGTGGTGGTGTTACTGTCTTGACCCTACATATTAGGTCACGAGAATAAGGCTTTACGCTATTGTGACTTCCATAGTTATTCAATAGTCATAATGACAGGCATTTACAGTAGACCATCATATCAGAGCGGTTATCCCGTGTTTGTTGGAGGTAGACGACAAGTTGGAGGAGGCATATTTGGTGCACTAAGACGTATGGTTCTTCCAACACTCGAAAAGTATGGCGTACCAATCATGAAGCGTGTTGGAAGCAGGGCTTTAGATTTTGGTGCAAATGTTGTAGCTGATGCGCTTCAAGGTGAGGATATCGGTGAATCTATGAAAATGCGCGCGCAGCAATCTGCCATAGACGCATTAGATGATTTAACAAAGACGAGACGTACAGTTCGGAAGAAGCGTAGGAAGTCAAGACAAGTTGGATCAGGCCGAGTTACTAAGCAAAGACGCAGGAAAAGTAAAAAGCCGACTAGAGCAGCACGTTCTAAATCTAGACGTCGAGTGAAAACAAGAAAGCGCAAACGAAATTCCACAGCTACTAGAAACAAGTCAAAACGAAGGAAGACAACATATTTGTAGAGCTAATACGATGCAGAGTATCAATTCGGCTTTGTGTTTCTTCGATTTTCCCCCTCATCAGACAGACATCATCTCCTCAACAATTGTAGACATAGTCCCCACAACAAATATCGATGGTAACCAGCAGCCTATTCAGTTTGATATACCTGCCAATCCTCAAGATTATATTGACTGTCAATCCATTGATTTAGAGTTGTGTATACAAATTAAGAAGACTGATGGTACAAATATCGATTCATCCAAGGATAAAGTGGGATTAGCAAATCTTCCTATTGCCAGTCTGTTCTCAGATGTGTATCTAATATTGAATGACAAACAGATTGAAGGAGGGGATCGAGCATATCCATATGGAGCATATATACATACAATGACTCAATTTCAAAAGCAAGCTAAACAGTCACACTTGCAAGTTTCTGGGTGGTATGATGATCAGCAAGGGAAATTTGATGATGTCTCAAATACAGGGTTGAAAAGACGAATGGATTTAACAGCGGATTCAAAGGAATTATACTTGAAAGGACCCGTCTATCTTGATTTCCTTCGTCAATCTAGATATCTGCTATCACAGGTTAAAATGCAAATAAAATTTATTCGTGCAAATCCTGAGTTCGCGTTAATGGCTTTTGGAGCTACAAACTATCAAGTCAACATAAGTAATGCCGTGCTCAATGTAAGGCGAGTAACAGTGAACCCGTCAGTCATCAACGAGCATGCGACAGGATTGAGGAAATACAATGCAATATATCCAGTTAATCACAGTGTGTTGACAAACTTCACAATTGGTGCGGGATCATCCTCACATGCCTACCCAAATCTTTTTCCCACTGCAATGCCAAAGGCGGTGTATATCACATTTGTGGAAAATGAGGCATTCATTGGTGCTTTTGAAAAGAATCCATTCAATTTCCAACACTTTAATGTTAGCAAACTAGCACTCTAT
This sequence comes from Prostheceraeus crozeri, assembly GCA_907163375.1. NCBI lineage: Eukaryota > Metazoa > Platyhelminthes > Polycladida > Euryleptidae > Prostheceraeus > Prostheceraeus crozeri. The sequence continues at coordinate 634,414 of CAJQUW010015847.1, read as the reverse complement.
CAGGATGGGAAATTTGTATCTTGCAAAGCATATGAGCCTAATTTCAAAGATGGCAAATTCGCACGTGAATATGGTTCTATTTTCACCGCCCTCAACATGTTTAATACAGACGATTCAAATGGAATTACAATGGATATGTACAAGAATGGCTACTTCTTCATTATGTACAACCTCACAGCAGATGCAGATCTAGGTGGTGAAAGCGTAGGAGTTACAAAGCCTGGAAATCTACGACTGGAGGTATCATTTGAGTCACCTTTGAAGAAAACAATTACTTGTCTCATTTATGCTATCTATGATAGCAAAGTTGAGATAACAAGAATGAGAGACGTGACTGTCAGCTATCAGAGATGAGTAACTTAAGCAACATAGAAATCTTGAGGAAAATGAGGAAAGCTCATCCCTACTCCAAGACAATATTTCTCAATGTCTTTTCTAGAGATAATTTACCTGATTCAATTCCTTTCTATCCTTGTTTGCTTATCATCAATACGGATACCAACAATCTTCCCGGAAAACATTGGATTGCTGTATACATCAATCGTTATAAAGTTGCCGAATATTTTGACTCTCTTAATCAACCTCGTTTACATGATATCGCATTATGGATGAACAGGTTTTCCTCGACTGTTAGGAAAGTGACATCGTTCCCACTTCAAAGTAATACATCTCTAATGTGCGGTGGCTATGTACTCTATTTTGTCAACGAGAGACCATTGAAAAATAACTGTAAAAGTGCTTTAGAACTATTTTCAAAAAACTGTGATAAAAATGATGTAATTCTTACTAAATATGTTGAAACAGTTTTGAAATAAAGTTTTATGTTGTATCATTAACTTGCTCTCTTTTTCCAAAACAAGGGTTTATAAGGAAAACAAAAACATGCTCATATTTCATTATCTATTCACATATATACAAAAAACATGTTCACATTTCATTATCTATCCACATATATACAAAATCTACAATTTGGTTTTCATGAAACATTTTTTCAAATCACATATGATGGGAGGCACATCACTTATGTCTTTAATGCCGGTTATCACAATCTTTCCATTATGGAACACATGAACATGATATGGATGCCAGTTAGTCAATTGAGCTGCTGGAAATAGCTCCACTTCATAAGTTAGATTATGTGATGATGTAACTTTACGGAAATCATAGTGATAGTGTAATTCACATAACACGGTCATTGTCTTCACTTTCCAATCAGATCATGAATCACCAAGTAAATGTTCCAAAGTTAAGTGTAGATATGAGAGATCACCCTCCATGACCCTTCCAATACATTGGATTGTTCCATTTGGAAAGAATAGGATAGTGAGAGATCTATCCTTCCTCTGAATCCTCCATGTTAACATTAAGGGTCTTCCAAGATGTAAGCTAGTTGTCGGCTTCAATTTGCGTTTTATCAGTAGCCATTGTTTTCGGTTGGGTATATTCCTCTCGATCTCTTGTAGATTGAGTTTTGACTTTGCTTTTGTAGTTAACATCCGATTTACAACTTCCAACCGTTTGATGTCCTCCATCTTTAATGAATGACGTTATCTGTGGTAGTATCTCCCTTGTAAAGGTTTCCCATGTGACGTCACTGAAACGAAAAAATCGATATTCAACATCTTCACGTTTTGGTGAACAGACGTATAGTTTGACTGATGAATCACACTTTATCCATACCTTGTCATCGAGAGGAATCTTGATCCGAGTCTTATGGTTGTCAATGAGATCCGCAAAGTCTTTCAGTGAAGGCAATGAGTCAATACTAATGCAAACGCCACGATGTTTTCGATCACTATTTGCTATTGAATGACGAAATGCTATTCTTTTAGAATTTGTTATGTGAACGTTTTGAACGTCACTAAGTTTCCATGTTCTAATGTAATGAGGCATGTTCCGAAAGCTATGTTTCAAATTTAGGTTTAATGTTTGCCTAAAGTTTGTTATTTTATTAGCTCAACATATCGGAATGATGTTGAGTACAAATTCTTCACATATTCATTCACATTAGGACTACCTATTTATTAGTAATCATTTCTACATATCGGAAAGATGTAGAAATTTCAATTTTAGTAAGACTACTTATGTATTAGTAAGTGTTGCTACATGTCGGAAGATGCAGCAATCGCAAGATCTATTACAAGTGGAATATTATATTGTTTTTATTTAGACTTATTCTACATCACCTGTGACAGGAAGGCATCTCCTTCTCTTCGACGGTGGGGGAAGACCTAGGCTATAGTGTCCATATGGTAATGATAAATTTTTATCCAGCCAACAGCACTTATCCTCCTAAAGTGAAAGACCTCGCTTCCTAAATGATTTTGTGCTAACTATGTGATTTTTTGAATTTATAATTGTCATATCTTCAGTTGTATCATTCTCACTATAATAGACACTCCTATAGTCATCATGTTTCAATTTTTTAACTGCTGCTCTCTGAATTCCTTTTGCACGTTTGATGCTATGATTCGTAGAGTCTAGATATTTCATGGAATACATTTTCGGTTTTAGTAGGATCATTTCCTCAAGCAACTTTCCAGCACACTCATCCTTAAAACAACCTAATCTAGCTTTGTTTGTAGTTGAGTATAGTCGGTGATGACTGTCATAGTTTGAAGAGTCAAACTTTTCACCGAAGTATAGAAGTATATCTTCCAGACGGACAGATGGTGATGTGTATAAACATAGGAAGAAACTATCGGTATCACCTCCACAAAGTCGCGTTCTATTTATCAGTGGACATCCTTTTAGATCATTGTAATATAATTGATACATTTCCAACTTACTATAGTCAAGTACTGCTTGACCAACATATATTAATTTATTTAAAACTATTGAAGGTTTGTACATTTCCATACCAACCAGATCTTCATCAAATATTTTGTGTTGAACATAGAGAGGATGATTTGACAATTTCAGTAATTGTTTCTCATTTTTGACTAGTTAAAATTTTTTCCTTCTCCTTACATTTTCCATTGTTTTACCATATAAAGAATTATTTTTCAATTTGTAGAATGACTTTTCGAAGTCAGTGTTTGATTGAGCCCTCTTTTGAGAGTTCATATCAATGTATGTTTTTAACCAAGGCTTTTGTGTGAATTTTATGCCACTATGAATCTTCTTGATTCTCATGCCCATGATCAAGTAAAATTTTAAAATTGAATAGTGGACTACATAATTTTCCCTATCAAATTGATGGAGCAGAAGTTTCTTGATAGAAGAAAAATGTGTATTTGGTCTTACTTTTTCATATAGATTTTTCATATAGTGTGAAAACATTCTCTTTTCAATCATCTGCAATTCTGGAGCTAATGGGAAATCGGCAGTGTCATCATGAATGGCTGCAGGATACTCTAAATCTAAATCAAAAATGTAGCCCATTTCACCATCATCATCTATATTTTGAACATTTTCTTCATTTAAAAAATTATCTAATTCACTTTCATTCAACCATTTGAAATTTGAGTGGGTAGATTTCTACTGAGTGAAGAACCATAAAAGTTATTAACATCTAAGTAGGTCAAATGTCGACTTTCATGTGTATTATTTCCTAATTCTTCAATGCGTGCACGCGCTCGGTGAATGTTGGTGAAAGTCATACCCCCTCTAATTCCTCGTTCAAATAGATTGTACATATTTTCATCTTGTATGTAGTGTGGGGGATCATTGGAAGAGAAATTTAGTGCTGAGGTAAAGCTAAGATGTGGAAGACTGACAAAATGTACAGGGTCGACTTCATCCTCACGTTGACTCAATGCTCTAAACACTTCAAATATGTCTGCCAACAATAAAACATCTAACTTCAGATATGCCAGCATGTAATCACCAAATGTGCTACAATTAAATTCAATCCACGCCTTGTTAGCGTGTTCATATTCACTATCGGAACAGTGCTCACGAGTAAGATCATTATAGAATTCAAATTGTGGTGGTAGACAGTCTTCCGTCAACGTGTTTAAGTTTTTGAAGTATGAATATGGAAACACTCCCTTCTGATATAAAACATTATCACTTAATTGTGGAAATTCTACCCTTAATGTCTCTACATGCTCATACGTTTGCAAGCCCTTGGCTAATTCACTCAAGGATGCACTTAGAAATTGATATGAGTCTAAGAATTTTAGTTTAAAGTATACTGTCTTCCCTTTGTATTCATTTACAGGGACACTGGCGGATAAAGTTATATATTTTTCAGCAGTTGCTGCTACAACATCTAATTTCCAAGACTTCATTCTTCCAATCGCTTTATAGCAAACGATGTGGCTATCATAATTTTTAAAATTGTGGAAAAATATAGGGAGCTCCCGTCTGTTAAGTCTTAACCGGAGATTGCATTTCCTACATAATGTTTGCCTATATCGTCCGGTGATATGATCATGATCACGAACTTTTATGACTTCATCGCTGAATTTTGATTTACATTTGTTGCAACATTCTGCATTCTCGTGGCGTGCTTTTTCATCCGCTGACAGTGACATTGGCTGCCTAGTTGTTGCACATTGGTTGTCATATAAGTCTTGGGCTACAGTTTCTAAGTGGTGCAAGAAACTAATAATGCAATTTTCTCCCTCAAAGAGGTAATACTTGTTTTCAAATTTTGATTGAAGGGCATTATGCCAGACATGATAAGCTCCAATAGCCGCAGGTTTATGTATTTTATTATCAATGTAGCACTCTATATCTGCATAAATTACTAAAGGAGGACTTAGTTGATATTCCATGCTACTTGTTAGTACTTTTAGATCCGATGGCATTTTTTCTATTTGTGCTTTTCCTCGAATACAAAACTGGAAGTGTCGTTCTAGTGTTGTTTTATATGTGAATGACTGAGTGCATCTTTCACAGAAGTATTTATGTCTTTTTAAAGTTCTCCTATACAATCTTGACAGCTTTGGAATTCCACAATAGTGTGCTGCTCCATTGTTTAGAATTAGCAAAATATTAACCGTTTGCCTACCAGTAAAGTTACTATTATAACGAACACCTTTGAGTCCGTTTTCATAAAAGTGAATGTTAATTTTAATATCATTATTTTTCTCAAATTTTGGAATATCTTTAATTGATACTGGTGTGGAAATGCCTTCCATATTTAGCTCAGATGTCCACTCACTATATGATTTTACTTCATTCCTTGAATAAGGTACTTCATTATAATGCAATATTGATAAAACTGCATAAAGGAAGCAATCATTTGCATTTGAATTAACATTAATGACAGCTTTAGAGTTTTTTAACTTCTTTGGTAGAGGAAATGATTGTCCACCTGACAGTATTGGACTTGTTATTACATTGAACTCTATATTTTGTACATCATCTATAATCCAATTGCTACCCTTTTTTGTGAAGGCTTCAATATGATTTATTAGACTATTTAGATGATCCTGAAACCAAGCATCATAGTCATAAATATAGTTTGAGGATGATGAGGTAAAGTGTGCGAGAAAAGTTTCTTCTTCTTGAGGATTAGAACGGACATAACGAATTTGTGCAATCAGACGACCGCGCAATTGATAGCTCCTTAGTAAGTCAGACACTAAATTCCCTAACATGGAACGCATGCTTTCTAAGAATGATGTTATGTCCACAGTAGGTGTTGTTGGCGTGATATCATACACACGTGCATGGCCATTGAGTGCGCTTTCACTGAGACTAACAGTTCCATAGTTATTATGCATATTCATCTCACTATTTGTGTTATGTACATTCATATGCTGTCGAAATCTACTTATAGAGTTATACGTTTTGCCACACCGAGAGCAGTATTGCATAAAGTTTTGTATGTTAGTTGAAGCGCTGGTTGTTGGCTTAGAAGTAGATCTATTTTGATTATTTGAATTTGACTCTGTTATGCTATCATTCGGTTTATTATTGCATACAAGTTTATGTCTCTTAAGATTATCCATCCTATTCGTCTTATATGGACACTTGCTACATTGATACGTTTTTCCTAACTTACAAAATTTTTCATGTCGTTGCAAATTGCCTATGAGAGTGAACACTTTTCCACACTTGGTACAGACAACCATGATTATTGATGAGGATTGAAATTAGCAAGCCCTTATATACATCTACCATCTAATGACGTCAGCGTCATCACCAGCCAATACCATATGTTCCGATCTGTTGTAAAGAGAAAACACATACAATTTTAACAATTATTTTTTTTCAAAATAGAAGAAAATAAAAGTCAAAGTTACAGTCTAACGCATTTGACAATACCACTATGATATAGTTTTAGGTGACTGCAGCTGTCACTACAGCCACCCAAATCGTCCATCCTCGTAAAGCGCACTTTTCTGATCCCATTTTGGGAACAGTCGAGGTTGACAAGTGTCTCTTTATGGTGCTGTTGACTGGTGGTTACTTGGGAGGCCAACAGGAGGTTTGATTGAGTAATATTTCTTAGAGACTCAATCAAACCTCTATTGTCCTCCTTCAACTTCTCCTCGCGGGCCTCAACCTCCTTCAGGCGCTCTTGGCAACGACGGAGTTGTATCTCAACGTCTTCTTCTACTGTCGCGTCGAGATCGACATTATACTGTCGAACAGGGAGAGCAGCTGGAGGTGCGGGCGCAGCAGCGTGAGGGGAAGGATCTGCGGCTGGGATCGGAGAGGAAGGATCTGCGGCTGGGATCGGAGAGGAAGGAGCTGCGGCTGGGATCGGAGAGGAAGGAGCTGCGGCTGGGATCGAAGAAGAAGGACGCAGTGGAGATAAAGGAGCCAGTGTCATCATGGGCGATAAAGGAAGGCGCACACTCCAGCTCGGAGAAGCCCGGATGTGGCTGAACGAGACCTCCTCCTGAGATGCACACATCGCGGAGTCCTGTAATCGAAAGAAACAATTGTTTATCATCTATTTAGCATTTTACCATTGATGAGATACAAAAGTGAATTTCTCTTACCTCCGGCTGGATTGTGACTTTCTGACCGGTTCCAACCTCTGTCTCACGGGGCAACGAGTCATTCTAAAAGATAAATCAATCTATTACAAACAAAAAACATATTTTAATAGAAAATTCTGTACTCATGCAGTTGACCAACTTTGATACTTACATTTGTAACAGGATCATCATCCTCATCGGAAGAAGATGTCGGGGAAGAAGTCGCTGACGACGTTTCCTCATCAGATGAAGTCGCTGACGAGGTTTCATCGTCCTCTGATGAGGACTCCCGAATAGGATACGGCTTTTCCTCATTATCTTCCACCGATGTACTGGTCGCTGGCGTCGAAAGGAAACTTCGATGCTTCCTGAGGGACAGCGATCGCACAACCTGCAGAGAAAAATAATATAACATGCTCGCAACTCATTGAGAAGCATACATGTTCTTGGAAATACTTCATGCATTGAGAAATATTATTGATAAATAACTAAACAATGACACTTACGGGACTGGGAAGACACTTCTTCTCCGGTGTAGGCAAACGGGGTATACTGTTCACACCTGTAAACAGCTGAAGAAAAGAACATATTCAATTTCACATAAAGAGCTAATGAATAACTTTAACACTTACATTTCTCAAGCATTCAGCCGCTTTCTCCTCTTCAAAACTGACACAAGTCTGTTGAGGCAACTCACTCTGAAATGTTGTGACAATGTTGAAATACTTTTTACATGGTAGAATAATTAATGGAGTAAATGTATTCTCACATTTTTAGTGATGATCTTTTTTTGAATTAAGACCTTGGTCTTCTTAGGAGGAGGCATCTCATCATTATCCTGAAATATTTAAATGATATATGTTTTTATGCATAATGGACGAATAATTAATGTATTCGGTTTTAAGAAGCTATCCTTTGAAGGTATTATGTATGATTGGCAGAACTCACCTCAATATCACTTAAGGTGTCATCGATGAACTGTCGTGACTTGGGGGCTTTCTTTGGGACTCGGGACTTGACGGGTTTCTTTATTGTGGTAGGCTCCTCCACTTGTGAAAGGACACCTTCCATCGGCCTCTCCTTGTTGAATAATCGCTCCAACCTCCTCTTTTCAACCTTTGAGGTGAGGTTGATGCCCTTCCTCCCATTTTGCTGAGCACATGGCGTGTGCTTTTCAATGAATGCCTTAGAGGCTCCGGTATTTACCTTTTCATTGCTCCGTTTGTATGATTTGCAAGTTAGGCAATAAAGATATGTGCATTCACTTTTGAAGATACAGTTCTTGTGACCGCTCTTATTGGCATGTCGAACGGGTATTTGGCATGTTTCACAGAAGTGAAAAATTAGGCGCTGTCTTGCAAGACTCTCTTGTCGGACCATCTCTATAGAAGAAAAGAATTTTATTATAATTTTATCTCTTATTAAATGAAAACTCATTTATATATCATCACCAAAACTTTATGAAGTACTACCTTGATATTGAATAAATCTTAGAAAGAATTGAAATCTGAAGTTGAAATTGAAACCGAAAGTCGAAAGTTTAATTTTCATTCGAAAACGGTTTGCTCATAGAAAGAGTTGAAATTTACAAGTAGCTGTCTTGAAATTATTTAATTTCGAAATTAATTTAATGAAATGAAAGTGAAATTTCGAAAATTTCAACCAATCCTCAATTTGTTTAATTAAAAAAGCTTGAATTTTATACATCTGTTAGCAGATGACAGACTGAATATTTAAAATGGATGAAGGCTTTATTTAGGTATCTTTTATTTATAAACAAACTGTGAAAATCTTGTTGATTTAAATACACTTACATTTAAACTGATACATTCATGTCTCTCGCTCAATGACTTAATTTAGGATGAAAAATTAAAAAAAAACATGGTTAATAATATAACATAAAGTGTTCCTATCCTAAAAACCCAAGCTTCTATATTTAAAGCTATTTGGTTATAAAAACTTAATAATGTTCCTACTCCCGAATATCCTATAAAGTAGCACAACATGACAATGAAACTCACTTCAGAATTGTAATAAGAACCGGAGAACGGAGGAACGAAGAACGACGTCTGTTATGGACACTAAATAATTTGAAAATGAGTGAAAATTCGTTGTGTGCAACTTCTTTATATATGAAATTGACAAAGCAACTATGAACAAAGACCTTATGACATCACATCCTGGAATTGGTACGGTTAAACAAAATTGATAACTCAAACAAGAATTGGAACAGCTGGTTTATTTTTAACCTTAGAAATGGAAGTGTCATCATATGTGTTGAAAGATTTCTACATGTAAACAGTAGAGTGAATTCAAAGTAATATGAACTGATGGACTGATGTATTATTTGATATACATGTTATTATTAATAGTCATATAATGATTCATATTTGAAGATATAAAACGTGTGGTTTGAATAGAACATTAAATTTGAATTAAGCGCTAAATTTCGAAAATTCAAATTTCGCGCCAAAATTCGAATAATCAAATTTAAAGATTTTTTTCGAAAATTTGAATTTCGCGCCAAAATTCAAATAATCAAATTAAAATACTAGGTTAGGGTTAAGAATTAGGGTTAGGGTTAAGGTTAGGGTTAGGGTTAGGGTTAGGGTTAGGGAAGCAAGAAGAGTATCTATGGCACCCGGAACCCATGGGTAAATAAATTTTCGAGTGCGCGAAGCGCACTCGAAAATTTATTTACCCTATAATCCGAAAAATTTCGAGGGCGCGAAGCGCCCGAGAAATTTTGAGGCCCCCCCCGCCGTGTATGAAGTGTATGAAGGTCAAAGGTCAAGGTCAGGTCTAAGGTCAAGGTCAAGGTCAAGTGTAGAGGTTTGTAAATTATGGTCATTTTCGGTTGTAAAACTTTAACTTTGAAAATTTGTAAACTTAGTCATTTTTGTAAAAAAACTTGGAATTTTTTCAAGTTGCATACAGATGCATACAACTAGGATTTTTTCATCAAATGGGTACATACAATATATCATTCGAATGCTCTTTTCATGCTGATTCTAATGGTGTATTGTATGACACATGTATGACATATAACTAGAGAGCTACATGTCTTTAAAGAATGGGCTAAAAACTTAGTGAATTTAAAAATCTAACATTTGTCTGCTTGCATACAGTTGCATACAACTAGGATTTTCCCATCGAATAGGTACATACCTTATATCATTCTAAAGGTCTTTTCATTCTCATTCTTATGGTGTCGTGTATGACACATGTATGATATCATCCTGGACTGCTACAAGCATTTTAAAATTAACAACATAACTGTTTCTTTAAAAGTTATATGTTCCTATTTATTTCAAGTTGAAGTCTTCATACTTGATTTTTTGTTTCAATTCAGTTATTGAACATCATTAATTGTAGATAGTTATTCCCCTTTCCCATTCAGACCTTAATTGAAGACCGATTTGTGAAATGATAAAACAAGTCTGTTCATATATACAAATGAATATTAAATAAAGAGATTAAGAAAAAACACACTAAATGTCATCAAGGCAAGAAAGGGTACAAGTTTTTTAAAGTCCACTTGGAAATGGATCCTGGTCTTCTTGGGCGCACAGGGACAGCGACGTGGTGTGTCAAGGTCGATGACCGAAAATTCGAGAGCGGTTGTGAGGTTCCGCTCGTTCGGCTCCATCCTCATGAACACCCGTTTGGTGTGGTACTTTTTCGGGGCGTTCTTGACTTTGACCGTGACCCGTCCATAAAGTGGTGTTCGCATGGACTTCTTGTTCATGTGACGCATCGTCTCGATTGATACGTCACTATCTTCATCACTCGAGTAGTCGGGCGATGCAGGAGCTTGGGTGAACACCACCGGCTCGTTTGGTGTTGTCGATCGCTCCATCGGAGATTGGGGAGGTGTATTGGTACGTTCCACTGGCGAAGTGGTACGATCAGCAGTACCGTTCTCAACTGCGGCTTTCTGTTTGCGATTCATTATGACTTGTAGATTTAAAATAATTGTAACTTGTAAACGTGAGGATTAGAACCTTTGATAAGAATTGGTACAAACCTCGGACTTATATACTTTTTAAACAAAGGAAATCCTAACAGCCAATCAGAGAGGTACCGAACTTCCCTAAAGAATATATATAACTATATAAAGGATGTCATTGTTCCAAACTGTTAAGTACTTATCCTCAACGTTCCATAACAAGAAGCATGTCCTCAAAGCCATTATTTTATTTTCAAAATGACAGCCAAGTCATTATGGGAGGTCAGTTGGACATGACCATGCATCTGTCTTGCGGCTGCAAAGTGGCCCTGTGGAAGACCTTGACTGTGTCAGCACTTCAAAGGCGGAATGGACTACCAGTGAAGTGTCCGGTACACGAGTGCGATCATGACTTTAGCAACAATAAAACATTTCATGAATGGTGTGATGACTTCCTAAAGATCATGGAGTCGCCTGAGGGACGTGATCTACACCCATCATTTATTTTTCATGCTTAAATTAAACTTACATTGTAAATCTCTTGTCTTTTTCACTTTAAACATAGTTCTGGAATTGGTTTTCTTATTGGGGAGCAACTAAATCATAACTGCACATTAAAGTTTCACATCTAAATAGTGCTACATTTAAAATAATTGTCACAATAGTCGCAATTGAGCAAACCCATTCAAAATCAAACAACGGACGTCTATCGGTACGTACCCAAGTGCTCAGAACCAAACCACACAAGTTCGATCATAGACGTTCCCAAACACAGTGTACTCAACTGAGTGTACCAAACACATGTACCTATCCAGTAAAACAGATCTCATACAAGTTCTTATTCATAACACTGAATTATACATGTACCTATCCATGTGCCTATCGATAACTAAAGTATACATGTACCTATCCATGTACCTATCCATGTACCTATCCATGTTCCTATTGATAACACTAAACTTTACATGTACCTATCCATGTACCTATTGATAACACTAAACTTTACATGTACCTATCCATGTACCTATCCGTCGCAAGTAGGGCACAGTTTTCACTACTACTGAAGCCATACCACTAGATCACAACATGAATTATTGATCCCTTTTTTTACATGTACATTGCTATAGTACTTTTTCTCGTGAAGTTAGTGATTACTACCAGGAGTCGGCATCTTGTCAATTGAGAGGACTCCGCATCCCTGATTAAGACATGATATTGATGTCACAACAAGCGCGCCTCCGATTTTGAATGATAAAAATGTGGCAAGAAACGTTCATTGCAATAAAATGAAATATGCCATGCGCACGTGCAACGTATGCATCAGAACTGTATGCCACAAAGTTGCTATAAAACTTCCTTTCTTGTAGATCGTCGCTGAGCAATTGATATTTTCTCATCATACATCATACATGTAGAAACGTCGGTAACACAGGATGATTGAAACAAGAATGAGGAATCCGATGAGGAATCTCGTGGATGTTAAAACTCGCTCCACCAGGTTTTTTAAACGAAACGTATAACAACGATTGTGATGAGTAAATGATCACATCATTACAAGGTTATCAAACATAATACATGTAGCCTTAAAAGTTTCCTCAAAGTCAATTTGACTGATATTCAAAATTGAATAGACGTATTATTGATAATTTATGATTAATTCATGTCATGTCTCATCGAATATGCAGTTCAAAGTTTGCTCTTTAATTCATCATAACTTCAAACAAAGGAATCAAAGACTGTTCAAATCTTAACAGTTGAGCTGTAAAAGATGCTTCAGTTGCATGTATAGATATTTTCTTATCTCACATGGAAATGTCAAAATATAATTAGACGATGTTACTTGCTGCGATCGCATTTCAATCTTGTGTATATGCTGATGATTAAGATTTCGCGTATATTGCCTGAAGATGTTTTCGGATAATTGATTACCATGCAAACACATTGCACGAAAACTTAGAATGACTTTTGTCTAAACTTAGAATTCTTTAAAACAAGAAAATATCTTATAAGCTATAGAGAACAAAACATTTTTCTTTTCACACATTACTAGCATCAGATCTAGTGACTCTCACGGAAAGATCAGTGGATTTCTAAATTGATATCAAGACTAATAGCGCTGCACCGATGTACTTATTCACAGATTATGAACATGCGTCTAAATTAATGATATTTTGGATTTGATCCATTTAGAAGGACCTAAGATGTTTTGACAAGAATCTGACTTGATGATCTATGAATTTCTTCTAGTTACTAATGTAATATTCATGATGATAAATCCTGAGGAGATCAATGTCATGTCTGACAGGGTAGACAAAGTCTAGCATTTGGTTCCAAAACATGGTATACACAGTGTACTCTTAAGTAGATGATGCAATATAGCTTCTTTGTTGTTCGATGAAGCTTGCTTTCAAATTATCGTCGCGCAGAGTGAAACTAAAAATCTCTACTTTTTAAGGATGGTCATTAGAATAATCACTTGAAGTCTTTTTAAAGTTTGTGATGAAGCGCAGAGCCATTCGTAATTTTGTTAGTTTTTTCATAAGTTCGAAATCGCAGCATGAGACAAATGTAAAACGTTTTCGAAATCGAAATCAAATTTCGGAAACAACTCTATAGATTCTATTTTTGTCATCTAAAGTCATGTATCGTTAATCAGATCACTCACTATCACATGATTACTATGTACTATGTAGCGCTTGACACGATGTGAAAGAATTCGATAACTTTTATCATCTCTTAGATAAGTAACAACAAATAAAAAAACTGCTAATTGAACATTGCTATTTCATAGACTATGAAATAAGTCTTAGTGAGAAACATCAGCTCACTCAGCAACTCATTACTTAAACTCATATGGAGAGATTAAACAGCAATAATACATGTACTGACTTAAAGGCAATATGATAAAACTGAATCACCTCAGTATTTGCATGCATGCAAATAAAGATATGAATTATCGACAAATAGACTCATTATTTTTTATAGAGTCTCATAATCATAGTCATTGATACAGACTCATTATTATTGCCAATATCTCATTATGAAGGATTTCATTGCTTTCAATTGCTCTGTTATTTACGTTCAACGACATTACATTCGCTTTTTTTGGCAAAATACAGAATTGTGGAAAGAAAAATAAATGAAAATTATAATTCGTTTTCAATTTTCACATTCGCAAAGCTTACTGCGAATTGATTGAGTGATTTGTATTGAATGATATTATTTACTCTTACGTGGAATTAAGCGACATTGTTTTCTTATTAATATTTTATTTACGGAAATAGTATCAAATGCGCCTACATGAAATATTAGGAGATGACATTGTTCCATATGATTACATATTGTGTCATCAAAAATGACAGATTGATAGCAATCGACAGGTGCTTTAGTCCTCTTTTACATATGAAAGTCAATGGCACTGGATATTTCGGATACCCAGGAGAATTGGATGGAAATTACCTTAACTATGCAAGAAAGGAAATTTATTGCGCGTACTTAATTTAAAGTCATAAATGCGTCATTATGCAACCTATCATCAATCAGCAATCGGCTTTTCCATTTAGTATGGAGTACATGGGAAAACACTTCAAGGTATGTGCACTATGCTAGAGAGCGCTTAACTCCACAAGCACTGAAATGATCCTTTCCGAAATTATGTGCAAGCGTCAAGAAAAAAATTAAATTTATACTGCTTGATGAAATGAAAAAGTCATGCGAGCGGCAGGCAACAGTATTCATCACCTGAGGTATTTTTTTGCGCCGCAAAGTTCATTTTCTTTCCTCTGTAGTCTCACTAAGTTTCAAAGTTTGAGTTTAAGTATTGATTTCTCCCGATTACCACACTTATTAATGCGCATATCACGTAACATTGGCATAACACGCATTAACACGTATAATTATTAACGTACGTATTATTAACACGCATAACACGTATATATTGGATATCGTCTACTCATCAATTGCATTTTTGAAAATGATTATAAGCTCCAAGCACTTCGCAAAAAAATTGCATATGCATCGTGTACATGAACACGATTCAAGCATACGTCTATTGAGAATTTGGTGTCAGAAAGAACGAGTAATATCACAGGCTGGTCGTATTTTCAATAACAAATGTATGTCACACACACGCCAATAGTCTGACATTTTGATTTTCAACGCCAAGAAGCGATTTCTTCAATCTACAAGCAATCATAAAGGCCATTTGCTTATTTGCATGTCGCAGATGTGATAGTTAATTCATTTGTAACTTGTTTTCAGACTTAGATTACTTTGTTGACGCATCCTCATTATTGACTAAGTGGTAGCAGACTGGTAGCACACCCCCCCCCCCGAGAAGGTCGGTTAAGGGATAAAAAAAACGAGCGCTTTGAAACTTGCATAGACTTAATCTATTATGTCTATGAATAACTCCTATGGTTGTCTGCAAAATCAGATCGTAGCTTCTTGTGAAATATACATAGATATCGGAATGGTAGGCTTTTTAGAAACTAGGTTTTTACGAAGGTCTGATATGTAAGCTATTATGATGTCGCCGAGCATAGTGTGATAAAACAATTGATGAATTACAGTCCCTAGCATAGAATAGAACACGTTGAAGTGATAATACGCACTATATGTGTCAATTAAAGAAATAAATAGGGGTAATAGTGCTCAGTACAGCCCTTTTTTTACTACTTAAACTTCAAAATGCAACAAAATTGCAGGTGTCTGTTGTTCCATTTATTTCTATGCTGGAATACAGATATGAATTCAATTTTTAAAAGAAAACTGATATAATTGGCTTTCTGCTCTCCAATCATTAAGACAAGGCTCTTTAATAAATAAAACGTAGAAGGCCCACTTTCAAATAATTTCTATTTTAACTACTACTTACTTCAAATTTTACTTAAATAACATTACCTTTAATCAATAATTCAAAGAAATAATTCAATTTTATGGGGTCGAGGGTTACCCCACAAATGCAATTTGACCACTTGCAGATCGAATCTTATTGCTGTATGTGATGAAGCAGATTTGGGCAGTAAAGAGATTGTCGCAACAAAAATTGTTCGACAGCGAGTTGACATAGAAAAAAGGAAGAACATTGAGTTAACTACTCGAGGTCCAAGGTCTATGCGGGTGAGTGTTGATTGTGAACCCCCCTCTACATTTTTCATCAAAAGACACCAGCGTGCTACAAAACAACCTGGGAGCTTCTAACTCCACCATGATTAAAAAGATTATCCCAAATATACGAAATGTATTTGGAAGAGAATCAGTTGAGAAAAAAGGGATGAGTATTTATATGATAGAGATAAGCAGCTTGAGGATTTGTCCTCATTGACTTACCTGGACTTTGAAGGTAGTCAGTCTTCTTTTGTGTCACCAGTAATTTACTGTCATGATCTTGGAATTTTGGTCGAGTGCATTCTCGAGGTTCGAAATATTCGTTGTTCTGATGCTCGAATTAAGTTTTGAATTGATGCTGGTGGAGGCTATCTCAAATTTTGCATGAGCATATCTGATAGTATATCTCGAACTGTAGCAGAATCAAGCTGACTGATTGAAAAAGGCTTTTCTGACACAGGGGTCAAGAAGATCATAATCATTGCTATCAGTCCAGAAACCAAGGAGTCATACAGCAATGTGAAATTATTATTCGATATTCGTCACATTCACGAGGTAAGCATTCGTACTTTCTACTCCGTCGATCTTAAAATGTCGAATATTATCTGTGGTCTACAGTCACATGGTTGCTCTTATCCTTGTGTTTGGTGTCGATGTCCTAGAGAAGAATTCAGTTCTGATGGTTCCAGGTCGTATCCCGTTAGGACAGTTGATGACATTTAAGCGAAACGCATCCGAGTTTACGGCTTCTCAAAAGAAGTCTGCTAAAGAATTTGAAAGTTCAGTATATGAGCCATTATTTTTAGCTACGAACAACGACATCTTATTCCGTCATGTAGTTCTACCTTAACACCATTTGCTTCTGCGAAATACTATTTATAAGCTGATGCATGAGCTTGAATTGAAAAGTTCAATATGTTTTGAAGTTTGGGTGGATAGATTAGGCATCACAAGACCAAAATTACATTCTGGCGAGTTTAACGGCAACATGTGCCGCAGGATTCTAAATAATGTCACTTGTTTTCGTGACATCATTGATGAACATGACGAATATAATTCTTTCGGGCCTTTTGCCAACACTTTTGATTCACTAAATCAAGTTCGAGTTTCCTATTTCGGCGATAACCTCACGGATGATTACGAAATGAAATTGATTCAATTTAGGAAAAACTACATGAAATTGAACATTTCGATCTCAACATCTGTTCATATTGTTTTCAACCACCTCATTCAGTTTCAAAGTACCAAAAGTCTCCATTGGGTGTGTTCAGTGAACAAACAGCCGAATCTGTTCACTTAGACTTTTTGAAACTATGGGAATTTTTTTTGAAGCTTGATAAGAAAAATCAGGAGTACACCATGTATCTTTTCAATGCCACTGTCCGCTATAACGGACGACATTTTTCAGAATGATAATCTTGATAATCTTTCATTTTATATTGGAAATACAAATGAATGTTTCCCACTAGCGTTGCTTTTATTGTGAAGGGGAGCTTTGGAATTCGAAGATAAATTACAAAACAAAACTAAAAAGTTTGTAAAATATTTTGCCTTGAGCACTTTAATTGACATTTTTAATTAAATATATGTAAAAATTAACTATCAAAGTAATTATCTAGGATACAAAAATAATAATAGTCAGAAATAAAGTAATCATTATTATTGATTAAAAGTAATGTTATTTAAGTAAAATTTGAAGTAAGTAGTAGTTAAAATAGAAATTATTTGAAAGTGGGCCTTCTACGTTTTATTTATTAAAGAGCCTTGTCTTAATGATTGGAGAGCAGAAAGCCAATTATATCAGTTTTCTTTTAAAAAATTGAATTCATATCTGTATTCCAGCATAGAAATAAATGGAACAACAGACACCTGCAATTTTGTTGCATTTTGAAGTTTAAGTAGTAAAAAAAGGGCTGTACTGAGCACTATTACCCCTATTTATTTCTTTAATTGACACATATAGTGCGTATTATCACTTCAACGTGTTCTATTCTATGCTAGGGACTGTAATTCATCAATTGTTTTATCACACTATGCTCGGCGACATCATAATAGCTTACATATCAGACCTTCGTAAAAACCTAGTTTCTAAAAAGCCTACCATTCCGATATCTATGTATATTTCACAAGAAGCTACGATCTGATTTTGCAGACAACCATAGGAGTTATTCATAGACATAATAGATTAAGTCTATGCAAGTTTCAAAGCGCTCGTTTTTTTTATCCCTTAACCGACCTTCTCGGGGGGTGGTGGTAGTAGTGCCGTGAGAAATGAAGCGAGGCGTTGAAAGGATCCTTCGCATGTCGCGCGCTTTACCTCGCTGCGCTCACCAGTAATTATTTGGTGAAAAACAAGATATTGGTAAGATCTGGATTTCACTGCTTTCATCAGAGGCCTATAGATGCAAGCAGCAGTAGTAGTAATAAAGTGCATATTTTTCAAAGGAATAAAAAATCTTTAAAAGACAATGTTGTCAGATAGAGTAAAGCGAATAAGCAGATATACAGAGTCATACAAAAATTGCAGCAATAAATATAATAATAGGAAAGTTTCAAGACGACCGATTCGTTTAGACGGATGAAAAAGGAATGAACGAATCTTACTCTTCATTGTTCTTCATAATAATATTTGAATGTGTGAGAATGATCGAGTCTCTGAGGGATCAAATGCAATTTGCATGCAAATTTGAAGGATAAACTAGATGACTTGCATTCAACATTTTAAAAAAATTTACCGCAAATTGTATTCAAGGCATGCGCTGTAATCAATGTGTCTCTAATTCAAATGAATTTTATCAATTCAATATTACTTTATATATTTGTATATCTGATGCCACAAACATAGAAATATATATCAGAGAACATTTCCTTTAACAACGTTGTAATATAGATTGTCACGCGATGTTGAACGGACAACATTCAAGAAAATCTGTATTTACTATCATTTTGCATCGACAAAATAAGATATGCGAGCTCATAATAACAACATCATTTTGGGATTCGTGCGTATTCATCGAATAGAGGAATCCTTGATACATGCATTCGCATCAAGCCTAGAATTATTTGAAATTTTTTAACTGCAAGATGGTCCTGCTCGCGGACCTAATGTAGCACTGTCCAGTTCAATGTCAAATTTGAAGTTGTTTGTGACCCACCTGATGCTTTTCGGGCTTCATTAAAGCCGCATTGAGGATATTAAAATGATCTAACTGATGTTCACTGAGTATGAATGAGCATGAAAGGTTTGTAAACTGACAATGACAATAACAATACCAGTAAAACAATGATCAAAAACAACTATTCAAATACTTTTAAGAAAAGATATTTGCCATTAAGACCGAGGGTTTGATTTAATCTGGGAGTTCTTCCATTTATTAGCAAAGCTTCTGCTATACGAGTTTCAAATTCGCTGCGTCCTGTATATTTAACTGAAAGACAATTGTAGATGCCTTTGCTACAATCTGCATGCATGTTCAAGCTACTTCAGCTGAGTCTTTTCCTAGGAAATTGGACCATAACAGTAAAAATAAAGTTCAACACTTGTAAAACAGGACTGCACTTTAGTCAGAAAGACAAAACAAACAAGCTGATGCGATCATGCGTTGTGTATAAATTTAAACATCGGTTGATCCTGATACCTATACCTACTTGTGACAAACAGAACGTAGATTGCTGTAAAGAATAAAAGAGCGCATAACGGTGCGAGGTAACTCAGCTGAAGTAGCCATCTGATCATATTTGCAAATTGCTGTAATTACATCAATACATGTAATTGTTTTTCGGTTGAATATACAGGATCCACGGTAGCGAATTTCAAACTCGTTAGTAGAAGCTCTGTCAATAAATGATATGACTCCTAGATTATATCAAACCCTATGCC
Source organism: Prostheceraeus crozeri (assembly GCA_907163375.1). NCBI lineage: Eukaryota > Metazoa > Platyhelminthes > Polycladida > Euryleptidae > Prostheceraeus > Prostheceraeus crozeri. Next base: position 614,592 of record CAJQUW010015847.1, on the reverse strand, counting down.
TAAATGGTAAATCTCTTTTTTTAAAGTATTTGAATAGTATTTTTGATCATTGTTATTGTTTTCCTGGTATTGCTAGTTTCACTGTCAACTTATAAACTTTTTATGCTCATTCATTTGTTCCACCTTTGCAAACATGTTTCAATCTGAGTATAAATGACTTTACTGCAATCCTTTTGCTGATTATTCATTTTGAAATCGATGATTCATGCTGCAAAACACGTTGACCCTTCCTTCGTGTGGCTATATGCATGTATATATTGTCCAGTGCAGAAGTGAAATCTTAGTTTTGCTTGCTAGATAAATGAAATATATCAATTTATGTCCATCAGTCGAATAATCGCCTAGAATCGGACAAATGAAGATCCTGTGAGGAAGAGTAGAATAAGCACAAACATTGTCACAAGAAATCAAAGTCAATGATGATATTTTTCATAAATTATCTTAAAAGTAATATATTTGCAATAATTTCTTCACAGATCCATAGTTTTTTTAGTGATGAGTAAATATGAGAATTTCTTCTCAATGCTAGATTGACAAGTTCCTTTTCTCAGTAATGAACATTCTTTAAAGGAAAGGTTTTCTTGTAGATCACATCATCTCATTGCTTTGCAATTAGTCTCGATAATGATGTCTGAATAGGACTAGAGCTTAGATCTTTTACAATGTTTTACAAATGCTTTGGTTGATACAGAAAAAGTTTGATAATTCTTCAATTTGATTTCTTTAACTAAGTTGTCTGTCTTTTTTCTTTAGGCATTGATTTAGGAATTAATAAAGAAGAAAATATAAACAAGGAACTACATGTTGAAGAAAATATCAATATAGAACTGTATACCTCAGCTTGTGACGAAGACATTGCTGTTTGTTCTGCAAACAATTTCACACTGTAAACCAGCACCTCCTAAATGACACACTAAAGCAAGATACTATTCGCAACTAATAAAAGAATCCTATAAGGTAAAGCGTTTTAGGAGGCTAGCGCACTAGGGCTATTGTTTTCTATAATATGTCAACATTCTATTTCAACGTGACCCCTTAGAATTCTAATTTGTGGCGCTTTGGGATGCAGATTTCTTTGATTTTAGGAGGTGACAGATTACAGTGCACACTAATCTTTTTGCTACCTTTTAGCTTTCAATTAAAGTGATAGACACTAAAGACAGATTGAACAGAAAAGAGAGCACTTCTTTTTCTCTTTTATCTGTTGACTGACGTGAAACATTTAGTCTCGAAAATGCAATCTACTGTCTTCTGATTATCAAACTAGACTTAGTCTCAGAAGAGCATAGTGCTGCGGCTATGCATTCCCTGATTCAAACGTTACGGTGTCTAATGCAAGTACGTGTACATCTTTCAAATGAAATTTACTGACATTCCATCTTTAGATTGATAACACAGACACTTCTAAGCAAGTGACAAGAAAGGAACAAGCTAATCAAGTAGGATTAGCTTGGCCAAAACAAACAGACAACATGAATGCGCCTTCGTTAGCATCATTGAAGCGGCTAGTGGCTAAAAATATAGAATTGCCTTTGTTGTGAAGCTCGGACTTTCGGCAACGTAAAGCGACCAGATTCAGAGCTTCGAGAAAAAAGTCTATTTAAGCTATGTTTTAGGAATTCTTCTAAACTTGTCGACTCACATTACTATGATCACATAGCATGATCATTAGCATGGTGGGATAATGAGGACCTGCATATTTTTCTCAGTGATTTTCATCATCTTCATATTCAGAAGAACCCTGTAGGCGCATCTTCAACGGAGCAGTTAGCTCATTTTATGTGATGAAATTGGCTTGATCACCATATGTAATACACATACATAATAATGTGTTTCGACAACTCGAGTGGGGCGAGAAGGATATCAAAATCAAAGGACGCTGGCTCAACCATCTGCGCTTACAATGAACTTACAATCACCCAGCGTGCGATCCAGCGCCGCATGGTTGTCGTCAAATGGACCGGCCATGTCCGGAACGAGACCATTCGTTGTGGTTTGCGCTGATCATGATCGGCGATGACAGACTGATTTGTGATTTGTGATGTAATACACCACCACCTTTAAAACTTTCGAGGGGCTTCAATGATATGATATTAATGAGCGGACGAAATTTTTCCTACATCCAGAACTTAAGTTTCAAAAACTCATTCATGCTTTACCTTGTCTGTTGCACTAGTTGATAGGAACCTGTCATCATTGACCATGACTCACCAAGTTTAAAAAAAGAACGGTGCTTGTTAACAGGATTGTCTTCTCCCTCACCACGTTCTATTCGGAAATACAGTAATACGGTACCTATACCTAAGGTGCCTAATGCAGTATATATAAGTTTGCGATTTATACTGCATTTACTACACATGTGCTACCACAGGTCCCGATAACCTGGGGTTATAGTTCGAGTTCTATCATCCGTACATCTTTTGTATGGCAATTCACAGATTTGATTGTTTAAGTCTTTCACTTTACGGAGACTGTGCGAGCAAGTTGTCTAATTCTGCGTGACAATTTGATCTATCGTTTATTTCATTTCCTTCTTTTTGTTAATTAAGAGTACTACCACGGAGAGATTCTTTACTTGAGCATCTGTTGCGCATATCTGGGATGACCCGAAAATGTCGCTGTTTTTAAGTTTTCAAAATTGGGAAGTATTTTATGCGACTCTTGAAGTATATATCACATACATGTGCATGTATATATATTTTTTAGAACTATTTACATGTAATAAGCATCGAATAGCAACGACCGCGGGAAGTTAATATAAAATACCTAACTTTATTTTCCAGTTAATTAATCAAGATGATTGGCATGTTCCAATTGAAGAAATCCTTTTCATCAGTCAAGGTAAATCAAAAGACAAAGATAAAGACAAAGACACGAAAGGCAGTTGCAATCGTTCGATTACTTCAAAATCTATTCGTTCTGATCCCGACACGGAGTCATGGGATTCAGATGGTGATGAAAATGTCCCAGTTTCAATGGTTTTGCAATGGCCAGGAAAATTTCGAGGAAATCTGGTGAGTGCAAGTGATGTTGATATTTGAAACTATAGTACTTTGATTAGAGATCATAGGGCCAATGTTTTTTTTCATTGACAGTGAACTTCTTCTCTGCGTTTTACAAAATTCATTGTCCACTCATTCTTAAAAGGTATTTGTCTTCTTTATCCTTGAACGGTATTCAAACATGAATTTCATTTTTTAAAAAATATTATAGGCAATTGCATTGATGTGATAGTAAGCATGAATTCTATTTTCATGTTTCTAGCATGGTTAAGCAGCTTCGTCTGTCTTCATCCTTTGTCTTTCACCTGCACTATATCGCACAGTAATTGCAAATGGACAATTTTGATACCAGGGAATTTCAGCTTGTGACGTAAAGTTCACTTTTCACTAATTCATTCCCTCTGTTTTGGAGAAATAATATCCAAATCAAATCAATTTTTTGCAGTAGCAGACTTTTGTTTCTGTGTGTTTCCACACTATTTCTATTCAATAGATTCTTGAATGAGACAATCAAGTTTCAGAGTATGAATTTATTATGTTATTTTCATTTCTCCTATTACATGATAATAACATTTTAGTGATTATTCTACAGGCCCACATCAAAGTTAAACCAGTTTTGAGTTGCCGCATTTTTAATTAAAGCTTTTGGGGTTTTTTATTCTTACAATCCCAATCCGGGGTCTATTGGAAGGTCGTACTCTATGAAATCATCAGGAAACTATTCTCTATATTAATGCATACATTTTTAAGTGAAAAAATTGAATTTGTGAAAAATAGTGACGACCATTTTCTAATGGTCAACTTTTGAAGGGATTGACAATAGCTGAGGGGATAACTTTTACACTTTTTTTGGCGTGAAAAGTGAGTATGAGCTTATTACAAAAGTTAAGTAGTTTCCTTCAGATTCGTATGACAGACGCATCAAGTTAATCACGTTCACACTAGCAATCACACCCCTTTCTACCGATTGCTACTTACTGGCAGATGCTTTGACTGGTCGCAAATGGAAGTTGACATTATTTAGGCTGTTATTATCAAAAAGTTGCTAATATTCATTAAATGCTTGCACTGACGCTCACTTCTCAAGCCTCACTATTCTATCTGCTAACATCGCGATTCTCAGATTTTGATTACTCACTGACTATGAAATCAATTGATAGCACTGCTAACGCATGCCTGATTAATAAAAACTTTTGTTATTAACTTGATATTAACTTTTGCTGAGTTTACTTTGGTAATGTCTAAATCGGAATCACGGTCTCTAGGCGACTCTTGGTATTTGGTAGAACTGTAGCAAACCTTTGCCGGTTCTATTGCATGTAGAGCAGTGTGACCGGACATCCCGATAAAGCATCTTTGTGGGTTGTGTGCACTAGCGCACGTATATAATTCTCTCTTGAAGGATAAGGTTACAGTCAGAAAGGCAATTTAAGTTGATAAGGGTTCTTCAACACAAGAAAAAAACTTGTGGATAACGACAAGGCATCTCTCAGTCGAAGAAAAACAATATAAAACATGAAAATGCATTGCAAAGTATCAAAACCAATTACTATATAGATAATAATCCACATAAATATATACACAATAATCCAATATTGAAATGGTATAGAATTGATGATTACACAAAAAGTTATTGAAAATAATTAGATACCTGCACAACACGTATTCAAATGAAATACTGCATGGAAAAATCGGCAATGAGGTAAGAATCTGTTATCATAATTGCGTGAAAGTAACGAGGAAGTAAAAGCAATTGTTAAAATAATGCAAATTGAAAAGAAATACTAAGAATACTGAAAATGGCAAAAACATTCAACAGAAGGTTATTAAAAGTATTATGACTAGTATCAGGAAATAGCCTATTTACGTTCTTCTTAATGAATCGAATTTCACTGAAAATTGCTTTGCTAAAATCATGCGATTATTGGTCATTCAAATCACACGATTTATTCTGTCGCACGATTTATCAACCAGAATCGATTAACAGCGGCCTTCTCTGGTACCCGCATAGTTTATTTATTCATGAGCATCAAATACTATCATCTTTGTTTAACTTTAAATTCCTAAGAATAGCATTCAATGATCAATTGATCAGTTATCTATAAAAACAAATGATTTGCATCATGAAATATCTCCATGCATAGTACCTTAATATCAGTGGCGTCGTCTCCGTGCCTGCGAGGCCTTCGCCGCATACCCAAAAATAATTATTTACGTTCATAAAACAAAGGTTCAAATAGTTTTATTTTTTTGTTTTTGAGAGCATCTTTACGTTTACAACTTTACATACACTTTACAGTTTCAAGTCACTACTCTCAAATACGTTCCGAGCGCCAGCGCTCAGCTGTTAACTGCAGGGATCTTCAAGCAATCACACAATGCGCTGGGGATGTGTTCACAGCAAATCACAGAGATTTGTGTGTTTGTGTGATATGTGAAGCGTGTGTGCTTAGCTCGATCGTCTTCTCCCGATAGAAACGAAGAAGCAAATATATTGCAGCAATGCAAGAAAAGATCTATTTCTTAGATTCGAATTCTTAGATTCAGATAGAGGGAGGCGCAAATTTTCCCTATTCGTGGCTTCGCCAAATTTTGGAGGAGATGATGACGCGTTGAATCGTCGTGTCTGCGTTCACCAATGGCTGAATGTTGGATCGGAAGGTTAGAAGCCGCAGAAAGGAGATAGCGATGAAGGTTCCATAAGTTGATGTGGGATTCAGTCAGAGATAATGATTCAAGGCATATTTGTGATATTATGTTTATGGTGTCGATTTCAACAGTGGTTATTTTCTACACCGTCCGAGGGATTATGCAGAAAACTCTAGCCACCGTACACGAAGTTTGTGGCATTGAAATAAAAACTAAACCACTCTCAAGGGATAGAATATCAGGAGGAGCACAAAAAATATTTTAGCAGCCTTAAATTTTAAACATGCAAGTGATTGACAAGCTATAATAATCACAACAGAGTCTTGCGTTGGTGAGAGCTTCCTCGAGAGTGAATGTTCTCTATAGTAATCTTACCAAGGTGATCAATCGTCATGTGAGAAATCAACATCACATTTTCATTGTCATTTGACGGTTAAAATCTTGGGAAGACAAGAGTCGCGTTGACGAACAGTCAGATTAGGATTGCATGCTTATGAGGTTGTTCAGAAAAAGAGGCAGTCACAGTGAATCACAATTCACATGCAGAATAGTCTACATTGGGTATTCTATGGACTTCAGTGTACCTTTCATTTAAATATCAGTATCTATCTCTCACATAATTTCATTCTGTAGTCATGGATGCCAGCATGATTTGAATGTTCATGTACTTGTACAAGTGTTTGAAAATTCACTGAAATTAAGTATTTATGAATTAAATTAATAATTATTAATTAATTATTATCATTAAATTAATTAATTTATGCAGTTCATGCTGTCTGCTGCAGAAATATAGGAATCCACTTTGGAGCGAAGGCCTATGGTCTGGGAGCACGCGACGCCACTGCTTAAGATCATGACTAACAAAGGATAGAAAGCAGGCTTTCATTCGACCAATGAATAAATAAACAAAATCAAGCAGCGTGTTATGAACAAGTAACGATATCTAATTCGGAAATCTGATATCTAGAAGAAATACAACACTTTGATCAAAATAATCAAATTTCGTCATACGAAATCGGGATCCCGAGCTTGGAGACTTATGCAAGGGACTGACGGGAGACATCGCTCTAGTCCAAGTACGGAACAATCCCATTTTTTCACAAGCCGGGGGTCAATCCCGGGGTTACAGCACTAGTCTAACCCCTTTCCTATTTTTAGAAAGAATAGCAGGGCAGCTATATATTTAGACTGCTCAGGGAAATAATAGCTGCATTATAATTCTCACGAAGCAGGCGTTTCCAAAAATGTGATTAGGAAGTGTTAAAAATAGTTTAATTTGCGTAGGGATAAATGTAAATTTGAAAACATCTGTCATTTCCAACAATATATCGTCCCTTTGGAACGATAAGGTCGCAAATGACATTTCTTCAAAATTGAGTTTTTTTGACTTAAACTGATCTTTAGCGTCCAAATTAACTTGTGACAGACAGCCGTTCTTACATTCGTATATTAACTTTGAGAAAAAAATGATTCGCTGTTTAGTCGTAAATTAATGACGAATTTCATCTGAAATAGCTCATTTCAAAACTCAATTAAGACTTGAAGTTGCCCTGATTAAGCAAAATAATGTTTATTTCTTATGTCCATTTTAATTAATTTTGACTTTACATTATTTGTTTTTACAATTATTCACATTGCATTTAAATGACTGAAATGTTTACTTTTACAATAGTAAGTGGTAGACTAAATATAGATCAACTGTCTGTCTGATCTAAGGCTCTTTCTTCATGACTTAGATTTGTTTAACGGTTGTCCCGTCTTAGAAAAAATTTTGTTTCACCTGCCAAGCAGCATCTCAGGTGGACCCCCCCCCCATTGCTCCAATGTATTATTATCATTTTGTGATGCAAAGTACTCGACTTAATTTCATAATTCTAATAATTCATTAAAGCATTTCATAATTCTTTAAAGCACAGCAATACTTAGAAACGTTATTTTGATGAATGAAAATCATCCATGACACATTCAGAGTACCATTTAGAGCTCTCATTTATGTCTGCCGTCTGTATGCTATTAGCAAGAATGATGTATAATTTAGCGTGTCAACATCAGCACTTTAATGGCAAATATTGAGTTTGATGATGCCAATTAAATCGCGTTCTCTAAACGTAATAAAACGTTTATACCGAAAGCATAATTACATAACATACAAAATCCATAGATAAATTGTATTTGTATTCTAGCGTGTGCGCCTCATCTTGCTACTTGTACCTATACTCTGCTTCTAGAATATGATGACAATTTGCTAAAGAAAAAAACGAATCAAAATTTAGATCTATAGTAAGTGCACTACAAATGCATCGCGGCTGCTAGAATGCTGGACTAGAATTGCAAGCAAATTTTGGTCTATTCTTGCAGGCCTATATACCTGTAGGCTATGTCATTATCAAGAGTGAGCTGAATTCGATCACAATCACATCGTTCATTGCATGTGAACGATGCACTGCTGTGGCTAATTGAGACAATGGGATCAAAGAAAATTCATCTTTTTATCTTCTCCTGTTATTTGTATTGATCAGACTAATGCTTGGATGATCGCATTCTAGGGAGTTCAGACATATTTTTCGTTTGCATACATAAGCATCAAGTTAAGCCCCAATTGCAAATGTTGTTATTAGGCCTCAAAAAGTTGGTGCATGCTCCCCGAATTCTTTGAGAAAGCAATAGTGTTATTCATGTAATCTGCTCGCGTCAGGATGGCTCAAGTTGTAAATAACGCTTCCATTCCGTATAGACCTGCAGCAAAGGACCTTCGTCTGACTTTTGGCTTGGAGATTTTATGGTCTTGGAGGTATTTGTCAGCAATATCCTAACCAGATGTTATTGGATGTAATCATGGATGGTGATCAGCTTTGCATTGCTTTTTCCACGAGCAGGGATACGGATGGAACTATGGTTTCTTCATCCCAAAAGATGCGATTCAGCGATTCTTCATTCAGCGAAATGATGCGATGAATTAGGCCTACTCCTTTTCTGTTTGTAGGCTTCAAATTTTGTAGGCCTACCACGTGTACAATGGCCTTCACACACTACATATATACAATCATTTTTAATGCATTTGTCATCCCTTGACGCGTAATAAAGCTATCGTTGTTGTTGTCTATAAGTGGTTTGGACACGATGACATTATGTTTCTTTCAAAAACGTCCACAGAAATCCTGATGGTGACATCTCCACTAAAAACGTTCCAATCATGGGGTCTTCTTATTCACAGCCAGGTATCAGAATGAGCACCTACATCATATGCAATGCAGGCATCAGCTGATAACACCGGGATGGAATCTCCATTTTGGATTTTCTATCTGCATGCACACCAATTCGGTCAGCCTCGTCGTCTAATAATTGTCCACACAGAATGAAATATTTTGTTTATCTGCTTCGGTTTGCTAGAAGTGTGATTAATTCGAAATCGACGGCACATCGCGGAACTTATTAAGTGGGCTCGCACTTATTAAAAGCTCGCACCTGGAATGACCTTCCAACAAGCTTGAAAACTGTTCCGTCAGTGGTCACCTTCAAAGGAGGCCTTGAACTGCAGAGGCTGAACTGCTGCGAAGAGCCTTATCCTGACCATTCCTGACAGTTGCACTGTAGATAGTTTCAGACACATTAATGTCTTTACTGTAAAGTGCCCTTGAAGTCCGATCGGACAAAAATGTCACTTAAATCTGTCTCGTTCAATAAATTAAAATACAAAACATACCCACATCATATCAGGGTGATGGAGCATTAAGAAAACGATGAATCGCAAACAAGTATTTACGAGGACTTAATGCTCGTTATCAAATATCGGTCGTAATGATGTGATTATAGCGATTACGATTAATCGTGAAGTCATGTTTGCGAAGAGTGACCATTCGCACGGTAAGTCGATAAATGTTGAGTGTATAAACATTTCGCGAATGATCGCTAAATCTAACCAGTTAATTGACGATTGATAATCCTTCGCGCAATCACGGGCGGTCTCTTTATACTCGTAATAATGCAAATGACAGCTGACACCATCATTTTGATCATAGAAATTTGCCGTGGCATCACACACATTAATATTGCAGCTCTCATTAAGAAGAGAAAGAGTGTTCCAGGATAGAAGAAAGCTTCTTGATTTTATGAAATATTACGAGCTATTCCTAAATTTCAGATCTTCGAGAGGAGGGATATTCAAGTAAGTAGACTATTTCGGTGAAGCATTATCACGAAAAACTTTAAAAAAAATCGTCCGATTCATCTAGTTCTCCAAATGTGTGCAGCACTGCGATTTTACGCAACTGGAACATGCCAGCATGTATTTGCGGAACTTAGTGGCAATTATGTGTGTTTCCAATAAGAAATACATTGAAATATGCTGTCAAGTTCTGCAGGGGTCCATCGAGGCGCTTTCATTGTCTCACTTGCCACTACTAGAATTTACGATGAGTGCGAAGATCAATTTCTACACTGCAATACTAAAAATCAATACTAAAAGACACACGCGGATGATGCTTTATGATGCAATGTCATGTCAGATACATGACGTCACAATTGACGCGATCATTCGTTCTGAAGAAGGGTTTTATACTCTCTTCAATCGTGAACCTTCGGTCTAACGATTAATCGTGGCGGAATTTCCTATTAATCGCTTTATTACGATGTCGATTAATCGCTTTGTTTATACTCCACCCCCAAGTCACACATTAATCAAAGACTTAAAAAATTTGTCTCTCTGTTGTACAATTTTTTATCAACATCAATAATTTTGTCATTGTAGGTCTAATCCTAGAAATATATTTTCAGTCTAAAACCGTCGCAATTTTGTAATTGTATCATTTAAAATTCGGAAACAGAAATTGTGATGGCACATTAAATTTTATGAAATTCGATCGTTAAACTCACGATGCAACTACTACTATGTATGATTTCAAATATGCCTCTTAGAAAAAATGCATGTACATTCTGTAAACTTCTTTATACTCTCATCCTTTATGTATGCTTCTTGCTTGATGTGAGTTATATTACATTCCTTTGTTTTACCAGATTGGTGTTCGAATGCTGGAAACAAAAATTCCCCGAATCACCCTGAAAACTGAACAGAAGCGAATGATATTTTGGTTACGAGATAAAGTTCAGCATGCAAATGTTGTGAGATGCTTTGGACTGACATCACTTGATGATGAGTTATTGGTTGTGAGTGAATATCTTCCGAGAGGTTCACTAGAATCAGCAATTCATAATCTTCGACATGAATTTTCCGACGATGTGAAATCAGCGCTTGGTTATGATATTGCTCTAGCCATGTCGTATCTTTCCGGTATAGGAGTCTCTCACGGTACGCTGAGATCGCAATGCTGTATGTTGGACTCAAAATGGACAGTAAAAGTAAGTTGAATCGATTGATTTGCGCGCAGTGCATTTGTGCACAATTGTACACACTATGCATTGAACAACTTATCAGTTATTGAGATATTATCATCATAAATTATGAAATCAAACTTTTCAAAAACATAATTCTTTGTGATATTGCTCTAAAGTGAACATTTTTACAAAACTAAAGGGAAGTAGAAGTATGCCTACCGTTTACACAATCAATGAATTTTCTGGTAAAATGTGACAGTAAATTTATCAGTCCGCTCATCAGTCTTTCAGTCCTTCTTTTCTAGCAGGAACATGAATGCAATTTATTAAAAATATTGTGAGAAGCTGATTAATCGCTCAAAAATCATGTAATTCTCCCAGAAGGGAACCTCCAAAATAATAATTATGGAGGGGAGGTGTTTAACTGTCACGATTATGTATCTGTATGCCTGATGCTCATTACTTATGTTAGCCCAGTTCCGATATTGTTTTTGCTAGATTTTGATAAACATCGTTCAATTTTAGATACATTAAGGCATCCCTAATTTCTACCATGTTTTTCAGATACTACACAATCCTCTGAATAAAAAACGCAAAAACGCCATCTTCCGCACGCGTTAATAGTTCCTTAGTGTCTAATGACCAATCAGGTGTGACCAATTCTTTGTAGAATAAATGAATAATGGAATCCATGATCCAAATGTTGCACTGATTTGATGTGACTGAAAAATTGCTCACACAGCCACATGATTCTTTTAAATATTGAGGCGTCAAGAATGACCGATGTCTATTTAGGAATATCCTACTGTCGAGGAAGTCTTTTGCATTTTAGATTACATTTTGTTGTCCACTTTTGAGACTGATAGGTGATGATTTTACGAGCAATTCTATTTCAGTATTCATTTTTAGAACCAACATGCATTCTGAAACCGACTATTGGGCAGTGTAAAAATAGTAATTTATAATGTAAATGATCTCTTAAATGATGATACTTATTGACAATGCTTTGATAGTACAACTTCAATAAGTTCTTGAAATAGTGCTCTGTAAAACATGTAGCTACACCATAACCAACTTCCTAAGGTGGACGTATTTATGGAAAATACGTATTCTAACTCATAAAATGCATTGTCATTAATTCACATCAATTCACTGACCATATTTGATTCATCTATTATATTATGATTTAACAGAATCAAAATATAATAAGTTCTTCCTGCTTTTTTTGACAATATATTCAATTAAAATAAGCAGTAAAATCCCGACGCTTCGTCCACCACGGACTTAGTCATGGGCAATAAAGTACAGTGTCTAGGACGATGGGTTTATATGCATGTTCAGCTAATGGCAGCTCGTCAGCTCATGTTTCCGATTTAGTGTCGGACCATAAGATTTAATACAGTTCGCTTCAACAATCCTGGTAAGAACAGGGTCGCTGAAGCGATCAATAATTTCAATACTAAAGTCTTCTAAACTAAGGGTCAAATTGTTATAAAAATGGACAATATGATCCGAGATAGCACTCTTATTGTCTCTTTTTACAGCACTTCTACGATATTCTGCATAACGGTCTGCAAACGGGCGATTTGTGAAACCGATGTACATTGTAATACTCGTCACATACAGGGTACGTGACTTTATAGACCACGTAGTGCATAGAGCAATGATATTTATTCGGCAGTTAGAGACAAATGCTACATTGACATTTATTATTAGGCCTACAATAATAATATACGTGGTGGATGGAACGTCGGGATTTTATTACTTATTTTAATTGAATACATTATCTAAAAAATGCAAGGGAGAGCTTATTATTTTTTGATTCTGTCAAATCATGAGAAATCACCTCCCGTACGGCGCCGTCAATCTATTATATTGTCGGAATAAAGACATATCTTTGTTTAAAAATTGGAATACTGGAAAATGAGCTAACATAGCAATTAGATATAGAGTAGACATGAATACAAAAGTCAAAAGTCAAAAGTCAAAAGTTGTTTATTTCCAAAACATTGGAAAACAATATTACAATTTTGAGGTATACTCGTATCGAATACAGCGTGCGGTCAGTGTTGTAGAAAAAAATTAAGCAGATCAGGAAGGAGAGGAATCAATAATTGAGCATTTATTTAGATTTCAGATTCTTTGTGGTGAATTCTTTCTTTTATGACCATGCGTAACTCGTTGGCTTTTTTTAGAAATCTTGCGATGGATTTTAAATGCTTTGGAGTCAAGGTATTCATTAATTTATGAAATTCAACTATCGTGTTGCAGTAACATAACAATGGTGCAATTTGTTGCCGCATATTTTGATACAATGGACATTCTATCATAAAGTGATATAGAGTCTCCACTTTTGATTCATTGCAAAGTTCACAAAGACGTTCTTCATATCGCAATCTGTTTCTGTAACTGCCTGTTACAAAATCTAATTTATGATTTTTTGTCCTAAATTTTAGTAACATATTTATATCATTGCAATCGATATCAAAATTCAGATATGATTTCAAGGTTTCCTCAAACTGGCATAGCTCTAAATACGTCAGACCAGAAGTTGCTCTCTTTTCTTTTTTTTGCTGTAATCTTTTTATTTTCCTTTTTCCATCGGTCTTTTACTATTTTCTTTTTTTGTTTTCATTCTGTTTTATTTTTGACAGGTTCAGGTTCTAGATTAAACTCTTTTTATTTTTCCTTTTGTTTTCCAATATCTTTTTTTGACACTCCTAGTTATGTAGTTTTATATTTATCATAAGATAATAGAATTAGATATTATTTTCTTTAAATATTAATTTCCTTATTAATTAATTTTATTAAACTAAAATTAATCTTATCCAAAAGACAGATAATAGCTTTATAGAAAAAAAATTCAATAATTTAAGAATTAAACAATAGTTTAAAAAATCGGCTATAAGTGATAGTTTTTTTTTATTTTTATGGGTAAAAAAAAAAAAAAATTTTTAAAAATTAAAAAAAAAAAAAAATTTAAAAACAAAATTCATTCTATATATTCTCAGAAATTTGCAAGCATTTTTTTTCAAAAAACAAATCCAACCAAAAATTTCATTTTTTAAATTTTTTAGTTTAGCCGGCTTGTTTACCTTTTTTTTTGTTTATCCAATTGATAAAAATAAAATATTTATTTTTTTTCGATATCCAATTCCTAGATACTTATATTTATATCGATCATTCAATGGATAATTATATACTAATGATTCTTCACTCTCTATTTATTGTATTTTATTTGTATATTTCTTTCATGTTTTTTCATTTTTTTTTTTAATTAATTTTAAATTTATTTTTCAAACAAAACAATTTTTAAATTATAAAATAAACTATTCAAACCTCATCAACTCTCACTAAAAAAAGTATATCATCCATCATATATGAGTGACAGTTCCAGTTCCAAAAAAAAAAACAGAACAAAATTTCTTCTCTTCTTTATTTAATTTAAGATAAAAACAAATTATATATATATATAAATAGATAGGGGGATTGCGTTACTCTTCTCCTTGAATTAATTTTTTTTTTAAGTTTTTTTTGGTTTTTTTTTCTTCCACTGTACTTTGTACTCTTTTTTTTTGATGACACTTATACTTATACTGACAAAAATCTTGCATTGGGGGGGATCAAGCGTTTAATTTCAATTCATTTTTGTTTTTAGGAAAAAAAATCAACCAACAAATCTACGAAACATAAAAAATAAAACCAGTGTGTTTTTGTGTTTTTTTATATTGCAATTTTAATTAACAAGCATTTATGTTATCCAAAAGCGGAGCTTCCTTTTCTTGAACCGTTTTTTTTTTTTTTTTTTTTTATCATTTTTTTAGCCAAATCTTAAGTCTAAAATTTATAATTTTTTTTGTCATTTTTTTTATATATACATTAGGATTAATAAATAATGATCTTGGATCATTTTTTTTTTTTTTTTTTTTTTTTAAATGGGGGGGCGTAGCTGCTACTGCTCCGATTTCATCGGCATGGGTAAAATAAATACATATACATGTTTTCAAGAGTCTCAATTGTTTGTTTCTTCATCAAAGCTTAATGTCTCATAACATTTTTCATCGTTTGTAATTCTATCATATCAAGGGTTGTGTCAATGCACTTTTGACCTTGCACAACATGGCAAACTGGACTGGAGGATAAGCATGCTTGACTACTTTAGATTTATTATTGATTACTATATGAGTCTGAAAATCTGAAGCCTTCAAATATGCTCTCCTATGTTCTATATTCTTAACAACTATTTTTATTAATGCCAATATCTTTTTCTTGTGATCATTATTTTCGTGCTTTTTTTTAGAACCCTATTAGTCTATTTTTTCTCTCCCTTTCTTTGTCTTTTGCCTTATGTTCGAAGAGGCAGCTAGAGAGAACAATTTTTCTGCTATTTTAACTATATTAGTTTTGATTTTAGTGAGTTTTTTTATGCATATGAGTTAATTTGAATTAATATTATTATATATATTTTCCCGATTTGATCTTTTTCTCTTTGATTTAACTAAGTCTTTGCACTTCTTGATACAAAAAAGTGATCAAAATCCCGTTTATATTCCCTTTTATGCGGCTTTATCCATTTTCATTTTGATTTTTTGTTTTTTTTTCTGTTTTTTTTTTTTTTATTAAATTCTAATTTTTAATTAAATTCATTTTTTGTATAAATAAAGCGTTAATTCTATTTGTAAAAGATTTCAAAAATGCCAAGATAATTATCATTGATTTCAAATAGAAGGTAGTCAATCACGGATCTGCTCATTCTTTTTTTATGATTTATATGTCTTTGTGCATCTAAATTTTTATGATTTTCTAATCTGCCATTTGCATTATTTATTAGATTCATTATTTTACAGAAAAATATTTCATATTTTTTTATTTTTTTTTTGATTGATCTTTCGACTCTCTCTCTTTCTGGGAAATTATGTTTCATTTTTGATTTTCCCATTACCCAATGCGATCATAAAATCTAATAATTATAATTTTTTTTTTTAATATTGAATCATGTATTGTTTTATATTTATATTATTTTTCGATCTTTGTTTTGAATCGCGCGATTATACATACAAAATAAATCATAATCTATGTCTTCTAAATGATCCCATGCAATGCATTAATTTTTTTTATTTGGGAGATTTCTTCGTTCTTTAATCAAGCTTTCAACATTTTAGCAGAGAAATATTATCACCCTCTTTTACTGTTTTGTTAAAAATGATTAACAAATTTTCTAAATCTGATTGATCTAATTTACATGGACTAACTTTTTGTTGTGTTATTTTATATATTAATATTTGTTCATGTATAAAAAAAAAAAATTTTTTTTTTTTTATCGCTATTCAATCCATTATTTTTTTTCATCCTTAAAATTCCATCCATTATTTTTTTTTTTTCTTTCTTCTTATTTTTTCATTTTCATTTTCTTCTTCTTTTCATTTCATCAAGATTCGATTTTTCTTTATATCATATAGTAGCGTGTTATATGTATTTATATATTCTGTTGTTTCTGGATATCTGTAATTTCTTTGCTCATGTTGATTTGGTGATTTGTGATGATTGTCGAGGGAATTGTTCATGAATCCTTCATATCGGTTCTGACTGTTGTCTGTTTGTTGTTGTCTGTCGTAGTATCGTCTCGTCGTCGGTATGAATACCTTGGGTCTTCTTATTTGCTGCTTTCATATCACTCATATTCAGCATTTCTATTTTGTCTTTGTGTGTCTTTGTGCTCTCGGTGGTGTTTTTGTTGTTTGTTTTTGTTGTTGGTGGTGTCTTCTCTTGAGTGGTGATTGGTGAACCCAAGCCCAGGAAAGGAGGTGCACGTCTCTTCCAGATATAGCATGATCGCAAGGATTTTTGGGCCTTTGAGTATGTCTTTGAGGGATACTCTTTGATGATGCGAATGTTGACTTGCTTGCTGCTGTTTTTGCCTTTTTACTTCAGTTTTTGTTTGGGCTATTTGTTTGGGTGAAGATTTTGTCGGTAGAAATTTTTGGTAACGCGTATTTGGTGGGGCTTACTTGCACCGTTCTGAATCGATCTTCATAATTTTTTAATGGTCTTTAAGTAATATTCTTTCTTCTGATCTTCTGTGTCTTTCTTGCTGCTCTTCTTCGTTCGTCCTTCGCTCTTCGCTTTCATCATCTTTATCGTCTTTTTTTTTTTTTCTTCTTCTTCTCTTGCATTCAATTGCCGCCAACCTCGATAAATTTCGGCGCTTTTGTTTTCTGATTTTTTTTCGATTTCAGTTTCAAAGTTTTTTTTTTCCCGATTCTGTTTGCTTTTTTGTGACTCATTGTGCGCTTCGTTATTTTTTGTATGTCTGTGGGATAGTTATTATGCAACAAGTTTTCACATAAATTTTTGTTTAGTTTTTTTATATACTTGACAAACTCAACGATGGTAAATTCGTACAATGTGCTAAATCAATACAATCTTCAATAGAAAGTCTTTGGACGGCTGGCGTGATATTGCTGCTTCACTAAGACACTGAACTTCGCTCACCAAAATTAACGGAATAGGGGTTGTTTGATTTATGAAAAAATGGCTACAAAAAATTAAATGATTAGAAAACGACAACAAAAAGGGCACCAACAAACTAGAAATACAATAAGGATTACTTCTATACCAAGAACTACGAAAAACGATTGCTTAAAACTAATTTAACAGAGAAAATTCGGCAAATGACACGAGCTATTGACAATACGACCGCACGCTAACACGCTAACACTCTCAATACTCACACGACAAGTAGCAAATTGAAGCTGTTCTAAATCATTATCAACAGCAAATTGGCATAGTAGCTCCAATGAAATGAAAGTGTGAAATGAAGTGAAAAAATCCATACTCCGCTATTGAAAAATCAGCACCACCTACGATCCTTGTGATATTTTCCCATAGCTTACAAACGTACTTTACTTACTTGGTTTATTGCTTTCCCGGAATTGTTGGACATGGAGCGAAATGGATTGATGAATTTCTCTCCTTTTTGCATTGAGAATTTTGTTGAAATCTTGGGAGAGAAATATAATTTTGGTCTCAAAGTGGAAACGTCTTCATTCATAAATATTGACGGCTCTTCGGTGTCCTGCGCCTTCTGAAGTCCATAACATCGTTTGCAGTCGTAGTGTGAAGGTTTGTAAAATGAATATTGAGTGATATCAAGAAGTGTGTATAGCTTGTTTGATATGAGGTAAAGAAATGTGATGTCAGAATATCTTAAAGTAATTCATGCTTTTTATTGATTAATAGGCTTACGCTAAGTAATAACTTGAGTTGGTTGATGTCATTTATACTTTTGATTGAAACTCCCGCTGTCCCATTTACTATTATGTAGTCTAATCATTCTCCACGCATCTAGATAGTGTTATTCAAACTGTTCTATTGATTAAAAACTTCTTCCGGTGTTGTAGCATTATGTTTGCGTGCCATTTACTCACGCAAAGCTCCATGAGCGATTAAAAAGAGCCATAATTAATCATGGCTTAATCTCCTTTCTGTGTATATAACTATATCAAAAATTTTGAAAAATCAACTTTTTCGTTTTCAGAGAAAATCACATTATGATATTTTTCGCTTTTCTCATGTTTTCTCAATTCAGGTAGCTGATTGGGAATACGACAAATTATTCTCTTCATCAGTTCTTACGCAAGAGAAAACAATTGAAGGTCAGCAAATAAAAAGCTCTGTATTCTCTCGGTCTTCTATCCTTTTTATCAAAGCTATGGCTATGGGCGTATCTCTCAAAGATGCTGCTACTCCTCACGATTGGGACCTCTATGTTGCTCCCGAAGTTCTTGGCTCCAACTATGGAATTTCTCCCAATGAAGCGGCGGATGTGTACAGTTATGCGATACTTTTGTATGAAATTTTCAACAGAGTTAAGCCCTACAATGACATTAAGGTAAAGGATAGACTTTTGCTTTTCGATTAAATTCATTGGAATTAAATGCATCTTAAAATTTAAAATAAGATTCCAAATGTCAAATGCTATCGCAAACAGATTTTGATAGAAAATTCTTTTCTTCGGATTTTGTCTGATCTTGAAGACGAAGCCTAATGGTAGTGTGGACTTAATGCATCATAGCTATGCACGAGAGTAAGAGCCCATTCCGTCATCGTAAGACCTTGCTATCAGTCTTAGTATGTCGGCGCAGTCAAGACTTTTCAATCACAGAAGGATTTACGTATAAAAGAGAATCTAGGTTTGAATGTAGATGAAAAATTTGCGTTGGTAGGGCCATAAATCAGAAGCTTTATCATGTGCTAACACTCAAAAGACACTTCAATTTCAATTAAAGCTTTGTTTCTTTGACTTTCACAATGGGGATTGCGATCCCGGGATTCCGTAGGTATTTGCAAATCTTGAAATCCCGGTATTAATAAAGTGATTTTTAAAACGATTGTGAGCAGAAGTTAAAAAGATATTCGAATCGTTTTCAATGTTTTTCATTTAATGTACGAGTAGTTCCATGCCTTTTCAATGCTGTACATGTGTACCGGTACATGCCGGCAATTACCTCACCTCACCTCGCCTATATTGATGACCGTAGTCGATCTTGGGGTCCCCCATAGTCATTATTGTGGCGATGATACACTGTTCCTCTATCTGCTCCGAATTAAATATTAAATCGGAATTAAAATGTTTTGTAGGCCTGTATCACACAGTGACACCAATCATTTAATGTAACTGTGCTTCCCTTGTCTCAGGAAGATTTATAGTAATTTCAACCCCATATTAATAGTTTCATATTTATTCGAAAGCGATTCAGCATTCTCTAAGAATTCATGAATTCGTAAATGCCATGTGAATTTGAATTCTCAACAACTTTTTTATCAGTCAATGCCTCACATCCTCAAAATTATCCATACTAGTTCGTCAGATTCAATCGTTATTCATCACGTGTTTATGAGATTGCGCGAAAATAACAATTTACGGCTGAAAGACAATTGAGAGCAATTTCTTTTCTTTTATGTCGCAACTCGAAATCCCGGGACGGCAATCCCTATTCGCAACACAATCCATTGCAAATGCCCTTGAAGGAGCTAATATCGTGATATGCATTTGAAATATTCGAAAACATAATATTCTTCATTTTGTCTTTATAGAGAATCAATGTTTTTTGAACTTGAAAAATACTTTCAATGAGTTCATAATTCACTCACATGGGTTCTTTGCCTCTTTACCTTACACAGTTCTTTTTATTTGTTCCTTGGTAATCCCCATTGACCTTTCCACAGGATTATCGATGTAATTCGTAATGTAGTTGTAATGTCATGTTAAGTCGGTCATCAACACAATAAGTAACATGATGAAGTCAGGATGAAAATGTTGATTGCATCGATGGCTTGGTGGTCATCGACTCGGGCAGCTATCTCGAAAGTAACGGGCTCGAATCCATCCAAGTGCATTTTCTGTGTGTTAATACTTGGTCTTATTAATAATTGGTCTTTAAATATCAGTTACGATGAAAAAATTACATTTTTCGATTTCAAACAATGATTCACTTCAACCTGGTCAATATGAAGAGGGAAAATCTATGTGATAATGGTTTCGCAAAACACTCGAAGGTGAAAAGCGGGACCCTCAGTAACAACAATTTAGCTCAGTCTACCAATTTAGTAGGCCTACCACACTAGCAGCAGCCCTGCCATAGCCTTAGAGACCCTAATATCTAACAGTGGTAGTTGGTCCGGTTGGTTGGTGTCAGGGTTGGTTGCTGTTGATTTCCTGGTCTGTACGAGTTAGTGCCTATGAATGGGTGAGACATCCCTGTAACTGATTATGTGTCTCTGAAATGGCAGTCAGCTCTAGTGAGCACTTCCTAATAATGTGGAGAATTGCTGACAGGGTCGTTTCCGCTGGAAGGCAGCATTTACACAGATGCATGCGAACCGCGGTTACGGAGCTTAATGTGGACTTTCACATAAAAATCACCCATCTCCCTTGTCGACTGAACGGAGTGTTCCTGTATGCCTGTATCCATCGTATCATATCAGGGACGGTGGTGCAGAGCTGCTGTTAGTATGGTACTTGGTAGATTGGGCTAGATTGTTGCTACTCAGAGTCCCACTTCTTACCGTCGGCTGTTTTGCGAAACCATTTATAGGAATATATACCATTTATTAGTCTAAATGATGTACTTATCACGCTGCGAGGAGATGAAGGAAGCGCTTTGAAGCGATCTGAGTGATATTATGCGATAGGTTGGAGTGAAAATGTGCCATTCACAGTTTTATTGCAAAATTGAAGGAATATTACTACTGTTAAAATTATAGTTCTTTAATAAAATTCATATAAATATGCAAAGCATTATTTTTCAGGCTTCTTGAAAGGATTTGGACATTTTACTCTTCGCAGCAAAATCAATGTCAAATATATTGTTGACATGTTGGAATTGTATCAAGTGACAAATTGTATCAACTAACAAATGCATTTCTATAGCTTTACTGGAGACGATAAAACAGATTCACAGTTCCATAATATTATGTGTATAATAGTCATTGCCTTTAATTCAAACTCGATAAACGTGGTTTTCTAGCAGCGCCTTAAAGCGTATATATCTAAGCACTAATAGTCCGGCAGCCAGAACGAGTTTCTGCAGGGAACGAGGCCAAAAATGAGACTTAAGCAGAATCTGTAAATCATCTGCAAAGACTTTCCATGTCAAAAATTGTGGTTCCAGACTTAGTATTTTCCAGTTGAAAAGAGAAAATATAGAACATTATTTTTGCCAAAAACTGCCATCTGCGTCCGATTGGATTGACATATGTTATTCTTTGATCCTGTCTGATAAGAAGATGAACTAACTAGAACTCGGCAGGCGTGCAGATTCGTAGTAGGCATAGGGCTGCCGGACTATCACCGTTTCTTGAGAAAAAACGAGTTGTCGGAAAATTTCTCAGGTCAAGTAACCACTTGCCGCAAAAACCGCATGTCAGGTATTGTTGCGACAACGACGATATAGAAAATCGTCAATTTTACTATTGTTTACGCATTCGGAAATTATTACACTATTAAATTCAAGAGTGTTGTGAATTGTTGGTAGGCAGCATGCCGATCCCGAATGAGTTGACTTTCTTCCTTTAGTGTCCTCTGTTTCAGAAAGATGACAGTGTGAAAAATAACGGGCAAAAAATCTGTTTCTGAAGTCTACACCGTTAAAATACTGCAAGGACTGTCACCGTAGCTACTCACCGTCGTGCTCTGCATATCGGCTCCCCATTCAGCTGCTCATTCTCTTCATGAGAAAATTGAAGAGAGCTGTGAGCAGCTGCAGAGAGAAGGAGACCCAAATCTTCAGTTCCTGTGTTTGAAAACATTTTTGAATTTGTGAATGCAAAATTTCAGACAAAGTGAGAAAAGGCCAAAAAACTGATTAGTTTTTCTCTCTCGTTCATTGCGTTGAACGAGAGAGAAAATGTCACAAGTTGTTTTTAGACTTTTATCAATTTGTCTGCAATTGGCTATGCCTACTACAAGTACATTATCCATTGACTGAGCCTGATTTTTTCAGTTAAATTTGTTTGCTTTCAAAGTAGCGTGCTACTTATTTAACATGGCTCTTGCATAAACTATTTTTGTTAGTTTCCTTCGCTATTATTAAATTTAAATTATTTGTTATATACGGACTGTATTGGCCTACGTTGTATAATTAATTCAGTTGTAGGATTCCTGCTAATATACTCACATTTCAGATATTTCGTGTTGAACTTCACTCGATTTGGAGAAGTTCCGTGGCCGTCATCGCCGTTATCAAACGAGTGAAAATGAAAACTGTTGGAAACTATTTATAGTAGTGAATCATATACCGTTATTTGAAGAGTTCAATATAGGGATGTGTCACTCTCATTGTACCTGGATCCGGTTACGTGAGTGATCAAGGAATCGGTAAGGTACTTAATGAGGTGATGATGGACACGATTATGCGGGAGGGAGAAGTTCAAAAAGTCGGAAAAAGCAATTACCCAATTGTAAGAAAACAATATAACTTGCCCTGTGTGCTTCCGTGTAATACGTACAGATACTCCAATTGTCATTTTGAAACATGAATAAGTCAGTGTACTCTACATTGATCTCTTGAGGCTTTGAATGCATAAATGCTTGAATTCCATGCTTTTTGGATTGCAGGACTCGTTTAATATCAAGCATCTTATCCATTCTATCATTAAAAATTCATTGCGACCTCAAAGTCATGAAGAAGTACCAGTCAGTGTACGTCAAATTATTGAAATAGCGTGGTGTGATTCTCCAACTGTTCGTCCAACTTTTGAATCGCTTTGCAAAATGTTAAAAAAAGCATTCCCACGCAGAAAGCAGATGTTGGAAAGCATGGTTATAAACCTGGAACTTCAAGCAAGGAATTTGGAAAATGAAATAAATCAAAAGAATATGGATATGATGACAACTCGCTCTCAGTTCAATGTCTTGGTAAGGAGCACACTTCCAGAAGAATTTTCTGAAAAACTAATCAAAGGAGAAGGCATAAATCCTGTATATAAGAAGTGCGTAGGAATATTGGCTGTTGATATTCTTGGACTCCTGACAAACTGCAAGAAGATGAATCTTTTGACTGTTTCAAACCTTCTGAATGAAATTAACGACATGGTAAGACTATATCTTATAATTCTTGATTGATTGATTGATTAATTGACTATGAAGCAGTGATGATCGGTAGATCTACAGTTTCGTTTACAATTGAATCAAATGCAATGGATGCTTTGATGACCGCATTAGTGCAAATGGATCTCTCCTGCTTCATTTTTTATGCTTTGTCACAGCATCTAATAATTTGTGCACGTGTTTATTGCGCATTGGAATAAAAAACTGTTTTAATGTTTAACTGCGACGAATACTGAAAGTCAAGGGCCATCCACAAAGTTCGTTCGCAAAATAACAGCATTTTTCGACCCTCCCCTCCCTCAGTAAGTCCGCATATATGTACTTATCTTTGGACCCCTTCCCTAAGGACGTCCGCATTTTCAAAAAACTTTCTTTTCATTATTCAGCGTTATTACTTTTGACAGAATAGCACACGGTTTCAATATTTAGACGAATGCACAGATCTCAATATATATTACTTAATTATTATCTAATGTTAACTTGATTAAGTTTGCAAAAGGTCTATATTTGATAATTCAACAACACGTCATTGTAAAAAGATGAGAATTTTGAGCTATTAGTGGAACCTTCCAACAATTATAATTTTCCACAATTCTCAAATTCTGCAACAATGATCTGCTTTTCTCACAGTTCGCTTCATGTATCGTTGAAAAAACTAAAAAAAAACTGCGTTATCTTTTCTTCATGTATATTCGTGTCAAATTCAATCATCGGCTCATAAAAAAGACATTTAATATTATAAAGGATCGTTCATTTTTAGATGAAAGCAGGAGTAAAGTTCACTCACAATTCACATGACTAAATGACTTCTCTGAACAGAAAAATGAACCACGTCTTTACTTGTGACCATGCAGTTAGATTGTTTCTTTGTAATAAGTCCGGGGCCTGGCTATGGTTGCACACGTATATCGTTGCTGTGCCCACCGGTGCCCGGCCACGCCAGACACGATTGCTAAGCTTGTCAATAATCTAACGTGTATATGTAATTTTGTGGTAAGAAATTACTTGATACAACAGAAGAAATAAACGTGAACTATCAGAAGACTTGATGTAAAATTGGCTTAAGCAAATAAAAACAAACAACATATACCGGTACCAATATGTATGTTATACGATGCACATTGACAACATCTTTGACATTGACAGACATGTGATGATCAATTCCAGTTGGCCCTAAAATGCCCTCTGCTAATTATTTGCAATACATAGATCCATATTTTAGCTTTCTGGTGAATAACTCGAAGAACGTTTTGTTGACATGGGTGAGCCCAAAGATAGGTGAGCCTTATTAATAGCCAATTCCTCAGTGTAATATTCGGATTCTGAATGTAATTGTTAAGAGGGAGTTGAGTATTTATCAATTGATAGCCCATCAGTTTTTATGTGAATATTTTTTCTTCCACTTGGATTGATAGTACGCATTAAATTGCTATATTACCGCTCTAATCTTCAACAATTTTTTTCAGAGAAACTACTGAATGTATATTTTTGAAACTTGCCATACAATATCAGTGAATTATGCTTTATATCATATGCCACTTCTAAGGCTTTTTGTCGCATCGCACATCGCACAGCCGACAAAACAGCAATTTCGCTCCAATGCCGTAATGCTTTATGCCTCGATAAGGACCGTTCTAAAATGGGTTCAAATTTAGGTATCTATTTCTCATCTAGCCCTTTTAAACATTTAAATATCTTTGGCTCATACGCATCACAATACTTTATACACCGTGGCAGGTTGCTTCGGGAAAGCGGTTTTGCACGCTTATTAGTGGAAGCCGGAACAGAAACAGTGCAGAAAACGTGGCACACTGCTGATGGCTTGGATTTTTCTAATCAATCATTATATACTTCAAGTCTGTTTATAAAATGAAGGGTAACTAAGTTGAAATGTAGGATATCTCAAGAATTGACAGCTTCGCGTTCATTTTATTGACTTCTGCAGCTGACTTAGCAGCACTGCATTCGCTCTGCTTATTAATCCGTCCTTAATTAAGATTGCGGACACTATCGCATTTTACTTGATGCTTACCCCACGTCGGCAAATGTCCTGGAGGAAGAGGCGGACATCCTAACGCTGACGGCTCTATTGATACTAAGATACCTGAGATTTTAAAAACTTTATCTAACTAATCTTTATTTTTCATTACAGGTTCAACAGCGTGCGCAATCAGATGATAATGTCAAAGATGTGTTTGCTTTAAATCTGTTCTCACCAGAAATTGCAGTATTTTGTTTTGGACTGAACCGAAAGACAACGAAATTGAATGTTACCGATGCACTGATGACCGCATTTAGATTGGTAAAAATGGACTGGACAATCGATCCTTCTCGCTTGCCAGGAGAAGTTGCCGTCAAGAATTCATCAATCGAACTTTCGCTGAGATGTGGTGTACATTGTGGCCCTTTAACTCTCAGTATAGTTGGATCATCTGGTCCTAAGTTTTCCACTTTTGGTGAGTTGCTTATTTTCATGAAATGTTTATATGTAAGTCACTCAAAAAATCTGATTAGTCTGTCTTTGATATCGTTCGTGTAAATGCCAAGTTTTTAGATAGGAATGAAGTATTACAGAAAAATAGTTTTATTTCTCACGAATGAAAATGAAATTTTCAATGGCTGTCGAAAGACTACAAAACAGACAAGACGTATTCACAAGCGAAAAATAGATAGTAAATAAAAATTTTGCAAAATAAACTAAATTACCTCTGGTAAAGGATTGCCCTATTTGACATACATACTGTTACGGCGGGATTCCCCATGGGAAAATAATAAAGAATCAAAACTTAGTATGCTGGCAAGATCGCAGTCAATCTAAACGTCTAAACAGGTCTACATAGTAAGCTGCTAAGAGTGCAGTTGGTGTCACGATTAATCATGGATGTGGAAGCGATGAGATGTGTAACGCCTATGTTTCAAAATTATGCCACGGTTAGACACTGACTGTAAGTTGGTCCTTTCGTAGGTAACAATTTACAAGTCATCATTTGTCAGAATATTTTGGTTCGATACAGACAAACTCGCGTCGAATTTCTCTCACTTTTATTCCAAGAATATATTTTAAGCATTTGCTGAAATATTTATTTGTCTTTCTTTCATAGGGGATACTGTCCACAGCGCACTGCAGCTCTTATATGCGTCCAAAGGAAAGTCGGTTCTCGTATCTGAGAATGTCAAATCTTTGGTTGATTCTTCTGGTGAATATGGCTTCGTACAAAGGAGTACAACAATCAAAACAAAAGTAAATGCACTATCGATTATTTAGATATATTTTTATAACAAACTTCTACGAATATTTCTGACATTGAGTTCCGCGTATTTTCAATTGTTATGGTAATCAATAATTGATTAGAAAATAATTACTAAAATTTTCTTTTGCTGTGATAACTTATTTCAGCGCAATAAGTACTTCAAGTCTACGGAACTTTTTTCGACATCAAACAAATATCGCAATTCATTTGTATTTTTTGCATCGCTTCCTATACGTAAAACAGATCAGTCGAGAACTATGGTTCGCTGATTGATTAGGCAAGGCAATTTATCATGAGAATGGAATAAATATGATATGCACTTTGGGGAGTTGTGAGGTAAGGTAAGCGAGTAGATATAGTATAAGTTAATTCTTCGACCATTTCGACATTCTTCGAGACATTTCGACCCAAAGCTTCTTGGATCATACGGTTGTCCAAAAATAAGTAACCAGTTAAGAGGATGATAAAAGTAGAAACACGTCTTTCCCAAATCTTTCTTCTATTTTTCTTCAACCAGTTTCAATTGACGGTCAGATAACTGCCGTCAATCTTCGTCAGGAAGTTGTATAAGAATCTTATACAATTATACAATTATACAATTATTCAATTATATAATATATAATCTCATACAACTTCCTGACGAAGATTGACGGCAGTTATCTGACCGTCAATTGAAACCGGTTGAAGAAAAATAGAAGAAAGATTTGGGAAAGACGTGTTTCTACTTTTATCATTAACCTATTGAATCGCTAGTCGATCCGTCTTTTCGAGCTGTTTTTCTGAAATTGAATAACCAGTTAAGAGGGGAATTCAACACGATTCTAGTGATGCTTCGAACGCTGCCTAAAACACATGGCAGACTTCGTTGAAAAAAAATTGACGTTTAAATATTGTCCAGTCTTTAATGGGCTAGTTATCATATCTATTTAGTCAATGGTATCGACATATTTTTTTCAAATCAACACAAGCATATTTCAATGAACATATGCGGCAGTTACGAGTCGATAATTGAGAAAAAAAATTGTCCTTGTTAGTTTTGTTGTTTTCTTCACTCAAAGTTACAATTATGAAACAGTTCTCTGCCCGATGCTTTTGGGTCAACCTCCAATCAGCCAAAAATGTAGCCTTATGCACTTGGAGAAGCTATAAGGTCGAAAAGGCAACCAAATGACAGAGGAGATCGACGCGTTTCTAATGGTATCATTCCCAACTTCGTACTATGCCTAAAACCTGAAACTTGTGATTGAAAATACTCGGCCATTAATGGGTTTAGGGGCTGTTGAGTTATATGTCAATACTATCTTCTTATCAAGTATAACGCCTGACAATTAAAATTCAATCATTGACATAATTACTACAGATTGAGTCAGGCGTTGAATGCAAAATTAAACTTAAAATTGAGTAGCATTTCCTCTACACGTGGATACTCTAAAATCGTCGTTTATTCTTGGACTCATTTATTCATAAAAACCCCATTTGACCATCTTCATTGTAAACGTTTTATCGCGCGCGATTGATTGTGCTGTCGAAATAGTCTCTGCTTGGTGTGATACCTACGTGTGGCAAGGCAACCATAGATTCATCGGTAAGAAGTAGCGCACTGTGCATTAATCAAACTACATGTTGAAATGAATTTGGCAAAAATCATGCATTTTCGTGAACATTTCCTTCGAGATTCCGAGATTTTATTAGGCTTTAATTCGATGGATGACAGACTAAGATTGATAGTCAATCATAAAATTATAAAACAAGCTAGAAATATTATTTGTATAAATGAGCTTTCATAATAAATTCGAATGTCAACAGTCCCCACAATCTGCTTTTACAATACATGCTTTAGCAGTGTTTTGGAAGAATGGTTTTGCGGAAAATGAAATAGCTGTCGTTCGCTACAATATTGAGGCGAACTATGGAAGCCGGACTCTCAGCTACATTATAGGTATATCAAGACTGAAAGTCCTATGTTAATTAGAATTTCCCCTTCTCAGCTGAAAACAAAAACAGCATATCAAAGCACGCTAGCGATGCAGACAAAAATATCCCTTTTCAGTCAAATTTCAAAATTTGCCTTGTCTTCAAAACTCAAAACCGCAAAATTTGTATCAAAACACAGTTACTACATTCTCTTGATCTACATTCACAAATTTTATTCCCCCTTTTCAGGAATCGCATTCCATGTCAGTTTACTGGTGTCGGAGAATGACTGAATTTGATGACGCTGTTCAACCTCCTGATGGAAATCATGCTACAATGAAACAACTGGTTATACCAAATCTTTCTCAAATACAGGATGGTCCAGCGGAAAATACCATTGTTCTACCCCTTAACGGCGATAATTTTACAATGGAGCAACTGGATACCCAAAATATGTCTCCAACACATGGCAGTCCAGCAAGGGATCATTCAGCAGTGAAACAACTGGCGTCAGCAGATATTTCTCCAATACATGATATTCCAGCAGAAAATGATCACACTTCAATGGGACAACTGGCTGCCTCTTCTCTAATACATAGTAGTCCAGCAAACGATCATTCTTCAATGGAGCCACTGGTCACGCCAAATCTTTCTTCGACACACAGCAGTCCAACGAAAGATCGCTCTACAATGAAACAACTGGAAGCTCCAATTTTTTCTCAAATATATGATAGTCCAGGAAAAATTAACGATGGTGAACATGAACACACCGATGATTTTCAAGATGATTTGAGGATGAGCCCAGATTCTATGTCACGCTCACTGATTGCTCGTCGAAGATCAAGTGATTTTATATTGAGTGAACCGATTGGCAACATCGATCTAGAGACTGAAAATATAACTTCCAATGTTGTATTCCAATCGCCCCTACAGCAGACGGACGAAACATCTTCAGATTCAAGTGCAATGAGTAAACAACCCAAATCAATCTCAAATGGTGTTCGGAAAGTCACCTTTCCTGGTGGAAGTCATCGAATTTTTACATCTGCTCGCCTTCTTACTTCTTTTACTGATATTGATCAAGTGGAACTTACTCAATTTTGAAATGATTACATTCCAAAGTGATCGATTGCCGTCCTGAATGTTATTAGAGTCAGATTTTTACACCACCAGTATTCACATTAAAATTTCTTGTCGACATTGACAATATACAGATATCTCGATTTTTGCAATGAAGGATTTTTTATCAGATAATCCGTGCCTCGCTCTGGATGCTGCCTGTCTAACAGAAAGAGAGTCTGCTCAATTTAATCTTAGATGGGCTCTCCCTCTCTACGCGGGCTTCGAAGAGCATCTCGAGATCCTGAAAGCCTCCTCTTTCTGATTTCCAAATGATCGCATTTAGATAAAATCACTGCACGATTTAGTCAGTGTGTGCCTTTTGTCATGATGACATTTCGCAAACGTAAACTCGCTCATGTTCGCACTACGAACGGCAATTCAAAAGTTCGAATTCTCATTGTTCCGAAATTTTTATTCTTTCACTTGAATTTCTCGATGTACCAGCAATTGATTCTAGAGGTCCCGAGAAGTATTGTTTTAAAAAACATCCTGCAAAACGAATTGATCAGATGGATTTTGGCATTGAATACAAGTCAAATGTAGGCATATGCAATGTATAACATATAGGCCTAATATACAAACAGGGAACATATAGGCCTAACATAGTTTGCAGAGCGAAGTACCACCCAACAGAGAAATTACAATAAAAAGTCTTTTTTGTGTTCAATATTATCAAATGACAAGGAGCAGATCAGGAATTGGATAAAAAGGCTTATAAGGCATTTTTCCTTGCGTTTCGTGGAGATTACGAGTTTTAATCTACTAACATTTTACGCAATTTTGCCTTTAACAACATGTCGAATTCTATTGAATAGAATAAAAACGAAACCTTTACAGCTTGATTATTTAATTTTACTCAATTCATCAAAACTTTCTCTGAAAATAATGGGCCAGAAAGCCTCAGCTACTTTAAGGTTATTGATTATAAATGATTATTTAGATGCATGATAACTGAGACTAACGAGGACATTAGTTTGCAAGCAGTACATGCTTATTGTCGTTACAATTGTCAGTCCTCTTCACCCTAAACTGACGAAAAATTTAAAAATTTATTTACGAAGATTCATTATGCAGTCTGCATTTGCATAGACAATTACAGACTAAGTTTCTTTGTTGTTTAATTATTAAACAGGATCTATTAGATGTTTATATAAGTAGACCTACTACCTAGAAATCGCACTAACGAAATGTGCATTATATATAATTACATATTGGAATTAGACTTTGACCAAGCTTATTTTTTAGCTATATTACTTTTTAGCTTATTTTTCACATCCAACGACATGCATGTATACATCAAGGCTATTGTGGAGCTTTCCTACTTAAATACCACCACCACTGCCACATCTCTGATTTACACGACCTTGAAATACCATCATGCTATCACACATCGCAATATAAATGATGCCATGCCAAACTTAAATTTATAGCTCCATGCTCTCAAAATAAACAATTCGTAAGAAATGAAACTGTGAACCAAAGGTCCTGCAACATTCAGAGACCACGCATATTTTGCGTTGATGCATGCGCCTGCAGATATTGAGAAAACCTACGCCATTGTACTTGAGCATTTAATAGTTCGATCTTCCCGAACTGTCGCATTCGATGTTCTCAACTATCATGAATCACGCATGGATGATGACAATGAGAAGGGTTTGGTTATCACAAGGCCTACTAGAGATGCGGTATTAAACTGAAGAGTGGGCCTATAAACCTATATTTTGATAGCACCCATGCGCTTATGCATAAGTTAGCTATTTTGAAGCGGGATGTACATGTATAGGCTTAAATAAAGATTTTGCACAATGAACTTGTAGTTAAAAGTATAGCTGATAAACAAATAGAGCCTAGTCCTAGATATCGCTGACTCAAATTGCTCAAATTCTTTCAGTACTGAAATCTGAGCATAAATTCAAGTCGCATCCTGAATTTTGCACTAAAGACTCTCATGTCATTTTGAATTTTCAGAAAGTTTTGTGACTTAATCAGAGGATAAGAGAACGTATAGCTTGGGGACTATACTTTAGTAACGTAGGCCGACTAATTAATTTTTCAAGCAGATAAATGAAACAACAACATGTAGGCTAATGAAAATAAGAATCAGTTGGCCTATATTAATAAGAATAAAAGAAGCATCACGAAGCAAATCGAATTTTGATTTAACTAAAGACTGCCTATGGTATCACTTTGAATTTCGAATATCTCAAATAGTCTACATCACTTACATGCATGTAAATATTTGAATTTCGATAATCACTGATTGCCAATTTACAGAAAGAAAAAATACAAATAGAAATATCAGACCTTATTTGTACCCCTTGGGGCAAAACGTTTGATTAAAAGAAACAAAGAGTCGTGTCCGATGCGCTTTGTCCTTTCGACAGTGTCAAGGACTTTCAATCTGGATTTGAGATTCAACTGAAATTGCAGTCTATATATACTATTCGGCATTCCTCATCATTTAGTCGTACGACTTCCAATCCTTGCGAAAATGCAGCATGCTTTTTCTTATTCTTCCTCTGGGCATACTTCCTTCCAAACAGCCTTCAATGAACTCTCTCATTAACCATCATGTTGAAAGACATGTCCCAGCCATTGATGTTGCATTCTCCGAACTGTTTACAATCCTAAATTCGTGCGATGTACATGTTCGATATATCTTCTCTATTCTTCTCCACATCCACATTTCGTATGCCTAGTCCTCTGATGAGACAAGAGAGAGTATTTAGAACAGATGGCAGCAGAAGCGGAGAGAGAAATGTCGTCGGGAAGAGGTACTGTTGTGCGTGCCGCATACAAAATTGTGAAAGAGATTATAGGAATTAAGACGAAAGGAAATAGAATGCCAGTGAAAGACGAAGACGGGTACGTGGTTACAGCAGAGACCGAAATCAAGTCGAGATGGTGAGAGCACTTCGAAGACGTCATGAATAGGCCCCCGGTACCAGCAGAAGAGCGACTAGACATTCCGGTGGCGGAAGTGGACTTACAAATACGAGACGGAGACATCACTCAGGAGGAGGTTGTTGGGGCACTTGCGAAAATGAAGAATTGGAAAGCACCAGGACACAATGGAATAACAGCAGAGATGCTGAAAGCGGATGGCATGATAGCTTTTCAATGATGAGCCTTTCAATCAGATATGGAAAACCGAGCGAATCCCGAGAGATTGGTTGATGGGATCGTAATTAAGCTGGCAAAGAAAGGTGATCTAAAGGAATGCACCAACTGGCGTGGTATCACATTGTTGGAATCTGTGTATAAAGTACTCTGTCTCATAATCTTGAGTAGATTACATCAGGTTGTGGACGAGACACTTCGAGACGAACGAGGTGGTTTCAGACCGGGTAGAGGTTGCTGTGATCAGATTTATGTATTAAGACATGTGCTACAGCAGTGTGTGGAACATAGGACACCTCTAATTATGTTGTTTGTGGACTTTGAAAGACACAGTTGTGTGGACAGAGAAGTATTGTGGAACATCTTGCGATCGATGGTATATGCGAATTATCCGAAATCTTCATGAAGGAACTGTCTGTAAAGTCAATGTTGATGGAGACCTGTCTGATGAGTTCCCAGTTAACTCAGGAGTGATGCAGGGATGTGTATTGTCTCCTAAGCTATTTACCATCGTCATTGACTTTTTGATTAAGAATACAATCGAGATGCATACAGACGGTTTACAGTGGACAGATGCTAAACGCTTGGCTGACCTAGAGTACGCTGACAATGTTGTACTTCTGACTCAGAAAATAGAGGAAATGCAAACCATGATTGACAAGTTATCAAGTGTTGGAAAGAGTACTGAATTGAAGATCAACCTCAGGAAGACGGATGTAATGCGAACTGAAGACGCATGTACCGGACATGTGAGTTTGAGTAGAATACACATCAAGGAGTGCGACACATTCATGTATCTCGGCTCTGTTGTTCAGAAAAATGGATCTCTCGAAGAAGCATTATCGGCCCGTCTCATGAAAGCAAATCAAGTCATGGGTATGTTAGGAAAAGTATGGCGGTCACGCAGATTGATGATCAATACAAATGTGTCTCTGTACAAGACGTTAGTGAGATCTGTACTAACATATGGTGAAAGCTGCTATGTGAAAGCTGGCACCACAATGAGGCCATTTCCCGACGTTTCACTGTGTTCGAAAATAAAGCCTTACGAAGGATCCTGTGAGTGAAATGGCAGGACAAAGTAACAAATGTTAATATCCATGAAACAACGAAAGTGCCATGGTTGGATGAAGTGCTAATGAACTGGAGATGGCGATGGCTCGGACACACCTTGAGACGGGAGTCACACAGCATACTACGGACAACATACACTCAAGGAAAAAATAAAGTACCCGGTTAGACATTTAACTCTATTTCGAAAACAACAAGACAATATGCACTACTTGTGCTTCAGAGTCGATCACAGAAACAATATCAATACGCGTATAAAGTCACGAAAGGCGTACTAGTACATAGAAAACAGTCAAAATCTCGTAAAATCACCTTCAGCATCCAGTACTGCTTCTACGCGATCACGCATTGAACTGATAAGAGAAGCTCGATAATTGACATCATCCATCAGTTCATTCCAAATGACATCAAGCGTAGCAAAGAGTTGGTCACTGTCTTCTGGGTCCTCATATTCTCTTTGGAGTTTCAGTTCCATCTGTGCCCACACGTGTTCGATGGGATTCATGTCGGGACTAAATGCAGGCCAGTCTAAGGTAGGGATTCCATTGTGTTGAAGGAACAGTTTCGTCCGAATGTATCGGTGCATTGTCTTGCTGGAAGATGCCACCTGCTTGAGTGATTGTATTCCATACTGGAAGAAGATTACCTTCAAGGATGTCGATGTACTTTTGGGCATCCAATCTCTCTTGAATTCTCACCAGGCTCGTATGTCCATTACTTGAGAATGCACCCCACGCCATTACATGCGCGACAGATCTGTTCGGAGTACGGCAGACGTAGCGATCCGTGTACCGATCTCCTATCGATCGACGGACATACTGTACTCGTGACTGACCCAAGCAGAATTTCGATTCGTCAGAAAACACCACTTTCTTCCACCTCGTCAAAGTCCACGATGACTTTTCTGTAGCCCATTCCAATCTGCGATGTTCATGATCTGCTGTCAAGGCTGTCTTTCTAGCTGGTGTAAATGCCTTGAAACCACCGCTCAGCAATCGATTTGTTACGGTCCTTCTGGTGCATTCTAGATTTAAGTTTTGCTTAATTACTCTGGCAGAGCAAAAAGGATGGTTCGAAGAGAAAGTTAAAATTTCCTCGTCATCTTCTTCAGTTGTACTTTTCCTACGGCCACAAGAAGCTCGATTGGTTGCTTTAGCATCTCCACCAGCTGATAGCCTCTGTAGGTACTTTCTGACTGTGTTCTCTGATATC
Source organism: Prostheceraeus crozeri (assembly GCA_907163375.1). Taxonomy (NCBI): domain Eukaryota; kingdom Metazoa; phylum Platyhelminthes; order Polycladida; family Euryleptidae; genus Prostheceraeus; species Prostheceraeus crozeri. The sequence goes on along the minus strand of CAJQUW010015847.1, from coordinate 579,310 downwards.
TCGAGGCACTCAGCAATTTTAGGTCTTGAAAAATTCGCATGAAACTTTAAGGCGTAGATTTGACCTCTCTGGAATTCAGTCAAATCACATCCACGTGTCGCCATGACTACATGTAATTTGCTAATGCTACGATACTGTCAATGATTGTGGTGTATGTAGCTAGCGGATTGAACAGAGTACAGCTCGGTATGCATGAAAGAACAATGAATGGAATCATAGCATTAGGCCTCAGCTACACTGAAAGCAAAGCAAACACGAGCGTCCCAAGCGTCTCGAGTAACCGCATGTCCACAAGCTATCAATCGCTCTAGTTTGCTTTGCGTGGATTATGGAAGTCTACAAATGCTGCAATGATGACTTTGTATTTGCTGCAAAACGCTTAGAAAAGCTCGCTGTGTGGTTGAGGCCTAATGGTTTGACTATTGATTTAACTTCTAAAGTTCATATTTCACACCAACGAGTAGAAAAAATGACTGAAATGATAAATTTGTCACTGTTAACATAACTTTTTACACCGGGTACTTTATTTTTTCCTTGAGTGTATAAGTGGAAACCGAACAGGTCAAGGAGAAGAAGTCGACCTACGCCCACTTGGCTGCGGTCGATGAAGAAGGAAGCTGCAGAATGCTGGGAGAACATTGAGGGACGAGTTCAGGACAGAAGCGAATGGAGAAATTTCACCAAGGCCCTTTGCGTCAGTCGGCGTAGGAGGCGGTAACAGGTAACAGTGCTCTGATGTCAGCCTCCCTTAATGTCCACGTCTCCGATGCATGCAGCATCAAGACACTCCAAATGAAGGTCTTTATTATCTACTCTCAAACGGCTTTCCCAATAATTATGTACTGTAGCTGCTCAATAATTTCATTCTCGGACAAAACGCTGATTTTGCCATTGCTGTATGTGTTGTGATTCTCTTTCACAATATCCTTCCTCTGAAAGTGTGCTCAGCAGATATGTGAAATAGGACACCTGTTAACCACTTGTCCAATCATCGCCTGATCGACCGCAAACCGCAGTGCCAAGTCTCTCTCGGAATTCTTCGATGTCTGCTGCTTCTTTCAGCATAGCTTCCACGTACACGCGTTGGGCCGACTACCCTTGATTATGCCATTCTTCTAGGTCAGGGTTGTCCAAAATGTGGCCCGCGAGCCGCATGTGTCCCACGTCCTCTCCTAGAAAATTTCAAAAATCGTTTCATTTTAACATTTGCAGAGCTGTGTTCAAAAATTATTTAGCATTTCTTCAAAATTATACATTTCAAGTTTAAATTGTAAATTTAGATTTCTTATTGATGATTTCATTTTCTATGGCGATGGCATTGATAGAAGCTGTTGATGTAACACTTGATGCTCTGATTAAAGACTTCAGCAAGTGATTCTAAGATTTCCAGCACATTCAGAAAAGCTTCAATGTATCCAATGCTCCGCTGACGGCACCTATAACAGAAGCAGATGAAGCTTTGCAGCTTGAATTGTGTGACTTATAAAGTGATCAGATTTTCCTAATCAAGGATAATAAATGCACTTCCCTAATCCTAATCATCAGTTTCCCTAATCAGTACACTTCACAGCTTGAATTTGAAATTGTTACTCGAAATTATCTTAAAATGAAGTCCATCCTTCCAGAATCCAGACTTTTGGAAGAAGTCATCGATGACATTATCATGGAAAGAATCCTTTTGCCTCATTTGTGGGTTACACGTTAGTTTTCTCAGTTGATATTCAGACTTGGGTTTCCACACAGCCACCGAAAAATCGTCGTATCGACGAATATATGCTTTTCCGTTGTTACGCGATGTCTCACCGTTGTTAAAGCTCTATAAAATGCCATTCCCAGAAATAAGATGGCCTTTCCATTGAAGTTCATGCGAGATTCAGAGCCCAAATTATCCTCAATCTTGGGAAAGATAAAGGCTGCTAATTTACATAGGCTATATTAAGCAAGGCATTTTCGCCGCAATCATCGCATCTATTGACCGCACGCCATTGCTATTTGTTTGTATGAAACTAGATTGGACATAATTCAATTATATCGTGGCACCTCTCTCATTGCCTAATTAGACTGGCAAAAAATCATGAGTAATGGGGAAATCTTGCTTTTTGCAAACAACTCTGAAGGGATTTCACGAGAATCACTATTTTTCGGTATTTCTTTAAACAAATAATACGAGAAGTAATTTGGCACACAACTGATTAATTGTCGTCAAGTCAGAACTATAAAAATCGCAAACACGTTTTGAGCGAAAACAGGTGTCTATAATTGCATTATTACACTATCTCACGTGTTTCGAAAGGGCATGACATAGATTGCTCTCTGGGGCATGATTTTCTTTTGGCTCAAACGTCGGAATTGGCCTAAATCATTTGTAACGTTTTTGGCGATTTGGAATGATGTAAAATTCGTGCGAGAACTAGTTTTGACAGAATGCTTACTAAGAATTAACATTTAGTTGTTGAATAAAGCAGCCCCGTAGCCAGACGCTGCTCTTAGGGGGGGGGCGACTTTCGGACGAATTTTCAAAACAAAAATGAACAATGTGCTGCTTTTACATGATAGTTTTAAATAATAAAACAGTTTCATCTGTTCCACTTTCATCGTTTACTAGTTCTTGACCCCTTGTAGTAATTGACGAAGTTTTAGATTTTTTAATAACAAATTTGTCCATAACGTATTTACCACTGTGCCTGCAATAAGAAGCAAAATCCTATTTAAATAAATAAACAAATAAGAGTTTATTTGAAAAACAAATCAAAACAAAAAATCTCCAATGGGAATCGGAGAGATTTAGCATTTATTTAACAAATATGAAGAGAGATATAGAGCCATAAAATATGAAAATAAAAAATAATCGCACTCCATATGAGTAAACGATTTTTATGAGATGTACGTCCGTATGTAGTATCAACTTATGATTATCAGGGTTATCTCTATGCGAAGATTACTCTATACAAAGACAGTAAAACGAAAGTAGTTTTCAGAAATGTGAAGACATCCATTTTCATCATTTCCCAAAATCTCCAAATGTGCTATCTCAACAGGAAGTCGCAACGATCCTCGCTGAATCACTTCTTTATCATGATAAACAAAGGTGTTGAACATTTCATTCACCGAGAATAAAAGCAAAAACTACATATGCATACGGAGCTCTTCGCCCATTTTCCAGAAATGTCAACTAAGATACATTAATTTCCGAACCAGGAAGCTGCCCAGGAAGTTGGAGAGGATTAATAACTGATTTCATTTGTTTGTCAATGACATAATCACCTGCATCATACCCCCTGCCGCATCGTCTGCAGATGAAGGATGAAAGCGGAAATTTTATTAACAGTCAAAATTGATAAAAACTTTTAGAGATTGAAATGTTAACTTAAAAATTATAGTTTCAGAAATACAGAAATTATGTTTCCAGTCCATTTAACCGTATCTTCACCATGATTTTCTAGGGGGCGAAAAATTCTGCAGGTGGGGCACCGCCTCCGTGGCCCCCCCCTTAGCTACGGGCCTGGAATAAAGACAAGTGCTTTACTAAGCTTACTATGGCTAATATGTCATAGGGTCAGGACGCTGGTACGAGTTTAGGTTAGGTGTTGGACCTGCCTCAAGGAGGGCACCTTATACCCCCACCCTCCTAAACTCAATGTTTCAGCTGCGTTTTAGACTATTATAAAAGTTTTCCATAGTTCTTGCATGGTTTTGCATAGGGTTTGCAACTGTTAACTTTATTGGTGACTTTTCCATGCTCATCGGAGCTACAGTCTCTTGCAAAAGTTTAAGAACACTTATCTTTTCGTATCTTTTTATGTATCTCAACGTATATATTGCAGAATCTTTCAAAGCGGGTTTCTCATATAGCATGGTTATTGGAGACGTTTCACAGTAGTAGTCCGGCAGCCAGAACGAGTTTCTGCAGGGAACGAGGCCGAAAGTGAGACTTTCACAAAATGACGTGCACCCTATGCCTACTACGAATCGGCACGTCTGCCGAGTTCTAGTGAGTTCCTCTTCTTGTCAGACAAGATCAAAGAAAAAGACATGTAAATCCAATGGGGCGCAGATTGCAGTTTTTGGCTAAAATGAAATTTTCTATATTTTCTCTGATTAAACAAAAAGCACTAAGCTTAGAGTCATGATTTTTGGCATGGAATGTCTTCAGGTCATTTCCTTTCATGCTCATGCAAACATGTTTATAAAGATAGACACATTTAGATTTGGCGAGCCTCTTAATGTCGGCAAACACAAACATTTTGAGCAACTTTATCCACATTCAACTACATTCTCGCATACATTCCCGATTAGATGCATTATAAAAGTACATACATATCATAGGAAATGACCTGAAGACATTACATGTCAAAAATTATGACTCTGGGCTTAATACTTTTCGTTTAATCAGAGAAAACATAGAAAACTTCATTTTAGCCAAAAACTGCAATTCTCGTCCCATTGGATTTGCATGTGTTTTTCTTTGATCTTGTCTGACAAGAAGAGGAACTCACTAGAACTCGGCAGACGTGCCGATTCGAAGTAGGCATAGGGTGTACATCATTCTGTGAAAGTCTCATTTTCGGCCTCGTTCCCTGCAGAAACTCGTTCTGGCTGCCGGACTATAGGTATGTTTAGAGAGAAATCGTTTACTATTAATATCGTGGGAAGCCCAGAGTCTATTTTTAGTAACATTATCCGCACATACTAATGCAGTGGAAAGACTCGTTCATTCGAAAGATAATCTGCACGATAGGTCGAAGAAAATCCAGTGAGAGCTCAAGCAGCAATATTAGCAGAAACTGGTATGAGTCAACGTCGAATAGCAGGACAGCTGGGAATTTCTCTATGTTCAGTAAACTTGGAGATTCGGAAATCTGCGACTGGCTCATTTAATGATTCTCCCCGAATTGGTCGTCCAGAAGCTCTAACAAGGAGGGATGAACGGATACTGAAGAGAATGGTAATGAAGAAACCTTCAATGTCGCTGCGAGAAATCAAAGCTGAGCTGCATTTAGCTGGAATCAAAGCCTCTTCATCTACTCTTTCCAGAAGACTGTGTAATAATCTTGGTCTTAAGAGTAACAGAGCTGCGAAAAAGCCAAAGCTCACTCCGAAAATGGCGAAAGCTCGCTTAGAGTTTGCTCGGCGCTATCTTCACTACACAACAGAAGATTGGGAAAAAGTCTTATGGACAGATTAGTTAACACTCGAACAATTTGGTAGTCGCATCAAGCATGTCCGAAGACCTCCGAAGACAATTAAGGCACCATCCACGTTATATGATCCAGACTATGAAGCATCCTTTGAAGCAGATGGTCTGGGGCTCAATGTCTGCAAAAGGTCGCGCCGCATATTTTTCCTTCCTACAGGAATGACAATGAACGGTAAAATGTACCTCAACGTTCTAAAAGACAAACTTCGTTTACATATGGATATCCATAATACAAAAACACTGATGCATGATACCGCTCGATGTCACCGCGACAAAATCGTATCTGATTGGTTGCGCTCAAATTCCGTCAATGTCCTTAAATGGCATGGAAATTCTCCGGACTGTAATCCCATCGAGAATTTATGGTCTGTGATGAAGGACCATGTGGCAGCTATGCGACCGAAGAGTGCAATTGACTTGAGAGATTGCATCAAGGCAGTTTTGACAACGAAATTATCAACAGAATACTGTGCGGAGTCAATGCCTCGTCGTCTGGCAACCATCATTGAAAGTAAAGGTTATTGGACCCGCTATTAGTTTTTGAAACAGTTTTATTATTTCATTTCATGCATTCTAAAATTTGTATGAATATTATTAATAGCGGTGATCTCAAGTGCAACCACCTGTATCGGTACCCGGAAAATTATTCCTCGTAAGCCGTACATCACGAATGAAATAGTAAAGAAAATGGAAGAAAGACGATCACTCAAAAACAGGAAGGATGATGAATCAAAGAGACGATACCGAGAGCTACACAATCAAATCAGACGTGATGCCAAAAGATCGAAGGAAGAATGGTGGACAAGAAACTGTGAAGAAATTGAACGACTGATGAAAGAGAGTAAGACTGACCAAGCGTACAACAATATCAAACAACATCTACGGAAACCGTCGTACAGATCAACAATGATAAAGTCAAATATTGGAGAAAACTTGATTGAACCTGAGGATGTGAAAACAGATGGGAAGAGTATATTGGTGAATTATATGGGGACCCAAATTACAGTCCGAGACCTATCTCCGAGAATGCAGTACAGGAAGTTAACTCAATTCTCAATTCCGAAGTAGAGATGGCGATAAAAAGACTGAAAGTCGGAAAAAGCCCTGGAGTTGACGAGATCCCAGCTGAATTGATTAAAGGGCTTGAGCATGTTGGGACGATAACGATAACTCAAATGTGCAACAAAATCCTTGAATCTGGAATCTGGCCCGAAGATTTCACGAAAATCATTTTGATCCCCATTCCCAAAACTGTGCGTGCTACCGACTGCAAGAACTATAGAACAATCAGTCTAATTTCACATACATCAAAAGTACTTCTTGCCATTATCGAAAGAAGAATCACAACCAGAATAGAAGAACATCTTACTGAAGAGCAGTTTGGCTTCAGATCGAAACGAGGAACGAGAGATGCAATAACAGCAATCAGAACGCTAAGTGAAAGATATATCGAAGCCAATCGATCATTATTTGTTGCCATGATAGATTTTGAGAAAGCGTTTGACCGAGTCAATTGGAGTACCCTGTGGAACATTCTCGTCAGCATTGGAATAAATGAAACTGAAGTAAACATTATAGCACAGTTATACCAGCATCAGAAAGCAGTCATAAAAGTAGGTAATGATCTCACTGGAGAAGTCCCTATTCTGCGTGGAGTACGTCAAGGATGCATCATATCACCAATGCTCTTTAATGTGTATATACAATTCTTAGCTAACGAAGTAAATTCAAAAGTGGCAAATCACGGAGTCAATTTGTGTGGAAAAAGAACAACAGCGATTAGATATGCAGACGACCAGGCCATGTTATCTTCGAGCCTCAGAGGACTTCAAATCATAATGAACAGCTTAAATGACCCTGCAGAAAAGTACGGCATGAAGATCAACACTAAGAAAACTAAAGTTATGATATTTTCGAAAACAAATTCGCCTTCTCCTTTCACAATGCGAGTGGGAAATGAAGTTCTGGAAAAAGTCGACAATTTCAAGTATTTAGGCTCAATTCTAACAAGTGACGGACGATGTACGAAAGAAATAAGGTCAAGAATCTCTCAAGCGAAACAGTCCTATTTCAAGAAAGTACAAGAAGTGACCACAACATCCAACAGCATTGAATTCAAGAAGCGTATGCTAAAGACCTACTGTTGGAGCACCCTTCTTTACGGTTGCGAGAGCTGGACACTCAGACATCGTGACGTCAAATACCTGGAGGCAGTAGAGATGTGGTTTTGGAGAAGAATTATGAACATCAAGTGGACTGACAGAGTAACAAATGATGAAATTTTGATGAAAGCAAATGAAAAACGATGCCTACTGAACACCATCACGAGTCGAAAAGGCAACTATGTGGGTCACCAACTCCGACACGATGGCATTCTCACCAAAATCCTTGAAACGAAGATCAACGGGAAGAGAACAAGAGGAAGAAAACGAGCGAGGTGGCTGGACGATCTCAAGTGGAAAGCCGGGGTGAATTCATATGGAGAATTGAAACGTCTGCGTGAAGATCGAGAAAAATGGAAGAAGTTTGTGACGAACATTTAAGCAATGACTTTGCAGTTATCTTTGACTTTGTTTCTTTCTTTCCTATTGTTGTATTGTGTGTGACCTACCACGTGGTAGACTACAAATATATATATATATATTATTAATAAGATGGAACTGAAATGAAAATTAGCGTTTTTTTGCAAGTGTTCTTAAACTTTTGCAAGAGACTGTATTTCTGGATTGTATGAGTACCTAAATCGAATAAATGAAAAAAAACTCTGTTGTCAATTTTGGCCTAAGTCTAACACATTCCCAACAAGTCAAATTCTGTAAATATAGCCTACTACACGATGCATAAATGTACATGTCTGTGACACCCCTTTACTGCAAGACAAATAAAAAAATATGAGGTCTAATTGTTCTGTTCAATTAGATCTTATATTAAGCAACTTGTTTTTTTTACTTGGAAATGGCCTGCACTTTTGGTTGCATAAAATCATGCCCCCCAAACTTTCAAGATCCCGACATTCCCTCGCTGTCTCTATCCCCTTTTCAAGAACCCAACAACGCCAATTGTCATTTATTCCCAGATGCTCTATTTTGTATAACCTAGCAGAAATATCCTAACTAATGTATTTCCTACAGCTACTGTGCATGTCTTCTGTATACTGTACAAGCTCTGTATTTTTCATCTGTGTATCTGCAATGCATGATTTCCATTTCAAATGAATAAACACATACTACTACTACTACTACTACTACTACTACTACTACTACTACTACTACTACTACTTCTACTACTACTACTACCACTACTACTACTACTACTACTACTACTACTACTACTTACCAATTGGAAAATACAACAGAGCTTCTATTGTGTTGCCTTGCCAGTAGGACGATAAAATGAATGCCGACATCAATAGCAATTTTAATTAAAAAGCTTGTTCCATAACAATTGCAACTCCAATTGTTGCAAACATTCTAATGCTATTTTATGACTAAATTTTAATGGATCAGAGAAAACAAAGCAAATTAAAAAAATTGATGCAATGCTTTATACTTCTATTGCCAGCTATGTGTATGCGATCATGTCCTTAGCTTGATGATTAGTCTCTGCACACAAAATGAACATGATATACTCTATCTTTGAAAATTCTAAAATATGTTCAATACAAGCTACCAAACTGTCGTCATCATGCAGTCATCACACTTTGGCTGTCTTTTGGGAGAGAGAGATAGAGACCGCAAATGAGGGATGACATTGACGGCGATTTCTGTACACGACAAGAGGCATAACATCATTATATGGCGGGCCAGAACGGTGAACTTTTAAAAATGATGTGTAGCATTGCAAAATATACACAAATAGTTTAGAATACTTTAGATAGTTTAGAATCACTTCGAAAAAGTTCATGTAATCATAGAAATTGATCGAGGCACTCCTTATCTGTACTGACGAGCGTTCTCACAGGCAAACCAGACAAAGTCAAATTTTTTTAATTTCAAAATACACAAACTGACAACTATCATAAAACAAATGACGAGCGAAAATTACATAGGCCTGTTACAAAGGGATCACACGGTCTTTAATCAGACGTTCACTCAAGCGTGTCTCCGTTTTATCCGGCCTCTTGCCACAGTGGTCTCCTGGTTTTTCTCGCTGTGACGGTCGCAGATGTGGTGCATGCCGTTATGCACTTGATATTAAGGTCTTTCGAAATTCACGTAATCGTATGTACAACATTTCTTTTAATTTATCTTGTGATAGCACACATTGTATTTATGTCGTAAAATGCTCCTCTTGTTCTATTTTGTATATCGGTCAGTCTTCCCAGCCTCTCCGACAGCGCATTGGGGAGCATGTACGAGCTATCTCGTCTAATTGTCCGGATTCACCAATGAATCCACACTTTAACTCCTCCTGTGACCTTTCGTCATTTCAATTTTTTGCTGTTGACCGAAGTTTTTCTCTTTCTCGGCGTCTTCAAAAAGAAAGGATGTGGATTCAACGCCTGAACTCTCTTTTACCTGTTGGCCTCAATCGTAGTTTACCTACTCAAGGTTCTACGGTCAATCTTGTCACCTTTCGAAGTGATTGCACATCTAAGTTAAACAGCCTAGTAAAAAACCTCTGTAGCAACCTTAACATACATGTTCGTTTGTCGCAAAAGACTGATAAAAACCTTCGCAGTATTTTGAGATGACATACTACTCTATGTATATACTCACCGCTGATGTATTCTTGTATTTTTGATTTTGATTTTCATCTCTTGCTTATTTAATTTTCATAATTTTCATCTATTGTTATCATGTAAACATGCAAGCGCACACCGGTTACTCACCTATTGATCCTGATATTATCCACTAAAATGTTCGATATCTATGAATCGTATTTCCTTACCTCCTGCTCTTCTACATTCATCTCGTAGCATGTCTATATCGATCATGCTGTCATTGTGATCAAACTCGATCAGATTTTATTGTCCACTGTAAAGAATCGATTTGTTGGAAGTCTTGTCTCGCTCTTAATGTGTTAACATTGTAAACCATCTTTTAGTTGCACACCACCGTCGAAGCCTTAAAGGCGAAATATCTGGTGCCAATAAATTCTTATACAACGTCTCCTGGTTTTGAGTTCGACAGGTATGGCGAGCGGCACGCGGGGATCTTTCTGAGATCCTCGCTTTAACTATCATACTGCCAGCCCCGTGTCTGCCTTTTCACGCTCAATACTAGGACCGTGTCCTTCCTATACCTTTTTCAATTCATCTCAACGTCGTCAATCACCTGCTTCCGACTATCGCCCTGATCGCACCTACCGTTCCAATCTTCGCCCTTCATCTCGAATTTTGATTCCACAAGAATTCTTCGGACTCACAAGGCTTCACTTCCAAGTTATCAAATGTTTACACCATCTTCAGCAACTCCAAGATCGCACCCCGCCCTCCTTGCTTCGAATGTGCGACCGTTTAGCTGCTTTTCTGAATCCCGCGTTCTCATCACAAACCTTTCATGAAACTTCAAATAACTTGGCTCGCTCCTGGATGTCGTCTAGTGTTGACGAATTGACTAAACATTACGAGCATGTACTCCAATCCACGCTCACAACTCTCGGAACTACTCCAATTCCAGCTTCAATTTTAAGTGACTCAATCCGAAAATCTTGTGCATGGGCGCGACATCAACTCGGTCGCAAATTGTCTGACTCAGTCCTTGACAATGCTCTCAGTCTCATCCGGTCCACGCAATTGCTCGCGCCTCCTCTCTCCGAGTTTGGGTTTTCAAATCCATCAAATTTAAATCCTCACTCAGTTTCTTCTCCCTCCGCTGTTACTTCACAGACTCCTTTGGTTTCCACTATAATCCCATCTCCACCTCCATTTCGTGTCTCTCCGGAGCTTGAAATCGTCGAAGTCGATACTCACCAACAAAGACCGTCTGCAGAACTTGCTGAACTGGTCAACATTTCTGGATCTGTCGACGAGGATGAACCAAGTGCTCTTGTCATGAATGCGTCTGTGTCGAATGACTCCAACATTCCTCCCTCGGTCTCCGTCGATCCCTCTCTGCAAGAATGTTATAATCTTATCCTTGGTGATTTTAATCTTCAACATTTCTCAATCCCAAACAATTTCACCAAAGTGATAGCTCTTCCTAATGGTCGCATCTCTGCGATGAGAAGCAAGGTCAATAGCCTGCCGGAATCTTCAACGCTATCAAAAGTGTTCGTGTGCTTGAGTCTTCTCGACCGCCGCAATCGATTTGTCACAATGGCAACTGGCTTGAAAAGTCTCTTGAGTCGCTGCCATGTTATCTTTCCTAACTCGACGCGTTTTGTTCTTCTTTGTGGCATTCCAGCAAGTTTCTCTCACAGCGAAAGATCTACCTACCAACAACTTTTCTCCGAACTTCGTAGCAAACATCCTTCGAATTCTATCATTCTGGCATCTCCTCATCCATTCTCCGCAACTGATGCTACCTGGAGCCCTGACACACGCCAATTAGTGTACAACATTTTACTTTCTCATTTAAACTAACGTTTGAGAAGCTGAACTCTCATATGCTGAAGTCGACTTACAATCTGAGTGCATCTGTTCCGACGTCCTACCCACTTCTCAAGTTACTGTCTCATCCTCCGTCTTTCATCCCTACCCCCAGCTCGTGTAATCATCATTTAGTGTACGCTTTTCTGGTGGATTTTATCCGTAAGCTACATTGGCATTCAGTTTCTCTGCCATTTCGCACAACTCAGTCCTGTCGCTTCGGTCATCGGTCATCCTCCTCCTGGCCTCCTGCTGTTCGCGTTCCACAATCAGTTCATTCGGCCTCTCGTCGCATTCTATCCGCTGCCAATTCCATTTTGTTTGAGCAGCATTCTTGCAACTCATCAACCAACCTGAGCCATCCTGAATTTCAAATTTTGACATCCTTGTGCTCCAATAGCGACGTTATTATACGGCCTTCCGATAAAGGTGGATCTTGGGTTTTGATGGATTCTACTCAGTTCTCAAACGAATGCACTCACCATCTCTCTAACCTCGACTTTTACACACCTCTGCCGAACTTGCTATCCGACTCCGATTCTTCATATCAAGAAGTCCTGGACAGTCTCCTTTCTTCTGGAAATATCAACAGGAAGGAATTTAATTTCCTTATGCCTGAACCAGTGTCATCTACCCGTCGCTTTGACATGTTACCCAAAATCCACAAGGAAATATGGCCATCTCCTATCAGACCTCCATGTAGACCTATCGTGTCTGACGTCAATACCAACAGCAGTAACATCGCAAAGTTCATCGAATTCTACTTATTCCCTATTGCAAGCAGTTTTCAAAGCTTTCTTCTGGACTCCAGCCACCTTATAGCTATCCTCCGATCGACGACCTTCCGACCTTCATCAATACTTTGCACCTTTGACGTGAGATCGTTGTATACTAATATTCCTATCAGCGAGGGGATCAACAGGGTCTCACATGCATTCGACCGTTTTCCTCAACCTCAACGACCAAAAGAGGCAATTTTACAACTGTTGCGTCTTTCTCTTGAGCGGAACGATTTTTGCTTTCGTGATACATATTGGTTGCAAACAAAGGGCGTTGCGATGGGTAAATCCTTTGGAGGTTCTTTCGCAAATATTTATCTTGGCTACTGGGAAGAGACAGCATTATCTACGTTTCACCTAGCTCCATCACTCTGGAAGAGATATCAGGACGATATTTTTATCCTATGGGATCATGGCCTCGACTCCTTGCTTCAGCTGCGCGACCATTTAAACTCTATAGATTCTCACATCCAAGTGGATCTCACATACGATATGACATCTATCCGGTTTCTTGACCTTTTAATTTATCGTGATTTACCTGATTCGTCTACTTTGGATTATCGTGTAGCCTTTAAAGACAATGCTTGTCATCACCTCCTGAACAAGTTTTCCCATCATGCCTGCCATGTCCACAAAAGTGTCGTTTATTCACAGATTCTGCGTTTTATCACTCACTCATCAAATATTACGAATTTTAAGTCAATTTGTCAAGAGGTCTTTCCGTCATGGAGATCTCAAGGGATCACACGGTCTTTAATCAGACGTTCACTCAAGCGTGTCTCCGTTTTATCCGGCCTCTTGCCACAGTGGTCTCCTGGTTTTTCTCGCTGTGACGGTCGCAGATGTGGTGCATGCCGTTATGCACTTGATATTAAGGTCTTTCGAAATTCACGTAATCGTATGTACAACATTTCTTTTAATTTATCTTGTGATAGCACACATTGTATTTATGTCGTAAAATGCTCCTCTTGTTCTATTTTGTATATCGGTCAGTCTTCCCAGCCTCTCCGACAGCGCATTGGGGAGCATGTACGAGCTATCTCGTCTAATTGTCCGGATTCACCAATGAATCCACACTTTAACTCCTCCTGTGACCTTTCGTCATTTCAATTTTTTGCTGTTGACCGAAGTTTTTCTCTTTCTCGGCGTCTTCAAAAAGAAAGGATGTGGATTCAACGCCTGAACTCTCTTTTACCTGTTGGCCTCAATCGTAGTTTACCTACTCAAGGTTCTACGGTCAATCTTGTCACCTTTCGAAGTGATTGCACATCTAAGTTAAACAGCCTAGTAAAAAACCTCTGTAGCAACCTTAACATACATGTTCGTTTGTCGCAAAAGACTGATAAAAACCTTCGCAGTATTTTGAGATGACATACTACTCTATGTATATACTCACCGCTGATGTATTCTTGTATTTTTGATTTTGATTTTCATCTCTTGCTTATTTAATTTTCATAATTTTCATCTATTGTTATCATGTAAACATGCAAGCGCACACCGGTTACTCACCTATTGATCCTGATATTATCCACTAAAATGTTCGATATCTATGAATCGTATTTCCTTACCTCCTGCTCTTCTACATTCATCTCGTAGCATGTCTATATCGATCATGCTGTCATTGTGATCAAACTCGATCAGATTTTATTGTCCACTGTAAAGAATCGATTTGTTGGAAGTCTTGTCTCGCTCTTAATGTGTTAACATTGTAAACCATCTTTTAGTTGCACACCACCGTCGAAGCCTTAAAGGCGAAATATCTGGTGCCAATAAATTCTTATACAACGTCTCCTGGTTTTGAGTTCGACAGGTATGGCGAGCGGCACGCGGGGATCTTTCAGAGATCCTCGCTTTAACTATCATACTGCCAGCCCCGTGTCTGCCTTTTCACGCTCAATACTAGGACCGTGTCCTTCCTATACCTTTTTCAATTCATCTCAACGTCGTCAATCACCTGCTTCCGACTATCGCCCTGATCGCACCTACCGTTCCAATCTTCGCCCTTCATCTCGAATTTTGATTCCACAAGAATTCTTCGGACTCACAAGGCTTCACTTCCAAGTTATCAAATGTTTACACCATCTTCAGCAACTCCAAGATCGCACCCCGCCCTCCTTGCTTCGAATGTGCGACCGTTTAGCTGCTTTTCTGAATCCCGCGTTCTCATCACAAACCTTTCATGAAACTTCAAATAACTTGGCTCGCTCCTGGATGTCGTCTAGTGTTGACGAATTGACTAAACATTACGAGCATGTACTCCAATCCACGCTCACAACTCTCGGAACTACTCCAATTCCAGCTTCAATTTTAAGTGACTCAATCCGAAAATCTTGTGCATGGGCGCGACATCAACTCGGTCGCAAATTGTCTGACTCAGTCCTTGACAATGCTCTCAGTCTCATCCGGTCCACGCAATTGCTCGCGCCTCCTCTCTCCGAGTTTGGGTTTTCAAATCCATCAAATTTAAATCCTCACTCAGTTTCTTCTCCCTCCGCTGTTACTTCACAGACTCCTTTGGTTTCCACTATAATCCCATCTCCACCTCCATTTCGTGTCTCTCCGGAGCTTGAAATCGTCGAAGTCGATACTCACCAACAAAGACCGTCTGCAGAACTTGCTGAACTGGTCAACATTTCTGGATCTGTCGACGAGGATGAACCAAGTGCTCTTGTCATGAATGCGTCTGTGTCGAATGACTCCAACATTCCTCCCTCGGTCTCCGTCGATCCCTCTCTGCAAGAATGTTATAATCTTATCCTTGGTGATTTTAATCTTCAACATTTCTCAATCCCAAACAATTTCACCAAAGTGATAGCTCTTCCTAATGGTCGCATCTCTGCGATGAGAAGCAAGGTCAATAGCCTGCCGGAATCTTCAACGCTATCAAAAGTGTTCGTGTGCTTGAGTCTTCTCGACCGCCGCAATCGATTTGTCACAATGGCAACTGGCTTGAAAAGTCTCTTGAGTCGCTGCCATGTTATCTTTCCTAACTCGACGCGTTTTGTTCTTCTTTGTGGCATTCCAGCAAGTTTCTCTCACAGCGAAAGATCTACCTACCAACAACTTTTCTCCGAACTTCGTAGCAAACATCCTTCGAATTCTATCATTCTGGCATCTCCTCATCCATTCTCCGCAACTGATGCTACCTGGAGCCCTGACACACGCCAATTAGTGTACAACATTTTACTTTCTCATTTAAACTAACGTTTGAGAAGCTGAACTCTCATATGCTGAAGTCGACTTACAATCTGAGTGCATCTGTTCCGACGTCCTACCCACTTCTCAAGTTACTGTCTCATCCTCCGTCTTTCATCCCTACCCCCAGCTCGTGTAATCATCATTTAGTGTACGCTTTTCTGGTGGATTTTATCCGTAAGCTACATTGGCATTCAGTTTCTCTGCCATTTCGCACAACTCAGTCCTGTCGCTTCGGTCATCGGTCATCCTCCTCCTGGCCTCCTGCTGTTCGCGTTCCACAATCAGTTCATTCGGCCTCTCGTCGCATTCTATCCGCTGCCAATTCCATTTTGTTTGAGCAGCATTCTTGCAACTCATCAACCAACCTGAGCCATCCTGAATTTCAAATTTTGACATCCTTGTGCTCCAATAGCGACGTTATTATACGGCCTTCCGATAAAGGTGGATCTTGGGTTTTGATGGATTCTACTCAGTTCTCAAACGAATGCACTCACCATCTCTCTAACCTCGACTTTTACACACCTCTGCCGAACTTGCTATCCGACTCCGATTCTTCATATCAAGAAGTCCTGGACAGTCTCCTTTCTTCTGGAAATATCAACAGGAAGGAATTTAATTTCCTTATGCCTGAACCAGTGTCATCTACCCGTCGCTTTGACATGTTACCCAAAATCCACAAGGAAATATGGCCATCTCCTATCAGACCTCCATGTAGACCTATCGTGTCTGACGTCAATACCAACAGCAGTAACATCGCAAAGTTCATCGAATTCTACTTATTCCCTATTGCAAGCAGTTTTCAAAGCTTTCTTCTGGACTCCAGCCACCTTATAGCTATCCTCCGATCGACGACCTTCCGACCTTCATCAATACTTTGCACCTTTGACGTGAGATCGTTGTATACTAATATTCCTATCAGCGAGGGGATCAACAGGGTCTCACATGCATTCGACCGTTTTCCTCAACCTCAACGACCAAAAGAGGCAATTTTACAACTGTTGCGTCTTTCTCTTGAGCGGAACGATTTTTGCTTTCGTGATACATATTGGTTGCAAACAAAGGGCGTTGCGATGGGTAAATCCTTTGGAGGTTCTTTCGCAAATATTTATCTTGGCTACTGGGAAGAGACAGCATTATCTACGTTTCACCTAGCTCCATCACTCTGGAAGAGATATCAGGACGATATTTTTATCCTATGGGATCATGGCCTCGACTCCTTGCTTCAGCTGCGCGACCATTTAAACTCTATAGATTCTCACATCCAAGTGGATCTCACATACGATATGACATCTATCCGGTTTCTTGACCTTTTAATTTATCGTGATTTACCTGATTCGTCTACTTTGGATTATCGTGTAGCCTTTAAAGACAATGCTTGTCATCACCTCCTGAACAAGTTTTCCCATCATGCCTGCCATGTCCACAAAAGTGTCGTTTATTCACAGATTCTGCGTTTTATCACTCACTCATCAAATATTACGAATTTTAAGTCAATTTGTCAAGAGGTCTTTCCGTCATGGAGATCTCAAGGGATCACACGGTCTTTAATCAGACGTTCACTCAAGCGTGTCTCCGTTTTATCCGGCCTCTTGCCACAGTGGTCTCCTGGTTTTTCTCGCTGTGACGGTCGCAGATGTGGTGCATGCCGTTATGCACTTGATATTAAGGTCTTTCGAAATTCACGTAATCGTATGTACAACATTTCTTTTAATTTATCTTGTGATAACACACATTGTATTTATGTCGTAAAATGCTCCTCTTGTTCTATTTTGTATATCGGTCAGTCTTCCCAGCCTCTCCGACAGCGCATTGGGGAGCATGTACGAGCTATCTCGTCTAATTGTCCGGATTCACCAATGAATCCACACTTTAACTCCTCCTGTGACCTTTCGTCATTTCAATTTTTTGCTGTTGACCGAAGTTTTTCTCTTTCTCGGCGTCTTCAAAAAGAAAGGATGTGGATTCAACGCCTGAACTCTCTTTTACCTGTTGGCCTCAATCGTAGTTTACCTACTCAAGGTTCTACCATCAATCTTGTCACCTTTCGAAGTGATTGCACATCTAAGTTAAACAGCCTAGTAAAAAACCTCTGTAGCAACCTTAACATACATGTTCGTTTGTCGCAAAAGACTGATAAAAACCTTCGCAGTATTTTGAGATGACATACTACTCTATGTATATACTCACCGCTGATGTATTCTTGTATTTTTGATTTTGATTTTCATCTCTTGCTTATTTAATTTTCATAATTTTCATCTATTGTTATCATGTAAACATGCAAGCGCACACCGGTTACTCACCTATTGATCCTGATATTATCCACTAAAATGTTCGATATCTATGAATCGTATTTCCTTACCTCCTGCTCTTCTACATTCATCTCGTAGCATGTCTATATCGATCATGCTGTCATTGTGATCAAACTCGATCAGATTTTATTGTCCACTGTAAAGAATCGATTTGTTGGAAGTCTTGTCTCGCTCTTAATGTGTTAACATTGTAAACCATCTTTTAGTTGCACACCACCGTCGAAGCCTTAAAGGCGAAATATCTGGTGCCAATAAATTCTTATACAACGTCTCCTGGTTTTGAGTTCGACAGGTATGGCGAGCGGCACGCGGGGATCTTTCAGAGATCCTCGCTTTAACTATCATACTACTACTACTACTACTACTACTACTACTACTACTACTTACCAATTGGAAAATACAACAGAGCTTCTATTGTGTTGCCTTGCCAGTAGGACGATAAAATGAATGCCGACATCAATAGCAATTTTAATTAAAAAGCTTGTTCCATAACAATTGCAACTCCAATTGTTGCAAACATTCTAATGCTATTTTATGACTAAATTTTAATGGATCAGAGAAAACAAAGCAAATTAAAAAAATTGATGCAATGCTTTATACTTCTATTGCCAGCTATGTGTATGCGATCATGTCCTTAGCTTGATGATTAGTCTCTGCACACAAAATGAACATGATATACTCTATCTTTGAAAATTCTAAAATATGTTCAATACAAGCTACCAAACTGTCGTCATCATGCAGTCATCACACTTTGGCTGTCTTTTGGGAGAGAGAGATAGAGACCGCAAATGAGGGATGACATTGACGGCGATTTCTGTACACGACAAGAGGCATAACATCATTATATGGCGGGCCAGAACGGTGAACTTTTAAAAATGATGTGTAGCATTGCAAAATATACACAAATAGTTTAGAATACTTTAGATAGTTTAGAATCACTTCGAAAAAGTTCATGTAATCATAGAAATTGATCGAGGCACTCCTTATCTGTACTGACGAGCGTTCTCACAGGCAAACCAGACAAAGTCAAATTTTTTTAATTTCAAAATACACAAACTGACAACTATCATAAAACAAATGACGAGCGAAAATTACATAGGCCTGTTGTCAAACACAAGTCTCGCCACCAGTAAGTCACATTTTAGGTTCGCCTGCAGGAAAACCAACCAGTTATACATTTCGTGTTCTTCAATTTCCTGGCGCACCCCCGCTGTAGAACAGCGGACCCTGTAACACCTATTACACACAACGGTCGAAAAACTCTTTACATGAAAAAGCTCCAAACTTATGTAGCAAGTTTGCACAGGATGTGTGGTACCACGACGTAAATCCTTAACAAAATAGCCACCATAAAACAAATGGCTTTTGTCAAACACAAGTCTCACCACCAGTGTCTTATTTAGGTTCATCAGCAGGGAAAGCAACCAGTTTTGTATTTCGGTTACGACGCACATCACTACTTCACTCTTAAACTGAATGGTTTTACTGTATCAATTTATTATTTTGAAATGCACTTTTATTGGTAGATAAGGTTATCGATGTAGACTCCGATTGAATTTTTCGAAAATTGTGTTAACGGTGTGAAAATACTAACTTATACTGTCCAGATTGTTTCCTGTCATTTTATTCGTCTCTTAAAGTGAGACATGCAAAACTACGCGGTATGTTAAATATTCATCTTTCTGATGTGGATGTACTTATACATGTCAATTGGTTGTGCGGCTTTCAAATAAGAAAAGGCAGTGGCTACTGCAATGGTCGATCCGGTACATTGCTGGTATCGCGGCTATTAAATTGACTGAACCAGCAATTCGGATTGCTCATTAGGGAAGCAAAGAAAGGCATTATCTACGGTTAAAATATTATCTATCATAAAGCCTGAATAGACGAGGCAAGACCAAATGAGATGAAGCGATACATTAACGAAGGTTGATGCACTCTGATGCATAATTCTTGTAGTATCGAGTGAATTGATCTATCCTACAGCTTAGAGAGATGATGCGTGGTAATAGGTATGGAAGAAAATTTCACCGACAGTCAGTGTAATAGCCGCTGTCAGGAAATAATCGTAAGTGACAACAACTAGCAGCAAAATGAAAGCAATAATTATGAAAAATCAATTCAAATATTTTGAAGAGAGATTCAGAACATTTGATGTGTGTTTATCATTTGTTAACAATGCTTATGCAATTGGAATTCACTGAGTCCTGTGTTCTTAACTAAAAAACAATTATTAATGTCATTAATCGGTTTGTACATGTGCTCATTAATATGAGTGGCTTTCATTTCATTGCTGGACGTTGTTTTCACTGCTCATGATTTTTTTTATCCTATTCATTGATTGGAAATTGGCTAACCATGCATGTCTTCTTATTGTAGTTTCGACTAAGCTCACTGTGACTATCAAAATAATAGAAAAAAAGGAATAAAAAACACCTAGCGCAAGAATGACATCTTTTTAAGTTTCTGGTTGTGGTGATCTGTTTTCTGTTGTCTGATTGCTTAGATCTGAGCGACGCAATTACGACAAAAGTAATGTGACAGGATTTTAGTGATAAGATAGATCGCTGTATTTCTGTGTGAACGTAGAGGTGCGCCTGAAGTCCATCTATTATTTTATATTGTCTACCTTCTTTGTATCTAGATCAGTGGCCTAACCCACCTGCTTAAGTTTTGATGCTCATTTCATTTGGATGTATAATTTCTATGTTTTTGGGCCTACACACTTCTTTTCACAGAAGTGCACTCCTGTCTAATGTGTCTGAATGAATGGAGAAAGATTTCTGTTTATATGTACATACACAGGCATGTATACATAATATATGCATAAGGTATACATCTTGTATGCTTCAGTTTAAGCTGAATAAAACATATCTGTCATTGGAGAATCTGGGTCTGCGTTTTTCCTGAGATGTGTCTGACCAGCTGCGTCTTTTCAACAGTGCCCATACAAATATAAAATTCTCCATTTAACATGAGAAAAATGGCTGCTCGCCATTTCTTGGTATGTTGCTAAGTGGACGTCCAGATGGGGGCTTGTGTCTCTCTGCAGTTACTAACCTGTCTGGACTGTACTGTATGAGAATTACCACTGTTCTGTATCATAACACTAGATATATTTGGTTCGCTGTCTCGCTTTTCGAACAGGCCGCATTTGCAGTGACAAGATCCTTTGACCGGAATTTGAGAGTATAAGAGATGTTGATGTAATAATCGGTATTTACATAGACACTCATGCCAAGCGAAAAGTTTTGACCCTGTAAAGAAGCGCTCGTTTCTGAACCTTCTTTTCATTGGACACGTGCGTCACGCACTTTTAGTAAATGATCTCGTAATTCACATTGTAGCCAATGCTGAAATGATAATGGCTTGCTCCATTCGCGTGTCATGACAGTGCTAAAGTATACCTGTGACTGCGGAAGCAGTTGCATAGTAAGAATTTTTAAGATATGATACCGAAGCACGTGCATTGATGATCCATAAGTTGTAAACTTCCACAGTGTGGCAGACGTACTGCATGGCCAAAAAAATAAGAGTGATTTACTTTCATTTCTACAAAAAAAGACTTTCCTCCAGAAGGTATGCAATGTATAATCATTCTAAATTGATACGTTGCAATGTACTGTATTAGGCCTACTTGTGTGACATTTTTTTCATATTGTCATTTTAGTACATGTACACATGCATTAGCTAGAAAAACATAAAATGGATATTTAAGGAAACATAGTATTCTTGATTGAATCGTGATAATATACACAAGGAAACATAGTAATCGAAATTGAATGTCAAATGGAGAAATAAAGGCGTGCTATAAATTTGCTAGCACTGTATTAGCCATATGCAAATGCGCCAATGATAAGTTGACATTTTATCGCAGAAGTAGTGTTGCTACTAATTGAAAAATCAACCATTCGTCGTAAATGACGATTTATCAATGTTTAACTAGATTTTAAAGTCTTGCAGTGTTTGCACTGTCTGAAACTGACTATGACTACGATGATTGTTTTATTCCGCAGGAAAAGGAACGTCTTGGTAGAGGTGCACAGGGGTCAGTGTATCTCGTTGAAAGTAAAATCAATAAGAAGAAATATGTATTAAAAAAGGTGAGTGCAATAATGTACATACATCAAGTAATGGCAAATATCATAATATGAATATGATTGCCGCAAACAGAGGACTTTTCATTATGTGATAAAAAGTACGTGGAGGTGTCTTAGTAGGGAATTTGTTGGCTAAGACATTGTAATAAAAGTTATATACATGCCCAACGTTTCGCACATTCAGGGGCAAAAAGCAAAAGCGACCAATTAGATGAAGATAGCACAGCGTCAGGCGAGCGCAATGTCTTCGCTCTATGCCCTTACGGTGTTGAGGTGTGAGAATCAGAAATCGACCAGTTCATGCTTACGGTCTATCGTAGGCTTCAAGCATTTAATGAACCGAGCTTCGCTCAACAGAGTGTCCACTGAATTCTTGCATTTGTGCAAGATATCTAACGAGAAGTCATGGAGGCAACGCGATTGCAACAAAGTCTATCGTCGCTCCTCCATCCCTCTTCAACATGAGTAGTAAAAATTACCCTTTGATGGAAATGATTTGCATGAGTTTTGGATCCTTTCAACTTAGACTTCTAGCTTTGATGAGTTGGAAAATCGTCGTGTTCGTAATAATTTGACAAACGCTTTGCAGCAAGATAATTCGTCATCATGAGGTACCTTGCATCAACACCTGGGGTAATAGGCATGTGACTCGTTCGCATCATAGCTTTTTATATTGCATAGTTTCGCAACATTGCAATATAAAATCGAACAGTTTCGCAAGATTGCGATATTTTAAAGAATCCTTTGAATGACAATCATAATCTTGTGATATTGATTATTTGATAAGGCAAACGATAGGAAATTGTTATACTCTGCGAGCTCATAAGTATGTTCGATATTCGGATACAACAAAGCCTTTTCAACAATGATAATATGGTAGGCATGAATAAGACATCTCAGGCATAGGTCACCCACATGAAGTATGTCACTCAATGACTTTCAAACACGCAAAAAATCATGCATAAGTATGCAAAGACATTATGATGCAAATGAATGTTTGCTAGATGTCTTGAAAAATAGGCAGATGATGGCTACTATTGGTGGTCCTATTAGGGTTATTTTGACCGCTCATACCTTCCAAAAACACTGGCGTAAAAAGAGAGGAAGTTTGAATATTTCTGTAGACTGACGTCTTTCTCATTTTTTTATTATTTCGTCTGTCGAATGCTGTACTTAATTTTGGCATGAGCAATGTTTTAAACAGTTGAATATCCATCAACGATAGGAAACAGCACTTTGAGACTGCAGAATTCGTCGTTCCATCCGTATTTATCACCCACTCCGTTGCAGCTTCAACAAGTTATGCATTCGATCTTACATACACACACCTAGTTGAAATGGCTATTACTGACATTAGATAGTTACATAGCGATGTTGGCAACAAGGTGGTCATATATAAAGCGAAAATGCGACTTTTTGAGCCATTTTCGTGTCGTGTTTTGTAAGCCTACGTGCCTTGTAGATAACTTGCACCATAAAGTTGCCAGCTCCATGTACATGCAAGTGTCTAAGTAGCGAGATCAGTGAGAGTGATGACTTCCCTCAAACGCACGCAGAAAGGATAATGTATAGTGAAGTCGCAAAATTGCAAAGGCCCTCTCAAGGATTTCTTAATGTAGTAATCTGCTGTGTTTCTGCATTCAGACGTCCATGGCTTACTCTAGTATTTAAGCTATGCTGTTCTGACTATTTCAAGTCACTGTCGTTCTGCTCCCCTAGCCCTGATAGGAAAGATATATT
Source organism: Prostheceraeus crozeri (assembly GCA_907163375.1). Classification (NCBI taxonomy): domain Eukaryota; kingdom Metazoa; phylum Platyhelminthes; order Polycladida; family Euryleptidae; genus Prostheceraeus; species Prostheceraeus crozeri. The sequence goes on along the minus strand of CAJQUW010015847.1, from coordinate 555,455 downwards.
CTTATATGGCTGCTTACTTATAGGCTTGGTTATACCAATTTGATAAGATACGCCATAAGAACATGATAACTGCAAAACAATTGCTATGAAATTTCTGTTGCATCACTTAGTGTGAGTGCTTTCTCATTCATATGTTTGCACTTACCCTGTATAATATTTCTTTCATTTGAGAAAATGTATTTTTTTTCTTTCTTTCCAGTATACCATCTCGCATTCATGTATTTATTTTTGTAGGTTGAGTGCAATGACGAAAGTGAAGCTAACCAGGCATTTAAGGAGGTACTGTTTACAATTTCTCACAGCAATTTTACACTATTTTATGGCAGACTGATGCTATTTTGCATATTTCATTTCAGGCCAGCGCTCTCCGAGAGCTGTCTCATCCATACACCTGTGGATACGAAGAATTCTTTGTACATTGGGATAAAGAGGTACGCAGAATATGTGATCTGCTCACTAGTGATAGAGGTAACAACGACCGTTATCCTCAAATTCGTGAATTTCTTATTATTAAGGTTGTTACGCCGCCATATTTTGTACAGAGTACGTGTCAATTTCACCTCGCGTAGTTGCAGATTTATAGACATGATTCTTCAATTAACTCGTTCGTAATGTCTCTCTCTCTTGTCCAACATTGCAGCTTGTCACTCCGAAGTCATGTATGTTCTACTGAAGTGAACCGGTGGAAGGCCTCTGGACATGTCCTCAACATAATTTTCCATTTCCCTTTTCTCTTTGAAGTCCTATGAGAAGTTACATCATATGTTGGAGATTTCATTTATCAAAGTGATGACATCTTTCATGAGACTTTAATCTCTAATATTTTATAGGGTTCAATTTGATGCTTGGTCTCAATATTTTAGCCAACCATCTAGTTCTTTACCGACACTTTTCCGGGTTTGGATGTTATGGTTTTGCTTCGAGAGGATATATTCATGATCCGATTTTCAAATCGGTGGAAACGATTTCGGCTGGATTTCGAAATAGACATTTGTGAATATCTGAGTGTCCTCAAGTGTTCTCTCCCTCCTTGTTGGGAAATTGATACATGGCTTAGTTTGGGTCAGATGGGATATTTTGGTGCAGTGCTTGCTTAAGTCGTTAATATCTCCGGCGATGATGATGTGAGTCTCAGAAGCAGTGAGCAAATTCGCTAAGGCAAAGTGGATAATATCGGTGGAAGGAAAATAGACAAGCCAGTGGAACGTCGGTGTGAGAAATCTTAATCGGGATCAAGTTGTCACGAAGATAACAGAACACGCATCCAGTGCGTAGGATGTAGCATCTTATTCTACGTGCGATGGACCTCAGCAATTTCCAACGACTTCTCATGATGGATTGGTCGATACTTAGTACCGTCATAATTAAATGTGTTGTATTTTTCGATCTTGTCACATAGCATAAGGTCAATTCTTTCTTCCAACATTACATTAGTTCCATATACATTTAGCTGTCTATCTTGATCGAAATTCGAGTCATTAAGGTCTTCTCTCGACCCCACCGAGTGACACGGTCTCACTTAACCGCGGGCTAAATATTTCATAGAAGTTTCTGCTGGTGCCGTAAGACCTGCATTTTTATGTGAAGACAATGACGAGGTTGATAACTCTTTTAATGATCATGAATTGCCTAAATTGTAAACCATGCTGTTTAGTGAAAATAATTACGGATGTTTTGCATGCATTATCTAATCGATTGGTTTATTTGCATGTTAGTCAACACTGAAACTACATAACTTAGGAATAAGGAAATTAATTTTTTATGCAAGTAGATTTCGCAATTTTGTGTGACTTACTTTCAGATTTCGTCCATGTTTGTTGGCATCATTATGCAGTACTATTCTCGTGGAGACCTAGATTCTTACATGAAATCTCAGAGAAGGGAGAAGAAAGCGATAGACGAAAAGGCAAGTAAACGAAAGAGCTTGCCATTCATTAAAATAATCATAATAATGAACCGATAATGAATTGCATCGTAATAGATCTATTATAAAGTAAACGTCTGCATGATTCTAATTTACCTCCGCTTATTCTCTTTAAAGATGACGTACGTGATTTTGTTTTATCATGTAGTAAGCGCTATACGCAAGGGATGTGCTCCTTGGAAATCTTGAGCTAAGGGAATCCACGTCGGGGCAAAAATTCAATGGCAAAAATAGTGAATGCGTTCTTGGCCTAATGATTTAAGTGGCCAGCTATTTCTTTCTCTGTTAAAAATCGTAATTGTCAACTTCAAATTAAAAGAAAACAGTTTTGTGTAAACGTTGCATCGATTTGTGATCCTTTGCATCGCAAAATATGCTCGCATGAATTTCTGTGAATGTAAAATAGACACATCGTTCATACATTCTAATTGTATAAAAGATTGTAGAGTGCCAGCTCGCCTATAGGCACTGAATAGAATGATGTCATCAGACTTGAACAATTTAAGTTGAAAATTCCTTAGCAGCCATAGACGTTGTGTTTCATGCTACAATGACTCATTGAGTCCGGCTTGGAAGGGCCCCACAGGTTGCTCTGCGTTTATTTATCCTGGTTTGCCGTGCGGCTAATAATCATGAAAGATTGCACCGTCCCAGTTCGCCTGGGCATGGAAGGAAAATGGTGTCAGCTCTAAGTGTTTCCTTGCTCTATATTTCCTAGCAGCATGACAAAGGCCATAAACTGTGAAAGGTAACGAGCTTTATTCAGTACTTACTTATTATTTTGTGAATGATAGGAAGAGTCGAGAGTTTTTCTGTTAAACTTTTAATGTTTTTATTGCAATTAAATTCGGTAAATATGCATTGACCATCATCAGACAGACTGATTACGAATTTAAAATTCACATTGGCTGTCACAAAAGTTTTCAGAAAGTGTAGGAACCTATTATAGAACTATATAATATACTTAATATATATGATTAAAGATCAATTTAGATTATAGATTAATATACAGTGCGTTCATAAAGTCTCTGTGCACCTGATAATTCAATGCATGCGCAGTATTTTGTCGCTTAGAAATAGACTGCCAGGGCATTATAAACAGTTAAGTTTCTTGTGAAAACTTCGACTTCTGTGTGATCACAAAATATCTATTTATATCTCACAAAAACTGTTGGAAATGTCCACCTTGTTCACGAATACAAAGATCAATTCGACCTCACATATTCTCAAACAGTCGATGAATTCCTCGTGCCTGATAGCGTCATTTTGCTGTCGATTGTTTTCTCTAAACTCCTGTACATTTCGTGACTTGTTTCGGCAACCCTGCTTCACCGCTACCCACCAGCAAAAGTCCAAGACACTCAAGTCCAGGGATCTCGGATGCCAAATTCCTCTAGAGACAACTCTTGTTTGGAATATTTCCCTCAAATAAGTAAGGAATTAGCGGTATGCGCTGTTGCTACATCTTATTGGAAATAAGCAGTCAAATTTTCATTGTCACTTAATTCGTCGACGAGCGAAGCAATAAATTTGTCGAATAATTTTTGCAATGATAAGTGAATATCGGCCCAAGCATTCACCTTCTTGAGATAAGAGAATGTAACGGCTTCTCAACAAATTCGTGTTGGTCTTCACTAGACCGAGAATTCTGGCTGCTAGCATACTCTGATAGATGAAACCAAGCTTCATCAGAAAAGAAAGTCTTATCGAGCACATCATTTTCATTTAGATTTTCCTTTAACCAAAAGCAGTACTGAAGACGTTTGTCGTGATTGGCATCCTTCAATTAATGTTGGCAAGAGATGCGGTACAGATATAGGCCTGTGTTCTTTCTTGCAACAGGATGAGCGGCCCCGAGAGATAGACCCACTTCTCGGGAAAAGCAACGCATCGACTTGTTTGGGCTTTAGAAATGACATTGACTTTTTGATCAGTTAAGATTAAAGGTTCATCTGAGCCTGATGGTTTGTGCACCGAGCTAGCTTCTCTGAACTCACTGATTGGACTCCAATCAGCATTTCGATGAGGCAAATCAGTTGTAGGAAGTCTTTCTAAAAACTCATTCTTCACTTCATTGGTATATTCCCAATTAGCGCAAAACATATTCGACCAAGAAGATTCTCTCTCGCATTGATAGCATCATGCTTAGCTTCGAAATGCAACGTACTGATCTTTAGCGAGTTAGTAACTGACAGATGTGAAGTAAAATTCAATTTCTAAATCATGTTGAATGTCACAAGCCACTCAATTGCGCTTCTCAAACAAGCCAGTAGCTGTGTGCATGTGCTAGATATCTACAATTGTAGGATATCGACTGTTTTCTAAGTCAAAAACATGCTTTTCTAGGGAAAAACATTGTTTAGAAGAGGTGCACAGTAACTTTATGTACGCACTGTACTTTGTTGGTCTTATTATTAAAGAACTCGAAAGTTTTCGAGATTTCCTCTTCATTTAATGTGCCATCTACACTACATGTAATTCTTGTAGTTATGTAGTTAGTTCATGCTGCTACTTTCCTGATGCACCTACTCATAATTTACACTGCATTGCCTTTTTTTATTTCTTATGATGTTTACTATACTTCGTATTACTACGACGTGTATATCTTCTATTATTAGTCAGGTCAATTTTTCCATTAATTGCTTTTGGAATTCCAATTGAATACAAATCGAACCTGGTGGCCGCATCGATTAAAGAAAGGACACCAACAAAATCCTATAATATGCAATTAATAGGTTATTGCATTAGTCAGCTGTTTCTGTGTTTACTTTCTGGATGCAACTTGTAGTTCATAGCAAAGATGTGCTTCGAATCAGAGAAGGAGCGTCGATCCGATCCTAATGTATAAGGGAAAATCCGAATCCGATCCGAATGACTTGATAGTAAATCGATACTATCCGATACGACATATTTTTACGGAAATCCGATGCGACCCGATCCGAAAAAATCCGAAACTTTTTGACTTCTTTGCATATCTTTGAATTGAAAGCATTGAATCTCAGCGTATAGCTTCGGGTTGTGTAGGCCTGCATACATTTTTAATATAGGCAAACAGTTGGGCATCTGCATTATGTGTGTTCGCAGCTTATTATTGCTGCCGGTCAAAATAATGGCCTGGTCTTCAATGTAGGGCTATACAAAGTGCTAATATTTTCTTGGTTGATTATCTTAATAATCACTCGGGTTTGTTCCTTTTATGTATATAGGCTCGAATGAAAGGACACGGGGTTCAACATTTTTGTATGGCCTTTAAGTAATTTGCTGAGTTGTATTGAAGACACAAAATATGTATAGATTTCCATTATTACGGATTAGTTCGGATTTTTCTTGACTGATCCTGTCCAGTCCGATCCCATCCGAAGTTTATTTTCACAATCCGAATCCGACCCGACATCGGATCTGAATTATTCTGACTTTGTCAGATCTGTGGAAAACATAGCGTCCTCTGGTAGTGAAACTTTTCGTAGACAATGGCTATCCACACCGATTTTTGAAACATACAACCATGCGCTTTGAGGAAAAAGATAAGAACAAGTGTCATAATTCAGACAAAGTGTATGTTCGTGTTCCTTTCGTCAGTGAATTGCACAAAAGACAATGTCTCGCTCTGGTCCACCGATTTGGTCTTCAAGATAACGTGACTCTTTGGTTCGATAGTAGCAAAGCATTGAGGAAGATGTTTCATCCACCAAAAGAGAAATAACTGTGTCCTGAAGATTGTGTTACTTGCACTAGCTGCAATAAAAATTGGTAATGTTTTTCAAAGAATGATATTTAACATTACCTGTAATCTATGCAGTAAACGGTATGCTGGTGAAACCTGCCTAGTCATATGCCATCGGATTTTGGAACACTCAAATATAAACAGTAAAACCAGTGCCGTTGTTCAGGATATTATTTTAGAACATCCAACCTGTGAAATTTCTTTTACTTGGAGTTTGTTGCACACAGGTGCTCGTTCTCGTGAAAAAATTGATTTTGAGATGACAATTATCTTTTTATCATTAACAAAATCATTTCTCTCTTAATTTTTCAGGTAGTAATTAAGTGATGTGCACATGCACAACTACAAACAAGTCTGCGATTATTTTATGTGATATTAGACATCATTTATGTCTCCGGGATATTTCCGGAATTTGGACTTTGGAATTGGGTAGTAGCCCTGTTACCTTGACAGACAGGTAACATTGATGTTGATTTTCATCACAAGCATGTTCACTGTTTCAAGTGATCATTTTTTTGGTGGCAAATTGATTATGATGAAGTAATATTTGAAATGTGCTGAATCGTTCTGAAAGTATTATGATTTCTAATCTACCAATTTTATACCCATGCTTCAGTCTTTCATAACCTCCTTCACATTTGTTCTTAAAAATCATGTTCTCACAATTTCATTGTCAAATAAATATTTAAGCCTTCAAAATTTTGGCAATGAAATACATGATATTTGAGAAATTGACAAAAATTACAAATATTGATGATAGCGACTTTTCTTTTCAGGATATAAAAAAGTGGTTAGGAATCGTGATCGAAGTACTTGTCTTTATCAACGAAAAGAACGTAATTCATCGGTAAGTTATTGCTAGCTTACTTAGTGCTCTTTTGATAATATAATCCATAACTGTGTTTACGGAAATCGAAGCATTTTCTATTGAATACCGGATATATTTTCTTTTTGTTTTCTGTGCCAGCATTATATTGAATGTTATTTTCGAAAGCATGCACGGAAATGCGAACTGAATTCGGTATATCATTATCGTAAGAATCAGCTTAGCCACTCAAGGCTTACGTGTATATTCATCATCAATCAGATTCTGGGAGCTGCATCATCAATTTGAAAATCATCTTTACCGCTGTTTCACTTCGTCAGGCGAAACACTTTTGCTTGACAATGAAAAATAATTTTTACACTGCCCCACCCTAGTTGCGATGACTTTAGCAAGTTGGTGAAGTGCGTCCCTTAGTCAGCTAAGCTATCCTGACAAGTTTCACTGCCTAACCTATTTGTAGGAAAAAAAGTCAAATCCTTTTCTAGGCCGAATATTTTAAAGAAATATGATTTGTAAAACATCTATACAAGGCCAAAGTTCCGACATTCGCTGTCATCGTCAAGGCGCATTGAAACTTGAGCTCTGTAAGAAATAAAATTTTTTTACTGCGTGAACCTTGAAGCTGACAGAGACTGTTGAAACGATGGCCTTGTGTTCAACAGCCACATTTTGTTAAAACGCTCGGTCTACTGTATGGAGTTGACGTTTTACTTGCTTTTCCTCACAAATGACAATGAACCTCCAACTGTGAAGCCATCAACTTCAATGTCTAGCAGAGTCGTAGAATAATCAGCGTAATGAATATTTATATTCTTATTTAACATAACACGTATACATGTAGTAGTTGTTTACTATTCACTAAAGTCCAAATATTTCCACACCCTTACATCGCGAGATGGCATCGATCAAGGCATTTTTGGTCGCCTTAGCCTAACCCTACAGCGCGCAAACGCGAGGGCTCTCCTACTGAGATCGGCAGGTGTGATCGGAGCCGGTGAACTTAGATTTTCGGGCTTGCCGTAAAAGGCGCAACGTAGTAAGGCGCGTCTTTTTAATAATTTCATAACTTTCTTTTATACGTTTACTTTTATACTTTTGTACCATTCTATTTTCCAAAGTCCAAACGAATCAACCACCCCTTTCATAATGGATTTCAATTCATTCACATTACAGGGATCTAAAACCGAGCAATTTGTTTATCAAAGATGATGGAACTCTCGCATTGGGAGATTTTGGCGTTGCTACTGTGATGGGCGACTGTCGAACAAAGACTAGAACTGCTGTAGGTAAGTTAACGATTTTTATACCTCACTATTCGGGACTTTACTGAATACCACCGATTAGAGTGCTAAGTCCAGAGCCACTGTGAGGACAATTTTCGTATCCTCTTGTTCACGCTGTCCCCGCGGTAACTCTGGCGGAGTCCCTGCAAATACATTCATTTCACAGATAAGTTGATTGATATTATTACTAACAACAGGAACAACTCGAAACGTCGGGAACATGGTATATGGTTTTTTATTAATCAACCTCCTGCTAAAAAAGAGAGCTGATACTCACGTACTTGACTACGTTTTTCAATAATTCGATATTATTACCATTTATTAGTGTTAATAATTTGAAAAGTGTATCAGATTACTTCTATATCTCCCATATCCTAAGTTCTATTTAAATGCTAATATTGTTAAATCCAATTGATTTCAATTGATGCAAAATCATTTGATTGTCAGTCAAAATTTCAACTTGATTTTCTGCCACCGTCTTAATTTTCAGGTTCAATGAATTGGATGGCTCCGGAGGTGTTGGAGCGGCCATACGATGAAAGGAGTGATATTTGGTCACTTGGATGCATCACTCTTGAGATGCTAACTTGTGGGTTTATGACGGCTCTGGAAATGTCTAAGGCACTCTCAGAAATCAAGATTAATCCAGAGAAGTTAGAAATTATCCTGGAGAAAACCAGCGAGGTACTTTGCCCACGCAGTCAACGAATTTTTGGGGACTATAAAATTTGATTAGTTTATATACCCTATAGGCGAAGTCTGTTAATTATGTTTAGAATGTACAAAGTTGTCAACAATACTGTGATATGTTTTACTGTGACATACTGATGAAGTTCAAGCGGAGTCCGCTATATAGGCACTACATTATCTTATACGACAACTGCGCAAGTTACTTTCAAAATTTCTTTATGTATCATGCATTCGTATTTTGCAGATTATGCACAATCAGATTTGCATTATGTAAAAAAAACTCAATGACACCACCCGAACCTTGTCTTTGCCAGTAAAAAACCTGAAAAACATTTAAGTTCGGCAAAATATCACATGGTTTGATAGAAACTGATTTTCTTACTGTACAAGTTCGTGAGATTTGGAAAAATCTCTGGTTAGATACATTCATCAGGTTTGATATGTAATCTGAAGTATTTCAAAATCTACTTGCACAACATCACTGTGGATCGCTCTGCTACCACATCAATGGCATTCGTTGTGTGCAGTTAACAATGAAACGCTGTCCAGCCTGTCCTATGCATGAAATGTCGGATCATGTTACATAATGGCGGAAGAGCAGAAATAAAAACATCTAAAATGACATGAGAGTTAACTTGGTTGAGAATTTGACGCATCATGCATGTTTTAGTGTCCTTTTCCAAATTAAGTTATATCAGAAATAATTGAGCATCAAAAGTGATCCTATTAAGCCTCTAAACGAAATTATTGTTTGACTGATGATATGCTGAAACAATATTAATTGCTTATCTCTTCTTCATTTTGTAGGCTTATAGTAAAGAACTTATTGCAGTCGTTCGTCAAATGCTTCGAAGGAATTTTGAGCAACGACCAAATGCGAAGTGAGTTAGATTTGGCATTTGGCATTACTTAATGCATTGTAGTTCTTGAATAGATCATGATGCTATGATGAATAACAGAAATTCGTTTTCAAACAGTATTCCACTGGCTGCACTGAAAATGATAAATAATGTACAATATGTATGTCTGTGTAGAACATGAATGATATAACATGTATGTAACAGTTGCACGTATGTACAGCATGTATAAACAGTTATGTATACATTGCAGAAAACTTACGGAAAATCCATTCATTGCTGAATGTCTGTCGCTCTCGGGGTCTGCGTTAGTAGATAGAAGACGTCGTCAAGAATTAACTACGGATAAAAGTGAGTATCATCTAAAACATTCAATTGCTGTAATAACAACTGTTTCATACAATAAGATGATATTCAACTCGGTCGATCCTTCACATCATTTCGAGCATCAAGTCAACATTCAAGTCTTCTATACTTCAGTGTGAGAGACGAAAAGCGTCGACTCACCAGCTTCGAATCTGAGGCACCATTCAGCAGTTGTCGGTAACACACGAGCTTCTCTTAATAATCTGTACAGCAAATCGGTATAGTGGCATATTGTGCCAGCCAGCAACTTACAACCCTCACATTGCTCACTAATAAAATTAGCACCTTTCAACCATCATATCATGATAGCATATAGGCTCACAATGAAAATGACCAACAGCAGCACGCTGACCAACCTACTGTGACATAAATCTATAATTTTATTCTAAACTACCGCTGCACTGCTTCACGGCAGTTAAAGTGAGATATTTTTAGCGACAGATGTCCTCAAGGAACACAGAAGCCCTCTGGCTACCATTACAAAGGCCTTTCGAGTTTTTAAAGCTCGGTCGTGAAACGTGAAGAGATGTTTCAGATGGTGAGTCGAAAATAGTGCGAAAGTCCAGAGATTTTGCTAAGTGACATCGAACACTCTATGGCATCGAAGGTGAAACACGAGATTTGAGGGTGAATTGATCTCTTCTAGACTTTTGACTACGCAATGCTCGTTACAAACAACAGTGATTGCTAAGCGAAGATGAATTCGTTTTTTAGAACGCTTTTTGTATTCGAAAAAAATATCCGCCACATGAAAAAATGATTCTAACATCCACAGAATACTAGACCGGTCGTCTCTTCTTCTGTTTGACTAGAAAGGAAGCATTGGAACACGTAATGCCTATGGAAAGCCACAATCTGCTTACATAATACCATAGGAATAGAACAACAAGCAGCCAATTCAACATTAAACACGCCGAATTGTGCGAGGTTTCAGTGACTGTTATCAACCGGATCACACAGCAAAGATATACAGACGATGTCGAGTTCTACAAAGAAGTTTGTGAGCGTTTTTCGTGCGCCTGCTAACTTTTTTAATAATGATCGGAAGAAAGTCCTGTGATGAGCAAAGCAGCCGATGTTTGTCTCAAAGGACTAATATGCACTGTATGACCCACAGAATTAGACAGGTCGTCTCTTCTTCTGTTTTACTAGAAAGGAAACATGGGAACATACAACTTTAATGAAATGGCACAATCTGCTGACATAATACCATAGAAATCGAACAATGAGCAGCCATTTCAATATTAAACACGCCAAATTGTTCGAACTTTCAGTGACTGTTATCAACCGGATCACACAGCAAAGAGACACAGTCGATGTCAAGTTCTACAGAGAAGTTTGTGAACGTTTTTTCGTGCGCCTGCTAACTTTTTTTAATAATGTTCAAAGACCTCAACATTATCGAGGAAACTTTTGCGCAATGATCTGAATTCTTCGAATCTGAAGGAATCGTGGCGATCGGAGCATTTTGAAGGAATTCATAGCAATCCGCAGGCGTCGCACGGCTATTTTTCCTATCTCTGTAAGGCATTAAACATTTCTTTTTGCCCACTTAGTTCACTTAGTTCCTGCATGTGCCATCGTTTTGAATCAGCTTGTGCTTCTAGCAAAGTGATACGCTTGAACAATCTAATTCTGTGCTAACATCCATAATCTAGAATAGTGAATTGTCAATTAGAATTAGGTGGTCTTAATGCAACATTTTTGTTTCTGAATAATCCTTTAGTCCCATCGGGTACCAGGGTTCTAAAACGTTTGTAAATAATCGCATAAGCAAGCATTGTAAATCGTAACAAGCAGTAATTTGTTTCAAATTAAAGCGAGGAAAGTCCACGAAGCAGATGAGGTTTCTTCTCTCTCGTTTATTGCGAGGCCTTTCAACCGTTATCAACGGCCATCGTCAGGCAAGAGAGAAGAAACATCATCTGTTTTGTGGACGTTCCTCTCTTTAATTTGAAACATACCTAGTCCATTATTCAATGAGTAATTTGTTTAATGGAAATGCCGATAATATTTAATTTCCAATCTCGAAATCTGAAATATCAGCGTAAATAGAATTAAACGTCTAAATTTCCTTTTTGTCTAATGCCAGGTTCCTTATAGTAAGAAAGGGAACCTCTACGAGTACGTGCTATGTGTAAGTCCATGTCATAATAAGCACGTATATTTTTCTTGACTTCAAAGCTTCAATTGGTTACACTGTTTCACAACAATAAGAATGAGACTCAAGTTCTTGGCCTAAATATGTTACCAACCAGTTAAAGAAAATATAATGGGAAGTCTAGTAAGATAAATAATTAAAGCGTATTTTTAGAAGGTGTCAATACATTTTAGTGCGATTCATTGGTTTAGTTTAAAATTATTGTGAGTAGTAATAAAACGGCGAACACCCGACCGGCGCCCCCCCCCCTCTGGAACGACAGAGGTTGTGGTCTGTCGTGGTGTGCCGGCCAGGTTGGTCCAGGTTCGCTGACGTCCCCCCCCCTCGATAAAACGACAGAGTGTCGTGGTGGACTTGGGCGACCACCAGCTTTTGACTTGAGGCTATAGTGTGTTATGATTTTCGTGAAATCTGATGAATGTTGGGTTGAAAATGGGATGTTTCGAGTGGAAGCAGTGCTCGGATGGGAAAACGGAGGCCAGATTTGGATTCAGCGTGAAATTCTGCATCTGTATGGTGAATTTGAAAGCAATCGGAGAGAAAAATTTTCGCTGACGTCCCCCCCTCGGCACCGATCTTCCAACTTTGCTTCTAGTGGACGGATTTTGTCGTGCAATAGCTCGTTTGAAAGCTAAGAGTGAGACAAATTCACTGAAAGAAACGGTTTGTTCATATCTGCCTTCGTTTAGATGTGAGACGCCATTTAAGATTTTGGGAGATTGGCGAAAAACGACAGAGTTAGAATTTCCCAAGAAACAGCTCCAGCGGGCGAACGAAGGCTCGGATTGGTAAACGGAGGCCAGATTTGGAATCAGCTTGATGTTATTGTCCAATGAGGATTATCATCCAATGAGAATCAAGCATTTCTATATAAATAGCGAGCCTTCCACAGTGAGAATCATTCCATCGTTGAATCGCACGAGTGACGGACGCACATTTTCTCTCTCTCTCTCTCTAGTTCCCTGTTCTATTATCCAACTAAAATGGTAAGTCGCTACTTCCCTCCCTCTCCTCCCTTGAACGTAAACTTAATACAATCTTTTTCATTTTCAGACATCTACTCCATCTGCTGCACTAGTAGGACAAAATGGCGGTCAAACGTTACAAGGTTCGCTACGATCAGATCATCTACAACTGAGGCCAGTGGAAGAAACAACCAAGGTACATAATCCTACACCGCTACAGCGTAAATTTAAACAAGTCTTGCGTTATGACGATCATAGCGTAGTACTCCAAACGGGAATGCTCCCTTCCACGGATGTCAAGATAATGCGCAATCAGTATGGGGAATACATACTGATCCCCGTGAGTCCGTACATTCGCCGCCAACTTGATATTATTGAGGAGTACGTGACATTAAATATGGACATTCCTACTCCTCTTGCTTAAGAGTGGAAGGCGAGAGATGACAAGGATACTCCCTATAGAAAGATTTGGGATGGTAATCACATTTGCCTACCGGTATCACATTGGTGTACTTACTATAAGAAGGAGGGAGATCAATCAATACCCATCAGATGTGATGAGCTCGGAGAAGGTACTTGGGATATCCTTTTCAAAGTGAATGGGCTATATTATGGTCAACACAAGGATAATAAAATAGCCTCTCTCTCCATGCATATGGAATCCATCCTATATATTCCAAAACCACCCAACGTGGACGACATAATTGATCAAATCCTTAACAGCAGTGGTACGAAGCGCAAGTCGGAGAAGAATACTGCCTCAAAACGCAAATCAAAGAAGGAAAATTACTAGTCCTTTCCTAACTCTACCCTATGACAATTCGCTTATGTGCTTTGAGTGTCGTAGACGTGGTCTTATTAGATACATTTTACTTCTTCGTTGCCATCATATCATTTGTGTATTTTGTCGTGAAAAGCATCGATGTAATTCTTCATTTTGTAATATGTTATAGAACGTTTCCTTAGATGTGTAAATTTCCGTTTTAGGCTTCTATCATCATTTTTATGGATTGTGAGGGTGAACCTGTACAGGAGCTCAGTGCTATTGCTATGAACAATTGGACATATCAGATTGTTAGTGTCTATCATCAACATGCCAACTGCGATCCCAATGTTGATCAATGGGCGAGAAAACACATTCATGGACTTAATCTGAAATATTTGCAAGACTATGGCTTTTCTTGTGAGAGTGCTCTTCTTATTGACTTTAAACGATGGTTAGCTGCTTTCAATGTTATACGCATCTTTTGTAATAATCCTGGTAAGGAGAGGAAAGTATTTCCCAATCTAATCATTGATGATATTTTGCTCCCGCCTTGGGATAGTAGAGTGAATCAACACTACCATGAAGTCACGAAACGTTTTAAGGATTTGTCTGTTCCTATTTTGTCTATTCGTTGTAGTAGCTACGTTCATAACCAATCCTTCTTTCCTCCTTACCTCAACACTGCCAAAGTCCTGTATGGTTATCATTGCTCGCTGTATGATAGTTACCAGCTGTATCTATTTTATCTGTTTGAAACCATTGATTTATAATGCATGCTTGTTACCGTTATTCAATAAATGTGACTATGAGAAGAGTTGTTTTCATGCAATGGATGGGTTAGATAAAGGGTGATCATGTCTTTCTCAAACGACTGCGGAACATTACATTTTCGTAGGCAAAGTTTAAAAGGAGCTGTTCAAGATTATGTGATAAATTTTCATAAAGATGAGACCGACATCGAAGCAGTGGTCGATGATGCTAGCACTCTATTTCTAGAGTTAATGAATACATTCTCTGATAGCATTGTCATGGCGCGATTAGTTGCGAAAATTAAGTTCAGTCATTTTGGAAAGGAAGAGGTGGAAAGTCGCTCTTTCCATTTTGCTTCTTATTCAATGGAAGTGGTAGATCACCCCCAAGAATTTTTTAAAAGACATATGATAAAAATTGCTGAACGTCTTAACGCATTTAACCATCATGCAGCAGTCTTGTGATTGAAGCGATTTCAGATATTCACATTCAACTTTCTATAAAGAAAAATTGAAAATGCAGTGGTACTTGATTGTAGCACAACTGGTTTTCGAGCTATGCCTGCTCACTCTCGAAGTATATTCCTTCTGTACATGCGTCTATTATTTAGAAAAGGCTAGCAAATTCATATCTTCAAAAAGACTTGCTATAGACATCAGTAACGGTGAAACTATGTGTTGCGATGTATGTAAGCGAAAGGATGGAAATGAAAAGCGCATCTTCAAGAGATGTAAACATGCTTTTTGTCAACGCTGTTTCATACGTAATTGCATTCAACTTTGCAAATGTAACCACTGTGATATTGCTCATTTCGAGTGTCACTTATGCCGCAATAGTTAGTACCTATGCAAATGTGGTAAAGACAGGTTTTAGCAAAGACTAACACGGAAAATGGCGAAACGTAAAATGACGAAACGTAAAAGTTAAAAGTCTTCAAAGTTTTCTTCAGCCATTCAAGCTCTCCGACGAATGAAAGCAAAT
This sequence comes from Prostheceraeus crozeri, assembly GCA_907163375.1. NCBI lineage: Eukaryota > Metazoa > Platyhelminthes > Polycladida > Euryleptidae > Prostheceraeus > Prostheceraeus crozeri. The sequence continues at coordinate 540,162 of CAJQUW010015847.1, read as the reverse complement.
CAGCGATACAATGCTATACGACATGCTAACGATAAATTCATTCGTGAAATTATTTCTCATGTGAGAAAGTTGAGGACGAAGAAATTAGCACCAAAACAACGAAAGTTACTTAAGCGATATGCTACGAAATTGCGTTTCATCTCCAATCCTAAAGTCACCCTTCAAAGAAAGAGGGAAACTCTAACACAAAAGGGCGGTTTCCTTCCAGCGTTACTACCGATGCTAGCTCCTATCGTGGGCAACCTATTGGGTAATATCTTTGGCTCTAGACGTTAATTATGCAAATGTTGAATCTCAAAGTATTATAATGGATTTCAGACTTCAATGTGATAAAGTTCTGACTGTATCAGGTCCATCTCATGCAGGTAAAACTGTTTTCACGCTGAATTTATTGGATAAAAGAAGGGAGTTGTTTAAGGAACCTATCAATCGAGTGATTTGGTGTTATGGTATTTATCAACCGTCGCTGTTTCAGGAATTGCAAAGTCGCAACTTTATTCGACATGAAGGAATTATTCCAGTGGATAAACTTCAGTCTATTGATGTTGTTGTATTGGATGATTTATTAAAAGAAAGTAAGAATTCCAAAGATGTTATGATATGTTCACTCGCGCAGCACATCATAAAAGGTGCTTTATCATCTATATCAGACAAAATTTGTTTCCTGATGGAAAAGAAGCTCGTACACGAAACCTGAATACACACTATTATGCTATTTTCAAGAATTCGCGAGATAAAAGTCAATTTGAAATTTTAGCGCGACAAGTTGCACCAAGAGGATCAAAAGCCTTAATGGAAATTTTTCAAGCAGCTACTGAAAAGCCACACGGTTACTTATTCATTGACTTTACGCAAGAGTGTCCGGAAGAATTTAGATTTCGAAGTGATATTTTGAAAACTCCCATGATTATCTACAAACTATGAGTTCTTATTCTCGCATGATTGTTATTCCTCAGGATGAATATGTACAATTGACTGCCATGCAGCAAGTAAAGCAACCTCTTGCAAATCAAATGTATAGGAAAGAAATAGATTATCAGCAAAATGTTCACATCAAAGATCCACATCGTGCTGTATTATTACAATCGGAAACTGTTGAGCAATTGAAAAACTTGAAGAATAAGATGCGTGACTCTGTATCGACTGCTACACCTTTAGCATCTCGCGCACATGCCATATCTCTTTTCAATAGTATTGAACCCCATCTCAATGTAAATGATAGAGGAGAAATCATTACAGATGAAAATAAAGTGATTGATGCTTCACGTTATGAAGACTTGATTCAGTATGCGACACGTAGAAAGCGCCGACAGGGCTATGTTCCACCTGGTTGGACATACTTTCTTAAACTATTGAAAAAGCATAATGTACCAAAATTTGCTTTAAATAATGAGACATTTAAAGAACTTAATTCAACAGTGGCTACTGCTCCAATGCTTCAGACGATGAAAATGCCAACAAATTGGTTTAAGACGTCACCTGCTACATCCCCTCCCACACTCACTAAGCAAACAAGAGGAAGAACTCGACGTAGATCTACACCACCACTAAAACTAGTAAAAGGAAAACGTAAAACAGCTCCTCCCAAGAAATACATGTTCTCAGACTATTAATATGAAGCAGATGTGTTGCTTACCATGTAATGAGCCGCCAGAGGTGAATGTCGTTGTCACTTGCACTTGCTGTGCCAGCTCTCACAATGAAACTCCTAAGCAATGTGAACACGATCGCAAAACCGCTACAGCTAAATGCTGCAGTTGTTGTAAATGTAGAAAGGCAAGAAAGAAAAAAGATGAGAAGGAGGAAAAAGAGTCAGTCGTCATCGACTGAGCGTTTCAAGTCAATCTATTATGATGTAAAACATCCGGCAGGATTTGCATCGATCAAGAAATTATCAAAAGCGAGTGGTCTTCCACAATCACAAGTGAAACGATGGTTAAAGGGTCAGGCTACCTATACACTCCACAAACAAGCGAAAAAGAAGTACCGCACCCGCCATTATATTGTTCATGACATCGATGAACAGTGGCAAGCAGATTTGTGTGATGTTGCCTCCATTTCAAAACATAACTCGGGCAATAATTTTATTTTAACCGTCATTGATATTTTCTCGCGTTATGCGTGGGCTCAACCTTTAAAAACTAAAGAAGGGAAAGGAGTAGCAAAAGCATTCCAAACAATTTTTCGAGAAGGTCGCATTCCAAAAAGAATTCAGAGTGATCAAGGAAAAGAGTTTGAAAATCAGCATGTGAGAAGATTATTTGAGAGGCATGACATTGAGTTGTTTAGTGTAAAGAGTGCTTATAAAGCTGCTCTCGTTGAACGTTTTAATCGCACATTAAAAATCGCTTGTGGCGACATTTTACTGCGAACTTGACACAAAATTGGACAAAGGCTCTACAAGATACACTCCATGCCGACAATCACTATCCATCGTTCTATTGGACTCAGACCAGTAGATGTAAATGCTGACAATGTAGATAAAGTGCGCGAATCATTCCAACGTAAACGCACTCATGTGAAAAGTGATGTGAAAATTGGTGATAAAGTTCGTATCTCAAAAGTGAAAAGTGTTTTTGCTAAAGGGTACCTTCCGAATTGGACAGAGGAGGTATTTACAGTATCAAGGATTGATCAAAAAGACTCTCCCACCACCTACAAGTTGAAAGATTACGATAATGAAGAAATTGAGGGTAGCTTTTACCGCGATGAGATTGAGGTAGTCACTGAAAGTGAAACATATTTGGTAGAGAAAATCATTCGTTGTAAAAAACGGCAAGGTGAAGAATGGTGTCTTGTTAAATGGACTGGTTATCCTTCAAGTATGAACTCTTGGATGCGTCGTGCCGACATCTTTCATCTAAGTGATCGACAGTGATTCATGCAAAGTTGTAACTAACAATGTTTAGGGTTTGAGCTATGAATCCAACTGCCTCATTTTATTCACGACCCTCCTATGTAAGTAGTGGAGGACAAATTTACATCGGCGCTCGCCGCCAACGTGGAGGTAGCATACTTGGTGCACTGAAATCTGTTGTAGCACCTCTCATATCCAATGTCGGTAGATCTTTAAAACGAAATGTTTTAAGTAATGCCGTTGGCTTTGCTGGTGATGTTGCTAGTGATCTTTCCAGAGGTAGAAGTTTTAAGAGCAGTTTGTTGAATCGTGGGAAGGAACGCGGTTTAAAAACATTAAAGCAGACCTTTGCTGGTGTTACTCAAGGAAAGAAATCGCCTAAACGAATGAATAAAGGAAGAAGGAAACATCGCGGAGCTGGTAAGGTGCGATCTTCAGTCAAAAGGCATTCACACAAACGTCGCAGAGGCTCTAATCATTCATTAGGCGCTAAACGACGACGCAGCCATAACTCCTAATCATGGAGTGTAAAACTTCCGGGTTTTGTTTGTTTGATCAACAAGCCGTACAGACAGATATTCTTAGTTCAAGTATTGTAGATTATCATCCTCGAACAGCTGAGAATGCTGGCCCCATTGAATTTGTTATTCCTGGTGGTAGTGATGACTACATAGATTTGAGTTATGCGATGGTTGATTTGAGGTTTAGAATTCAGCAAGCAGATGGAACTGCTATTGACGATACACATAAAGTTGGACTGAACAATTTACCATTGACTACATTACTTCGCGATGTTTCTCTAACGATTGGAGAGCAGCAGGTGGAAGGTGGCCAAAGCGATTATCCCTATAAATCATATTTCAATCATGTATCACAGTTTCATCCAGCAGCACAAAAAAGTCATATGGAAGCCATGGGATGGTACAGAGATGAAGCAGGAAAATTTGATGCTGAAACAAACAGTGGCTTTGTAAAGCGATCTGCTATGATTAAAGATAGTAAAGTATGTCAGCTATATGGTCCGCTGAATTTAGACTTCTTTAGACAGTCAAAGTTTTTACTCTGTAATACCAGCATGCGACTCAAGCTGACATTGAATAAGCCTGAATTTGCGCTGAATGCATTTGGTAAAGTTGACAATTTTAGAATTCATGTGGAAGATATTGCACTTTACATTCGTCGAGTAGTACCGAATCCAAGTGTCATTAGAGGACATGCTGAAGGCCTTAACCGCCAAAATGCCATTTATCCCGTTCAGCATACAAAGCTTCTCACCTTTACAATTCCGAAAGATCAAAAGAGTTTCATGAAAGATGGCCTCTTTCCATCGGAAGCACCGAAGCTCCTCATGGTGGCAATGGTTGAAAATGATGCATTTAATGGTAATATAAAGAAGAATCCTTTCAATTTTAAACACAATTAGTTAAGTGAAATTGCTTTACGTGTGGTGTGAGTCATCCTGGTCCACCCTACAAACCAGATTTTGCTTCGGATCAATTTATGCGCAGTTATGTTGATTTTATGGATGTCTTTGGCTTTTACAATACGGATGACACCAACGGACTCACTATGAAAGAGTTTAAGAGTGGATATACTATTTATGCATTTGATTTGACTGCTGACAGCGATATTAGTGCACCCTATCGTCAAGCGAACGTGCCTCATAATATTCGTTTGGATTTGACGTTCAAAAGAACACTACCTGAGACGATCAATGTATTAATTTATGCAGTCTTCGATTCAAATATTGAAATTACAAAGTATCGTGACGTGATTCTTCAGTATAATCGTTAATGAGTTGGTTGACTGCTGACGATATTAAAACTAAAGCACAGCGTAATGCAGACGAAGCGACGTTGAAAGCTTTCGATAATGTCTATTCGCTCGATACCTTACCACCTGCAGTAAATCACTATCCCATCTTTATTGTGCTAAACACTCATTCGCAGAATTTAGGCGGTGAGCATTGGAAAGCGATCTTTCTTGGAGAAGACCGACGTGGTGAACTATTTGACTCTCTTGCTCAACCTCCAAATATACCAACACAGCAGTGGTTGAGAAAACATACGCGTCAATATCAGCGAAATGAACGCATACTACAACATCCACTTTCATCAACGTATGTTGCTTTTGTACTGTACTTCATCTTAAAACGTTTACATGTATCTCGATTTGTATCTGTTATTCAAAACTTTTCATGTAATCCATCCTCTAATGAAAAAATGATTTGTAAGTTCTATCATGATTTGAAATAAAAACATCATGATTTGAAATAAAAACATCATGTTGGAAAAATTGTTTTTTATTTTACAATCCGCTGGGTACGTACATACTCGATGAGATAGTCTAGGATCACATTTGCTTGTACATGAGATTTTAATCCAGTAATGATCACTTTACTATTATGAAAGATTGCAACATGCACAGGTAACCAACAACTAATGAGAGCTGCAGGAAAAAGTTCGGGTTCATAACACAAATTGTAACTGCTGGTACGAATCTTCAAAAATGATACACTTTCACTCAATTGAGTAGAGATCACCATATTGTCCACAGTCAGATTCGACATCACACACCTCTCCCTCTTCCATATCCGACGTAGTAGTCTCTGTAGCTCTAAGCGCATTGACTGCGCCGATGAATGAGAAAGGGCGCCGAGAATCTGTACAGTCCCATTTTGGAAGAGTTGAAGATTCCGTGAATTTTTCATCTTCACCACTAACATTTGAGGACGGCCCGGGTAATACTTGCTGTTTGGAAGGTGTTGGTGTAATGTTGTGAGATCGATTTTGGTGTAGAGTCTGAAGCGACGGAGAATGTTGACGATGGTGTAGCGATGGCGCTTCATGATGAAAAAATGAGTAAATTGAGCGATGTACCTTCCTTTTATACTTTGCCCAACTACCTTGATGAAATGTGAAGTTAGTATGGAGTTGGGAATGATAGAGTTGAATTCGCCGTTTGTTGACGCGCAACCATATGCGATTTCCAATACGTGAATGTCTTTTCATATAGAAGTATTTCAAATCCTTCATGATATGATGTAGAGACTGAAAATGACGATAAGATAAAGCAAACTCTCTTCTCACATTTCCAGTTGAATCTTTGAAATAGACGTTTCGATCATGATCCGTTTCAATACGTTGTAGAGAATCTAATTTCCAACTCATGGTGCGTGGTAGTCATGTCTGATTAAGATTTGCATAGTAGGGCGATGAACTCACGACGAATAAATGTCATGATGGAGCGATGTATGTATCTTCTATACTTCTCCCAATTGTATTTGCGAAATGAGAAACAGTTTGCGGAATGAGAATGGCAGATTTGAATTTCATTGTTGCGACGTTGAAGCAAACTTGATCACCCAAGGAGATGAATCTTAATGTTTCAAAATATTCCAAATCCCTCATGATATCATTGAGGTTGACAAATTGTCGCCATGTTAATGTAATACCTCTTGATGTATGACCATGAGAATTTTTGAAATGTACGTTTCCATCACGATCAACTCTGATATATTGTAGAGAGTCCAAAATCCAAGTCTTCATGATGCTATGCCAAGCCGCAGATCAGCAATACCAAAATGTCGTTTTATCATATTTTGCTTAGCAATGCGGCCGCAAATAGATTTGCTAGTAATCGAGCCGCACTCTTTTCTACTCCCATTGATCATACACAACAGCTAAATGGAAATTGGGAAGTGGGTGTCACTCAACTTGTTTATAGCAACTGTGTCTATACTTTTGATCATGAGGTGATGACTATTAATATGAGACGTACAGCTGTTTACCAATGTGAAAAGGGCTGCCGAGTATACATTCCACAGTGGCCAAAGAAAGATCTCTTATCATGTAAAAAGTTTATATATGATTTCCTGAATAAAGCGTCTAAACATATTGTCCAATTTACTCCGCATAATGATGATCATAATTATGTACATCATGTAGTTGAGAAAGATTGGATTGTTGGTTTAAGTCCAAGTTTAAGAAATGATTCACGTTACCTCGCTAGCGCCTTAACAAGCTATGATAATTATAACGTTAATTACCACCCAAGTGGTCATAAACAGTTAATATATCGAGAGGAAGCTTATTATGTAGATCTTATTCCAAAAAATGAGAAGACGTTGGTGAAGAAGATTGTGATTAAGCCAAGAAAGACAAACATGACTCCTGAAACATTATTGAAGAAATTTAATTATCTCCTTCGGTAAACAAGTGGCACCATTGACTTATATCAAATCATCTAATCATATTGCAATAAGTAAATTAAATGATGATGATGATCTAGTATTAGTTTGTTCAAAAGATTTTCATCAGTTCTTACGACATCGTTCTGCAGCTGTTCATGGAAAAATTGATGTGCAACATTTACCATGTGAAAGGTCAAATCAATTTGATACAGAATGGACCGTATCTTTATACAGAAAGTGTGTAGAGCCTTTAGGTGGTATCTTACATGAAACAAGAGTGTTGATGCCTCGCATTATTACTTCAGTTAAATTGGTTGTAGATTATTTAAATGAAGTGATTAATGAGCAACATATTTCATTTTCTGAAAAAGAAGGTACTTTGTCTCTCACTATAAGTGGAAAAGGTATTGAACTAATTATGGATAAAACTCTGATGGACATTTTGGGTTTTGATCAAAATATCTTTAAAAGTGGTACTGTAACCAAAGCTAGCGCAGACATGTCGCTATCGCGTCGTATTAAATATTTTCAGATATATTCCAATATTGGTGAAGATGTACGTGTGGGAGATGTTGAAGCTCCATTGCTAGCAATGATACCATACCAGCCAAAAAGCTGCAGTATTTTATCTGAGCATACTTTCAAGAAAGTGCATTATACAAAGCTGAAATCAAACTACATCCCACAAATTGATATTGCAATTTATGACGATGCTGGTGCGTTGATTCCTTTTCATAAAGATGCTGTGACAAGTATCACACTCCATTTCCGAATGAAGAGTTAATGCAAAAGTATGCTAATATATTTTTCCAATGTGAATAATATGGAAAGTGAAAATAAGGACTCGTTTCTAATCTACTTACCCAGTAATGCTTCTATGAATAAATTTCCCAAAAATAAACCATCAGACTATCGAGTAGAATTAAATCGCCCACTACATTTAGAAGGTGAATGGGAGGTTGGCGTTTCTAGTATTTGCTATGATAGCAATATTCAGAATGTGAATGATTTGGAAGAAATGATATTGACTCCTCGCACCCATGATGGAATAACGATGAATAATGCATTCCAGTTCCCATACAATTTAACATCAGATGGAAAGTGGAACTATGAATGGATTCAGATAAAATCAGATTATTATGGTCCATTTGGGAATGAGAAAATTATTAAGGCATTCAACAGTGGTAATGCTTCCATCATGAAGAATAAGGATCAGAAAGTTTATGAGTTTACTATCTATCATTGGAGTGGGAGACAGTTCCTTCGCTTACATTCTTTTACTAAAGGTCTTACACTGAGGTTGGATAATGAATTCTATCCACATCTCGGTTTTGGCCATGGACTACATCTAACGTCAATTGCTACTGCAAATGTTAAAAAAGTTTATTCAAATCGAATCAACAAATTTCATTATAAATTTAAAATATTTGATGAAGATGTTGTAGAATGCGAAGAACGCATCATTTTGAAAAAGCGCGGTGTTCAACCTTTATCACTTATTGAGTTAGTAAAACGATGGAATGAGACTGTGGGTAAGAAGTATGGAGAGAAAATTATGGCGGACAAAAATAAGTTGGTTATTCAGAAATATAATGACAAACTTACAGTTTATTTCTCTCCAACCTTGCGTCATTTTGTAGGACATTATACACCTATTATTGGAAGCGGTCTGGTGTATGCTTCTCATGAATATCACACTAAAGCTGATTCAGTTAATGATGAATGGTGGGTGGACATCTATGGTGATCGCATCAAGAAAATTTACCATTCTTATCAAGAATCTAAAGTTGCTATCAATATAATGCCGCGTCTATATCATACAGTTGAAAGCTTCATTCATGTAGTAAATCCTTATATACAACAGAAGTTGAAGCATGTGATGAAAAGTAAATATGATGTAAAGACACACCACATTTCGTTTTCAATTGAAAATCAACGCGTTGTTCTGAAACTGGGTGATGACATTCAATGTCAATTCAGTAAAAATTTGAAAAAACTCTTTGGTTTTTCAATGCTACAAACTGTGTTTACTGCTGCGCATACGATTGGTATAGAAACACCAATGACACTTGATAAACATGAACAGAACCTTTACATTCAAAGTGATTTGATTCTACCTATTTCTGTTGGTGAGAAAAAATAATACATTTTACGTGATTTCATTCATGATAAAGACGCTTCATATGGAATAGTCGAGAAGATGTTTGAATCTATTTTCTATCATCCCGTCGTCAAACAAACTATACCCTCTATTGCTATCAAAATTACCAATGGTTTACAAGAGTGCATCCATGTGAAAGATACTAAATCCCTCGTAACTTTAGTGTTTCGGAAAACAAAGTGAAGTCATTGTGATATGTTTATTGAAATAAAAATATGTGTATGAAAAAGTCTTTTCACAGATATAGGGGGAATGGGCTGACTGTAGGCATATATTCACAAGGAAGAAACGATCTAATGCGATACATAAAACAGCAATGTTTATCTACAGAAATCAACATGAAAATACTAAGTTAAGGATGATTATGCTAAGACGTCTCCTGAATGTGGTAGTGTGAGTTTAATTCTTTTGGGTGGTGGTATGTTTGTGTCAGGATGTCCATGTGGAAGAGATATGTTATGTTCTAACCAGCACCTCTTATCCTCCCATGCTGAAAGCGCCCGTTTCCTAAAAGTATAAGTTTTGATCTCATGCGACTTAGATTTTAAGATTGTCATATTGACAAACGTTATATTTTTATTTCTATAGGCTTCCCTGAAATTTTTATGTTTCATGTTAGAGACCAATGATCTTGATATGCCTTTAGCGCGCTTAATACTATTGTCTCTATCCTTTAATTTCATACTGTACATTTTTGGTCGGAGGAGAATCATTTCATCTATTTCCTTCCCTGCTGTCTCATCCTTAAAGCAGCCAAGTTTTGCCTTATTTTTGATGGAGTAGAGTGGGTGATCAGTAGGATAATTTGATGTATCAAAATATCTTTCTAAAGATTTTCCTACTTCATTGAAATTTAAATCTTTTTGAGTGGTAATGCCTAAGAAGAAACTATCTGTATCACCACCCAACAAACGAACCTCTTTTACGAGAGGACATGGTTTTAGTATTTTATAAAAGAGTTGGTACATTTCAAGCTTAGAGTAATCTAGTACAGCTTGGCCAATATAGATGGGCTTGCACGACTCAACTTCAGATTTTATCATTTTAACACCTACAAGGTCCTCATCGATAATGTCTCTATCGATGAATAGAGGTGATGAGACCAATTTCTTAAATTTTGTAACATCATTGACTAGTTTATAGTTTACACGTTTTCTAACATCCTCCATCGTCTTACCAAATGGACTATCATTCTTATACTTATAAAAATCCTTTTCAAAATTATTTTGGGCTAGTGCACGTTTCTGGCTGTTGCTATCAATATATGGTTTGAGGAAGGCTTTCTGTCTAAATTTAATAATGCGGTGAACTCTTTTTAAAATCATACCCATTTCTAAATAAAATTTTAAGATGCTAAAGTGAACTAGATAGTTTTCCTTATCATACTGGGTGAGTAAAAGTTTGCGGCAAGGCTTATAGTCGGGTTGACCGCATGATTCTAAATCTTTATGAAATTGTTTCATAAAGTCGGAAAACATATCTTTGGTCACTTAACCTGATTCGGGTGCGAGTGGAAAATCTACGGTTTTATGTTTAATATTATTTGGATAGATTAGATCTATCTCAAAATAATATCCCCAATCACCTTCATCTGGAATTGCTAGTATGTTAGAAGGGTTGGAGAGATGCTGAATTTCACTGTCATCTAACCAGCTAAACTCAGAGTGAGGGAGTGATTTAGATAGTGAACTACCATATAAATAATTCTGGTCGTAATACTTAAGATGAGTCTGATCATTGCCTACTAATTTTGATTTTAACCTATGTTTATTTACAAATGTGAGACCACCGCGAATTCCTCGCTCAAATAAATTATACATCTCTGGATCTTGTAAGAGATGAATGGTCTCACCAGTCATTTTAAAAGCAGACTTAAATGACATGGCTGGCAGACTGACAAAGTGGACGGGATCTAACTTATCTTCTTCTAATGCCACTCGTCGAAACTCCTGAAATACATCAGCCAGCAAAAATACATCTAACTTAAGATAGGCAATCATATATTCGCCAAATGTATGGCAGTCAAATTTTATCCATGCATCTTGTGCATGATCATAATCTTCGGTCTTACATTCTGCGCCGGTCAAATCATTTTTAAATTTATCTATGGGCGGAAGAGAAGTCTCGCCGAGTTTACTAATCGCATCAAAATATGCATATGGAAAGACTCCTTTCCGTGTGATGACTTTATCGGTTAGATTTGGATATTGTTTCTTAAGATTTTGTGTTAGTGGAAGAGACTTTAGATTTTGTACGAGAGAGGCCAGTGATGCAGTCATAAATTGGTAGGAATCTAAAAATTTTATATCAAAATAGACCGTCTTATTTTCTTTAGTTTTATCAACAGGCACTTTTGCTGTCATGGCCATAAACTTCTCTCTCGTTTGTGCTATTACATCACGCTTCCACTCTTTCATTTGACCTAAACCTCCTTTTATTATCATATGGCTGTCGTAGCCCTTGAAATTATGGAAAATGACGGGTAATGTACGCCGTTTCATCCTAAGTGAAAAATTGCATTTTGAACATAGTGCGTTTCTAAATTTACCAGTGATGTGATCATGGTCGCGCACTTTCTTAATCTTATCATCATCAAATGTTTTCCTACATTTGAGGCAAACGTTGCAACTATCAAATTTTGTTTGATCATCTGCTGTCATATGCAATGATCTGCGATAGAGTTCACCATCATACTTTTGTTGAAATTTTACAGCCTGTTCGAGGAATTGTAGGAATTGGTAAATACAATCCTCACCTTGCCAGACGTGCATTTTATTTTTTATATTTTGGAAATGGTCATGCCATACTTCATAACAGGAAATGGCTGCTGCTCGATGGGTGTTATCATCGATGTCAGCATAGATGACACGAAGAGGACTTAGCTCATCGCCATTCTCTCTATATGAAAACTCCTTATCTTTGGGCATGCGCTCCATTTGTAGTTTACCTCGCTTACACCATTCGTAATGAGTTTCAAATTTGTTTTTACTCCTAAAGTTCCGAATGCATCTGTCACAGTAATAAATCTCTGATGAGCTAGAATTTCTTAAGTGGTGGTATAAGCGAGAAATTTTGGGAATACCGCAGTAGTGCCATTCCTCACTATCATCCTGTCTTACTAATAAAAGGTTGACAACGTGGTCATAACAACTCGAACGCGAGTTGTAGCGGACACCCTTCAATCCCTTTTCCCAAACATGGAGAACTATTTTGATGTTGCATAGAGTTTATTGTCATACGCGTTTCAGCACACGTGACGTGCCATCCTCATAGTGACAACTGAAAGTGACAGAACAATAAAGGTTTATATACAAGGGAGAGTACAATCAACAAATTTTATTTACAATTTATACAATATAACAAAATGTGTATTATGGAAATAAATGTAGATGTTCTGATTGCAAGTGGTTGTTCATGAGAGGTATGTGATTGTTGATGTGAGATTTGATGCTGAGTGCTTCTCCTATGCGTGTATGTTTAGTATGATGTAGGATTGAGAAAGATTGTTTTGATGGTGGATGTATATGCATGGAGATTTCTGATGGTGGGCTTCCTTTCATATGCTCTTTGATGCGGGTGAAAATGTGGCGACGAGTCTCTCCTACATAACATTCTGGGCAATGTTCACATTTATACTTGTAGATGAGGGAAGAGTGCTCGTTGAAGGGGATTGCATCTTTGTAACGGCATAAATTTTGGGTTTTGTATGTATTGTAGGCAATAATAATTTTTGACTTTGTTAATAGCTTGTTTATGGAGCGGGTCTTCTTATTAATTTCTTTGTGGATGACATCGACATGGGGCAACTTCCAGTAGACATGTTCTTTAATTTCCTCAGTATTTTCATCATCGTCTTGCTGTCTTTGAACTTTGCAGTCACTGAAAACTTTTTCAATGTAGGTTGCGCTGTATCCGTTTTTCATAAAAATTGCTTTCACTAATTTTTCATTGTGACTTTTCCAAAAAATGTCGGTCGTTAATTTTTGGGATCTGATAAAGAGGGCTTTGATGGCATTTTTCTTATATTTATCCGGGCAAAAAGCAGTGCGATGGGTATACAGGAAAGTGTTCGTGTCCTTGACATGCCATTTCGTTTTTAAATTACCATTATCAGCGTATATAGTCATATCCAGAAAATTTAACTGACCGTCTTCGTTAGGATATTCCATAGTAAATTGGATATTGCGGTGAAAAGAATTCAAGTGAACTAAAAACTCTTTTGCATTGTTTTCGCTATTGAATACAGCAAATATATCGTCTACGTAGCGAATGTACAACTTTGGCATATTCAAATGCTTTTCAATTATGAAATGTAGACAAAACTCAGCCATAATTGGTGCTAAACACGATCCCATGCTCAGGCCTTCAACTTGTAAATAATTGCGACCATTGAAAATGAACGGCACTTTTGTACAGGCGATATCTAGCGAAATTTTCAACGTTTCTTTGGAAACAGGAAAATGGTCAAAGTCAATGTTATCAATAATGTGATTTATGGTTTCATTAACTGGGATATTAGTGAACAGTTGTTTTACATCAAAGCTAGTGAGGAAAACATCACTGTTGACATTAGCGGAAGTTATCTGTTCATAGGCAGAAAAACTATCTTTGGTCGAATGGGTGATGGGAGTAAGGGGTTTCAGCATACCATGTAACCATTCGGCAATATTAGTACAATAAGAATTATACATGGACAAAATAGGTCTCAATGGAGGGTCCGTTTCCGATTTGTGAATCTTCGGTAGTCCATATAATCGACAGGGAGTGCACCCAGTAGATCGGAGTCTCTTGTAGAGGGAATCACTGATTGCGTTCTTGTTCTTCAGCTTGAGAAGCTTCCTGTTTGTTTGGTCTTCCTTGGTTATGAAGATATTGTCCTTTGATGGGTCGATTTCTTTGAATTTATTTGAGTTCAGTAGCGTTGTCATCTTGTTCACATAGTCTTCCTTGTTCATAATCACAATACCATTCCCTTTGTCCAGTCGGTTGATGTATAATGTTTTGTCATTGCACAGGGATTTGAGCACTTTGAGCATTTCACTTATTTTCCTTGGTATCTTTGTCTTCTGCTTTGTTATTGATCTCACTGCAGATTTCAGTAAGTGCTTGATGTCATCTTCTTTGTTGGAGTCAAGTTCTTCTATACGTTTGAGTTGTCTGTAGAGAAATTCCGTTTCAATTTTGACATTGAGTTCATTCGGGGTACGTGGCCAGCACATCGAAATACCATATTGCAGGGCCTCGTTTTCCAATGCAGTCAACGTTCGAGTTGAAAGGTTAAATACCGAGGATCTTTGCGGTAGCTCTGGTATGTCTGGATCTTCCTCCTCTTGCCTTTGTTTTCGAATCTGAAGGTCACGGATCTTCTTGTGATGAGTATCCTTGACTTTCGTATCATTCCAGCATTTTTGGCTGACGAGAGTGGTCTGAGGATACCAATAATTACTTGTGGATTATTTTGTTCGAAGGTAGCCATTTCTATTTTGAGCTTCGTGACGCGGTCGATATTTTCTTGATGGATTTGTTTCAGTGTGTTACGTTGACCTTGTCGAAGTAGGCCATGGTGTTGTCTCAATTGCCTCGGTAGGCGGCATCGCATGAAGTTTGGAATGAGGTCTTGATCGATACACGTCTGCGTGAACGTGCTGTGTAGCAACGCTTTCTGAAGTTTAAGGTCAAGTCTCTGATGTTCACGAACAGTTGACTGGCAGTTTGTCGGCAACAATTGCAGAACAGATGAAATAGAAATACACCGAAGTGATTGCATAGAGTTTATTGTCATACGCGTTTCAGCACACGTGACGTGCCATCCTCAGTGACAACTGAAAGTGACAGAACAATAAAGGTTTATATACAAGGGAGAGTACAATCAACAAATTTTATTTACAATTTATACAATATAACAAAATGTGTATTATGGAAATAAATGTAGATGTTCTGATTGCAAGTGGTTGTTCATGAGAGGTATGTGATCGTTGATGTGAGATTTGATGCTGAGTGCTTCTCCTATGCGTGTATGTTTAGTATGATGTAGGATTGAGAAAGATTGTTTTGATGGTGGATGTATATGCATGGAGATTTCTGATGGTGGGCTTCCTTTCATATGCTCTTTGATGCGGGTGAAAATGTGGCGACGAGTCTCTCCTACATAACATTCTGGGCAATGTTCACAAAATTCAGCATATATATTCGATGTCATCCACAAAGAAATTAATAAGAAGACCCGCTCCATAAACAAGCTATTAACAAAGTCAAAAATTATTATTGCCTACAATACATACAAAACCCAAAATTTATGCCGTTACAAAGATGCAATCCCCTTCAACGAGCACTCTTCCCTCATCTACAAGTATAAATGTGAACATTGCCCAGAATGTTATGTAGGAGAGACTCGTCGCCACATTTTCACCCGCATCAAAGAGCATATGAAAGGAAGCCCACCATCAGAAATCTCCATGCATATACATCCACCATCAAAACAATCTTTCTCAATCCTACATCATACTAAACATACACGCATAGGAGAAGCACTCAGCATCAAATCTCACATCAACAATCACATACCTCTCATGAACAACCACTTGCAATCAGAACATCTACATTTATTTCCATAATACACATTTTGTTATATTGTATAAATTGTAAATAAAATTTGTTGATTGTACTCTCCCTTGTATATAAACCTTTATTGTTCTGTCACTTTCAGTTGTCACTGAGGATGGCACGTCACGTGTGCTGAAACGCGTATGACAATAAACTCTATGCAATCACTTCGGTGTATTTCTATTTCATCTATTTTGATGTTGTTCAATTTTTCAAATTTTTCTATATCTTTAATTTTCATATCTTCACTATTGCAGTCATCAAACTTTAATTCATTCTCCCACTGTTGATACTTACTCTTACGGTATCGGCTATTCTGTACATCATTATAGTGGAGAATGGAGAGGACGGCATACTTGAAACAGTGCGATTCGCAATCTACAGAAATAACTGCTGTTTTATTTTTTAAATTTTTCGGAAGTTTAAAGGAGCCTCGTCCAGAGTGGTTCTCTAATAAAGTGATTTTAATCATGGCGGTCTCAATACCATCAAAAACGAGACCACTATCACGCTCGTTAAATTTATCTATGTTTAATTTTAACCCTTGGATATGAAAATTTATCCAAGACTCGCAGTCTACAACTTCGGTTGCAGGAGAGGAGGGTATGTGAAACTCCAACCTCTACTATTTGACCAGTATGGTGGTCGATTTTTGCATATTTTATTTTGAGATAGATGAGCGCCTTCATTCTAAAATTGGATAAATTGTTGAAGAGCGCACCAATCAAAGATGAATTTTGATGAAACCATTCTTCAAAGTCAGTAATGGTTTCTGAGGATTCTATCTGGTAGTTCCTCACTAAATTATCTATCGACACTTCAGAGAGTCGGATAGAGGAGGTGCTGTTAGTCTAACTATCGTCACTGTGTGTATGTCGAAGTCTATGTGAAGATATTTCAAAATGTGACTCAAAAGACTGAATGCATAAATCGCAAGAAAAGGAGACATCGTTAACAGAATCATCCCCACCTTCGGAGATTGATGCTGACTTAGGTCTACAAACACCTCGCTTGATGTGTCGGACGAGATCACGCTTCCTCGTGAAGATGTGTCCACAGTCAGCACATTCCCGATCGTTGCATTCCCGCGACAATGTTGACATGGAGTCGCTGTTGTTATCCGACTCGCTCGAGATGGGACTGGTATCACCTGAAAGAGAAATCATTCTATCATCTCTGTTCAAGTCTCAGTGTATTGTTACAACCTACCTTGACTCAACAACTCTAAACTTTCCTCGAGAAGGGAGGGCGTTGGTGATGAAGTTGATGCCTGAAATTGAGGAAGATGCTATTAGCCACACGTTTGAGGGAGATGACTGATGAATTCCTTAACTTACCATTTCAACGAAATTATGTTTAAGGTTGATTCTTCAACAAGATAGAGACTTCACTCAAATAATACGTCTCAAATTTGGATTTTACTAGAGAGCAGCTCACTTGTACGCCTCAAATATAGAATTCGCTAGAGAACACTTTACTTACACGTCTCAAAGACAGAGTGAAATGACACGGATGTCACTTTACATATATACTTTCATATTCATCATTCATTGGCTGTTGATTTTGATTGGTTGCTTGTTTATACTTAAGAATTAGGAAACATTTCAAAGTTATTATTCACAGTCAACATGACAAGCCCTCCAAAAACACCGAACACAAAATTCTCTTCTCCATGCTCATCACCAAGGGCGCTCGTTGCACCAAACGCTCCAACGAAGGGGAAGGTAGAGAAGGTGTACCGACTCGACAATATCAGAAAGTTGTCATTAGCAGCGGATGACGAAGAGAGTGTATGTGAGAAGGAGTATCCCGACTTAACAGGCGTGAGGTGGAAGTATCTGCAGTACGATACTGAGGATGTGATGGAGATCACCAGCACCAAATTCCTCCACCAATTATGGGAATGGTACACCCCTAACTCCCAGCCACGAACTATGGCGGAGTGGGAGTACATCGACAAAGTGAGGCTCGCGGTAAAAGAACGATTGAAGCAAGTGAACTGTTTTTGTGATCTATGTGAAGTCAGACTCTGGGACGATATTGACGATGAAGACCTTTTGAAATACATGCCATAATAAATTTTTATTTCGTATTATCTTTGCTTTCATACTGACTTACTTGAATGGGGCTTCAGTGGATGATTTAACCATGTATACTTTTTCATTTGGAAATAGTAGCACACTTAGTTTAACTTGCAATTCTTATAACATTTCATATGGATGATAATGGTAGATGAAATAGTGTTAAATAAAATTAAGATCGCTTACATGATTCTGGGATACCAATCGACTGCGATCCATGTGTAAAGAGCTTGTTAGACTACGGAAGAGAGAAGTGTGTTATGTTGCGTGTGGCGCGTGAGTGTCCTCCCATTTCATTCCATTCATCAATTCATCTCATTGATAGAGACAGGTAGAACTCATGGTTCTCATAACGTATGCAGTGGATTGTTTATAAGGCAACCTTCGACAGCTGGCTAAATGTCGCCCTGGCGCGAATGCATACTACGTTGAGACAGAGGCAATCACTTGCAAACATGACGCAGAGAGGTTTAACAAGATTGACCATTGCCGAATGTCCCTTGCGGTATACATAGCTACGGGTTTCACCGCCGCCCTTTACAGGAACGCCCGTCGAAAGGAAGTATTACACCGAACTTCATTTGCAACGTTCAAGTTGACTGATAGCAGATTCAACTTAATGATAGTATTCGCCAGTCTGAAGACTGCCCAGGGCAAACCGCGAGGAGGTTCTATCATGTCTTGCCCCATGGTGGCCCCATAAGGACCGTTTGTGGCATTCTCGGGGTGTGTGATAGGGACTCAGGCTTGCTGTTTCGACTGCGGCTCCGGCAACGGGGCGGGTGGTCGCTTCTCTTGGATGTCTGTAAAGAAAGAAGTAGTGAGTTATCATCTTACATTTTAATTTAGTCATTTTTACTTACAGATCTTCTCGGACGCTTCCTCATAAAGGAAATTCGAGATCGGATCGCGATGATCGAAGGTGAAGTGTAGACACTCCACCCCTTTCTTCACCCGAGAGTAGCATTTCTCCCCTCTTCCACGCTCGTACAAGAGAGGAGTTTCTGCTACTCTCCCCTTTCTGATAGGGATGTGTAGACGACTGGAACGCACCCTTCGATCGCGATCCACCAGCTGCGCCGAACGGTGCAGCTCGTGGTTCGTCTCGACAACCTTAGCCATCTGCACACGGAGTCTCTCCACTTCCTCCTTCAACCTTTCTCCTTCTCCCTACTTTCCCTCTCTGCTAGCAAAGCCTCTTCTCTGGCTTTCACCTCGAGAGTCTTGAGCCTCTCCTGCTCCAACTCGCCATCCCGCTCGCTTAGTCTCTCCTTGTATGAGAAGGCCTCCTCCTTCAACTTCTCCACCTCTTTCTTTAGTTTCTCCCGTTCGGCGATCACCGGCGGGCGCTTGACAAAATTGCGACATTGCGTTACAATTCCACTCGCAGTCACGGCTGCAGGGGTCTCGCGATCGAGGTCGACGTCCTCGATAGGTTGCGACTGTAGCTCTCCCTCCTCCTCCTCCTCACTATCGCTGCTGGACAGCGAGCTCTCGCTACTAAGTGAGAATACAGCGGCAATCGCTTCAATGGCGGATTGTAGCTCAGTGGCCTCAGTGGCGAAGAGTGAACTCCGTACTTGTTTGTTGGCGGATTGTAGCTCCAAAGAACGGAGCTCAGTGGCGAAGAGTGAACTCCGTTCTTCTTCGCCTACTTCGCCTGTTTGACACTCGCTGTGTTGTGAGTGCCAATCCTCCAGCCGCTCACTTAAGCGACTGACTTTGTGGGCTCCGCAATAGTAGCGAGCGACCCCTATCTGTTTCTTGCTAGTGCAAGCGTGTTTCTTGAAGGCGTCAGCTCGGAATACCTTCCGGCATTGACACAGTTTGAAACTGGTCTTGACATTATTGTATTTCGGCATTTCTGAAGCGAAAAACGGAAAACAATGATTTTACACTTAGTGAGGAATGATAGATTTGAGTATAGTGAGTGACACTCGATCCCGTCGACAGCCCGAAGGCCTTGTGCTGATCACTAGGGAAGTGAAAGATCTTCCCCGATACCCGCTATTTACAGCTTAAGACATCATTGTCACTGCCCCGAAGTGGTAACAGCAACGCCGAGTCAAAGGTAGTGAACAGTAGCTGGGATCTAGCCCCTCAAAGCTGCCTTAGACTTAGTTAAATTTGAAATCTGATAGCAGATTTGAACTCAGCATACTTGAAAACCTTGAGGAAACATCCCAAGTCATTGCTTTGATCAGCTTGATAGCAAGCCGTAGAGAGCTTGATTCACCAGCGTTTTCCAATGGAGATGTTTAGAGGCCACCCATGACAAGATAGCTAAGACTCAACCGATTGGCGTTCAAAGTGGTACGTTGAGAACTGTGTCAAATGCCCAACATGAGACATGAGTTGCCCCAGCGGTTTCGGTCTAAAATATGACACATTCCCTTGCCCCACTTATCACTACGGCATCGTCCGCCGTCCCGAAGGAACACCCTGTCAGTGGAATATTACAGCAAAACTCTCCGTGTCTTGCTCGCTTTCAGTGAAAAAAGCCGCTTATACCATGAGAAGACTGGCTCAGACATCATTAAAAATGCTTTCATTGACTTCAGCAGGGTCGAAAACCCCAGAAAACCTCCAAAACTAGTGAATTTAAATTTTTTTAACTTTTTAGCACTACTTATGAAATTTTATAAGTAGTCTATGACTTAGGGCAGGTCAATAGCAACCGAACCTTTTTTGAATCAAGTCAAACGGACTTGTAGAAGCAAAGTTACAGACCTTTAAAGTTTTGGAGTCTTTTATGGCCTGGAGACGAAGGCCATCTCCTGGCTAACCTCTAAGTCTGACGCCTTAGCTGATATCAGCAATGAAATTTTCTAGGTCGGTTTCTTACCGAAACCCGGAATTTGGAATGTCCGAAGCTATGATCGGAGCTCAGAGAGACGACCTACCTTTGAGAATCTCTCGTCTTAATGACAAGTCTCTGTCGGTTCCCAGCTTATATAGTGTGTGGCGATCAGCTGATGACGTAATACCCATCATCCAAATCTTTAAATCCGTCTATCTCCGGTTCTAGTGCTCCGATTGAGCTGGAAATTCACCATTTCCATGTAGAATTTGACACTGAATCCGAATCTGGCCTCCGTTTTCCAATCCGATGCTTCGTTTTGGCTCTACAGCCCACAGCCATCGCAAAAATTCTTCTAACTCGTTTTTTCGAAAAATATTGAAAATTTTTTCTCTCCGATTGACTTGAAACTCACCATGTTGATAGCATTTTCATGCTGATTCCAAATCTGAAATCCGTTTTTGCTCTCCGATGCTTCGTTTTGACGCTAGAGCCCAAAACGTCCAAAATTCTAACTCTGTCGTTTTTCGCCAATGTCCCAAAATCTTAAATGGAGTCTCACATCTAAACGAAGACAGATATGAACAAGCCGATTCTTTCAGTGAATTTGTCTCACTCTTAGCTTTCAAACGAGCTATTGCACGACAAAATCCGACCACTAGAAGCAAAGTTGGAAGGTCGGTGCCGGGGGGGGGGGGCGTCAGCGAAAATTTTTCTCTCTCCGATTGCTTTCAAATTCACCATACAGATGCAGAATTTCACGCTGAATCCAAATCTGGCCTCCGTTTTCCCATCCGAGCACTGCTTCCACTCGAAACATCCCATTTTCAACCCAACATTCATCAGATTTCACGAAAATCATAACACACTATAGCCTCAAGTCAAAACCTGGCGGTCGCCCAAGTCCACCACGACACTCTGTCGTTTTATCGAGGGGGGGGGACGTCAGCGAACCTGGACCAACCTGGCCGGCACACCACGACAGACCACAACCTCTGTCGTTCCAGAGGGGGGGGCGCCGGTCGGGTGTTCGCCGTTTTATTACTACTATTGTGGACATACATGTATATCCCTTTGATCAACTAAGAAGTCTTGTCAAATAGCTTCAAACGTCATGCGTTGCTGACATGCTGTGCATTTGCTTGGCTAATAATAAGCTATTAAGATTTGTTAAATACATGTGTGCTTAAATAGTGATTGAGTGCAGTACTTATTTCTCTTGACCAGAGTATCGAACAACCGCAAAGAAAATTTTTTTAGCTGTTCTACTTGCACAGTAAAGTTCCATTAGGAAGACACATCGCTCAAGTTCACAACCTTCCACACAGTAAGATTTCATAAAAATATCTTCTGTCCATAAATGGTTAATTTAGACATTGCCCATGCATCAGGGAGGTAGAGGAGGGAACAATCAACTTCTTGCCCACGTGGATTATGGACGATCTCAACGCAGGCCACTGCTTCCCAAGAATCATTTTTTTCTGCTTGAGCGACACATTTTCAATTGCTACTTATGTCTGGAACAATTATACATGATTGTCGATTTCGAAAATTTGTTGTGACGTACAAGCATATATGCGATATGCTTGCATCATTCCCCGAATGACCTAAAAAAAGTCGCATGCTTAAAGAAAATCAAATACACTAGTTCGCTCATATGATCGTAATAACTTCGTTCATATGTTTTTTCTGTACATGACTACATCAAAATGAGACTGTGTTGATATCGGACATGTAGCGCGGACTCGCTGGTGACCCCTGACATCGAATGAAATATTGATGTCTGTTCTTAGCTATTGATTGAAAGTGTGAATAAGAATTACACCCAATCATTTTTTTAAATGTATTATCTGCAATTGCATGTATGTTTCTTTCTAGATCCCTTGCCAGTGAATAAAGGAGTTCCAGGTGTCATGGCTTACTTAGAAAAATTTTATGTTCATGAGAATTGTGTTCTTGCTGCAATGGAATGGCTTGGAGATGAAGTCAAGAAGCATCCACTGAATAATGATGACAAGCTTCTTATTGCAAAAGCCCTTCGACAGAATGCAGTTTCAGGAAAAATTTGCATAGCAGCATGTAACATCTTTTCGAACTCCCTCATGTCAGGTTAGTTATAGTCTGTTTATTTTTGCTTGTTTTTTCTGATGATGATCGTGTAAAATATTCATGCAAGTAAAAAACAATAATCAGTGTTGAATATAGCAGCAAACTTGCCGCATATCTAAACGTTATTTTGAAACCCTCATTACATGTATTGCTAGAAGAAATTCTATCTGTGGAACATGACATTGCGAAACGGTCATCACTTTAAAAAAATTCATTGCTTCGATTTGTGAGCTATGTGCACGCAAATACAAGCATATGACGTAATTAGTGTGTGCACTGATAACAGGTTTGAGAATGAAAGTCTTTTTGATAAAATTAATGACAATATTGTGAGATAATGCTTGATTCCAGTGTTCTGATATGATAAAAATGTGCCACTTTTTGAACTTCTCAAAAACATTGTTTCTACATATTCAACAATGGCTGTCTCTTTCGATTGCTTAAGTTAGGCAATTTACACATGAAGATGGCAAATTCGAAAAGGCATTGGAACGTTTTATTGTGAATAGATAAATTAGGAAATCAAAATAAGTTTTCTGAATGTATGTATTTCACAACCTCTGAACATACATGTAAAATGGCAATTGACACTGTTCGAAAAAATTTCAGCTGAGACAGCTCTGTTTTCATTAGCTCTCTCAGAATGTGTTATTTTCGGGAGCAACGTGCTACGTAAAAAAACACGCAATTGACGCTGTAGGTGAATTTCTCTGGTTTTTATAAAATGATACGAATTCCTCCCGAGATAGCTGTCTCATGGCTATCTGTTTTTACTTACATTATATTTCATTCTTTCTTTGAATATATTTTGTCAAAAATGAGGGCTTTCAAATTTTGAAAGCACTCGCATTATTTCAAATTATGAATATCCTAGTTGATTGTTAAGATGGATTATGCCATGCGCAACTATGCAAATACTTTTTGATTGATGCTCTATCGTAGATGCACGCATGCAATGTCCTCAACATATCCTCACCATAGTTAATGCTGTATTTGAAGTATTAATTGGTGAATTAATGAGCGGCAAAATAATGCACATTGTAGCGACTCTAATACACTTCAATTAATGTAGTGAATATTTCAGATAATCCTGTCTTGGGATTAATCAACCAACCTCACAGATGACTTCCTAAGTAGGATTCTGCAGAATTCTTGCTGATGGAAAAGTTTACAATGACTCTTTAAAATGCGGGTCAATGCCTGAGCACTGAATATTCTAACGAAATCCGTTGGATAATGGAGTAAATATATTCTTCTCTTACTGCTGCTTTCTCCTCGTACTCTACATACTTTTACTACGTGTTCTTATTATAAATACTATTCTTAAGTAGATTTCACTTGCCAGGGATTGGTTCCCTATTAATTTAAATTCATAATAAGCTCAGTGTATACAGCCGATGCATTTTGAATTAGTTCAATCACAAAACAAAAAACGTTTCTGAATCATATAAAGGTTGAAAAGGAAAATTGCTGATACATTTATGCACAGTGCAACATGCATGTATCTACTAGGCATTGCTTCATTTTAAATGACTATGATGGCATTCATTAATGTAAGGCACATATGATCATAGGTCATAGACTAGCACTCTTCTCTCATCGATTGTTCCGTCGACCGTCGACTTGTCCTATCATTAAGCTCTGTTCCTATTGATCTCATCGAAAAGAGAAGACAGCATGACTACGTGATTGAATGAAGCCATCTTTGAACGTCAAAAATTTCACATCTTAGGAACTTGGCAATGATTGGCATTTTGAGGGAATAAAGATGAACGTGGCCTAACTAAATTTCGTCAATTTTTTCGGCATTTTCCCAATTGTTTTTTTCATTCAAGCAGTAAATCACCGATGTAATAGCCTACTGATGCTCAGCATTTAACGCTGAAAAAACAAGATTCCGCCAAATACTGCTAACGGCGGAATCTCCTAGTGTTTGGATATTATGCCTATTGAATCATTTTCGATCCTTGTTATTTGGAAATCCCAATTTCTCAATCCGCTCTTTCTTAGTCCGCTCATCAATAGTAGCATATTCTAAATGCCATCGTTGCTGACATTGAATGCAAATAGCTATGAATGCGTAAACAATATAAATATTTTTATGTAACTGTATTTCAGATTTTGTCACAAACCATTATAAATGTAAGAAGTTTTTTTGTTATGTGTTTGTGTGAAGTTCTGTAGTTACTGTCGTTCTGTCTTAGTTTTGATTATGTTTATCATTTACATGAATATCGACTGATCATTAATTCTTTCAATAATAGATTCTGAAATATCATGTGTTACTTTCAAATTATATAGATGAAGTACGATACTCACGTGGTCACGTTGTATGTAGACTTTTTCACATTTACATTGGAGCATCCTGTAACACTCGCATTTTTCTTTGGACAAAACTTCGGCTTTATAATGTTGTAAGTGTATATACCAATTCGATTTTGCACTTGATTCTTCCACACTACCGGTAATTCGTAATGAAGGGTTTCGATGCTCACATATGTGATATGATCATCAAAGAGAAATTTAAAGAGTAGAATACGTTATTGGAATTCTTAAGATTATAAGTGTTAAAAATTTCCTCAAGTTTTCCTGTCTTGTTTCCTTCAAAACTCTTTTCCGGAAGACGTTCTTATTAATTCCATCATTACTTGTTGATCCGGAAAACTTCATTTCGCATGCGGAAAATAAGGAACCAAATGTCAGTCGCTCTTTGCAAGTGCGCTTGTTAATCTACCTGGGGCAACACTTTCATACTTTACCTCATTACATGATGTTTTTTAGCCATTAGCACGTGATTGGTCCATTTCCGATGTCATGTAGGATCTAGCAATTACCAGGTGAGCTTCTCGAATCAGGTCTTAGTACTAATCGTTCTCACAGTACTTACAGCTGGTTTGATGGCTAGACTACCAATGGCATATTGTGTGCAGCTGGTTGTGTAGCGCTGGCAAAATTGTAAGTATGCATTTAGGCATTTCAAAGCAAGCAAAGTCGGATCGTGGTGAGAGGAACCATAAATGAAATTTCTAATTGCCTGCGTTGCGATCTCCGATATTCGCTGTAACATTTAATAAAGATGCATATGTTTAAGTAAGCATGAAAATTGAGCTAAATTTTGTCGGCCGGCCGTATTTTACTGTAGATGTCCTTTAGAAGAAATCTTTCGTCAATAGAGAATAACTTTGCAAAACTTTCAGGAATAAAAAATGCGACTTTACGTTTCACCTTTTATCATCGTTTTCTTGGTTTCTTCATACATTAAGTCTTCGCCAACAATATTTGACAACACTTCAAAACACCACATATTCTCACCCAGGACCTTTAGTCAGGCATACTTTTCGTAATAAGAATGGAGGAATAGGGGGGAATATTCCTCAATCCAAATGTATCACACAACCTGCCCTTTGAATAGCAAGCTTAATTGTGATCCTTAGAAACTGAAAGTTTTCCTGTGTTTAAAAGGTTTTGAGAACACACTGTAGTGCATTATTCCACTAAATATAATGAATGAAGATGTCAGAGTTGTCATGGGGATGAGAATTAGTGTGGTGTAGGAATGGGAATGGATTTTTATCCGATGGGAATCCCATGTGTGGCATTGTTCGTGGGACACCTGTGAAGCACATATTGCACTCCACATGATCCACTTTGCATATTCTGACATGATGTAAAGGAATTGTGTAATGTTGCGGAAATAGAAAGGAAAGATGCATCTTTGTAGACATTCCATTACACCAAGTCCAGACTATGTAAAGTTGTCGATATTGCACTCCAACTTATGTAGCATGGATGCACGTCCAGCTGTGGAAGCCGAAGATATTCGCTCACTCCGTCCAGATATCAATGTACAGCATTCCAATAATTATCATTATTTCGAGTGACACGCCGAAGGCGAAACGTTTTGTGTGTTGATTTTATGCTTTATTAATTATTAACACAACAACATATTCAAACATACGTATCAGTACATCCAAACCATTACGATATGCATGCATTAGAATATGCATACATGATCGTATAGGCTATATAAGGGTGTAGTGCCACCGGAGTACCTACACTTTCAGGCCTCCCACTCAACCTAAAGAAACCTAAATAACTGAATTATTTCCTAAATTCTTCATATAAACATAACTTCTTCCAAAAAAACTAAAAAATCTAAATTTTATTCTTTTATCATCAGTACTGAAATGTACTTAGATCTTCCTTGATAATTGATCAAAAAGTTTACTGACAATTGCTTCTGTGAAATCATGTGTTCTCACTGATCTTTTCCTTATCGTGTTATCCAACTTGGATAACTAATCGCGTCCATTATTGGTCAACCGAAGATCAATCAGTTGTCTCAATATACTGCGATTCCTTGTTTGTTGGTCACTGCACGTCCGAGAACTTGATTGAACATTTCTATGAAATCGGAAGATTAACGGAATGCTCAGCCAACTGCATGCTGCATTTAGGGATGGATGGTCCGCGAGCTAATTCCAAATTCGAACATCTTTTATTGGAGAAAATTTCACAGAAATATGGAGTCGAATTTCTCAATATTGGTTCATGCTTTCTACACCAAATACATGACGCATTCAGGAGTGGAGTTCAAATGTTTGAATCTGACATCGATGGAGTCATTCTGGATAAAAGTTACTTTTTTCAAATTATCAGCTTCAAAAAGATTATTTGGGAATGGAGGTTATTGCGGAGTTGGCTGCTCGATTCGTTTTGCGTCATGTAACATCTCGTTGACTGTCAATGCGTATAGGCATGTTTGCGACTACTCGAGCAGTGGAGCAACTTGAAAGAGTATTTCTTAAAGTTTTTAACAACCCAAAAAAATTTCAAACGGGAAATCGAAGAAACGTCAAGGTAAAAGAGGATTTCTAAAACCCATTTCGAAAGTGAGAATCTGTTTCATTGCTTTTATTGTAACTGATTTTGAAGCGTATCTGTTGAAACTGCAGCGGATGAACCCATGATTCACACAGTGCTCACCAGC
Organism: Prostheceraeus crozeri; assembly: GCA_907163375.1. NCBI lineage: Eukaryota > Metazoa > Platyhelminthes > Polycladida > Euryleptidae > Prostheceraeus > Prostheceraeus crozeri. The sequence goes on along the minus strand of CAJQUW010015847.1, from coordinate 512,369 downwards.
ATGACAAAACTCCTCCAAAGCATTATGTCTAAGTTTATGAAGAGACAGCCACTTCATCTGACAGTGAATCGTTTTTAGATGGTGATAGCCGAAATCGATGTTACAAAAGGAAACGTTAAATTGTCGAAGATCAATGTCGGTAGCAGAGCAAAAAGCCTGTTGCATGAGGAGGAAATATCTGAAAAAAAGAAGTATCCCGCCGCAACTGTTCGCAGTTCTTCAGAACGGCAACCAAGTATCCACAAGACAGCCTACCTCGGAAGAACACACTTCTCAAAGATGCACAGTACTTGCATCCAATAAACAGCTTGATTCGCAGTCGTTGCCAGCCATCTCAAGACCTGCACTTGCATCATCTTCAAAAGCTATTTGCTGTTGATTCAAGTGCCTCTTCTGAAGACATATGTGACATGGTGAGCCTGCAGTGGCGCCTGTATCAGAATGGTTTGTCTTGGTTAATGACAGCGCATCATCAAGGAATGGTCCTCAAACATCATATCGGAGAGAAGTGGAACAAAGTTGGGTAGATCATGCACCAACAGAAAGTGACTCAAAGCCATTGAGGGTTGATAATTTGTGGAACAGAGTTTTTCGCATCGATGATGAAAGTGGAACTCGGAAGTTTCCTCAACTGGAAGCTCTCATCAGATGTATCTTGACAGTCATGGCAATTCCGGACAAGAAAAGTGCTTCTCAATCAACAAAGCTATTTTTCAGTCACATGGCTCCAGCTTATCGGACGACACTTTGGTAACTATCAGACGAGTCAAAGATAGTTTGCTCCGCGTCGGTGGACTGAAGAACTTCCCGATCAATCGATCTTCATTGGCAAGTGTCAGGCAATCCAAACAAAGATACGACAGCGATTTAGAGTCAAAGAGAAGGCTGAAATGTCATGACGAAAACAAATCACGCAGTGACAGTGATTGTGTATCAAGAGTTATCGGTCATTGAGATTGATGCTGAAATTCTTCAGAAGGAAAAAGTATTGAAGTAGCAGAAGAAACAGTCAATAAGCGCAACAAAAGGTTGCAAGAACTGCTGATAAAACCTCCGGACCAAGTGACTGACTCTTCAACGTGCCAGTTTGCAGATCGAAATGGGATTGCAAAGAAAACGCCAGCTTGCAGAGGAAATAGAGAATCTAAAGAAACGAAAACTGCAGATGATCAAGCAGTAGTCTCAGGTGAAAAACAGAATGTAGTTACAGTACATGTAATAGTATAATCATTTAACTCTAATGGCAAAAATTATTTTGTTGTTATCGTGACAACTAAGTTTCAATCAAACTCAATATATAGTTTTATTATGAAATCGTTTTTTCTCTAAGTTATGGGCATATGCCGTTACAGGCATATAGCTATAACATTCATAATCATAAACATTGTTTCTCTTATCTTTTATCTTACTAGATTATGCAATAGTTAGTGTGTGTCAGTTAAGAAGAAGCAAAAATCGGTGGCGGCTTGTAACATCTGGTACATCCAGGTTGACTGAATCCGTCTTCTGACTTTCCTAAAATGACATCAATTCCGTGATCCTGGGATAATGATACCTAGGAAAAATAATTCACAAGAGTTCACTAGTCACACTGCTTTTGTTGGTGACGCAGTAGACAAGTCGCCATTGCCGATCATGGTTTACTTTAAGTATATTTATAACAAGAAGCGATAAACATGAATTAAGTTGAGTACTAAAAGTCTAATCATGATCGCAGGTACAATGCAATGAAAAAGATGGGGGCCTTATCAGATTTTTTTCAATTGCAAATTGATAATAGTGAATTGAAACTAGTCAGATGACGTCAATTTTATGAAATTTAGTGCGTTTGAATTGGAAAATATAATCCTAAAAAACCTTAAAAAAAATATTCGTTAGTGGTGGGAGGCCTGATCTGAGATGTAAATCAAGCATTAATTTTTTTTCTTTTCAATATGGTCATTTGCTTACAACAATACAGAGATGTAATATCATGAGACATCCAAGACCGGACAACATATGGAATCAATAAATGGATGCAGTGCGAAGATGTGGTAAAATCCTGCATTATAGTGTACTGCAACTACTGTATAGAATATTCCCACAGGATTCCATGGAGATTCTCTGTCTTTTTGTACAGCTGTGGGAATGAAGTCCCATTACAACTTTGAGAACACATGTAGAACGTTAGTATGCTAAATTCAGTGCACTTGCTTCGTTTTACTTAATTGTGAGAAGTGCTGCAAATGTATTTCTGAACAGTAATACATTTCAGTTGAGCCATAAATTCAAATTTCGTAAATCACATTTGGGTTGCCATAATCATTATATTCACCATCACAGCTACTAACGTTAACGTGTTGCTGACTATTACTAATAATTATCCGAAATTATCTCAAATATTTTACGGAAGGATTGATGATTTTGTGTTATCGTGAACTAAAATGCTTTGAACGTGTCCTTTCTGTAATGTTGCATAACATGTTGGGCAAATGTAGTCGTTGTTTTCTTAATAAACAAGATGTTAATTTAGTTGAAGATAGCTATTATATGCATTAGGAATAAATCTACATGTTTATACAATCGCTATTGAACGGGCTGATTCTGGGGGAGTTCAAAAGGCATCTCCGTTATTGAGAAAGTAGGATTTTAACTTGTGACACTCACCTGTTAAATTAAGAGACGAAAACTAGGAGTCTGAATGACCTTTACTAAATTTCTCTGTTAACTTAGATTACTCAATCAATGATCACAGAAAAGACACTCTTGTTTCTGAAATTGTAGCAGGCGTAGAGACCTTGACTTGGTACTATCTTTTCTACTTTTTGAGATCACTGTAATTCATTTTCTTCATATCTTTGGATTTTTCCTTAACCATATTAATAAGAAATTTCTTTCAAGCGCACAATATGTTTCGAAAATGTTAGAAAAACACAACCAGTTTTCATCGTTAAATTTGACGCAAATCTCTAAAAGATAAAAATTAGCTTTCAATATTTTGTTACATTGCCTTTGGTCTTTAAGTACACACTGAATTCGTCGTCGGCCTAGATTCAGTTACTGATAATAAAGTTGTTTCTTCTTCATGATATCACATAATCAAGATTCACTCAATCACTTTATCTCCGTACGGATTGTTGACTAACTAAATTGTTTTGCTTCAGAATTCAACAGACATTCTCAATTGGGTTGAGGTGTGAGTTCAATGGTGCCACTCGCTGTGGAAACCATGCAGTGTTTTTTTATTCTTGCAGTCTGCGTAAATGTACTGCTAATTTCCTTCCTGCGTCTTTTTGATGATAGAAGTAATGTCATGAGCAGAATTAAAGCGATTCTACCGGTGTCTGACAATGTCAAATTAATTCGTTCAAAGACCTTTTTGGAAATAGTTTTGTCGATTGGTCGTGCCATGGGATTGTCAGATAATGATATCAGTAAATTTGAATTTAAGTGGAAATCGCACACTTCTGCTTCAGTTTCTCAAATAGACAGCTCGTATCATGGAAGGGTTGTTGTGCAGTTTTGGTTGGACATACTCGTAATTGACAGCAGAGATGCATACGATGCTGAGTATTCAGAATTATTCAGCATTGCGCCTGGTCGCCTTTGAATCTGTGACTATCCCTTTCGGTAACACCACAGTTGAACTCATGTGGCTTACTTATCAAGAAGCGGAATCTCTTACAGCTGCTATCAATGGAATGGTGTTGTTCTGAGTGGTTACATGAAAGCCACCTCAACCACTTGCACATCTTTCCCTCTTGATCAAGGCTTATGTAACGACAGGATTTAATGCAACCGTTGTGGCATGCAAAAAGGAAAATTGAAGCCGAAAAGGAAGTGTATGAAAAGAAAAGGAACTCGAGATCAAGAACTTTATGAGCAAATCCAACGGTAAATGAAGGCTAATATAACATGAGGAAAAAACATTTTAAAGGAAATAGTCAATCAACAACTCAAATCTGTCCGAACAGCTTCTGGAAAAGTAGAGTAAGAAAGTATCTACCATGTAAGAGAATTGAATTGAATTGAAATAATTTTCTCAAAAGACTTGTTCTCTCTCTATAGTTTATTTGGCAAACGTTCGGATGATGGGCAAGTAAAAGTAAAGAGTGATGAAGCTATACCGCATGAAGCACGTTGGACTATAATTCACTAAAAATCATGACACGACACTCCACTAACACCTTACACGTGACAGCAACCATTCTCTATGACAGCAACATTCTACAGTACAACACGCAAACCCTGAGAAGTAAAATATGGAATCATAATATTGGTTAAAGTGTGATAAGTAACATCGGATATGCTTTAAAATAACTTAAGAGATAAGAAATCAAGCTACATAAAGAACAAAACAGTCTGAAAAAGATATTTCCAGTAGCGGTGAATAGAGAAACCCGAGTGCCTATTAAGAATGCCACGGTTGAGGATGTGAATTCCCTCCTTTATTCTTCTTCTCCAATCACTCCATTTCTGTTACCTCGAAAGTGCCAAACGCTAGCCGATGGTTAAGCTTCTGGCCATAGAGTAGGGATGCTTCTGGCAGTGCTCACTAATGGCCGACCGAGGTTTCTTTTCGCGCGTGTCTCATGATCTTTCTCGCTTACCTCTTCTTGAAGTCTCACCAATATAGCACTTGTCACAATCTCCAAATTTCTGCTTGTAGATGGCACCTCCTCGGTCCATGATATTCACCTTGTCTAATTTTGGACGGCTGAGGACATCTCCAAGAGTTTTGCCTCTGGAACATCAAACTCTCACTCCAACTTTCCTTGTTATTGCTTGAATACGTTCGAAAGTGCCAGACATATTGAATTTGTAGGACTGGAGCAACAAGATCATCATCTCCTCTTTGTTTTGGATCCTCAAACAGTCTGTTTCTGACCATAACGCTCAGGGTACCCATTCTTTACAAACACATCTTCTCCTCCTTAAGCTTCGCACCTTCACATACAGTTTCAACACGCTTTCTCAAACATGAGATGACACCCAACTTCATTTGATGCTGACAGTGTGCCGACTGATAGGCCTGGTCGCTATCACTTGCATTTCGGTATACAGATGTAACCAACTTGCTTTAATCCCGTTGTATCCTAATATGCAGGAGGGCCATAACACCACAATTCTCCTTCTCGCACATGAATTTAGTAATAGGATGAATGCTATTAAAATAGTCCAAGAACACATCTTCGGTGCCAGTCTTCACTATTGCTAGCGCATCATCGACATGCGGCTTCCAGAACACAATTCTGAAGAATTTCGGAGCATCTTCTCGAAATCCTGCATAAACAAGGATGCCAAGCAGGAAGATAAAAGTGATCCAATAAGGCAGGTCGTTATTTTGAAGATTTCACCATCACAAATGGGCTGACCGAACGTAGAAATAGAGTAGCTGTGTCAACATCTGTGCTGTCATCGCAGTTCTCCCATCCAAGTCAAAGTCTGCTTCCAAACATCTACCTGCAATTTCAACTGCTTCTTCGGCAGGGACGGAGCCACGCAGATTCTCCACGTCGTAACTTACGGGTATCTCGTCATCTCCAATGCTCACATCTTGGAAAATACGCATCATTTGTTGTGAGTCTTTGACCTGATGATCTCTTCGTTCTTGTAATGGTTGAAGAATGCGCGCCAACTTCTTTGAAACTAAGTATACTGGACTGTTAGTGAAAGGGATCGCAGTTCGCAATGGCTCATTCTTTTGGAATTTTTGAAAGTCAATGCACAACAGAGCACGTCGGCGCTTTGAGAGTCAATCTCAATCCCTTGTTTCTGATAATTTCCCCTCTCTTCTCGATCTCCATCGGCATCTTTGTAAGAGAACATTTTTGAATGTGAAGTCCAGAAGCTGTCAATGAAAAAATCGAGCAATACAAAAGATTGTCTGAACTGACTGCCAAACATTTTTAGGTTTACTGCAATTTTGCAATTCTGTAAAATCAGTTTTTACATTATCTGATTCTTTTTGCTATATTGTAAATTCAAAGTTGTTACGCTACATGTATTCAAAAGATCACCATTGGTTCATTTCTTCAGTCGGGAAGTTTTCATAGTGTATCACATTTGCAAGTGAGCTCTCCATTCATTTTTGCAATTTCTCGTTGATGAAAGATCGGCACCCAAAGCGTCCATGGATAGGAGTGACAAATTCCTTTGAATCTTGAGAAATGTTCCAATGTCTCTTTTGGATCTCGCAATCCTAGCTCTCAATACAAGTTGGATGGTGACAATTCAGCGGTCAGAGTGCGTGAAAGACCTTGGAATTCACACCTCGAAGAACCTGAAATTCTCACATTTAATCATCCCTTGTGTTAGGAAAGTCAGCAATGTTCTCTCTGTCATTCTGCGGACTTTCATCTCAAGCGATCCCAACGTCCTTTTGACATTTTCCACTTCCCTACTTCGCCCACACATAGAATATACCGTCCCAGTTTGGAATCCATCATTATCCAAAAACATTATACTGATCGAACGTGTGCAACTGTGCTCGACTCGCAACAATAGGGTCTTTTAGCTTAACCTCCATTCCATGCGGAGAACGACTGAAGCATTTAAGACCGACCATTCCTGCAATGTCGACGTCCAATCGACCTTAAAATTGTAAATCACCGTATACCACTTAATCCAAATTCTTTTTTCATCTGAAATACGTCGATCACTCGTGAACACAGTCTGTAACTTTACAGACTGTCGTGTAATCGCAACACGCGGCTCAATCTTTTCTCCCTACGAATTTTGAATGGCTGGAGCGCACTTTCTGAAGAAATCACTATCTGCATTGAAAGTATTTAAATGTAAACTGCTAGATTTCTTTTTGTAGCTCATCATCCTATCTTGGTGCTCTGCTGCACTTGTTGATGCAATTTAATGAATAAATATATAAAATTCGCTTTTATTATTCATTTATTGTTGCCATAGCACTCATAATTGGAGAGCTCGCGTCTAAAAGATCACCAGTTTGTTCATCGATAATCTGCATCCTATCTATTTTGTACCCACGAGATGAAACGAGGTGATATTAAGGTATACAAACCAATCCATACAACATTTTCCTTCAGACATTCTGCGCTTCTTCTGTATGAACAGTGAATAACTAAAAACCAGAAAATGTTGCATATTACATTCAAATGTTCATTATTGCCCATTTATGTACCCAAATGCACTCCGTATGCATGCATTTTGTGCTCGCGACATGATAACAAAGAATTTAACCTAACTTAGATATTGTCATCCTTTTTTTATTAATAAAATTTGGATATTTTGAAATCCCTCAGTGACTTAAATGCCGGAACAATGATTTACCAAGCTTTTATTTGAAACACAAAAGCGCGCTCACATTAGACCGACTGCAACGATAACCATAGCGACAAATTGAAATAAAATCGCTCCGCAAGTGTAACTGCTGTTCATAAGCGAAGCTGAACGATAGAATGAAATATGGTTACGATTATATCGTTCTCGGTCTAATGTGAATGCGCATTAAAAAATATTTTCATCCTCCTCCATGTAACTTATTGCGGTTCAAGTCAATAGCTCCTGACAGCTCTACTAATTATTACGACTGTGACTCAGTCAGATCATATTTGTCTCAGTTTATTCAATAAGCGATGGGATCTAGTGCACAGTTATTAAGCACTGTGCACTATTTTGATACTCATAATGAGGACTATGTGTTATTTTACATAGTGAATCATCCGATTTGCGAGATTCTGTAAACTGTGCAAAAAGTTGTGACCTGCGTCTTTTTTTTGCTATCGAGCCGTTGGCAACACTGTTTCATGGTCAATGAGAAGCTGGATGTTTGAATTTCGCAGTAAAGTCATGCACTGACGAGCCATGTGGCAATGCATTAGATAATGAGACAATGTGCCTTGCTTCACTGGAAAACCACTCTCCAATCTCCATTCACAATTTTGGAGTTCCTTCATGGGAAATCCGAAGCATCCATGATCTAGCGAAATCATTCCCCAGATCATAACTTCTATCGGTTAGCGAGCTCGAAAGCTCGAGAAGCAAGTAAAGGATAGCGAGGATTATGTCACCGTTACCTCGATGAAGCAGATCGACACTTCACGACCGTGACTTATTATCACTTACTGTTGAGTGAAGATTCATAGTGAGATATCTTACAATACTATGTCATCTTAACAGATGTATTTTTCTTTCATACACCATTTTGTAAATGATTACTTTTAATCACGCTGGACTAACTGGCCTTTGCTCGTCGAGATGCGAACACGAATTTTAATTTTACAGCATCCGATAGATCACGCCCATCCATAATTCTCGAGTCGCAGATATGATAAAACTGAAGCGGATTTTGAGACAGGATAACGAGACAAATAGCGTAGGATATCGAATAGCATTCACATGTAAACCGACCTTTATAATGGCAACTGTTTGATTCCTTATCCCGTTTGATCTAGTATGAAGACCCTTTAATTAGACAACCCTCAACTAATGGAAGTCGCTGTTCACGAGACATAGAAAGTGGATGTGTCTTAGCCTATTTGAGAAGGATTTGAAGCAAATTTACTCAGAAGGCAGGCTTCAGCTGTTTTTTGTTTTCATCGTAATGAGTAGGAAATTTGCTATCAGAATATCTAAAATTTCATTACATAGTTCGCTATAATATTTGAAATCATCATAAATCATTCCTATTTCGGCTATTTTGTCTCACCATAGACTTCTAAATTGGTCTATGGTCTCACCGTCTGCTCTGTGTAATAGACATGTAAGCCCATTTGATAGTAAGTAAGTAAGTAAGTAAAGCGTTTTATTTCAATGTAATAAAAATCAAAATTTACACGACATGAATCATTCACAATGACTTCACTGCCTTTTGAGACATATCTTAAAAGTTTGACATACACATGTACATGCACTTGTGTCATATAAATCGATGTCATACATAAGAACGAGGAAAGGTTTATAAGGAACAGATTGCAAATCATCAGAGGAAAGAATTATAAAAAGTGGTACAAAAGGGAATAAATGCCCTTGACCTTCGCTGACTTTGGGAAAGGCATGACTCAAGGTGCCCAGAATAGTGAAGCCTTCTAGGAACCAAGGGATACAGAATGCTATCACGATGTAGCATGTCACTAAACACTCTGCATGCCCTCTGAAGACGGCGTGCTTCAAGTTCGCCGAGACACATTCCAGAGCACTCGTTGCCGCAGATGATGCGGTGGCAGAGACGTTGCAGTTTTTCAATACGAATATTGTTTTTCACAAAAAAAATAGGCCAACAAAAAGTGGTGAATTGTATTCCACAATGGAACGAATAAATGCCCCGAAATTATATGCCCCGGTTGCCCATAGACATAGCAACCGATTCAATCAGTTCATCGATAAAAGTGGTCGATTGCGTCATCTGTTCATAGCACTTAACGTAAGTCAACATACTTTCACGAAGCGACCACTTTCATCATATCAATAAGAAAAGTAACAATTTTCACAATCTACTGCATCTATTATCAATATCCGCTATTTTTGCTAGTGTCCTAGGCTAGTCAATCAATAAAGCACTAGCCCTCTGAGAGTCTTGCATGTTATGAAAATAATTCTCTACATGGTGGAAGCCATGCGCGTCATCAACTTCTTCATGTTCTGGGGATCAGTTTAGTGTGTGAATCACCAAAATCCGAGCACTGACAGCTGAGAACGAAGTCAAAATACAAATTAGTGATATGGACTGACTTCAGTCATCGGCGATTGCAACCGCATGTAAGGCATCATTGTTTGACGTATGCGAAGGTTGTATGCGACATGTGTGAAAAGCTCCAATGTTAAACAAACACCCGCGAGACTTCCGCGTTGCAAAAACTCGCATGTGCGTGAAAGGGCCTTAAAGTGGTCTGCCATGTCATTGATTTCTGAAGGTTGACATAATTATTTAGTAGGAGTTCTTTCTGCATAATGGAAGACAGAAAGATCATGTCATAACACACCACACACGCATTGTCTGCCAGTTTATCAAGAATTTTGTGTTATTTATATTTTTGTTTCTGTCTCTCTCTTGTTTGCATTCAGCTAGCCTAAATAATTTTTTTCCAAACTTTATGATCGATACTGGCCCTGCCCGATTTCCAGGCGGTCCATTCCACATTTTCAAGGTAACATGAAACAAGAGTAAGTTTTGATGCATGCATCATTCTCTTAACTATCATAAAATTTGTATAATTAATGCCAATGAGGATGATAGTCAAGAAGACGTGGGTCTGATTTGTTTGAACAACGTGAAAAGTTTAAATGTCAGTGATAGTCAGTGTAGTTGTCAGTTTCCAAGGCTGTGTTTGTCATAATGCTGATCATGACATATTCTCGTTTTAGATTCTCTTAATACGTGCAGTAATTTAACATCACTGAGAAGTAATTGAAACTAACACCAGATAATTCGACATTCAGCTGAATAGGAAGTATGACTGTTGACTACGTACTTGTATCATAAGTTTACTTGTTGCAGTGGTACATATTACAATTATAGAAAGCAATACACCAAAGACGCCTTTATCAGGCATTATAAAGAAGAGTTCTCCTCGAAGCCGATTTGAATGAAAGAGCTGTATAGACTTTTTTCTTCTGGTGCTAGTGTTCGCAAGATAATAAAAGAATACCATTTTATAGCAAAATAATTCGTATTGTTATGCAACGTTTCGGACGGTAGCGGCCGGTCTCAAGCTTACAATTACTTCAAAAATTATTGCAAGTGAGATTTATATGAAAATCTCTTACGTAGATATGTACAGTGATGCAATAATGATATGCGACAAAGATCATGGACACCGTAACAAGTCTAACTCTTACATAATGTAAATAGAAAACATATCTCTTGCTTTCTTTGATTATAGCACATTTAAGTTAGTAGCACACTATTTGTGTCTGGGAATCGTATCGAAATTTCCATTGGAATATATATATATATATATATATATATATATATATATATATATATATATATATATGCATGCATATTCTTTTATACGACTTTCAACTTAATTTGTAAAACATAATTAAGCTTTCTAAGTAGCTCGATAATTTTTCATCGAAATTGAATCGACTTTTCACTAGAAAATTTCAGTTGTTGCAAATTTCAATTAGAATTTATTTTATCAGATTGCATTAGGTCATTCGGATATTGTGATTATAACACACAAACAGACAGAGCAATCATATTTTGATAGTGCACGAGGGGAGGAAGGACGTGTAGCTCCACCTAACAAACATCTTAGATTATACATCCTGAAGTAGGCGCTCAAAATTGCCAATGGAACGAAAGCCATGGAGTTCAAATTCAACATGTGATCACGCACCGCAGCAAAATTAGATAAAAATTCTATGTGATGTGAGAATGTGCATGTGATAAATGATGCATTATCATCAGTACTAAGCAAAACTCCACTTCTGGACCGCGCAAGATGGCGGCCATCGCTGCGTCCCCCCCCTCTGGCACGGCAGAGTGTCGTGGTCGGCCGCCGTGGTGCTTCGTGTCTGAGTCCCCCCCCCTCTGGAACGACAGAGGTTGTGGTCTGTCGTGGTGTGCCGGCCAGGTGGGTCCACGTTCACAACATGTTCGCTGACGTCCCCCCCCCTCTGCAACGACAGAGTGTGAGACTCGGGTGAGTTGGTCCGACCGCCTGGTTGACGTGGGCGACCGTCTAGGTTGACGTGGGCGACCGCCAGGATTAGTCTTGAGGCTATAGTGTGTGATGTTTTTGGTGTGTAGCGTCCAAACGAAGCATCGGATGAGAAAACGGAGGCCAGATTCGGAATCTACGTGAAATTTTGGGTTAGGAAGGATGTTTCCAGCGAAATCGGAGAGAAAAAATTTTCGGCTGACGTCCCCCCCCCTGGACAGCTTGCTTCCACTGGACGGATTTTGTCGTGCGATAGCTCGTTTGAAAGCTAAGAGTGAGACAAATTCAGTGAAAGAATCGGCTTGTTCGTATCTGCCTTCGTTTAGATGTGAGACGCCATTTAAGATTTTGGGACATTGGTGAAAAACGACAGAGTTAGAATTTGGGACGTTTTGGGCTGTAGCTTCAAAACGAACTATCGGATTGGTAAACGGATGCCAGATTTGGAATCAACTTGATGTTATTGTCCAATGAGGATCATCATCCAATGAGAATCAAGCATTTCTTTATAAATAGCGAGCCTTCCACAGTGAGAATCATTCCATCGTTGAATCACACGAGTGACGGACGCACATTTTCTCTCTCTCTAGTTCCCTGTTCTATTATCCAACTAAAATGGTAAGTCGCTACTTCCCTCCCTCTCCTCCCTTGAACGTAAACTTAATACAATCTTTTTTCATTTTCAGGCATCTACTCCATCTGCTGCACTAGTAGGACAAAATGGCGGTCAAACGTTACAAGGTTCGCTACGGTCAGATCATCTACAACTGAGGCCAGTGGAAGAAACATCCAAGGTACATAATCCTACACCGCTACAGCGTAAATTTAAACAAGCCTTGCGTTATGATGATCATAGCGTAGTACTCCAAACGGGAATGCTCCCTTCCACGGATGTCAAGATAATGCACAATCAGTATGGGGACTACATACTGATCCCCGTGAGTCCATACATTCGCCACCAACTTGATATTATTGAGGAGTACGTGACATTAAATATGGACATTCCTACTCCTCTTGCTCAAGAGTGGAAGGCGAGAGATGACAAGGATACTCCCTATAGAAAGATTTGGGATGGTAATCACATTTGCCTACCGGTATCACATTGGTGTACTTACTATAAGAAGGAGGGAGATCATTCAATACCCATCAGATGTGATGAGCTCGGAGAAGGTACTTGGGATATCCTTTTCAAGTGAATGGGCTATATTATGGTCGACACAAGGATAATAAAATAGCCTCTCTCTCCATGCATATGGAATCCATCCTATATATTCCGAAACCACCCAACGTGGACGACATAATTGATCAAATCCTTAACAGCAGTGGTACGAAGCGCAAGTCGGAGAAGAATGCTACATCAAAACGCAAATCAAAGAAGGAGAATTGCTAGTCCTTTCCTAACTCTACCCTATGACAATTCGCTTATGTGCTTTGAGTGTCGTAGACGTGGTCTTATTAGATACATTTTACTTCTTCGTTGCCATCATATCATTTGTGTATTTTGTCGTGAAAAGCATCGATGTAATTCTTCATTTTGTAATATGTTATAGAACGTTTCCTTAGATGTGTAAATTTCCGTTTTAGGCTTCTATCATCATTTTTATGGATTGTGAGGGTGAACCTGTACAGGAGCTCAGTGCTATTGCTATGAACAATTGGACATATCAGATTGTTAGTGTCTATCATCAACATGCCAACTGCGATCCCAATGTTGATCAATGGGCGAGAAAACACATTCATGGACTTAATCTGAAATATTTGCAAGACTATGGCTTTTCTTGTGAGAGTGCTCTTCTTATTGACTTTAAACGATGGTTAGCTGCTTTCAATGTTATACGCATCTTTTGTAATAATCCTGGTAAGGAGAGGAAAGTATTTCCCAATCTAATCATTGATGATATTTTGCTCCCACCTTGGGATAGTAGAGTGAATCAACATTATCATGAAGTCACAAAACGTTTTAAGGATTTGTGTGTTCCTATTTTGTCTGTTCGTTGTAGTAGCTACGTTCATAACCAATGCTTCTTTCCTCCTTACCTCAACACTGCCAAAGTCCTGTATGGTTATCATTGCTCGCTGTATGATAGTTACCAGCTGTATCTATTTTATCTCTTTCAAACCATTGATTTATAATGCATGCTTGTTACCATTATTCAATAAATGTTACTATGAGAAGAGTTGTTGTTTTCATGCAATGGATGGGTTAGATAAAGGGCGATCATGTCTTTCTCAAACGACTGCGGAACATTACGTTTTCATAGGCAAAGTTTAAAAGGAGCTGTTCAAGATTATGTGATAAAATTTCATAAAGATGAGACCGACATCGAAGCAGTGGTCGATGATGCTAGCACTCTATTTCTAGAGTTAATGAATACATTCTCTGATAGCATTATCATGGCGCGATTAGTTGCGAAAATTAAGTTTAGTCATTTTGGAAAGGAAGAGGTGGAAAGTCGCTCTTTCCATTTTGCTTCTTATTCAATGGAAGTGGTAGATCACCCCCAAGAATTTTTTAAAAGACATATGATAAAAATTGCTGAACGTCTTAACGCATTTAACCATCATGGTAGCAGTCTAGTGATTGAAGCGATTTCAGATATTCACATTCAACTTTCCATAAAGAAAAATTGAAAATGCAGTGGTACTTGATTGTAGCACAACTGGTTTTCGAGCTATGTCTGCTCACTCTCGAAGTATATTCCTTCTGTACATGCGTCTATTATTTAGAAAAGGCTAGCAAATTCATATCTTCAAAAAGACTTGCTATAGACATCAGTAACGGTGAAACTATGTGTTGCGATGTATGTAAGCGAAAGGATGGAAATGAAAAGCGCATCTTCAAGAGATGTAAGCATGCTTTTTGTCAACGCTGTTTCATACGTAATTGCATTCAACTTTGCCAATGTAACCACTGTGACATTGCTCATTTCGAGTGTCACTTATGTCGCAATAGTTAGTACCTATGCAAATGTGGTAAAGATAGGTTTTAGCAAAGACTAACACGGAAAATGGCGAAACGTAAAATGACGAAACGTAAAAGTCAAAAGTTTTCTTCAGCCATTCAAGCTCTCCGACGAATGAAAGCAAATCAGCGATACAATGCTATACGACATGCTAACGATAAATTCATTTGTGAAATTATTTCTCATGTGAGGAAGTTGAGGACGAAGAAATTAGCGCCAAAACAACGAAAGTTACTTAAGCGATATGCTACGAAATTGCGTTTCATCTCCAATCCTAAAGTCGCCCTTCAAAGAAAGAGGAAAACTCTAACACAAAAGGGCGGTTTCCTTTCAGCAATACTTCCAATGATAGCTCCTGCCGTGGGCAACCTATTGGGAAATATCTTTGGCTCTAAGCGTTAATTATGCAAATGTTGAGTCTCAAAGTAATAAAATGGATTTCAGACTTCAATGTGATAAAGTTCTGACTGTATCAGGTCCATCTCATGCAGGTAAAACTGTTTTCACGCTGAATTTATTGGATAAAAGAAGGGAGTTGTTTAAGGAACCTATCAATCGAGTGATTTGGTGTTATGGTATTTATCAACCGTCGCTGTTTCAGGAATTGCAAAGTCGCAACTTTATTCGACATGAAGGAATTATTCCAGTGGATAAACTTCAGTCTAATGATGTTGTTGTATTGGATGATTTATTAAAAGAAAGTAAGAATTCAAAAGATGTTACAGATATGTTCACTCGCGCAGCACACCATAAAAGGTGTTTTATCATCTATATTACACAAAATTTGTTTCCTGATGGAAAAGAAGCTCGTACACGAAACCTGAATACACACTATTATGCTATTTTCAAGAATCCGCGAGATAAAAGTCAATTTGAAATTTTAGCGCGACAAGTTGCACCCAGAGGATCAAAAGCCTTAATTGAAATTTTTCAAGCAGCTACTGAAAAACCATACGGTTACTTATTCATTGACTTTACGCAAGAGTGTCCGGAAGAATTTAGATTTCGAAGTGATATTTTGAAAACTCCCATGATTATCTACAAACTATGAGTTCTTATTCTCGCATGATTGTTATTCCTCAGGATGAATATGTACAATTGACTGCCATGCAGCAAGTAAAGCAACCTCTTGCAAATCAAATGTATAGGAAAGAAATAGATTATCAGCAAAATGTTCACATCAAAGATCCACATCGTGCTGTATTATTACAATCGGAAACTGTTGAGCAATTGAAAAACTTGAAGAATAAGATGCGTGACTCTGTATCGACTGCTACACCTTTAGCATCTCGCGCACATGCCATATCTCTTTTCAACAGTATTGAACCCCATCTCAATGTAAATGATAGAGGAGAAATCATTACAGATGAAAATAAAGTGATTGATGCTTCACGTTATGAAGACTTGATTCAGTATGCGACACGTAGAAAGCGCCGTCAGGGCTATGTTCCACCTGGTTGGTCATACTTTCTTAAACTATTGAAAAAGCATAATGTGCCAAAATTTGCTTTAAATAATGAGACATTGAAAGAACTTGATTCAACAGTGGCTACTACTCCAATGCTTCAGGCGATGAAAATGCCAACAAATTGGTTTAAGACGTCACCTGCTACATCCCCTCCCACACTCACTAAGCAAACAAGAGGAAGAACTCGACGTAGATCTACATCGCCACTAAAACTGGTAAAAGGAAAACGTAAAACAGCTCCTCCTAGGAAATACATGTTCTCAGACTATTAATATGAAGCAGATGTGTTGCTTGCCATGTAATGAGCCGCCAGAGGTGAATGTCGTTGTCACTTGCACTTGCTGCGCCAGCTCTCATAATGAAACCCCTAAGCAATGTGAACACGATCGCAAAACCGCTAAAGCTAAATGCTGCAGTTGTTGTAAATGTAGAAAGGCAAGAAAGAAAAAAGATGAGAAGGAGGAAAAAGAGTCAGCCGTCATCGACTGAACGTTTGAAGTCAATCTATTATGATGTAAAACATCCGGCAGGATTTGCATCTATCAAGAAATTATCAAAAGCGAGTGGTCTTCCACAATCACAAGTGAAACGATGGTTAAAGGGTCAGGCTACCTATACACTCCACAAACAAGCGAAAAAGAAGTACCGCACCCGCCATTATATTGTTCATGACATCGATGAACAGTGGCAAGCAGATTTGTGCGATGTTGCCTCCATTTCAAAACATAACTCGGGCAATAATTTTATTTTAACCGTCATTGATATTTTCTCGCGTTATGCGTGGGCTCAACCTTTAAAAACTAAAGAAGGGAAAGGAGTAGCAAAAGCATTCCAAACAATTTTTCGAGAAGGTCGCATTCCAAAAAGAATTCAGAGTGATCAAGGAAAAGAGTTTGAAAATCAGCATGTGACAAGATTATTTGAGAGGCATGACATTGAGTTGTTTAGTGTAAAGAGCGCTTATAAAGCTGCACTCGTTGAACGTTTTAATCGCACATTAAAAAATCGTTTGTGGCGACATTTTACTGCCAACTTGACACAAAATTGGACAAAGGTTCTACAAGATACACTCCATGCCTACAATCACTCTATCCATCGTTCTATTGGACTCAGACCAGTAGATGTAAATGCTAACAATGTAGATAAAGTGCGCGAATCATTCCAACGTAAACGCACTCATGTGAAAAGTGATGTGAAAATTGGCGATAAAGTTCGTATCTCAAAAGTGAAAAGTGTTTTTGCTAAAGGGTACCTCCCGAATTGGACAGAGGAGGTATTTACAGTATCAAGGATTAATCAAAAAGACTCTCCGACCACCTACAAGTTGAAAGATTACGATAATGAAGAAATTGAGGGTAGCTTTTACCGCGATGAGATTGAGGTAGTCACTGAAAGTGAAACATATTTGGTAGAGAAAATCATTCGATGTAAAAAACGGCAAGGTGAAGAATGGTGTCTTGTTAAATGGACTGGTTATCCTTCAAGTATGAACTCTTGGATGCGTCGTGCCGACATCTTTCATCTAAGTGATCGACAGTGATTCATGCAAAGTTGTAACTAACAATGTTTAGGGTTTGAGCTATGAATCCAACTGCCTCATTTTATTCACGACCCTCCTACGTAAGTGGCGGAGGACAAATTTACATCGGTGCTCGCCGCCAACGTGGAGGTAGCATACTTGGTGCACTGAAATCTGTTGTAGCACCTCTCATATCCAATGTCGGTAGATCTTTAAAACGAAATGTTTTAAGTAATGCCGTTGGCTTTGCTGGTGATGTTGCTAGTGATCTTTCCAGAGGTAGAAGTTTCAAGAGCAGTTTGTTGAATCGTGGGAAGGAACGCGGTTTAAAAACATTGAAGCAGACCATTGCTGGTGTTACTCAAGGAAAGAAATCACCTAAACGAATGAGAAAAGGAAGGAGGAAACATCGCGGAGCTGGTAAGGTGCAATCTTCAGTCAAAAGGCATTCACGCAAACGTCGCAGAGGCTCTAATCATTCATCAGGCGCTAAACGACGACGCTGCTATAACTTCTAATCATGGAGTGTAAAACTTCCGGTTTTTGTTTGTTCGATCAACAAGCCATACAGACAGATATTCTTAGTTCAAGTATTGTAGATTATCATCCTCGAACAGCTGAGAATGCTGGCCCCATTGAATTTGTTATTCCTGGTGGTAGTGATGACTACATAGATTTGAGTTATGCGATGCTTGATTTGAGGTTTAGAATTCAGCAAGCAGATGGAACTGCTATTGACGATGCACATAAAGTTGGACTGAACAATTTACCATTGACTACATTACTTCGCGATGTTTCTCTAACGATTGGAGAGCAGCAGGTGGAAGGTGGTCAAAGCGATTATCCCTATAAATCATATTTCACTCATGTATCGCAGTTTCATCCAGCAGCACAAAAAAGTCATATGGAAGCCATGGGATGGTACAGAGATGAAGCAGGAAAATTTGATGTTGAAACAAACAGTGGCTTTGTAAAGCGATCTGCTATGATTAAAGATAGTAGAGTATGTCAGCTATATGGTCCGCTGAATTTAGACTTCTTTAGACAGTCAAAGTTTTTACTCTGTAATACCAGCATGCGACTCAAGCTGACATTGAATAAGCCTGAATTTGCGCTGAATGCATTTGCTAAAGTTGACAATTTTAGAATTCATGTGGAAGATATTGCACTTTACATTCGTCGAGTAGTACCGAATCCAAGTGTCATTAGAGGGCATGCTGAAGGTCTTAACCGCCAAAATGCCATTTACCCCGTTCAGCATACAAAGCTTCTCACCTTTACAATTCCGAAAGATCAAAAGAGTTTCATGAAAGATGGCCTCTTTCCATCGGAAGCACCGAAGCTCCTCATGGTGGCAATGGTTGAAAATGATGCATTTAATGGTAATATAAAGAAGAATCCTTTCAATTTTAAACACAATCAGTTAAGTGAAATTGCTTTACGTGTTAATGGTGTGAGTCATCCTGGTCCACCCTACAAACCAGATTTTGCTTCGGATCAATTTATGCGCAGTTATGTTGATTTTATGGATGTCTTTGGCTTTTACAATACGGATGATACCAACGGACTGACTATGAAAGAGTTTAAGAGTGGATATACTATTTATGCATTTGATTTGACTGCTGACAGCGATATTAGTGCACCCTATCGTCAAGCGAACGTGCCTCATAATATTCGTTTGGATTTGACGTTCAAAAGAACACTACCTGAGACGATCAATGTATTAATTTATGCAGTCTTCGATTCAAATATTGAAATTACAAAGTATCGTGACGTGATTCTTCAGTATAATCGTTAATGAGTTGGTTGACTGCTGACGATATTAAGACTAAAGTGCAGCATAATGCAGACGAAGCGACGTTGAAAGCTTTCGATAATGTCTATTCACTCGATACCTTACCACCTGCAGTAAATCACTATCCCATCTTTATTGTGCTAAACACTCATTCACAGAATTTAGGCGGTGAGCATTGGAAAGCGATCTTTATTGGAAAAGACCGACGTGGTGAACTATTTGACTCTCTTGCTCAACCTCCAAATATACCAACACAGCAGTGGTTGAGAAAACATACGCGTCAATATCAGCGAAATGAACGCATACTACAACATCCACTTTCATCAACGTGTGGTGCTTTTGTACTGTACTTCATCTTAAAACGTTTACATGTATCTCGATTTGCATCTATTATTCAAAACTTTTCATGTAATCCATCCTCTAATGAAAAAATGATTTGTAAGTTCTATCATGATTTGAAATAAAAACATCATGTTGGAAAAATTGTTTTTTATTTTACAATCCGCTGGGTACGTACATACTCAATGAGATAGTCTAGGATCATATTTGCTTGTTCATGAGATTTTAGTCCAGTAATGATCACTTTACTATTATGAAAGATTGCCACATGCACAGGCAACCAACAACTAATGAGAGCTGCAGGAAAAAGTTCGGGTTCATAACACAAACTGTAACTGCTGGTACGAATCTTCAAAAATGATAGACTGTCACTCAATTGAGTAGAGATCACCATATTGTCCACAGTCAGATTCGACATCACACACCTCTCCCTCTTCCATATCCGACGTAGTAGTCTTTGTAGCTCTAAGCGCATTGACTGCGCCGATGAATGAGAAAGGGCGCCGAGAATCTGTACAGTCCCATTTGGGAAGAGTTGAAGATTCCGTGAATTGTTCATCTTCACTACTAACATTTGAGGACGGCCCGGGTAATACTTGCTGTTTGGAAGCTGTTGGCGTAATGTTGTGAGATCGATTTTGGTGTAGAGTCTGAAGCGACGGAGAATGTTGACGATGGTGTAGCGATGGCGCTTCATGATGAAAGAATGAGTAAATTGAGCGATGTACCTTCCTTTTATACTTTTCCCAACTACCTTGATGAAATGTGAAGTTAGTATGAAGTTGGGAATGATAGAGTTGAATTCGCCGATTGTTGACGCGCAGCCAGATGCGATTTCCAATACGTGAATGTCTTTTCATATAGAAGTATTTCAAGTCCTTCATGATATGATGTAGAGATTGAAAATGACGATAAGATAAAACAAACTCTCTTCTCACATTTCCAGTTGAATCTTTGAAATAGACGTTTCGATCATGATCCGTTTCAATACGTTGTAGGGAATCTAATTTCCAACTCATGGTGCGTGGTAATCATATCTGATTAAGATTTGCATAGTAGGGCGATGAACTCACGACGAATAAATGTCATGATGGAGCGATGTATGTATCTTCTATACTTCTCCCAATTGTATTTGCGAAATGAGAAACAGTTTGCGGAATGAGAATGGTAGATTTGAATTTCATTTCTGTAATGTTGAAGCCAAACTTGATCACCCAAGGAGATGAATCTTAATGTTTCAAAATATTCCAAATCCCTCATGATATCATTGAGGTTGACAAATTGTCGCCATGTTAATGTAATTCCTCTTGATGTATGACCATGAGAATTTTTGAAATGTACGTTTCCATCACGATCAACTCTGATATATTGTAGAGAGTCCAAAATCCAAGTCTTCATGATGTTATGCAAAGTTGCAGATTAGCAATATAAAAATGTCGTTTTATCATATTTTGCTTAGCAATGCGGCTACAAAGAGATTTACTAGCAATCGAGCCGCACTCTTTTCTACTCCCATTGATCATGCACAACAGCTAAATGGGAATTGGGAAGTGGGTGTCACTCAACTTGTTTATAGCAACTGTGTCTATACTTTTGATCATGAGGTGATGACTATTAATATGAGGCGTACAGCTGCTTATCAATGTGAAAAGGGGTGCCGAATATACATTCCACAGTGGCCAAAGAAAGATCTCTTATCATGTAAAAAGTTTATATATGATTTCTTGAATAAAGCGTGTAAACATATTGTCCAATTTACTCCGCACAATGATGATTATAATTATGTACATCATGTAGTTGAGAAAGATTGGATTGTTGGTTTAAGTCCAAGTTTAAGAAATGATTTAGGCTACCTCGCTAGCGCCTTAACAAGCTATGATAATTTTAACGTTAATTACCACATAAGTGGTCATAAACAGTTAATATATCGAGAGGAAGCTTATTATGTAGATCTTATTCCAAGAAATGAGAAGACGTTGGTGAAGAAGATTGTGATTAAGCCAAGAAAGACAAACATGACTCCTGAAACATTATTGAAGAAATTTAATTATCTCCTTCGAGTTGATGACAAACAAGTGGCAACATTGACTTATATTAAATCATCTAATCATATTGCAATAAGTAAATTAAATGATGATGATCTAGTATTAGTTTGTTCAAAAGATTTTCATCAGTTCTTACGACATCGTTCTGCAGCTGTTCATGGAAAATCTGATATGCAACATTTACCATGTGAAAGGTCAAATCAATTTGATACAGAATGGGCCGTATCTTTATACAGAAAGTGTGTAGAGCCTTTTGGTGGTTTCTTACATGAAACAAGAGTGTTGATGCCTCGCATTATTACTTCGGTTAAATTGGTTGTAGATTATTTAAATGAAGTGATTAATGAGCAACATATTTCATTTTCTGAAAAAGAAGGTACTTTGTCTCTCACTATAAATGGAAAAGGTATTGAACTAATTATGGATAAAACTCTAATGGACATTTTGGGTTTTGATCAAAATATCTTTAAAAGTGGTACTGTAACCAAAGCTAGCGCAGACATGTCGCTATCGCGTCGTATTAACTATTTTCAGATATATTCCAATATTGGTGAAGATGTACGTGTGGGAGATGTTGAAGCTCCATTGCTAGCAATGATACCATACCAGCCAAAAAGCTGCAGTATTTTATCTGAGCATACTTTCAAGAAAGTGCATTATACAAAGCTGAAATCAAACTACATCCCACAAATTGATATTGCCATTTATGATGATGCTGGTGCGTTGATTCCTTTTCATAAAGATGCTGTGACAAGTATTACACTCCATTTCCGAATGAAGAGTTAATGCAAAAGTATGCTAATATATTTTTCCAATGTGAATAATATGGAAAGTGAAAATAAGGACTCGTTTCTAATCTACTTGCCCAGTAATGCTTCTATGAATAAATTTCCCAAAAATAAACCATCAGACTATCGAGTAGAATTAAATCGGCCACTGCATTTAGAAGGTGAATGGGAAGTTGGCGTTTCTAGTATTTGCTATGATAGCAATATTCAGAATGTGAATGATTTGGAAGAAATGATATTGACTCCTCGCACCCATGATGGAATAACGATGAATAATGCATTTCAGTTCCCATACAATTTAACATCAGATGGAAGTATTACCACTGTTGAATGCCTTAATAATTTTCTCATTCCCAAATGGCTCATAAGAATCTGATTTTATCTGAATCCATTCATAGTTCCACTTTCCATCTGATGTTAAATTGTATGGGAACTGAAATGCATTATTCATCGTTATTCCATCATGGGTGCGAGGAGTCAATATCATTTCTTCCAAATCATTCACATTCTGAATATTGCTATCATAGCAAATACTAGAAACGCCAACTTCCCATTCACCTTCTAAATGCAGTGGCCGATTTAATTCTACTCGATAGTCTGATGGTTTATTTTTGGGAAATTTATTCATAGAAGCATTACTGGGCAAGTAGATTAGAAACGAGTCCTTATTTTCACTTTCCATATTATTCACATTGGAAAAATATATTAGCATACTTTTGCATTAACTCTTCATTCGGAAATGGAGTGTAATACTTGTCACAGCATCTTTATGAAAAGGAATCAACGCACCAGCATCATCATAAATGGCAATATCAATTTGTGGGATGTAGTTTGATTTCAGCTTTGTATAATGCACTTTCTTGAAAGTATGCTCAGATAAAATACTGCAGCTTTTTGGCTGGTATGGTATCATTGCTAGCAATGGAGCTTCAACATCTCCCACACGTACATCTTCACCAATATTGGAATATATCTGAAAATAGTTAATACGACGCGATAGCGACATGTCTGCGCTAGCTTTGGTTACAGTACCACTTTTAAAGATATTTTGATCAAAACCCAAAATGTCCATTAGAGTTTTATCCATAATTAGTTCAATACCTTTTCCATTTATAGTGAGAGACAAAGTACCTTCTTTTTCAGAAAATGAAATATGTTGCTCATTAATCACTTCATTTAAATAATCTACAACCAATTTAACCGAAGTAATAATGCGAGGCATCAACACTCTTGTTTCATGTAAGAAACCACCAAAAGGCTCTACACACTTTCTGTATAAAGATACGGCCCATTCTGTATCAAATTGATTTGACCTTTCACATGGTAAATGTTGCATATCAGATTTTCCATGAACAGCTGCAGAACGATGTCGTAAGAACTGATGAAAATCTTTTGAACAAACTAATACTAGATCATCATCATTTAATTTACTTATTGCAATATGATTAGATGATTTAATATAAGTCAATGTTGCCACTTGTTTGTCATCAACTCGAAGGAGATAATTAAATTTCTTCAATAATGTTTCAGGAGTCATGTTTGTCTTTCTTGGCTTAATCACAATCTTCTTCACCAACGTCTTCTCATTTCTTGGAATAAGATCTACATAATAAGCTTCCTCTCGATATATTAACTGTTTATGACCACTTATGTGGTAATTAACGTTAAAATTATCATAGCTTGTTAAGGCGCTAGCGAGGTAGCCTAAATCATTTCTTAAACTTGGACTTAAACCAACAATCCAATCTTTCTCAACTACATGATGTACATAATTATAATCATCATTGTGCGGAGTAAATTGGACAATATGTTTACACGCTTTATTCAAGAAATCATATATAAACTTTTTACATGATAAGAGATCTTTCTTTGGCCACTGTGGAATGTATATTCGGCACCCCTTTTCACATTGATAAGCAGCTGTACGCCTCATATTAATAGTCATCACCTCATGATCAAAAGTATAGACACAGTTGCTATAAACAAGTTGAGTGACACCCACTTCCCAATTCCCATTTAGCTGTTGTGCATGATCAATGGGAGTAGAAAAGAGTGCGGCTCGATTGCTAGTAAATCTCTTTGTAGCCGCATTGCTAAGCAAAATATGATAAAACGACATTTTTATATTGCTAATCTGCAACTTTGCATAACATCATGAAGACTTGGATTTTGGACTCTCTACAATATATCAGAGTTGATCGTGATGGAAACGTACATTTCAAAAATTCTCATGGTCATACATCAAGAGGAATTACATTAACATGGCGACAATTTGTCAACCTCAATGATATCATGAGGGATTTGGAATATTTTGAAACATTAAGATTCATCTCCTTGGGTGATCAAGTTTGGCTTCAACATTACAGAAATGAAATTCAAATCTACCATTCTCATTCCGCAAACTGTTTCTCATTTCGCAAATACAATTGGGAGAAGTATAGAAGATACATACATCGCTCCATCATGACATTTATTCGTCGTGAGTTCATCGCCCTACTATGCAAATCTTAATCAGATATGATTACCACGCACCATGAGTTGGAAATTAGATTCCCTACAACGTATTGAAACGGATCATGATCGAAACGTCTATTTCAAAGATTCAACTGGAAATGTGAGAAGAGAGTTTGTTTTATCTTATCGTCATTTTCAATCTCTACATCATATCATGAAGGACTTGAAATACTTCTATATGAAAAGACATTCACGTATTGGAAATCGCATCTGGCTGCGCGTCAACAATCGGCGAATTCAACTCTATCATTCCCAACTTCATACTAACTTCACATTTCATCAAGGTAGTTGGGAAAAGTATAAAAGGAAGGTACATCGCTCAATTTACTCATTCTTTCATCATGAAGCGCCATCGCTACACCATCGTCAACATTCTCCGTCGCTTCAGACTCTACACCAAAATCGATCTCACAACATTACGCCAACAGCTTCCAAACAGCAAGTATTACCCGGGCCGTCCTCAAATGTTAGTAGTGAAGATGAACAATTCACGGAATCTTCAACTCTTCCCAAATGGGACTGTACAGATTCTCGGCGCCCTTTCTCATTCATCGGCGCAGTCAATGCGCTTAGAGCTACAAAGACTACTACGTCGGATATGGAAGAGGGAGAGGTGTGTGATGTCGAATCTGACTGTGGACAATATGGTGATCTCTACTCAATTGAGTGACAGTCTATCATTTTTGAAGATTCGTACCAGCAGTTACAGTTTGTGTTATGAACCCGAACTTTTTCCTGCAGCTCTCATTAGTTGTTGGTTGCCTGTGCATGTGGCAATCTTTCATAATAGTAAAGTGATCATTACTGGACTAAAATCTCATGAACAAGCAAATATGATCCTAGACTATCTCATTGAGTATGTACGTACCCAGCGGATTGTAAAATAAAAAACAATTTTTCCAACATGATGTTTTTATTTCAAATCATGATAGAACTTACAAATCATTTTTTCATTAGAGGATGGATTACATGAAAAGTTTTGAATAATAGATGCAAATCGAGATACATGTAAACGTTTTAAGATGAAGTACAGTACAAAAGCACCACACGTTGATGAAAGTGGATGTTGTAGTATGCGTTCATTTCGCTGATATTGACGCGTATGTTTTCTCAACCACTGCTGTGTTGGTATATTTGGAGGTTGAGCAAGAGAGTCAAATAGTTCACCACGTCGGTCTTTTCCAATAAAGATCGCTTTCCAATGCTCACCGCCTAAATTCTGTGAATGAGTGTTTAGCACAATAAAGATGGGATAGTGATTTACTGCAGGTGGTAAGGTATCGAGTGAATAGACATTATCGAAAGCTTTCAACGTCGCTTCGTCTGCATTATGCTGCACTTTAGTCTTAATATCGTCAGCAGTCAACCAACTCATTAACGATTATACTGAAGAATCACGTCACGATACTTTGTAATTTCAATATTTGAATCGAAGACTGCATAAATTAATACATTGATCGTCTCAGGTAGTGTTCTTTTGAACGTCAAATCCAAACGAATATTATGAGGCACGTTCGCTTGACGATAGGGTGCACTAATATCGCTGTCAGCAGTCAAATCAAATGCATAAATAGTATATCCACTCTTAAACTCTTTCATAGTCAGTCCGTTGGTATCATCCGTATTGTAAAAGCCAAAGACATCCATAAAATCAACATAACTGCGCATAAATTGATCCGAAGCAAAATCTGGTTTGTAGGGTGGACCAGGATGACTCACACCATTAACACGTAAAGCAATTTCACTTAACTGATTGTGTTTAAAATTGAAAGGATTCTTCTTTATATTACCATTAAATGCATCATTTTCAACCATTGCCACCATGAGGAGCTTCGGTGCTTCCGATGGAAAGAGGCCATCTTTCATGAAACTCTTTTGATCTTTCGGAATTGTAAAGGTGAGAAGCTTTGTATGCTGAACGGGGTAAATGGCATTTTGGCGGTTAAGACCTTCAGCATGCCCTCTAATGACACTTGGATTCGGTACTACTCGACGAATGTAAAGTGCAATATCTTCCACATGAATTCTAAAATTGTCAACTTTAGCAAATGCATTCAGCGCAAATTCAGGCTTATTCAATGTCAGCTTGAGTCGCATGCTGGTATTACAGAGTAAAAACTTTGACTGTCTAAAGAAGTCTAAATTCAGCGGACCATATAGCTGACATACTCTACTATCTTTAATCATAGCAGATCGCTTTACAAAGCCACTGTTTGTTTCAACATCAAATTTTCCTGCTTCATCTCTGTACCATCCCATGGCTTCCATATGACTTTTTTGTGCTGCTGGATGAAACTGCGATACATGAGTGAAATATGATTTATAGGGATAATCGCTTTGACCACCTTCCACCTGCTGCTCTCCAATCGTTAGAGAAACATCGCGAAGTAATGTAGTCAATGGTAAATTGTTCAGTCCAACTTTATGTGCATCGTCAATAGCAGTTCCATCTGCTTGCTGAATTCTAAACCTCAAATCAAGCATCGCATAACTCAAATCTATGTAGTCATCACTACCACCAGGAATAACAAATTCAATGGGGCCAGCATTCTCAGCTGTTCGAGGATGATAATCTACAATACTTGAACTAAGAATATCTGTCTGTATGGCTTGTTGATCGAACAAACAAAAACCGGAAGTTTTACACTCCATGATTAGAAGTTATAGCAGCGTCGTCGTTTAGCGCCTGATGAATGATTAGAGCCTCTGCGACGTTTGCGTGAATGCCTTTTGACTGAAGATTGCACCTTACCAGCTCCGCGATGTTTCCTCCTTCC
Source organism: Prostheceraeus crozeri (assembly GCA_907163375.1). Lineage (NCBI taxonomy): Eukaryota > Metazoa > Platyhelminthes > Polycladida > Euryleptidae > Prostheceraeus > Prostheceraeus crozeri. The sequence goes on along the minus strand of CAJQUW010015847.1, from coordinate 484,540 downwards.
TTTTCTCATTCGTTTAGGTGATTTCTTTCCTTGAGTAACACCAGCAATGGTCTGCTTCAATGTTTTTAAACCGCGTTCCTTCCCACGATTCAACAAACTGCTCTTGAAACTTCTACCTCTGGAAAGATCACTAGCAACATCACCAGCAAAGCCAACGGCATTACTTAAAACATTTCGTTTTAAAGATCTACCGACATTGGATATGAGAGGTGCTACAACAGATTTCAGTGCACCAAGTATGCTACCTCCACGTTGGCGGCGAGCACCGATGTAAATTTGTCCTCCGCCACTTACGTAGGAGGGTCGTGAATAAAATGAGGCAGTTGGATTCATAGCTCAAACCCTAAACATTGTTAGTTACAACTTTGCATGAATCACTGTCGATCACTTAGATGAAAGATGTCGGCACGACGCATCCAAGAGTTCATACTTGAAGGATAACCAGTCCATTTAACAAGACACCATTCTTCACCTTGCCGTTTTTTACATCGAATGATTTTCTCTACCAAATATGTTTCACTTTCAGTGACTACCTCAATCTCATCGCGGTAAAAGCTACCCTCAATTTCTTCATTATCGTAATCTTTCAACTTGTAGGTGGTGGGAGAGTCTTTTTGATTAATCCTTGATACTGTAAATACCTCCTCTGTCCAATTCGGGAGGTACCCTTTAGCAAAAACACTTTTCACTTTTGAGATACGAACTTTATCGCCAATTTTCACATCACTTTTCACATGAGTGCGTTTACGTTGGAATGATTCGCGCACTTTATCTACATTGTTAGCATTTACATCTACTGGTCTGAGTCCAATAGAACGATGGATAGAGTGATTGTAGGCATGGAGTGTATCTTGTAGAACCTTTGTCCAATTTTGTGTCAAGTTGGCAGTAAAATGTCGCCACAAACGATTTTTTAATGTGCGATTAAAACGTTCAACGAGTGCAGCTTTATAAGCGCTCTTTACACTAAACAACTCAATGTCATGCCTCTCAAATAATCTTGTCACATGCTGATTTTCAAACTCTTTTCCTTGATCACTCTGAATTCTTTTTGGAATGCGACCTTCTCGAAAAATTGTTTGGAATGCTTTTGCTACTCCTTTCCCTTCTTTAGTTTTTAAAGGTTGAGCCCACGCATAACGCGAGAAAATATCAATGACGGTTAAAATAAAATTATTGCCCGAGTTATGTTTTGAAATGGAGGCAACATCGCACAAATCTGCTTGCCACTGTTCATCGATGTCATGAACAATATAATGGCGGGTGCGGTACTTCTTTTTCGCTTGTTTGTGGAGTGTATAGGTAGCCTGACCCTTTAACCATCGTTTCACTTGTGATTGTGGAAGACCACTCGCTTTTGATAATTTCTTGATAGATGCAAATCCTGCCGGATGTTTTACATCATAATAGATTGACTTCAAACGTTCAGTCGATGACGGCTGACTCTTTTTCCTCCTTCTCATCTTTTTTCTTTCTTGCCTTTCTACATTTACAACAACTGCAGCATTTAGCTTTAGCGGTTTTGCGATCGTGTTCACATTGCTTAGGGGTTTCATTATGAGAGCTGGCGCAGCAAGTGCAAGTGACAACGACATTCACCTCTGGCGGCTCATTACATGGCAAGCAACACATCTGCTTCATATTAATAGTCTGAGAACATGTATTTCCTAGGAGGAGCTGTTTTACGTTTTCCTTTTACCAGTTTTAGTGGCGATGTAGATCTACGTCGAGTTCTTCCTCTTGTTTGCTTAGTGAGTGTGGGAGGGGATGTAGCAGGTGACGTCTTAAACCAATTTGTTGGCATTTTCATCGCCTGAAGCATTGGAGTAGTAGCCACTGTTGAATCAAGTTCTTTCAATGTCTCATTATTTAAAGCAAATTTTGGCACATTATGCTTTTTCAATAGTTTAAGAAAGTATGACCAACCAGGTGGAACATAGCCCTGACGGCGCTTTCTACGTGTCGCATACTGAATCAAGTCTTCATAACGTGAAGCATCAATCACTTTATTTTCATCTGTAATGATTTCTCCTCTATCATTTACATTGAGATGGGGTTCAATACTGTTGAAAAGAGATATGGCATGTGCGCGAGATGCTAAAGGTGTAGCAGTCGATACAGAGTCACGCATCTTATTCTTCAAGTTTTTCAATTGCTCAACAGTTTCCGATTGTAATAATACAGCACGATGTGGATCTTTGATGTGAACATTTTGCTGATAATCTATTTCTTTCCTATACATTTGATTTGCAAGAGGTTGCTTTACTTGCTGCATGGCAGTCAATTGTACATATTCATCCTGAGGAATAACAATCATGCGAGAATAAGAACTCATAGTTTGTAGATAATCATGGGAGTTTTCAAAATATCACTTCGAAATCTAAATTCTTCCGGACACTCTTGCGTAAAGTCAATGAATAAGTAACCGTATGGTTTTTCAGTAGCTGCTTGAAAAATTTCAATTAAGGCTTTTGATCCTCTGGGTGCAACTTGTCGCGCTAAAATTTCAAATTGACTTTTATCTCGCGGATTCTTGAAAATAGCATAATAGTGTGTATTCAGGTTTCGTGTACGAGCTTCTTTTCCATCAGGAAACAAATTTTGTGTAATATAGATGATAAAACACCTTTTATGGTGTGCTGCGCGAGTGAACATATCTGTAACATCTTTTGAATTCTTACTTTCTTTTAATAAATCATCCAATACAACAACATCATTAGACTGAAGTTTATCCACTGGAATAATTCCTTCATGTCGAATAAAGTTGCGACTTTGCAATTCCTGAAACAGCGACGGTTGATAAATACCATAACACCAAATCACTCGATTGATAGGTTCCTTAAACAACTCCCTTCTTTTATCCAATAAATTCAGCGTGAAAACAGTTTTACCTGCATGAGATGGACCTGATACAGTCAGAACTTTATCACATTGAAGTCTGAAATCCATTTTATTACTTTGAGACTCAACATTTGCATAATTAACGCTTAGAGCCAAAGATATTTCCCAATAGGTTGCCCACGGCAGGAGCTATCATTGGAAGTATTGCTGAAAGGAAACCGCCCTTTTGTGTTAGAGTTTTCCTCTTTCTTTGAAGGGCGACTTTAGGATTGGAGATGAAACGCAATTTCGTAGCATATCGCTTAAGTAACTTTCGTTGTTTTGGCGCTAATTTCTTCGTCCTCAACTTCCTCACATGAGAAATAATTTCACAAATGAATTTATCGTTAGCATGTCGTATAGCATTGTATCGCTGATTTGCTTTCATTCGTCGGAGAGCTTGAATGGCTGAAGAAAACTTTTGACTTTTACGTTTCGTCATTTTACGTTTCGCCATTTTCCGTGTTAGTCTTTGCTAAAACCTATCTTTACCACATTTGCATAGGTACTAACTATTGCGACATAAGTGACACTCGAAATGAGCAATGTCACAGTGGTTACATTGGCAAAGTTGAATGCAATTACGTATGAAACAGCGTTGACAAAAAGCATGCTTACATCTCTTGAAGATGCGCTTTTCATTTCCATCCTTTCGCTTACATACATCGCAACACATAGTTTCACCGTTACTGATGTCTATAGCAAGTCTTTTTGAAGATATGAATTTGCTAGCCTTTTCTAAATAATAGACGCATGTACAGAAGGAATATACTTCGAGAGTGAGCAGACATAGCTCGAAAACCAGTTGTGCTACAATCAAGTACCACTGCATTTTCAATTTTTCTTTATGGAAAGTTGAATGTGAATATCTGAAATCGCTTCAATCACTAGACTGCTACCATGATGGTTAAATGCGTTAAGACGTTCAGCAATTTTTATCATATGTCTTTTAAAAAATTCTTGGGGGTGATCTACCACTTCCATTGAATAAGAAGCAAAATGGAAAGAGCGACTTTCCACCTCTTCCTTTCCAAAATGACTAAACTTAATTTTCGCAACTAATCGCGCCATGATAATGCTATCAGAGAATGTATTCATTAACTCTAGAAATAGAGTGCTAGCATCATCGACCACTGCTTCGATGTCGGTCTCATCTTTATGAAATTTTATCACATAATCTTGAACAGCTCCTTTTAAACTTTGCCTATGAAAACGTAATGTTCCGCAGTCGTTTGAGAAAGACATGATCGCCCTTTATCTAACCCATCCATTGCATGAAAACAACAACTCTTCTCATAGTAACATTTATTGAATAATGGTAACAAGCATGCATTATAAATCAATGGTTTGAAAGAGATAAAATAGATACAGCTGGTAACTATCATACAGCGAGCAATGATAACCATACAGGACTTTGGCAGTGTTGAGGTAAGGAGGAAAGAAGCATTGGTTATGAACGTAGCTACTACAACGAACAGACAAAATAGGAACACACAAATCCTTAAAACGTTTTGTGACTTCATGATAATGTTGATTCACTCTACTATCCCAAGGTGGGAGCAAAATATCATCAATGATTAGATTGGGAAATACTTTCCTCTCCTTACCAGGATTATTACAAAAGATGCGTATAACATTGAAAGCAGCTAACCATCGTTTAAAGTCAATAAGAAGAGCACTCTCACAAGAAAAGCCATAGTCTTGCAAATATTTCAGATTAAGTCCATGAATGTGTTTTCTCGCCCATTGATCAACATTGGGATCGCAGTTGGCATGTTGATGATAGACACTAACAATCTGATATGTCCAATTGTTCATAGCAATAGCACTGAGCTCCTGTACAGGTTCACCCTCACAATCCATAAAAATGATGATAGAAGCCTAAAACGGAAATTTACACATCTAAGGAAACGTTCTATAACATATTACAAAATGAAGAATTACATCGATGCTTTTCACGACAAAATACACAAATGATATGATGGCAACGAAGAAGTAAAATGTATCTAATAAGACCACGTCTACGACACTCAAAGCACATAAGCGAATTGTCATAGGGTAGAGTTAGGAAAGGACTAGCAATTCTCCTTCTTTGATTTGCGTTTTGATGTAGCATTCTTCTCCGACTTGCGCTTCGTACCACTGCTGTTAAGGATTTGATCAATTATGTCGTCCACGTTGGGTGGTTTCGGAATATATAGGATGGATTCCATATGCATGGAGAGAGAGGCTATTTTATTATCCTTGTGTCGACCATAATATAGCCCATTCACTTTGAAAAGGATATCCCAAGTACCTTCTCCGAGCTCATCACATCTGATGGGTATTGAATGATCTCCCTCCTTCTTATAGTAAGTACACCAATGTGATACCGGTAGGCAAATGTGATTACCATCCCAAATCTTTCTATAGGGAGTATCCTTGTCATCTCTCGCCTTCCACTCTTGAGCAAGAGGAGTAGGAATGTCCATATTTAATGTCACGTACTCCTCAATAATATCAAGTTGGTGGCGAATGTATGGACTCACGGGGATCAGTATGTAGTCCCCATACTGATTGTGCATTATCTTGACATCCGTGGAAGGGAGCATTCCCGTTTGGAGTACTACGCTATGATCATCATAACGCAAGGCTTGTTTAAATTTACGCTGTAGCGGTGTAGGATTATGTACCTTGGATGTTTCTTCCACTGGCCTCAGTTGTAGATGATCTGACCGTAGCGAACCTTGTAACGTTTGACCGCCATTTTGTCCTACTAGTGCAGCAGATGGAGTAGATGCCTGAAAATGAAAAAAGATTGTATTAAGTTTACGTTCAAGGGAGGAGAGGGAGGGAAGTAGCGACTTACCATTTTAGTTGGATAATAGAACAGGGAACTAGAGAGAGAGAAAATGTGCGTCCGTCACTCGTGTGATTCAACGATGGAATGATTCTCACTGTGGAAGGCTCGCTATTTATAAAGAAATGCTTGATTCTCATTGGATGATGATCCTCATTGGACAATAACATCAAGTTGATTCCAAATCTGGCATCCGTTTACCAATCCGATAGTTCGTTTTGAAGCTACAGCCCAAAACGTCCCAAATTCTAACTCTGTCGTTTTTCACCAATGTCCCAAAATCTTAAATGGCGTCTCACATCTAAACGAAGGCAGATACGAACAAGCCGATTCTTTCACTGAATTTGTCTCACTCTTAGCTTTCAAACGAGCTATCGCACGACAAAATCCGTCCAGTGGAAGCAAGCTGTCCAGGGGGGGGGACGTCAGCCGAAAATTTTTTCTCTCCGATTTCGCTGGAAACATCCTTCCTAACCCAAAATTTCACGTAGATTCCGAATCTGGCCTCCGTTTTCTCATCCGATGCTTCGTTTGGACGCTACACACCAAAAACATCACACACTATAGCCTCAAGACTAATCCTGGCGGTCGCCCACGTCAACCTAGACGGTCGCCCACGTCAACCAGGCGGTCGGACCAACTCACCCGAGTCTCACACTCTGTCGTTGCATTGGGGGGGGGGACGTCAGCGAACATGTTGTGAACGTGGACCCACCTGGCCGGCACACCACGACAGACCACAACCTCTGTCGTTCCAGAGGGGGGGGGACTCAGACACGAAGCACCACGGCGGCCGACCACGACACTCTGCCGTGCCAGAGGGGGGGGGGACGCAGCGATGGCCGCCATCTTGCGCGGTCCAGAAGTGGAGTTTTGCTTACTACTATCATCATGTTTTTTCCATTATCAAAAGGAAACGATAGGGAACATATCGCTTCATACGCAAAATTTGAGAAATAGTCAAGCGAAAATGATTTAGATTGCGCTTCCGTTACTTCTGACATTGAAATCGGATTTCAGAGAACTGTCTAGATCAGTTCATCTATACTAAAGCAGATTCATCTATGCTGTGCTTTCCGGAATATTATCTTTATTGTGCATATGATTGTTTACTAAAGAGGAAATATTATGTCAAAACGTGGGTTTGCAATTATTTATTGCGTCAGCAGTATCTGTCACGTTTTCGTGAAATTTTCCATTTTCGATCAAACATTCAGAAATAATATATCAAGTTTGTGAAATATATATCTAAAGCAATATCTAACCTCACGATTGAGACTTTAATTTTTTTCAATTTTGCATTTTAACTATTTTTGATGCAAAATTAGCGTATATCCATTCTGTCTCATAGAAAATTGATCTATTTGTCTCAAGAAACTTTTCTGAAATAGAATCGCGTCTGCGCAAACTGTATTTCAGGAACTGTCTAACTTAACGTATTGAGATTCCTTTTATTCCATTAAGATTCTTCAATCGGGTTTCTGTGCAAACTTGCAAATCGAAAAAATGACCTTCAAAATACTTAGGTTCGATTATTTTCTTAGTATTTCTTGCGCTGAAATGTTTGATTTGTTCAGGCAGTTCAGCAATGCTGGCTTGCAGCGTCGAAGAAGAAAAAATCCCCCTCCGCTGTGGGTTGGCATCACAGAAACTGCTGTCGTGTGTGGTGTTCATGTTGACCGTTTCTCTCTCTCACACACACACATGGTTCGTCAATTTTTCGGTCTCATTTAGGTCAAAAATATGGAAAATATATTGGCTTGATACTTCGCTAGCACTTTCCCATGGTAGCCTACGGACCTCTTTGTCATCCGATGTATCAGTTTCTATCACTTCTATATTATGTATATTTCACTGATTAGAAGTAGAACTATGTTATCTGTGATGAGTTCAGCATTTAAAATGTAGAATAGGATTTTTATTTTGAGTCTGATTTTATCATTTTTCGTTATCCTTTGTGAAGATGGTCATTGGACAAGCTTCCTGTTCAAAATGAAAAAATCCTCGAATCATCAATCTAGTGTACTTGTTGAAATAGTTTTGCTTCCTTTTTAGATGAACTCCAAAACGTTATCCGACTTGTAACAATAATAATAATGAATAAATAAAATCACCATGCTTAATTAAGTATTATGTTTTGAAAAGTGCAATGTTAAAGTCACGACGCTTCGGGTAATGGTACAACCATTATCAAATGAGTAAATAATAAGTTCATTTGATAATGGTTGTAGGCCTGCGTCGTGACTTCAACTTTGTACCTTTCAATACACTATACCTGCTTCAGTATTGCAATTTTATTTATTATTTTTACTTCCCTTGATGTGTAAGGTGAGTAGGGGCCTATATCTCTGTCACTGAGCGGCTTCGGATATATGACCACACATTCTTTGATTTTGTAGAGAGCTTGCTGACAAAGTTATTGAACGAAGATATAGCAATTTTATCCGTGGTTTTATCAAAACAATGTATGAACTTCAATTCAAAAAATATCTCTGTATGATTCTTCCTGGCCCTGGAACCAAAATAGAAACATAATTCTGCATTAAAATCACTCCTTTACAGTAAGATTGCTTCCGCTGACAACTAGCATAGACAATCGAGTTCCTAGAGTGTTCCATTTTGCACATTCTATCCAACTGTGTTATGAAACTCTGCGTTTATTAAAATTAAACATGATTTGCTGTGAAATCGGTTTAAAAATTAGCAAAAGTTTTGTATTTGAATCCATTCTAATTTCAAATTTACTGATTAACCATGTTGCTGCATTTGCCAAAATGCTTTTTCTGGAATTTGTAAGTATTTTTTAAAAGAAGCTGCTGCAAGAGATGTCAGTGCCCAACTGCAGAAAATCTTTAATTCAATGATCCATGCATTTACTTATTTTTGAGAGCAAGTTTTGTGTGGCTTGCCATCAATAAATACTTCTAGGTCACTGCTCACTTCAAGGCCGCAACGCACAGATATTTTTTGGAGTCGTCTTTTGAAGGACTGAAGGGAGATGAGGAAGGTTGGGAGACTGTTCCAATGAGGAGCGGCGGTAAAGGGGAAGAGTCGGCCTCCAAAGACGAATGAAGAACGGAAGGGATGATCAGGGTATCTGTCTTGGCAGAGCGAAGATGCGATCGTGCATGGATGTTGGCCAAAGAGAAAATGATGTCGGAAAGATAAGAGGGTGAATGCTCATTGTGAAGGCACTAAAATACATGTGTGGTGAGACGAAAATCGAGTCGAGTATGGATAGGAAACCAGCGGAGTTTCCATGGGAATGGAGTGATGTGATCGAATCAACCGAGACCAAACACAAAACGCACTGCCGCATTCAGAGCGGTCGGCAGATATTCGACAGAAAAGAAGCAGGAACGCCAGATAGTGTGGTTTGCTGAAAACTGTAGTAATGATAAGGTCACAATGATATGATCATGTCTGACATGGACGACATGCTTTTGAAAATATGCCGTGTCAGAATCAGATGAGAGTCAAGTTGAGCTCAAAGACATTTAACAGTGAACCCGTGTGTGGACAGATGACTGCATGCTTGCACATGACTTCGGTCTTGCCGCCGTTCTGTTGATGACAATGATTTCTAAGTCATTATTCAGAATGTTCTCACTTTCTGAAGAAGTCGAGAAAAAAGTAAATAGAAAAAGATGGATGAGATGAATCGCAAGATTGTATGTCATCCGAATGCTTACGAATAGTTAAGTCAATAATACTCGCGGCGTAAGTGTTCAAGCAGAGACGACTTTTGCAATACGTCAAATAATGATGTTTACCTGTTGTAAGCTACTATTCCTAAGGGATGGCCTTGGTATTAAGCTCTGGTATTTCTCTCTCTCCTTCTCTTCTTTTCTGAAGATTTTACATGTACATCGTCTAAGTGAGGTCTGCAGTCTGGTAGTGACATCGGAAAGTATGGTTGTCTATTGAAATTTATCTGCCATTAATTCCCGTTTTAAGGTGAGGAATATATACACACCTGGAATCTGTCAACCATTCATATCCTTACTCTGCTATTAGTCGCAGTGTAATCATGTTGAGGCACTGCTGGCATGTGCATCGTGCACCTTTATATAGATATACATATATAAATCGGTCTCACCTATTTTCGTCATTTTGCCTCATTTTAAAGCTAGTGTCACTGGCACATTAACCATGATAAAGTAATATCATCACTCGCAGTAATATCCATTTAATAAACCAAGGAGGTCTTTCATTAGACATTCAGCTTCATAAGTTATGCTGTCATGTTCTATATATATATATAGAAGTTCAAAAATGGAAATTCATACCAATAAATGAAAAACGGCACCCGGAAGTATATATAGGTATTGAAAAGAATGTGCTAATAGCCCGACTGGTTTCTGTCAATCTCTTGACTTGTCAAGGGCTGAAATTAAATTTATTTCAAACTTATAAGCAGATATATCAATTAACATAGAAGGAGGAGCGCCTCCTTCTATGTTAATTGATATATCTACTTATCAGTAGATGTAGTGAAAACAACCTGCGTGTTCCACGATAATGCAATATCTGTTGTCTTAGACAGGAGCATACATTCTTAAATAAATGAACGACTATCACTGATATCGTGACCGCAGCGTCACATGACTGTTAAGTCTCTAGATATCACCACATCTCCCTCCTTAAGAAGAAACTCGATCTCCATACCAATTACGAGTCCGTACGATTCGTCCACTCCGCGTTCTGTAAGGATTTGACCATTCGGGGATCTTCAACCTTGAATCATCAGTAGCAGATAGGAAGCAGATAACTTCTGGAGAATCCCTGTTCGTAGATAATCCCTCAGCTTCAGTAGAAGACAGTAGATCCGTCTCTCCCATCTAGAAGGGAAATGCGCTGAAAAGGAATAGCCTTCTGGTGCCGCAAATGTCTTCTTTGTCGACGCAGAACTCCACGGTCTGTCTTGACCAAACAGGAACGTGGTGTGATGGCCTTGACGACAGTTCCTGGGAGTTTCCATGACCGTTCATGATCCAGCTTCACCAAAACCTTGTCTCCTGGCTTCATTGCAGGTAAAGCTCGACAGCCATAGCGATTATTGAAATTTCTCTTGTTGAGGTACTTTCTCTTCTCATCCCTGTTGGCTACAATTGATCGCCGAACTAGTTTAGGATTGAGATTCTGTGGAAAAGTAGGAACTGGATCACGAATACGCCTGCCCATGGCCAATTCTGCTGGACTGAATCCGGTCGACGTTGTAGGAGTTGCTCTGTGACACAGTAAAGCTCGAAATGGATCTACTTGACCTAGAATTTTCTTGGCCTCTTGAACTGCTCGCTCTGCCGCACCATTCGCTTGTGGACACCAAGGAGAACTTGTAAGGTGCTGAAATTCCCAATCTTTGGAGAAGTCCTTTAACTCGGCTGCAGCGAACTAGAGGCCATTGTCTGTTGATACCAATTCCGGGATACCATGATGAGCAAAGATATTCTTCAGGTTTCCAATAACTGCTTGTGAAGTTATCCTCGGCAGTGCAGAAATTTCCAAGTATCTGGAGTATATGTCAACCAGAACCAGGTAGTGACGTCCACCGAGCTCACACAGGTCTGCTGCAACATGCTGGAACGGTCTTGTTGGTAGCGGTGTAGTCTTCAGTGGTTCCTTCGGCTGCGAAACTTGTCTCTCCTGACACGATTGACAGCTTGCTATCACGTCCTTCATTTCCTGGTTGATCTTTGGCCACCAAACCGATGAATTCGCCCTTTCTCGACTCTTAGTGATGCCAAAATGACCATCGTGAATCCTTCTGAGCACATCACTACGAAGACTTGCAGGAATGACTATTCTTTTGCCTCTGACAAGCAACCATTGGACAATACTAAGTTCACCACGGACCTCAAAGTAATCCTTTGTCTTCACATCAGCATCCTTGATATGCTTTGGCCAACCTTCCATTGTGTACCTCATTACGGCTTGAATCTCGGCATCATCCTCACTCGCCTTCGCGTATTGTTTGAGCCTCTCATCGGTTGCAGACCAGCACGTCCTCACCGAATTGACGTAGAGATTTGTGTCCTCTAGCATAGCTTTCGATAGATTATTTGAGCTCTCGTACAATGGAGACCTTGACAACGTATCAGGTATAACCAACTTTGAGCCTGGAATATACTCCGCCGTCGCGTTAAAGCGAAGCATTCTCATCAGCATTCACTGGCATCGAATAGGTGTATCTTGTAAATCCCGTGAGTTGAACAAAGGAACCAGAGGCTTGTGGTCGGTTTGTAGCTTAAAATGTGGAAGTCCGACGAGATAGCGCTCAAATCTTCCGCACGTCCAAACGGCTGTCAAACTTTCTTTCTCAATTTGTGCATACCTCTTCTCCGCTTCATTCAGAGTTCGTGAACAAAATGCTACGGGCTTGTATTCACCATCATGAGACTGCATCAAAACTCCTCCAATGCCATAGGAACTCGCATCAGCACTGACAATAGTCAGCTTCTCCTTGTCAAAGTAACTCAATGTTGGAGTTGTTAACAACGTCTGCTTTACTTCTTCAAAGGCCTTCGATTGTTGCGGTCCCCAAGTCCATGCAGAATTCTTCTTCAGGAGCTGGAGAATCGGCGAAAGTATTGTTGAGAGATCAGGCAAGAATCTTCCGAGGTAATTTATCATGCCCACAATGCGTCTCAGCTCATCGTGATTAGTCGGATCGGCCATTCTCGAAATTGCAAGAACCTTGTCAGGATCCGCAGAAATACTTTTGTCCGATATTTGATGGCCCAAAAAGTCTATCTCACGCTTGCGGAACTCACATTTCTCAACATTCAGCTTCAAATTCACCGCTTTTAAATTTGCCAGTATTCGCTTAAGATCACCTTCATGCTGAGATTCGCTGTTGCTGTGAATAAGTATGTCATCGAAATAGCAGATAACCCAAGATTGACTCCATCGTACGTTGGAAGATCTCGGGTGCGCTCGAAATCCCGAAGGGCAACCGCTTGTAATAATACCTCCCGAATGGTGTCATAAATGTGGTAAGCTTCTGAGATTGCTGATCGAGCGGCAGCTGCCAGAGCCAGAGGTTGCGTCAAGCTTACTGAAGTACTTTAAGTCTTTGAGCTTGTACAGGACATCATCCACAGTCGGCAGCATATAGCGCTCACGTCGCACCCATTGGTTCAATCGCTTGAAATCAGTACAATTGCGCACTGCTCCGGACTTCTTTAGCACTGGAACTATTGGGCTGCACCAGTCTGTAGCTTCAGTAATGGGTTCAATTATATTTGCTTTCTGCATTCTTATCAGTTCTGCTTTCACCTTCTCTAGTAGTGGAATGGCAATTCTTCTAGCGACTGAGATGCTGTAAGGCCTCACTTCCTCTCGAAGACTGATAGTAACCGGCTTGCATTTAATAGGCGAATCCTTCGCCAAAAGACCACTTGATACATTCACATCGACGTTTTCATCCACCCTCTTGACGATTCCAAGAGCCTTGGAGACCGACCGGCTTAGCAAGTTATCGGTATCACCATCGATGATATACAGCTGCATGGAGAAATTTGCTCGATTGTAAGAAGCAGCGACAGTTATTTCACCAACACAATCTAGAGTTCCACATGGATAACGAAGCATAGTCGTCGCGGAATCAATGAATGGTCTTGATTTTAATTTCTTGTAAGACTTCATCGATAGTATGGAACATCCGCCCCAGTGTCTATCTTGAACTCCGCAGGAACGCCATCTACTTCGATCGTCGTATACCAAGCGGGTTCATCATCTACAGGTAACTTGTCAACTGACCCAAGGAACGGAAGTTCGCTCTTGTCCACAATTTCGACATTTTGGACCTTCTTCTGTCGACAGCATTCCATAAAGTGATTATAGCGACCACAATTCTTGCAGATTTTCCCCAAGTCGGACACTGAACTTTATTGCGATGCCAGTCTCTACCGCAGTATCCACATTTGAACAACTTGCTCGCATTGCTTGCTTGACCATTCCCGTACTTCTGATTTTGCCTTGGCATCCATCGTTTTGACGAGCCTCCCGAAAATCCTCCACGAATTTTAACGAAATTCCGATTGCGATTGACAGATTAGATTTCTGCTGTCGAGGTCTGCTGCTGCTCGAGTAGCTGAGTTTTGACATTTTCATGCTGCTTCGATAATTGTATGGCATCTTTCAGCGTCAACGTCGGTTCTAGTTGAAGCTTCTCACTCAGAGTCTTATCTCTAAGACCAGGTACCAGACGATCGCGAATCGCTTCTTCACGATCATGAAATTCTGCATCTTCAGATAGCTGATACAATTCGCGGACATAAACTTCTACTGATTCTGATGCTTTCTGACATCTCTGATTGAAGACTGCTCGGGCATGTATAATATTCTTCTTCGGAAAGAAATAATTATCAAACAGCTTCAGAGAATCTTCAAACGTTGACTTGGCTGGAATCGTGAAGGTATTGTAAATGCATTCAGCTTGAGAGCCCATTGCATAGATGAGACTTGATATCTGCACCTCGTAATCTTCTTTGTCCAACTTAGTTGCAGTTCAGAACCGATTGAACATTGCTTTCCATATTCGCCAACCATCCGGCTTCGAGAAATCAAAGTTTGCTGGAGCCTTGAATGCCATTCTCGTCAACAATGCGCTGCCACCATGTAGTGAAAACAACCTGCGTGTTCCGCGATAATGCAATATCTGTTGTCTTAGACAGGAGCATACATTCTTAAATAAATGAACGACTATCACTGATATCGTGACCACAGTGTCACATGACTGTTAAGTCTCTAGATATCACCACAATATAGAAGGTGCACTGATTTTCACCTTCGCTTTAGTGCACTGAGGTAGCGACTGCGTCGTGAAACGGTTGCCGTGTAAATGCTTTTAGCTATTCGATTTTATTAAAGCCGTTACTAAAGGGAGTGCCGTATTTTTCTTTCTCATCCTCACCTAAACACCAACTATGTTTTTCAATTGATCATTCGTATAACGCATTTCGTGGTTACATAATAATACGTCTTTCTTGATATTAGTCACATTTTCATATTATTTCCTATGGGTCCACACTTTATGGACACCCAATGTGAAATAATAATAGTGTGCCATATCTCGAAGTGACAGACACATAACGATTACAAATATTCAAGGGAGAAGATAAAAACTCAACAAGAATTAGTACTATGAATCATTCGATGGATAAAGTTCTTTCCGTTGATCGCATTGATGGTCGCTCTCCGCAGTCGATGCATAGCCTAGGTCTGAGGTTCCTGCAATGTGTTGTTTCCGGTGGTAGAACTTGATGGAGCACGTGCCCCGGTGCTGAATTATTTTATTAAACAGTCTTTTTTCACTATTCTCAACTGTTAAACTTGAGTTCGCCGTCATGTGATCTTTACCTTAATCTCAAATATGAAGTGTTTTGTGCTTTTAGAACTTCAAATGAATAATATCCTCAGAGTTTGCCAAGGCGTTACTGCTTTTAATAGTTCTACTCTCCATTTAGAGAGCTTCGGGTTCATGGCCCTGTTCTCACATTCTGCGGTCCAATAAAACAATCCCATTATCAATTGATTTAAATGGCGTTGCTTTTATAGCTTAATGAAAAGATGTAGAGCAACAACTCACATTTTCGGACGGTTTTATGCATATTATTTTTCATGCCAGCTTTGTGAGCAATAAAGTACATGATAACCCGAATGTAGGCATTTATAGATTATAGATTATAGAGCAACCTAGATTTATAATCTATTTCTAAACAAATTTATAAAATATTGTTCCCTAGAAATTCTTTGATCTGTATGGAATGTCAATCCATAATGATTGTGCTACTAATTAATTATGCCAATTATTGACGTACAATAATAATTTGTCTTTCAAATGTATAACTTTTGTGAAAAGGATGCCCTTTTAATATTTGTTAATTTCCAGATTTAATAATTGCAGTAGAAAATCAGTGGAAAGTGAAATGATTAAGTCTTATTGCAGAGCTACATTTTCATTATTGACGATTATTAATTTCGATGTAATACTCAAGCGAATAATGACGCATTGTGACACATATTTTGCTATATATCCAATTATTCGTAAACACAGTTTATCTCAATCGAATTTAGCAATGATCAGTGTTTGTGCCAATGTGCAAGTAAGTTCAGCATTCTCATCCAAAACCGAATTTGACAATCCTAAATGGTTATCCTATCCTAGTGTAGGATCCTGCTTGAGCATTATGCAGAACGACTTTTATGTCATCTGTATTATTAATTTTCAACAGCAGTGTGATTACAAGTATTACTAAAACGTTATTCATACTGCTGAAAACGTGCTCAGCTGATGATCTTATCGTTTATTTTTCTTTTGCGAAGATTGCAATCCCTTGATATACCTATTTCTCCGAAAAACACCATTTCTTCGGCTTAGCATAAATTGGAGCCTCATGTGGTTGAGTAAGAGTTAAATTCATCTTCACGCATCGTGGTATCGATTTTATTGAAGTAATCTGCTCATGATGAATTGATGGACTCTTTATTGACGGAGTAATGCATAGGTCTATTATTACTATTTTGTCCATCATTTCAACCGGTAATATTTGAAGTGATGATTACGACTCTCTCTTGATCTGGTCGAACTTTTGATTATCACTGGAATATAGGAACCTGCGAAGTTTCGAGATTCGATCCGATTCAAAATTATGAGTCGAGAAGAATTCGAATCAGTTTGCGTCGGCTGGCCAAAAATTATTTCAATTGTCTTCTTTTGATTTGTAGTCTGTCTCGTTCGCTACTACTTGAATTGTGACACCTGAGATGTTGGATTCTCACTGAAAGTGGTCAAAAAAGGACGTTTGTTAAACGAGAGCTTGCCGAATTAGCTGTAGTACGTGCTACATGTTGATCAGAGGGTTTCGGGCTGGGTTGGTTCATGGGTCGGTCTTTCTGACTGAGTCCAGGACCGACATCCAAACTACTGATTTAATGCAGAATCGCAAATGGCCAATAGGCCCGTAAACTTAGATCTTTCTATGGCTATAGAATGAATTTTTCAGACTGTCATCTTTCGTCAGGCGCTCTTACTAGAAGTAAACCATGACGCAAGGAATCAAAACTCAAACAGTATATCTAGTCAATAAGAACAATGTTTCATGTATCAGTATGTCATCTGATCTTTTGACATCACTCCACAGACATCTTTTTCTGAAGCCCTCTAAAAGTTGAAATAATTTACGGACTCGTAATTTCCTATGTACCATAATACATGGTGGAAGACTTTTCGCACTTTACACCTATATAACCTTTGAACCACCTGATTGACTTCATCTTTGAGATACATAAGCTTCAGGTTGAGGGGAGCATTTCGTAGACCGGTCAAATATCAGTCGGAAGAAATCAAGTCATCGCACCAAATTTCGATCATCGGTTAAAAAGCAATGGAATTTGTCAATTTTTATTGATGAAGTAAATTTGATACGCTGACTGGATTAGATTCTCTTATCTGTTGATATTAAGCCTATGATTTGCAGAGACAAAAGTGATCCCCTTATTCTCAACCATATGCGTCTCAAAGATGAAATTAATCGTCCGCATGGTGCGGAAGTAATGTGAGTTTAAGGTAAAAATATGGCTTGTCGTTGCCTTGTAGTCTAGTCTTTAAATTGCATCTTGCCATGCAGCTACTAAATTTCCCTACTTTAATGATCTTCGATTTCCAAGCTGGCAAGTCCACGACTACAATCCAAGCGCATACAGCAATTGGTCATGCATTATTGTGATCAAAGTCGTTTGTAATCCTTTACTCGTATGAGCTCATGTGTTCCTGAGTGACAATTTTGCGTAGCTAGGCCTACATAGGTTATTTGATAAATTGTTTTGTATTCGGCCTAAATAAAACATGGGAAGTTATGGGCATCAATCACTTGTTGCAAAATTTCTATTATTGTTTTCTGAAAAATACGATAGAAATGATAGAAACTACTAATTTTTGGTTCATGAAAATCTTGTGCTTTCCCGGGTTCAAGATTTTTATGGGGCGATTAATGGAGGTTACATTTCCAGTCCTGTGTAAGATTCGATGAACTTTTTTACAATTCTGAGGTTACAAACCTAGCCCCCATCATCAAGATACTACTTGGTTACACAAGACCAATAGGAAGTCACACGTCAAATCAACATCCACTGTCTAACGACAGTTTGTCATTCGAAGTAGATTACAGCAGATTCAGCGTGCTCGACTGCCCATAGTGGGACTTTGTTTACAAACTTTCGTCCACTCGGTTCATTTTGCACCCCCAGTGCCCTGTTATAGAACAGTGGCCATTTTGTCCCATTTCTTGGACAAGCATCGACAACATATTTTTGGGACAACTGCCAAAATTACATGAGGTTATAATGCGAAGCTAGCCCATTATAGACTTCATAGTCCCTTACTAGACCCTGTATAGCGCAACCAACCAAAACGGAATGAGATGCCATTCTCATCCACCAAAATTACATGTGGATCTGCATGAATACGATCATGCTCAATAAGCCGGGTTCTCCCGGCAAACACAGTTTTTGGAACTGCTTCACACATTAGCCAGTGGAAATCATTATTAATTTCTTCCATCACCTCAAGATCAGACCACTGCTCCTTCTCCTCATCCCCAGACTCTAAACGCTGTATTTTAGCTGACATGACCTCCTCCTCGTCTGCATCTAAATCCACATAGTGTTCAAGCCAACGGCGGGTGTGGCGCCAGGCCTCCGCCACCACCGGCAACCCACCACTTACTATGGAGCTCGGTGGAGAAACCGAATTACTAGGACCAGCATCGGAAGCATCATTGGAAGTAAGATTGACCTTGCCTGGTGTCGGTGGATTCTCCGTCCAACTCCCGCCCGGGCTCACACATGACACCACCAAATCATCATCACGTGCTATCGCCTCTCGTTCACTACTGCGACTACTGCTATCATCAACACTCACCCTTGCCTGTAGTTGGCTTCCATCAACAGCATCAATGTCATTGTCGGGCGTGGTAATAGCTGCTGAAAATGCATGGTCCAACGGCGTTGGGAGTGGACGAAAAAGAACACGAGAAATACGGCGTACGTGTTCATCTCGATCTATCAGAGCCGTCAGCCGTTGCACCATATTTGCCCTACTGTTGGTTGCTGCACCGATTCAGCTACTGCCCCTTGATTGGGATCACGAGACTGCGATGGTGGTAAGAGGAAACGTAGATGTGGTGGAAGATGGTTGTCAGTGGGATTTTCGTACACCCAAACCACAACTTCACGCATGGCATCTGGATGTAATTCCAAATTGGGCGGCAAGTAGCCCGGTGCTCACTGATACAACCAAAAAATGCGCCTGCATTTGGAGAAGTGACTACTAGCCCGAGATTGCACTAGAGGTGATCGAGCATCCTGAATCGAATGGCAGTTGTCTCAAGTCGATCCATCGTTTTGGAGCCCAGGAATTACTCCAAAATAGCCACTGTCCTTTAAGAGGGCATAGCGGGTGTAGAACGAAAATTTTACAAGTTCGATGCCGTGGACGTTCAGTAGCTGGTCCGCCACGGATTCAAACGTAATCAAATTTTCACTCTCTTCGTAGCCGTTTTAGATCCCTCAAGTCCGTGTATTCCGTGAGCGTTCCGTCACCGATCCACAGGAAATTCACAGACAAGAGATCCACAGACAGGACCTCCCCCCTGTCCGCTATCCGGACATTTTAACACTACTATTCCCTTCCAAAATATCCATTCCAAGCAATAACCGTCTTATAACTACAATGATATCTATGTATTTTTTCAATTTCATGCAATCTGTGTTGAACTTGATCGATTTACTTTCTTTTTGACTTCGTTGTAATTTCACCTGAAGATTAGAAAGCGCTTGTGCAATTTGATTTTTCTTCTCAAGTCTTCAAATTGCATTGAATTGGTTTATAGGTTTATATATATACACTGTATACATATATATAAACATGTAAGTGGAAACACTTCACTTGTCAGAAACAGAACACAACATGTTTCAGCATGTACCATGCCATCATCAGGTGCACACTATGAAGTTTAACAATACATTTATATGAAATCAAGCAACACAGAAGATGAACACAAGTCAAAAGTCACAGAATGAAGTCACAAGGTTAGCAAGTGGAAGATAATAGATAGCTATTTACAATCAAACAGCCATTTACAATAAAACACAAAGAATAAATTGTGTAGAAGGCTATTTACACAAATCTATCTAGATTTACTGCATTTCCCATGTGATCTATTAGCGCTATGTTGACGATGTCTTTTGCATCTTTGATGAAAATGCTGATATTCACGATTTTCAAGTCTTCCTCAATAGTCTTCGCCACAACATAATTTCACTGCTGAGGAGGAGGAGCAGCTGGTATTCTTAGATACCATTGTTCGCAAGTTTGAGAATACTTTCAATATTTCGTGGCACATCAAGGATACAAATACTGGCATCTATACCGCGAACATTGCCGATGCCCCAACGCGTTATCGTGTTGCGGCCATGAAATCTATGTTCAGTCGTGCGCTTAAGATCGGTTTTTCTGACAAAAATACCAAAATTCTGTTCTTCTTATCAAGTCCATGATTTTGAAAAACAGTTTTTCTGAAAGAGCTATTTCGAAAGTTCGCCATGAAGTAGAAGCGAGACACGAGACCCAGTCCAATGACATGGGTGAAAAGAGCGATGTATCGATGATAAACTCGAGCTTCTCGTTCATTGCCGGAGGTGAAAATATTTTGCGCAGTCATATGAAAGACATAAACAAACTTCTCCCTGATAATGTGAGAGTTCACCCTGTTTTAAAACCCTGAAGACCTCCAATTTCTTTCACAAAAAAGACAAAATGTCAGCCGATTTGAAATCCAATATCGTATACAAGTATACGTGTGAGCACTGCGATAACAATACATACGTGTGAAAACTGCGGGGAACATTTGAAAGGTTAGCTATATACATATATATAAATTATATTGTATATACAGGGAGAATCAGAAGTAACCGGGCAGCCGGGCAGTCAAAACTACGCAAATTATGAAAATCCACTTTATTATTGCATATAATGAGCATATGCATAATCTAATCGAGTAAATGTTGAAAATGTTGGCCGCCTTCTTCAATGCATTTTGCAGTCCTTTGAACGACAGCATAGCATACACTTCGACATAAGTCTTCACTAATTTCTGTACAAGAGTTCACCATCATTGCCACGAGTTGATCTTTCGTTCTCGGCTTGTTGGCATACACTGAATTCTTCAACGCAACCCAAAGAAAGTTGTCAGGAGGAGTAAAGTCTGGAGAGCGAGGAGGATTCTCGATGTAACCACGGCGACCAATCCATCTGTTGGGAAAGTTGTCGTTGAGCCAGTTTCGCGCTGCATTGCTGTAGTGGGGAGGTGCGCCATTTTGTTGAAACCACATCTTCCCAAGCGGCCATGCAGTTCTCCACACTTGATACAAAATCATGTTAAGCATTGACACATAACTATCACTTGTCACAGATCCTTCAAAGAAAAACGGCCCTACCAGACTGAAAGCAGATTCTCCAATCCAAACTGTGACACCAACTGCGTTGACTTCTTTCTTTAGGATTTTATGTTGATTTTCGAGGGCCCACTAAAAAGAATGTGACGATTGACCTGCCCTCTAAGATAGAGAGTTGCCTCATCATTTCAAATAATCTTCTCCGAGAATACAGCGTCCTCATCGCCAAGTCGTTGAAAAATCTGAGAGAATTCAACTCGACGGTCATAATCATCTTCATTCAATGATTGAATTTGACAAGTTGTCTGTTTTCAGAGTTGCAAACAGATTTAGGTCTACCACATCCAGGAAGATCTTCACAGGAGCCAGTCACGTCAAAGCGATAGATTAGATTTGCTAGTGTGTCTCTCTTAACCGCCTTACCGAGCCTTTGTCGACATGTTTCACTTTTGTTGTCCGTTTTATAAAATGTTTTTATGATAAATACGCGTTCTTCAGTTGTTAATCTTGGATTATTTGATTCTGCCATTTTAGGGTATTGTCAAATGATGAAATGATCGACTACAAACTTCTGTCATTCAGATCACCTAAATCGACTGTTTGTAATATGTGTTTACATGCATTCAGAACACTTAAATTGACAATTTGTAAGAAGTATCACATGACCTTCTTCATTGTCAGTGTGTCACATCAAGAAATCTATTAACTGATCAACATAAAGGCATGTCTGTACGCTTAGATCACGGAATATCATATCTGCCCGGTTACTTCTGATTCACCCTGTCAATAGAATCCCTATACTTGACCGGATTTGAATAAAACTAATTCATCAATAAGCTTTAATCTGCAACGACGCTCTGAAAATCAGACAATATTAAAAAATATATGTTTCGATCTGTTTCCCTTCAAGTTCGATGCTTGACTGGGGTTTAAGACGCATGCACAGAAACTCCATATAGATAGATTCTGGCAAACTACCCGATACGAATAATGTTAGGACGGAACACATAAATCACAGTAGGTCACAAACTATTGGCAAAAGTTTAAGAAACAAAAAATCCAACAGCTTAAAAGCTGACTAAGGGTTGCCTATACACTTTGCATAATATCATATTCTAATGTCTAAAGAGAATTTCGATATTCATCGTTGTATTTAGTGGTTAATTTTTTGTCATTGCGTATGCAAACTACTTTCATAAAATATGTATTCAACTGACATAAGCAAAGACGATGGTGTCTTCACAATATTACTCCTCTTTTCTATTTGCTCGGGTATTGATGTCTCCGATGCTATTTTCTCCAAAGCAAAAGATAATGGACGTACATTAAATTATGCTGCTGTCATTTGATGTCATTTATATGAGCGATGGATTTTGCCTTTTGTAATTTTAAATTTGCGAGCAACGGATATCATTCTCCCGCATGAATAATGGATTTCATCCTTTGTATTTTGAAAGATGTGGAAAATCGGCTATTTGTTTATCTCTCTACAAATGACATCTCGCGATTAATCTATGTTTCATGCATCCTTTCTGTATTTGGTATAAATATATCTGATGAAAACACACGTAGTCCTTCATTTTTATTGCTTTACTATCGTTGAGTCAGGCGGACAACATGCCAGATAAGTCGTGTTCCAATACTACCAACATAGCTACACTATATGGTTCATCTTCAGTTACGATCGCCATTTTACTTGTCGTATATGTAGCTGGCTTTGTTTTCAATATGATATCGCTATTCCTTGCTCGAAAATTAAAAGTAAACAATTCCGCAGTTCGCAAAATGTATCAATTTCAAGTTTCAAGCCTATCAGTGAGCGAGATGTGTTTCACGTTCTCAATATTATTCTTTTCAGTATTAACTTTGACGACATATAGCACTAAGGCATTGATGCTGATTGCCAGCTATGTTCATAGAGCATTGTACCATTCTTTGCTATGGTTTAGTGCTTCGCGGAATTGGTGCATAGCGTTTATCTCAATCCAAAGAGTATTGATCGTACTGTTGCCCACTGAAAGCAGGACTGGTCAAGGTTGTTTTAATGGCAAAATGGTCAAATGGATAAATTTCATTATCTTTGTGGTGCCATGTTTGGGTTCAATTTCTTTGCATTTCCAAATGCCATCAATAACATGCTATGATGAGAGCCTAAAAGGTTATCAAATCTTATATTCTCAAATAGTAACAGAAATGAATGCGCTTATCATTACGATCAATGTGGTGATTTTTGAGCTTCTTCCCATAATTCTGGTCACTGTCTCGGTTGTTATTACCGCAATCACACTAATGAAGAGGAACAAATTTGTTCAAAATGGCAATTTACTTGAACTAAAAAAATTACAATACAGGCGCACATTTACTTCACTTTTGGGAATAAACATCGCTTTCGCTGTTTTGGAATTCCCAATGATTTTTCAATTCATACTTTGTTCTGAATGGGAGGCAGAAGGATGTGCATTGCAAAATGACATCATTTACATACTGAAAGGTATAGATTCATCGATGAATTTCTTTTTCTACACGTTCCTCGATAATTCAATGAATCAGATGATGAATCGTAAAATTACAAAATTCAGAAATAGTTTTACATCGTGTCGAACGTATGTTATTCAAAATATGTCTCAATCAAAAAATGCAAATCACGATGACGAAATCAACACGTACGAAGGGCAATACCACATCGATGTTCAGACGGAAAATGCAAGAACACAACACGATGCCGGTAATAAAATGAATGAGGAGCGTCCTGACAATGACGTCGAAGCGGTTGAAGAGCGTCTTGACAATGGCATTGAAGCGGTTGAAGACATTGAAGAGCGCATTGACAATGGCATTGAAACGGTTGAAGAGCGTCTTTACAATGTCGTTGAAACGCTTGAAAAGTGTCTTGACAATGACAATGAAGCGGCTGAAGAACGTATTGACAATGACAATGAAGCGGTTGAAGAGTGTTCTGACAATGACGTTGGAACTTTAGTGGAGAAACTCGACGATGACTTTGAAACTTCAGAGGAGAAACTTGACAATGATGTTGAAATAATCAAAATGCAATTTTGTGACCCCAATGTAAAGACTGGAACACAAGCCGGTGATGTCTTCATGGGAATTGTTTATGAGCGACGTGATATTGATGTTGAAATGGCCGTGACACAATAAGGCAATCAAATTGAAACGTTTGAGACACAAAATGACAACGACATCGAAAAGGTTGAAGAGCATCATGATGACAAAGTTGAAATGGATGGACTGCAGTCTGATAATCATATTGACGCATTTGAGTGCACGAAGGTTTGAAAACATTGACAAATGATGGCCGTTGTAGTGCTAGATTGCCGTCTGTTTATCAAACATGCTTCATTTCTCAAATCATTTCGATTCAATGTCTTTCAAGTAATTTCACTCGTATAAGTAATTCCTTAATTGTTTATCAAATGAACAATTCATGTGGGATGCCTATTTAGCACCTTAACTGCACGTGTTTTTAGATTCTGTCAATATTTTATTTGCACAAAGTGAACACATAATTATCTCAAATATAAGATATACAATGTACAGTGGAGCACGAATGATTCGAACACGCTTTTCTTAAGTCCACGGATTACTCGAACATACCACAACTTCTCATTTCAAGTGACTAAATTCTTTTCAGTTTTCCACGCTCTAGTCAATTTTTTCTGCGATTTCACAGATAATGCAACCACGATATAGTCAGTTGAAACTGCATGAAGTTTCATCTTGCATCTCTTGGAGAATTATCAACATACTTGAACTACTGTGAAATTGAATATAATAGGCAGGTTTTTTAACCAAAGCCGTACTCGTGTTAAATTTTGTGAAATTTTGTGTTGATTTATATTTTGTGCGCGTTCTCTTATGATGATGACTTTTGGATTTACTGCATGTACTGTACAGTATTTGTCATGTATTACTAGACTGAGAGTTTTGGGTTTTAGTTTTGGTAATGCAGGTAATTTTGCTATACTATTTTACTGAAATAGAACAAAGATAAATCGGAGTGAGAAAAACTTCGGTTATCTGTGGCCACACTTGTTCTTTGAACAGAATACACCAAGAATTCAAGGGACATACGTTTTAAAAGGTGTTAGCATTAGTCATTAGGAGACAATAGAATCATGGATAAGAAAGACTGCGTCTTATCGGGACTATAAAATGAAAAATTCATGTACAATCAAGTTACTTATCAATGAAAGCATGTAGGATTACTGAGTATCTTAAAAATTATAGTGAAAGAATAAATAATAGGCAATCATATGCATGTAGAGACTCAACCAATTTGAAGAAGTAAACGGTCCTTTTGGCAGCAAATATCAGGTTTCATCTGTCGTGTCGTCACACCATCGATGATAGAAAGATGGAGGGAATCTTTATTTATTGCATCAATCCAGAAAACAAATAGAACAAGTTGAAAATTATATTATGCGTGTACATTATTGTATATTAGAATAGATCACAGACCACGGTAGAGCCTACAGTGTAGCTATTGGTCTTAGAATTATGCCTCGTTCCTGCACAAATCTGAAGATCAATTCTTAAAGTTTTGTAGGTCCCGAATGTAAAAATCTTGTTCTATCTCCAAATAGGTTTCTGTCAAATTAGACCTTCCTCAGTGGTGTTTGTTGTTATTTTCGAATTAGAATTTTGATTGTAGCATCATGCCGAAAAGAAAACTAAAATTCGAAGTGCGATTTCGAAAATTGTTGCATGAAAAAAAAACAAATTATAAAATTGCGGCTGGCTCTTTGGTTTCATTACAAACTTCAAAAAGAAAAGGTTCATTGCAAGCTTGACAACCATCCCTTGAAAGCAAGGCGTAGATTTCACGTGTCGCTAGGATAATTGAGTACAATCTTCATCGAACAACAAAGAAGCTATATTGTACCATCCACACAGTAGAGTACACTGTCTACACGATCCTTTGACACCAAATGCTTGATTGTCTACTTTGTCAGCATGATATCAATCTCCTCAGGATTTGCTGTCATGATTTTTAAATTTAAAAAAATTTTTAGATTATATACATAGTTAGCTTCATATCAAAGCAGTCTGATCTTACGTCCCTGGAAACTTATCAAATCCAATTTATTGTTAATTTGGACGCATGTTCGTAATTTGTGATAGCCTAAGTCTTGGAATTAATTTTAAAAATCGAAGCAAGTAAGTTAACATTATATACTAGATTTTTTGAAGTGTAATTGTAACAGGTTAATATAAAAATACGTTTTTATTGTAATAAATAAACCAAAGTCGCAGGAAGTCTTTAAATCAGGGCTGCTGACTGGGTCGATTATATGGACCGAGTCCGGCCTCTAGCCACCGATTAAGCCATTCAATTCTGCCATGCAGAAAATATTGAATTCAATATTTTCCAATTGACCAGTTCTATCTTTATGGTGAGATTTTGTCAAATTTTACTTCCGTTTCTATGGTCCATTTCTGAATTGCTATTCTGATAATCACGTGAACTACTGAAGTGAATATTTTTACTGAAAGGGATGTAAATATTCATTGCCATGAATAAGCTAATCACTACCTATATAATAATAATCCAAGTACGGCAATTCAGTGACTTTGTCTGCAGTATAATTCATTCTCATGCGTTTGAATTTTGCCAGCTATTTAGATTTAAGTCACTATTGTTTCTTGTCAAAGGTCTAATGATGGACTGCATTTACCATAATGTTTACAGCATGTTTTATGTGCATTCTTTTTCCATTCCATGAAATATATCGGAAATTATTGTTGTCAACTGTCTATTTTCGCTGCTTCTGCCGGGATCTTAGAGCAGTCAATAACAGCATGGTAGATTGCCCGAGAGTTGAATAATTGATTTGGAATAGATAGTGGGATTGCCATTAAATCACTTTCATTGAAACGGCGAGAATAAATGGCGAGACGTCTGATTTATTTGTTTATTGAATTCTAATTCTTATCAATAATTATTGCAGTGGTCTCCGCAAGCATGCGGAGAGGTGGAAACTTGTAGGACTTGTACAGATAGGTGGAAATCTGTTGTAGTACGTGTATGTCAAAATTTTGATATTACCAATTTACATTATAGGCCTACTGGCGGTTTTCGATATTTCGGAAAACCTGCTGGAGAAAATCCAGTCCTTTAAAAATAATCACATTTTCAATTTAGGGCCGCTTGCCTCATTACAAAGTTGAACTGATATTTTGTTACGAAAAAGTATTTTTTTCCATTTTCCATGCTAATTAACAACAATGAGATTAAATACACGATAGATCAGATTGACATGCAAAAGATGTGCTGCTGGTAGGATTCGAACCTACGACCTAAGTTAGAGTCATTTTTGTGTTAATAAATCAATAGGGCAAATCATGGAAAATATGGAAAAATTTTCATCAAATATTTAGGGTGGAAATGATTGACTGTCTTCTTATCAGCGATGGAAACGGGTCTGTCGATCACCGGTCACCCGTCCGATGCTTTCCTGCCGAGTCAAGCCGATCGTGGGTCAGTAGGTTGACCCGCGTGATCCGTGCTATTTTGGATGCTGTCAAGCAGATTTCATAATCTTCGGTTTTATACTGCAGAGCTGACGTAGACCGACTGACTTTTATGGTCAATATCATCATCTCCTCTTTATCTTGAAGTAAATACTTTTAGCGGAGGCAGCAGCAAAGTGCATTCGTCTTTCCCCTACAATCAAAGTCTTTCGAACCAATTGTTTAATTGTCAATACAACAGCATTGAAAATGTTATCACTGTATCTCTGATTGTAAAACTTCAGCTAGCGCTTTAAAGATTTTAACCTACATACAAGGGAGCTGAAAGTGTCATAGAAATCAGGCTTAAAAACGGTGATTATATTCTCAAATTTTACTGAAAAGGATCACACTGCGAGTAGATCAACGATGTCCATTACGAGTATTTTTTCTAAAACTCGAGCGATTATTTTCAATATGTTATTTCAAAAACGTCATTTTAATCCTTTTGTCCAATATTGTCATGCAATAGGAGATTTTTGACTCATGACACCAATGAACAATTACATAGGGCGTCATAGAGGAGATTCACAAAAGGATAAGTACAATACACAGGTGATAAGAGAATTTGAGTTGGTCATTAGGAAGGGAGAGCTTTTATTGCTAAGCGTTGGGTCATCGACGGACAAACTAGGCACTGTCAGACAATGTGAAAGAGTCAGATATTGGATCATTTCTCGTTTCTGATGGATTGCAGGCCTTCGTCTTCGCTTCGGTTCTTGTCATCCTTGTTTCCTTTAGTAGGATGTCCAACCAGGTCTCTCGAGATCTGGTTTCCCTCAACCAAGCTAAACATGGAGATTTCGTCAATTCATCAGGATTTCTTCTGATCACGTGTCCCAACCACTGCAGTTGTCGACGAGTAATCACAGTAGTTAATGGTACACACTTTCTGTTAACTGCGCGTCTTCTTCACACGACTTCCGTATTTGGTATGTGCCATGTGTAATGGATGTTTAGGATCAGAATCGAGAATAATGATTCAACATCTGACATTTTAAAATTGCCTGACACTCCCTAGTTTGTCTGTCGATAACCCAACGCTTGGTAATAAAGCTCTCCCGTGCTAATGACCAACTCCAATTCCCGCCCACTTGTTTATTGTACTCATCCTTTTGTCGATGTCACTCTATGACGCTCTATCTAATTGCTCATTGGTGTTATGAGTTAAAAAAGAAAAATATATAAATAAGTGAATTTCCTATCGCATGACACTATTTTAACTAGAATGAGTTGATATTATGTCTTTACATTTCTTAAAAGTCGTGAAAGCAATAAATTTATAAGCATATTCACTTTCCACACATGGAAGTCGAAAATTCATAATATTGTTTATATTAAAAACTCTCAGTGAATGATTACAAATTCTACATATTTACAATTATTTGATTATAATTAATCAGAAAGAGCAAAATGTAGTCTGTACATTCTTTAGATGTTGAGAAAACATTCAGTTTATATTCACTTTCCATATATGGAAGTCGAAAATTCAAAAAATCGATTTTTTTTTCCAAAAAGCCCTCAATGAAGGATTTTGTAATTTGCATATTTGAAATCAGTACATAAAACTGTCTTGGAAATCGTTGAGTTTTGTTTATACATTATTCTGAGGGTTGAACCCTCCTCAGAAGCACCGTGACTACGGTGTATCAGCGCATTTCAAATCCATGATTTTCCGCTTGATTTGTTCTGAAAGTGGTAATGTTTCGCAACCATTTAACAGCACTCTCAGAGCGGGGCTGTCGGAAATTCTTAACTTGGCTGTCAGCGACATCTCCTTTGCTGTCCACAAAGTCCATAATCAGTTCAAGGCAGACATAGTGCAAACACATTTTTCCTTGTTTCATTCAGATGATAGCCACCTTGGTATTTGACGGATTAAAGGTCTGCATTTAAAAGCGGAATTAAGCGGCTAAAGATCTGCAATTCGATTTATATTTATTTGAAAATGTTCACTGTTGGTGACTACTTATCAGTAGCGTTATAATATAGTTAGATAGGAGGAGAATTGCCATCTTCTTAAATCTATTATCAATAATGGACGGTAAGATGATGTTGAAGCTGCCTTTGATATTCCATATTACTTGCAGGTGAGCACTGAGATTTCTTTGCTAATACTGGTGAATCGTTTGCTTTTCATTGGCTCTACTTCGTATCCTAAGATTGTAGAATAACAACAACAAATTAAGCATGTCAAGGAACTGATAAAAAGCGGTGTCTGTGCCACAAAGGCCGCTAAAATTGACTAAGTATATTGTGTTGTTGACGACAAGGCGTTGTCGTCACTAAAATGTGACAGTCTACTCATAAATGATGTGATGATTCAAAGCAATTTGAACGCAGTTATGTACGAGTAGCATTAGCACAAATGTAAGCTTATTTCAATGTCAAACATTGTTGCGATACATAATGAAGTAGAAGTTTAGATTAGTGTTAAAAAGTGGATATTTGCCACTGACGATTGGCAACCACCAAGAAAGATCGTAATTCATTTTTCAATAAACTTGCTTGTCATGCTATTCTCATCTAAAATTCCAAACCATGCACAACATTTTGTGAGAGACTGCAAAGATGATTATCAAAGACCGCACTAGCAGCAGCAGTTTCTTATTTTTCTAATCTTCTTTAACAAATTTTATGGAAACAATTATTTCATATTTAACATATTCATTTCTGCACTTCAATATGATTACATCATAGTTTAATATGATGTGAACGCCATAAATTCACAATAGCGATTTCATGCCTAAAGCATAGTTTGTCTGCTTTAATTTCTTTTTTACCTTCATTGTTAGTTATAAGTCAATTAAACTGTATTGTGGTGG
The DNA here is from genome assembly GCA_907163375.1 of Prostheceraeus crozeri. NCBI lineage: Eukaryota > Metazoa > Platyhelminthes > Polycladida > Euryleptidae > Prostheceraeus > Prostheceraeus crozeri. The sequence goes on along the minus strand of CAJQUW010015847.1, from coordinate 454,006 downwards.
ATTATTATATCCACTCTATTTTCCTTAGAAAGTCCGCAGATATTTATTTATTTTAATTTTTTTCTTTTTATTTCTTTTATTTTTTTTATACTCTATTCGGATATTATTTCTTTTAAGCAATGAATCATCTTTCATTTCCAGGTAAAAATCATGGTTTGATATAAAGCTTAAACCAAAACCTCAATTTCATTAAACGAATATGAAACATTACATGAAATACAGATAGTATGCAACTGCATAGTTTTAATGTCCTTCTAATCTCAATTTTTACACCCAAAATTATATTACCTACTCCATAAAAATATGAAGAACTCACATTTGTTATTCTGTAGTATGAAAACAATTAGTTGCAAAGCTGGATCCTGACTTACGACATCCAAATGTAATGGTAGTCGAGATGTACACATTTTTGATTATTCGTGCAGCATCTGTCTAGGCAGATTGAAACCTATGATGTGATTGCTGTTATCCCCAATACAATTTTGTGTAGTCGGCCCCAAATTGCTCCTGCTCCTGTCCTCAATGTTGCATGTAGTTTAGAGACCTGCTGTAGTTTCAGTTTCTATGGTTCTACTTTAACAATATATGCATCTGTTAATGGTCGTCAATTATCATACATTTGATTGTGACTTCGAATATGGTTTCAGTATGATTTTCAATAGCATATTTCTTCTTTTCAGTCAAGGAGAATGACGCTATATATTCGGAAGAAATCTTCGGTGCTGTAGTGTTGGCTATGAAGGTAAATGCGCAAATACTCCAATTTTTAATTCTTTCTGGGGGCTATTGCGACAAAGCTCATGAGTATTTGATTCTCTCATACGGGTTTGGTTGCATAAAGGTATGAGAGATGAGTGGATAGTGATGAGAATCATAGCTTTCGGTTGTATAAAACATTTTGTATGAGTAGAATTTTCGTGGATTTCTCTCCATTCATGGCTCTTTGTGGATGGTGGAGGATGTTGGAAATATTATTCCTATTAGAAATGCGATCTCTCACATCTAGCGATTCATATTTTTACTGTCCGATGTCTTCATTTTATTGAATCAGGTTTAGTGGCTATGAGAGATTGGTCTGTCTGATGCACAGAATCAGATTGTATAAGCGTATCACTTTGCTAGAAGTGCAAACTGATTCAAAACGATGGCACATGCAGGAACTTACTAAGTGAACAAAAAGCAGAGTTAGGAAAAATAACCGTGCGACGCCTGCGGATTGCTCTGAATTCCTTCAAAATCCTCCGATCGCCACGATTCCTTCATATTCGAAGAATTCAGATCATTGCGCAAAAGTTTTCTCGATAATGTTGATCCTTCCGATCATTATTAAAAAAAGTTAGCAGGCGCACGAAAAAACGTTCACAAACTTCTCTGTAGAACTTGACATCGACTGTGTCTCTTTGCTGTGTGATCCGGTTGATAACAGTCACTGAAAGTTCGAACAATTCCGCGTGTTTAATATTGAAATGGCTGCTCATTGTTCGATTTCTATGGTATTATGTCAGCAGATTGTGCCATTTCATTAAAGTTGTATGTTCCAATGTTTCCTTTCTAGTCAAGCAGAAGAAGAGACGACCTGTCTAAGGCCTCAGCCACACTGCGAGCTTTTCCAAGCGTTTCCGAGCAAAGCGTTTTGCAGCAAATATAAAGTCATCATTGCAGCAGTTGTAGACTGCCACACTGCGAGCAAAGCAAACCAGAGCGATTGATAGCTGGCGGATATACGTTTGCTCGGGACGCTCGTGTTTGCTTTGCTTTCAGTGTGGCTGAGGCCTAATTCGGTGGTCCGATCATTGCATCTAAACGGAAATTATGGATACGATAGCGTGGATGAAGCAAACAATCCAATGTTGACAGTGTTGTTTTATACAGTCTCACACGATGGTCAGTCGATAACTCCTCAACTAACAAACAGATTATTCATTCTTTCATAACAAAGAAGTTTCTTCATTTCGCGATTGCTATAAATAACCCCCTAATCTTAGATAATGCCGGGGCGATTGCAAGACAAGGTCAGACAGTTGCCAATATTAGTAGTTTCAGATCGATCACTAATGCTTATGAGTTCCAAAATAACCTTATGCAACCGAGACACTCATCTCTGGTCCACCATCCAATATCCACTCATCTCTCATACACTCATGAACTTTAAAGAAATAATCTCCTGCTACATGGTTGTAGTAAGCATTCGCTTATAAATCCATCTCGCAACTTCAATATTGTTTTTGCAGATTTGTGACTTAGATCTTTATGCTTATCGCAGTAACTACATAATGTCGTAGCGATCATAGTCGTACACTTGGATGCATGGTGTACCCGCACACATGTGTCGAAATTTCAGACGTTTCCTGACAATAAACTTTTTGTCATATTAGTACCGCACAGTTAATTGATTGAGTCGGTATTGAAGCATTATAATTTCCTCAAATGATTGGCATAAAGGCCATAAGCAACAATAAAAGCATTCCTTATTTTTTTAATTTGCTTAGTGGTCATGCGACTTTTATCCAGTTGACTAAAGCATCCATAAAAATCATGTAACCAACGTGCTGCTTTCGTTTCAGAAGAGTGTAGACTTTACAATGTTGCTTCTGCATAGTATGTCAGATTGAAATAGCAGTAGAATGGGCGCAAATTATTGTAATGACAGCATCATGATGCGACATTTCCACTATGCTGTCTCACTCATGGTATTATGAATTTGGCTTGACAACTTTTAACTTTGACTTTACATTTCTATGCAATTATGCTGTATAAAAGTCGAAGTGAAAACGTATCCTATTTCAAAATATGCTCGATCAATTTAGGTAGATAGAAGCATGACTGAAACGCAGGTGAACTGAAATGAAACGTAGAATGATCCACTCGTTGGGAGATGGAGCTTTAGATGTTCGTCAACCTTAATGATCAAATACACGTATGACATTTGTGGAAAAGGATTGTGCATAAAACGCTTTATTATTTGCTTGATACTAAGTTGTACACGACTACTTGCTTCATAGCAGCACGCTTACCAGACATCCGAAATCAGCTTTATTTGATTTTGCTCATCTGAGTGTCATTTACATTCGGTAGTCAAATAAATTCTTAAGGCTGTTACAGTGAAACGAACTTGATATTATGGTCATCATCATAGAGTAGGGATCTATAGGTAGAGTGTCGACTCAAAAAAGTGTCTGTATAAAATGAAAATTTTTGTATCAAAAGATTCAGTTTTTTGCGGAGATTGCGTTCCCGTGGTCCAAAAAATTATTTGAGCACTTTTGAAAAAAGTCAAAATTTGCCAATTTATATACTACCGAGATGACTCTCCTAAATAAGTAGTATGAAACCAGTTGGATATCAGAAGAAATGAATATTTGCAAATCAGCATCCTAACTAAGCGGAAATTAAGCTGATTATCAAGGGAATTTCATGAATTGTAGTATAATGAAAGTCTTCATGAAAAAGTCACGCTATTATTCGTGCTTTCTTGGCTGAAATTTCAAGTTTTTAATTCAATTTTCACCGGCATGATTTTATGATTCACTAGATTCATGTCTCATTTCTTGAATCTGAATAGTGATGTAGACCCATTTACATCTTTCAAAGTTAAATGAAATCATTGTCTTTGATCATGTGATTTTGCTCTGCCAGTTGCAGGTTGCGTGATACGCTCGTATGATCACATTCAAGAAAATTCTCTTGAGGTTGAGCATGAAACTAATAGGAACCCATCGAATTGCTAATTTAACAAACATTAAATCTCCAAGGCTGCCATGACACTGAGAATCTATAAAATACCATCATTCCTTCTGCATTACAATCATGATCACTCAATTCCGTTGTAATTTCTGCAAAACTGCAAAACCTTGCATATCTCACATTTGGTGACAATACCACCTGTATCTCCCTTGAGTTCATTTAATAAAATGGAAAGTGTATACACATAGGGGATTTAATAAATGCGGAGTTACCACTCCACCTAATATAACTACTCTATGGTCATCATAAAACTGACATTCTCATAGCAACCGAAGTAGATGAATATTGTGGCCAGTGACGATATCCTGATATACAATAGAATATCATTTCACCAGAAGTTAAAAAGTTCTGTTAAACTAATCCCTTAAATTTAATAATTTAAATTAATACGTAAATGACATTATTAAATGGGTGGTAAGTCTGGATCTCGCTCATTTATTCATGGAAAGGATGGATTTCATAGTTATGTTTATTTGTAAAATTTAATGATAGATAACGTCACAACAATCATTTTTGTCGCTGTTTCAGCATCACTTGGCGAGTGTTCAGATCCAGCAAGCGGCGGCCGCACTTCTCATGGCATGTTCCTCCAACAGTGCCGGAACTGTAGGAATAGGGCAAGTAGGAGGCATCCAGTGCTTGTTGGAGGCAATGAGAACGCATCATGACAGCATAGAGCTGGTGTCAACGTGCTGTAATGCTTTGTGGAGTTTATGTGTTGATGGTAAGTCGGTCTCTTTGAATCTGGAAGCCATAAATTCTCGTAAACAATAAGAAATTACAGATTGTGTAATGGGTACCAGTTGACAGTTGCAATTAATGACAAATCAATTAATTCAATCTTTCAAAAGAGGGACAACGACTGCATTATTCATAGACGATTAGTTAGTTATATCACGACAAAGTGAAATGCAAACTGAAAACCTCTTGACACAGAAAATGTGCTTGAGGATTTAGTTTTTAAGACAAATTTCATATTTTTGCAAGGAGGATCTTGATTACATTTGAAAAGTAATTGTAGAATTGAATTCTAATTTAAAAATATTTCAAAACATGTTTATCTCATAATTCGCATTTAAAATTATCCTCGAGTTTATTTCGGCTTCAGGGCCTTTTGACGATTTATAAAAAGAACAAATTTTTCAGCTATAAAATAATTTATTTTTTCAATTTGGCATATCGTATATTAACATATATTTTTAAGAAAATTATGAATATCTACCCCATGATGTTTTCAAATGTTAGGCAAATTATAGTGTCGCTTATTATGATTATTAAGCTAGTATATTACACGTATATAGTTTTGTGATATCATAATGTAAATTATATCATAATGTAAATTTTTAATGAAAATAGAATTGTTGAAAAAAAGCATGAATGCAAATTATTACAGATACATTGGAGTGCAATTTTTAATTTTCACTTATTTGAGGCCTAGCTCGCGCTGCTGAATGTTTATGAAATTATAATTCACTCCTGCGATTAATTTTCAATTAGGTGAGGATTTAGTTTTTGTAGTTTAGTCATAAGGTTTACTTGTCACATAGTTGGCGGCCACAGCTGAAGGCCCGACCAAAAGCTTTGCAAGGTTAACGCATATGAAGATGGAAATATACATTCATCTAAAGCAATTAAAAATGACTTATGATGATGCCTTTCACAAGAAAAAAATTCAAAAGGATGCAACCATGTTGGTCCCTTCGTTAGTATCAGATACAGTTGCCAATAGCAAACGGCAGTGTTTTTTCACCTTCATTAACTTAGAATTTTTTTAACACAAATTTTTGCATGTGTCATAGCGGCCTACAATATTTTGTGTAATTTCGGAGTGGGAAATACTTACCTCAAAGCAAACTATAAATTGCGCTTAATGTGCAAGCACTCAATATAATTGGGATTGAAATGTTTTATGAAGGAACTACCTAGTTCAGTGTTTCTTAACAATCGAAACATACGCAGTTTGAAACTTCTTGGATGAGGCATACATAACGAATTTTTCAGGACTACTGAAAGCTATCTTCTATGTGTAAATAAATGTTACATTCTTCTTATTATTTTATTTTCTTTGAATGAAATGGAACGTGAGGCACATCTAATGATCAGCATATGTTGCGACCTACCCACTTTGTTTTAAGTCCCTTGCTGCTGGTACCGGAGCATGGACGCTGTTGCGATGACCCATTCCCACTTCATTCGATCGAGAATAGTGTCTTCCAAGTCTTCATAGGATGTGACACACAGGCTTGTAAAGTCTCATTAGGTTTTCGTGTTGTTCGGCGGCCATCGACCGACAAGTATTGCACTTCACCGATGATGTCAGCTGTGAGCTTTTTCATACAGCCGAAACAGCATGGACGTCCATGCTGTGGACCGGCCGGAAGTTCCGGCAAGCTACAACATCCCGTTACTTCTTAGCTTGAAACTTAATCTTTCAACGTGACGCTTGCCATGTGCCTCATCATTCTTTTCTGATTTCAGGCTTAGTGGCCACGTTTCTCCGCAATGTGAGGACCAATATATATTTTTGTATATAATAGGATTGCGATATTATAATATGATATTTATGTATATACACGTGTACTTCATGTTAGAATAAAAACAATGATTTTAATAAGCTTTTCAAAGATTGTTTTATATTGCTTTAATTCTTAAAACACGTATTTTCCTACTCCGACATACATTCCACTATTCTTCCGACGATATAACCCCAGTAAATCAATCTTATGACAAATGAACTTTCGCAAAGTGCTAGAAATAAAGCAAATAGAGTTTAATCTACAACCGCAGGCAATGATAATCTAATCTTTCATGGTACAGTTTGTGAGAAATTTCGGTGCTGTGGTTGATTATATCACTAGCATCACCATGACGGCTGAGAAGAAAAAACGCAAGACGTTCGCAAGATTGATGAAATTACAAACTCATCACGTGATGAAATTAGATTGTGTTGAGTAATGTTATTGTGTGGAATGAATATCCTTTAACTCTCAAGAGCTGCTTTATTGTAATTTTATCTATCCGTTACGGTTGTTTTGTTAACTTATGTTCTATTTGTCGACATACAGGCAATATAGTCCGTCATTATCACTTTGTCTATTCTATCTTTATCTCTAGTCATAGATGTATATTGTTCATTTCCTTTTGTCTTCTCTTTTCATTAATTTTTATCTGGCTTATTCATGCCGTCAAAGATGAACATGTGTATTAAAATGAATTGAAAAGGGAATGATATGCAATCTGAAATAAATTATAACATGCCACTTTCAGTGATAATAGTAAACTTGATGCCATTAGCAAGCATTCCAACCAGTGTATTCGAACGAGGCCATTTTTCCAGTTCACGCAGTTCACATTTTAATTTTGCGCAAAGCCGTTCAGTTAATTGAAAAATGTCAGTTCGCTGAGTTCCATCGGATGATCAAGGAAGACCTGTGGCTTTAATAAAAATGAAGCTTTGATGCTTCTTGCCCACGCACTGAGAGCCATCCTTTGACTGGCAGCTGGAAAATTGTGCGTTTTTCCGCAGCTGACAGCACCAGGAATAATTGCATGCAGACCGGGGTTTGATCATGTAAACCTGTGGTCTGATATGCGACGCAACCGTATTGCGAAAGATTGAAGTAAATTTGGTTTTTGATTTTTGATCACATTAACCAGCTGATTGCATTAAGCAGTGGTAACATCAAAAGACTTCATTGTGCCAAATTGATTATTACGCTTTCGATTAGTCCTATATCGATATTTACCTATATACATTAATTTGGCATATTGTAGCTCAGTAGGTTGCATATGTAGGTCATACATGTATAATGCGTAACATGTTTGAATCTAGCTGGCATTGCCTGGTTTATTTCTCGCATACAAGTTTTGGATTTCAATAAGGACAGTCAGAGAATCATGTAAGAACTTAGCAATTCATGAATGACATAATAGTCCGGCAGCCAGAATAAGTTTCTGCAGGGAACGATGCCGAAAATGAGACTTTCACAGAATGATGTACACCCTATGCCTACTACGAATTCGCGCGTCTGCCGAGTTCTAGTGAGTTCCTCTACTTGTCAGACACGATCAAAGAAAAACACATGTTAATCCAATGGGAGGCAGATTGCAGTTTTTGGTCAAAATGAAATTTTCTATGTTTTTGCTTATTACGGTAAAAATGCGCAGTCGAGAGCCTTAATTTTTGACATGGAATGTCTTCAGGTCATATCTTTTCAGGTTCATGAACATTTATCTATGAAAAAACATGCATTCAGATTTGACAAGTCTCCTGCTGTCGGCAAGCATCAATATGTTGGCCCACTTTATCTACATCGAACCACATTATCGCATACATTACCGATCAGAAGCATGATAATATCCGTTACACATGACAGGAAATGACCTGAAGACATTCCATATCAAAAACTATGGCTCTAGACCTTGTACGTTTTAATTGATAAGAGAAAACACAGAAATTTCAATTTTGACAAAAACTGCAATCTGCCTCCCATTGAATTAACATGTGTTTTTCTTTGATTGTGTCTGACAAGTAAAGGAACTCACTAGAACTCGGCAGACGCACGAATTCATAGTAGGCATAGGGTGTACATCATTCTGTGAAAGTCTCATTTTCGGCATCGTTCCCTGCAGAAACTCGCTCTGGCTGCCGGACTATAACGCAGAAGTCAGCGACAAAGTGAAATCATGACAGACAAAGAGACTTTCAATTATGACATTGCGATATCTTGGACAAACGCACTGCATTCAAGAGTGACAATAGGATTTCATGAGGGACCTGGTAAGATGCAGCAACCCTACTGTAGCAAGTACTCTATCGGCCAAATCACAGAATTAGATTGTTCAAGCGTATCACTTTGCTAAAAGTGCAAACTGATTCAAAATGATGGCACATGCAGAAACTTACTAAGTGGACAAAAAGAAATTATTAATACCTTGCAGAGATAGGAAAAATAGCCGTGCGACGCCTGCGGATTGCTATGAATTCCTTCAAAATGCTCCGATCGCCACGATTCCTTCATATTCGAAGAATTCAGATCATTGCGCAAAAGTTTCCTCGATAATGTTGAGCCCTTTGATCATTATTTAAAAAGTTAGCAGGCGCACGAAAAAACGTTCACAAACTTCTCTGTAGAACTTGACATCGACTGTGTCTCTTTGCTGTGTGATCCGGTTGATAACAGTCACTGAAAGTTCGAACAATTCCGCGTGTTTAATATTGAAATGGCTGCTCATTGTTCGATTTCTATGGTATTATGTCAGCAGATTGTGCCATTTCATTAAAGTTGTATGTTCCAATGTTTCCTTTCTAGTCAAACAGAAGAAGAGACGACCTGTCTAATTCTGTGGGTCATACAGTGCATATTAGTCTTTTGAGACAAACATCGGCTGCTTTGCTCATCACAGGACTTTCTTGCCATTAGAAACTGATTATGCTTCATGAGCGAAATTCATCATTTTAGAAATGGTATAAATGCTGATCTTGGACAAATGCTATACAATCCCTTTTGAATTCCGTTTTTCTTTGCTTGAAGTCACAATGTCACTTATGAGATCCAGTGTCATTATTGAAATCACTGGTTCATTAACAAATAGTCCGGCAGCCAGAACGAGTACTAAGGCTACAGTCATAATTTTTGACATGGAATGTCTTCAGGTCATTTCCTACGATGTGCACGTGATATTATGAAGCTTCTGATCGACAATGTATGTGAGAATGTGGTTGAATGTGGATAAAGTTACTCAAAATGTTTGTGTTTGCCGACATCAAGAGGCTCGCCAAATCTAATTGTGTCTAGCTTCATAGACAGGGCTGCATGAAAATGAAAGGAAATGACCTGAAGACATTCCATGTCAAAAATTTTGACTGCAGCCTTAGTACTTATCGCTTAATTGGGGAAAACATACAAAATTTCATTTTAGCCAAAAACTGCAATCTGCGTCCCATTGGATTTACATGTGCTTTTCTTTGATGTTGTCTGACAAGAAGAGGAACTCACTAGAACTCGGCAGACGTGCCGATTCGAAGTAGGCATAGGATGTACATCATTCTCTGAAAGTCTCACTTTCGGCCTCGTTCCCTGCAGAAACTCGTTCTGGCTGCCGGACTAAAAGCTTAGATGTCACTCTTGAAGTCCAAAACCTGTAGTTAGGACGAACTGTTTCATACAGTATGGAAATAGTTCTGTTTTTCGGCGTATATGTCCCAAATTTCGGCCCATATCTCATTTCCTCAAGCCTCAAGCACACTAACTAAAAATGCAAAAATGATGTTATTTCAAACAATAATTCAAATTATTACGTCCTTACAAAACAAATAGATCAATGTTCAAAGATTCCATTCCTTCGAATAACATCGCGTGTCGACTAATTTCACAACTTACTTCACACCCGTGGGTCCAGCTTCCTTCAGTCGTTTCAAGCGCCCTTTAATCCAACAATTGTTTCTTCAAACATTTCTTCATCATTAAGTAATAATCTTCAATCTTTTCTAATCTACGAACATACTCTTTCTTCAGTATATCAGATGGGATCCTTTTGTTGGTAGAAAGACTGGTCACGATGGGAGTCCGGATCATTCCTCTGTACCTACACCATAGCATCTCAGAAGTAGCACGATTATTGAACCTTGTGCAGGGTGACTACATTTACTGTAAGTCAATCATTTCTCAGGCGACGGGCAATATCAGCACACTGGGGACAGCGGAAATTCGTTGCTCCTTGGAAGGATCACAATTGAGAGCACTTTATATAACACCACAATTTGCAGAAAACACAGAAGTTAGATTTTCCGCCGACTATCTCACTGCAGCAACCACAGGGCCACTCTTACCAGACTTGGTGGGTTCTTTAAACATCCCAGTTGCCAACTTCGATTTCGTCCTAACCAAAATGCTCTCAATCATTTTTTCTTCCATTATCCTTAAAGCTCTATAAATGTCATTTTCCTTATTAAAAAACATATTCATGCATTCTTGCTTGGAGGTCGCCGTTAAGACGAGGTCATCTGCATACAAAACCTCCCATGGGCCAGATGCCCTACATTCCTTCGATGCTTCCTTCATCACTGTAATGAACAGAAAAGGTGATCATCCTTTGCCAGTTTGATCATTTGCTTGAAGAAAGACTCCTCATTTGCATTTACATTTTAATGTTCATAGTCTTGAGAGACCGAATATTTATCTAACCAAAATATCTAGGTTTTGTTTATATAATCATGCTCTGTTTTCATTTTACTTTCTAATTTTAGATCGAAATGCTCAGATTGCAACGACTGAACAAGCCATGAATACTGTCTGCGATACAATCCGAAAACACCCTACGTGTGCTGAGGTATTAGAAAATGCAATTGCAGTTCTGTTATCTCTATCGATGGAAGATGACAACATTGACCGAGCAGAGGATTTGGAAGTGATTTACCTTATTCTTTTGTCCATGAAAGCCCACATAGGTCAACCCAAACTCGTCAAGAATGCATGCATGACGTTAGCTAGTTTCGTGGAAGCTGATGGTAAGTGATATAAGCAGTGTTATGAACATTTTACTCATTTTTTAGCCAACACTGTATTGTAAGATAATGAACATAAAATCAGACCAACAAGCTCTTTAGTGCGAATGACGTACCATCCTTAGCTGTGACAACTGACAAGTGACATGGAAAATAAGCACTACAGTTAATTGGAAATTTTTATCCTAGTTTAAAAAAGACAATTTTAAAATTTAGGCGATTGAAAAACGACTTCTCAAAACCTGTCATGAAAATGAACTTCTTGAAGGTGAAAGCGCACAATATTTTGCAAGAACCTTGAAAATATGCTCACTTAAAGTTCCGGATGCCTAGGTCAAAAAAGATTAGTTTGAAAGCGTCAACAGTAATAATGCGACAAGGTCCCAACTCCCCACTATTCGGTATGCTAAGGCTTAAAGACCCATTCCTCTGACGACTTCAATGCCAATCGTAGAACTCATATTCTTCTAAATGGAAAATATACATCGAAATTTAGCTAAGTGTTAACAATTGATTGCTTCAAAATATTTGGCAGCGCAAATGATTATACGTTTGAACAGAAAAAAGCCATTATTTTTAAGATTTATTACTTAACCCGACTTACATCAGGGGGTTGGACTTGTCCCCTACGTTCACAATCGAACGAAATATCTGCGTCGTTCTTCCGTCTGTGACATTTTCTAACTTATTTTGAGCTACTCCGAATGATATATAGTAATTAGTTTCATCATTGAAGTTATGGTCATCATTTCAATAGCTGCATTTAATAAGCTATGTTCGAAACTTCATGTTTTTCAACATTCACATCCTACAAGTTTTATTTAAGTGATGTTTAATGCAATGACCATGATATATTAAAGTACTACTAGATAAATAGAGCTTCGTATATGACATTTATGCGAACTACTTATACTCTATCTTGACTCTACTCATAGAATCCCCTTTGTCTATGACTCCTTTATACTCATACTACCTATAAAAGTCACAAGTAATGATGATAGTTGTACTTCGTGGGGTCTTAAAAATCAAATTCAAATTATTTTCTAGTATTCATGACTTAAGAACTCATTTCTGATAAATATTGCTCAATTTGTTGTACTTGATGTATTTCTGAAAGATAAATGATGAATAAGAGTGCATGAAGATCAATCCTTACTACTCAACAGCTACGGTACTTTGGAATTTAACAAAATTGCGCATTTTTGCTTCAAAATGCTATCTTAGGTTACTTGATCAGCACAAAATACAAAAGGATTGTCTCCAAGTGAAAGACCATATGAAGACAATGTTCATGCCATGTACATATGTAGCAATAGCCGGTTAAGCTGATGATACTAAATTTGTAACTCATGATTACTTTATCAAAAAATGTTCATGTTGTCTAGCATTATGCTTAATTTGTATTAGTACTATATGCTGTGCGTATGATTTAAAGTTATCTATTGATTATGCTCCGGGTAATCACCCTAGGCCTATTCAAAACGAGCATTTTGTGGTTATTGGTAAATATATAATAATATGACACTCAGAGAGGGGGCTTGTGAAGGCATAATACACGTATGATATTGTTCAACAGTCTAGGTCCGCCGCTTCTAATTGCACACCTACGTCCGGAGGTGCGACTAGTATTTGAGGGTGTCTATTAGAAATAATGCATTTTTGCTGACGATTCGAAACATCAGGTCATGAGGAATTCATTTGCATTGTTTAAACTTTGACAGTGAACGAATTTTCATACACATGCTAATATTTATTTACTTAGAGATACATGGATTTTGGATTAAAATTTTCGTGTTCTAAGTTGTCAGAATTTCGAAGAATTGCAATAGATATAAGTTATTTTTTGAATACATCATAAAACTCATTTTCATACATGTGCCTTGTCTTATTTCATTTTCACAAATAATTGTATTCATCATCGTCTACTATTAGAGCACCATCAACCGTTTATGCAGTAATAAAAGGTAAAATATGTTTCTTGTGTCACTGACATGTGTCAATGTGTACAGTAATTCAACTTACACGACTGCCACTGTTTCTGTTTTTCACTCAGTATTCACGTTTTCAGAGAAAATACCCATACTTCACAAAATGTGTTTATGCAAAGACATTGTAATAGATTGTATCCTATGCTGCGCAAAAAAATAATCTTGAGATGAGATCTTAACTTATAATATCAAAAAAATTATAGAATGCGCTTTGTTTTTAATTTATACCAGAAAGTATTTTTCAAAATTGTTCAAAGATAAACATAAACACTCAGCCTTTTCATTTCTATGATCTGAGCTAATGTCTAAAGTAAGCGAATAAATCACTTTCGAAAACAGATTGTTGGATTTGTATGTAAACAGTTTACTGATTTCCATACTTTCTCAGCCACTAGAATCATTGAAAATCCTGATAATGTGATGAAAAATTCACCTTACATCATTTCGGTGTCTGTGCAAAAGCTGTATCCAAGCTCAATGTATATTGATTGTCGATATTTTCATCACATATTACGCACAAATATGTATTTGAATCATTTTCTTTGAAAATATTATCGAAAATGTCTGCGGTTGTCCTTAGATCAATTCACTTGTGTTATAAATGTCATCGCTTATAAATCAAACTACCAATCACTTCCATAGTAATCAAAAGTAAATTAATTTTTCTCTCAACTGTAGAAGAATGCGCTTTAATGATGATTGACAGTCATCCGAAGAATGATGAGAAAACACATTTGTACGGAATGCAACTCCTGATGGAAGCGTATGGAATTCATCATGACAATGTCGACGTTGTTGAGGCCATTTCTTCCGTGATGACAGAAATTGTGTCCTATGGTAAGTTAACTTGGGCGGTGCGATTATGTAACTAATAATTTGCAATAGCTCATTTGTTATGCATGCCTTTCACTACCGGCATTTAGATTTTTGATAGCTGATGTACAAAATGATTTACTTTCTATCTCGGCTGTTTGTCTTTGTTTGTAAACATATACTCAAGATGTTGTGTGCTCAAGATATGATTATATCGTGTCGAGATTAAGTCCTCGTTTAAGAATGTCCAGGCCTATGTATTTTGACGTGTTCCATGTGTGCCATCTTACATTTCAGTGCAATTCTGAAAATCATGGTGTTGCGTTTAATGTCTAAGTTGCCTGATATTGAAGACATGACGAGAATCAGAAAAATGCTGTTCAAATCCAATTCGTAGTGTCGATGTTAGTCTAGAAAATCAAAGTCTGTGACCGATTACACTGATCGACGTAATGTACTACATAAGTGTCTCAGACGCAAAGTGGAGTTTAAATATTTGATCTAAAGTCGGAGAATGTGATAGAGATAATTCGTGAGTCTATTATGGAGTTATAGACCCTCTGCCCCACCTACTTGTATCAGGTGCAATAAGAAACGGAGGTTCGGTCCCAATCGCGTCCTTAATACTGTGTAGATTAAAGCAGCACAGTTGCTTGCATGGTTTCTATGTCAGCCATTTCGTGATGGCTTCGTTTCTGCAGGTGTAAGTCCATTGTAATGGATCGTCTTTATTTTCCTAAGTTATTTGACTTTGTTGTTGCATTAAGATCTGATTTAAGATTATATAGTGATAGGTTATTTGAGCATTAAGCCACTGCGCATACTAACAGATATGATCTCTTGCTTCTATTATTGAAAAAAGAGATTATAGGATGATGCTGTGCAGTTAATACAAAGTGGCATATAGTTAACATTTTTTTGTCAACATGATAATTATTGATCCGTTTTACCCGTGAAATGGTTTTTTTCATGACCAGATTCTTTTATAATGAGTAATCAGATAAATTACAGTCTAGATGCCGTAAAAACATTCCAGGAAAATGTTTTATCTGTATAACATCTTCAAATGTTCTCCAAAATTCGTTTCTTCAGATATCAGTGGCATAGCGGATTATTATTACATATTTTACAAAATCATATTTCTGCCTCATTTTGACTGATATTGAATATCACAGAGCAACAAAAAATGAGTAACATGCGGCTGATGAAAAATATATAGATCTCCTTCAAAAGAATGGCCATGAAATTGATACTTTAAGTGGTCAAATCAGGCATTCGTACAAGTATGCGAGTAATTTTCAATATTTTTAAAGGCCATTGAAGTCCTTTAAGTTGCGTGATTAACACAATTCTGCCTGTGAACAAAGCGACTGAGACCAAATTCCCCAGTCGCTTTCGCGGTGGTGGAAGGTGCATCATGATATTTCCCTAAAACCAAGGAAATTGATGCAATACATTTAAGTATGAGCTTTGAAAAAATAAAAATGTTCAATAAACTCTCACATGTACTTCAAATACCAACGAAAATACCATGATATTTTTTGCTGTCAAAGTGAATTTCCTTCGCCCGCTTCTCTATTCGTTGAGGATTGTGACATGGATAGGTAAAAAATCGCAAATGATCTGGACAATCAGACTCTGAAGTGCAAGGTTTCATGATGTCAGGTGGGCAATTTTCAAAGGAAAATGTTTCAGCGAATTTAGTCATCCTTGTCTCTATGTTCAAGTCACATACTCGTAGTCGATAATCCTAAGTTGTGTGCATTCGCCAGCTTTCATGAAAAGGAAAGGTTTGCAATTTCTGAAATGTAGCCAATCTGCAATCTGCCTTACTGCCAGCATATCTGTGTGCCAGTGTAGCATAGAACGTTGAGCTTGCTGTAGTTGAGACAAATGCGTCTCATATTTCTTAAGCACATCTTTCAGAAGTTTCGATCATGAAAGTACTAATTCAATACCAAAAACATAGACATCAAAAATCTGACGACGAAATAATCGAGCCAATAATCATGCAGTCCATCCACGACTTGTTGGAGAGGCGAATGCGAAGGTTTAGAATTTGAAAAATCGAGCAGAAGATTGAGAAATTAATGAGCAGCTGTCAGCAAGTGCGCACGTATATGTAGTATGGTATAAACATGCAACTTAGGGAACTTGCAAAAAATTGTATCATGAAGCATGGCCTTTGCGGTTTCTATATTTCCGACATCTAAAAGGCTTTTGAGGATTCCGAATCATTTAATTGGTTGTTTTATCGAATTAAAGCGATGCTAAATGCTGGAATACAAGGCAAAACAATCAATAAATACAAAAAGGCTTTTTTAAAAACCAAGTCAGCTCCTGTCAATTAATGTTTTACATAAAAAATGCTTTGACAATCTGACCGTTTTTGATTGGTAAATTCAAAACTAATATAATGACAAAAGTTATATTTCGACTATGGACTTTGTGAAATGTCAGCTTTGACTGATGAATTTCTGCGAATAGAATGTTAATATTCTTTATGCTAAAGGAAATCCCTGAGGCCCGATGTAGGCAAGAGAAACAAATTCAGCATTCTGAGCCATGGAATTCTAGATAATAACACCTAGAATGCACACTCTTTTCCCCAATACGGTGCGAGGCCATTCATTCTCGACGCCTAGCGTCGTTAATTTCATCTTAACGGCAGCGCATGAATGAGACAACTACACTGTACTGTTGAAGGTGGATTTATAATTCACAACTGATATCATTTGATCGTTTTATATGCATCTGATTGACGTGGTTTGTATTCTTTGACACAAGAACAGAAGACGTTTTTAATCAATCATGTATTCTTCTAGCGCCCAGAAAACTTTGAAGCCTTAGCTTTTGTTTTTGCCTTTTCGTTTGTTTTGGAGTGGCGCTTCGTGTAATTTTTTACAAAGCAGTTATATAGACGATGTGTCATTTCATGAACATGGTCATGTCCTGCGGTACACATTGTGCGGCCAAAAGAGTCTGGGTAATGCTCAAAAAACAAATTTTCGACAATCATATGAAAAAGTTGTCGAAATAGTTGCCACCGTTTCCTATCGGCCCCTGACCGCACAGCCAGGCGTAGGGAAATGCGGAGTGTCCATTCCAGGTGTTGTTATCTAGAATTCCATGTCTGAGCGCTCCGAAAGTGCTCAGAATAACTGACTTTGCTTTTCTTGTCTACATCGGCCTTCATGGATTTCCTCTAACATAAACAATGCACCATGTCAGTCCCATATTTTCAAGAGTGCTGGTACAGTGCATCTTCGATTATCCCGACGTAATTTCAGAATCCGTTCGATTCTCCGTGATTCCATCAAAACATGCACATGTATGTACTCGTACATACATGGAATCGAATGTTCATTTTAGCATTGCTCTCCTCTTTAGGTAGTACATACACGAAGTACTCTCGCTTTACTTGCATCTCATTGGTTAAATGTACGGTTCTATCCGTTCTCTAAGCCAAATAATAGGCAAGCAGTTAAATGATTGGAGCATTACTAAGTAGGCTATGCATGTTAGTCAAAGCTGGGATACAGCTTTGATAAATCACTTTCAATTCATTGTCTCGGTTCACGGTCATTGTTTGTGTACGTGCATGTAATGTATGTGCTTTAATAGGAATGCCAGTGAATAAATGGCAAACATGTACAATTGATGCTCATAATTTCATTAAACAGTCGAAGAATCGGAAGCAAATATATTATGCATTCTAGGTAGGTATGCAAAATGGATATATATACATACAAATTATATAGATATATGTAGATGTGAGAAAAACAATAATTTGTCGTTAGTCTCTCCCCAATACTTTTTTCCAATATACGAGTGTTTTGAATAAAAAGGCAGATGTTATGCGCCAGACGTTTCGCGTACCAGCCGCTTTCTCAATGGCAAAAATCTATTAAAATTTTACAAATCGAGTTTATATAAGAATTGCTAAAAGCATGATGCCAGTTCGTGACGATGATTTAGAGCCGGCTTCATTTGTGCAATCAATTGTGATTCGCTGATGCTGGTTTTGACAGGGCAATCTAAAATTCGCACTATGCTGACGTCAAAGTCTTCAATATTGTTCGCGGCACATTTCAAGCAGTGATCAGCCAAAGCTGATCCATTCACGATGCTTCTGCGAGTGCCTTGGCTGATCACTGCTTGAAATGTGCCGCGAACAATATTGAAGATTTTGACGTCAGCATAGTGCGAATTTTAGATTGCCCTGTCAAAACCAGCATCAGCGAATCACAATTGATTGCACAAATGAAGCCGGCTCTAAATCGTCGTCACGAACTGGCATCATGCTTTTAGCAATTCTTATATAAACTCGATTTGTAAAATTTTAATAGATTTTTGCCATTGAGAAAGCGGCTGGTACGCGAAACGTCTGGCGCATAACATCTGCCTTTTTATTCAAAACACTCGTATATTGGAAAAAAGTATTGGGGAGAGACTAACGACAAATTATTGTTTTTCTATATTATTATGAACCTCCCGACGAAATCCATCAACTAGATATATGTAGATCATATTCTAGGGGTTTTTGGTATGTAATTAAATGTCTTTGACTAAGCGCACAAGCTTTTGTTAATATGGGATTTGAAAATTCGCTTATCGGGATATTTGACTGACCTATTGGGTTTTGACCATTCGGATAATCGAAGATGCACTGTATTGCATTGTGGCTATACGCGGTTATCATTACGATTATTTTAAAATGTTTATTTGTATGCATTAATTAATGCTGCTTGGAGACCAAGATGAGAGGTTTCATGAAAGTTATGTGGGCTTACTTCAGCACCTATTGATGCTGGTAAAACTGAGCCTTAGTTATGAATGCTGTCTTTCTTTTTCTATCCATGTAATATTTCATTCGAACAGAGGATGTTGCTGATGCTCTCGTAATCAACGACAATACGGTGGAGGAAGTCCGAAGTATGAGGCGAAAATATCTTAATAATAAGGTATCGAATTGCAGGCTCTTATCATCTGCCAGCTGTAGATTTCACGTTAATATCGTCTTATCAATTATGTTAGACGCGGTTTTCCACAAATGAATTTTCATACACATTATTTTTGCATGTCTGCGTGTGGTCTTATCCCTAATTCTGCTTTTCAGATTAAGATGTATTGTCAATTTCGTCAAAGTGTTGATTGATTAATTTCTGTTTTCCATCGCATGTTTTGAAGTTCAAACTTCGTTTTATAAATGTTCAATCATTTAAGTCATTTGCGTGTACTTAACAATAGCATGTAGACAAGGATTTAAGAAAATTCGAAAAGTAGAACAGTTTCTGTGTAATGAATATATTTTTAATCGATGGACTCCACTTGTATAATTACTCAAGTAGATGCCAACTTCGTTATCTCCTTACATTAGACATCATATTGCTATTGGTTCCTCAAGAAATTTTTACCTGAAGATAGTTGACGGATGTTAACTGAAATTAATTGTAAAATATAACGAAAAAGAAAGTAAAATCACTATCTTTCAATATTGGCTCTTTCAAATTCCATTCAAAACATGACAAATGGGCAAGACAATATATTTAAAATGCATTTGCTTACTCTGCATACGTCGAACACTTCCAACATAATTAAATCAACAGTAAATTTTCATTTAAGTGTAGTCTGCATGCAGTCTAGAATGTATGTCAAACATATCGATATGCGATGTACTTGGAAATCACATTATTATTTCAATTTCGCATTCATGTAATGTCACCAGGTGTAGCTTCCCGAGGAAGTCTTTTGATTTTCAGTGGTAGGGACTGGAGGCGTGCAGTCGTCAAAAAATGAATCAATCCGACTCGCAGAATATAGAAGGAGAACCTGAACTAACCCGAAACTGAAATTGTTCAATAGCGACCTAAGCCCGACATCATTGCTCTATTAAATCACAGATGACCCTTTATTGAATCACATTTTTTGTCACAATAATCAGTTAGCCGTATACATTTAATGCTGGTTAAATGTGCGCTTTTCTGAAAGTCTACAGGAAAGTTAAAACGCCAATGTATGATTCCATTTAATTATCGTGGTATTCGGCGACAAGAAGCGGGATCACCCGATATCTGAGAGACAATTGTTATCTAAATTTGACTAATCATACGATAATATATCTTATTCTTGAAGCCATTATTATGTCACTGATTCCATCTAGGTTCTACAGCAACTCCATCAAAACGTATATGACAAAAGGCCTACAGACTGCATTTACCTGTTTAAATGAACCCTTCTTATTACATATATAGGCTATGCACCAACTGCATACTACAGGTTTACCCACTTGATCGTAAATGGATCAGCTAAAATGCTCCAATATTCTTTTCGTCATCAAAATGTAATGAATTACACATTGTTGACTTCTTTAATGAGGAACGATTTGCAGAGTCGATCATTTTTGCTTAAAATTTGCATTCCGTAGCCGCAATGAAATGGTTCAGCTTTGTTTGAGGAGCTACATATAATAGCAGATGCTTTAAGGTGAATGTACTGATGCACTGAGGGATGCCATGAGTCCATGTGGCCCAAAATGTTTCGGTGCTAATGTGAAATATGTAGCCCTTCAGATTGTTTCGTTTAAATTCATGATTTAGCTATATCGCACTGTAAATGCACGAAATTATTTACCAAATCCGATTTTTTTTCAACCCGACCGGAAGCTGATTGGGTTTGGAACCTGACCGCACGCCTCAAGTAGGGAGCACTCTGTCATCTTAAAGTAATATTTTTTTATGAAATTTTCAATTTACAGACGACTTATTGACCGACATCACAGAGAGCTAACGAATTAAGTTAAGTGTTTCAGTGGGCATGCGCAACAAACATGCAAAAATTTGCTTGATACAAATTCGCTATTTATCGTTGATGGAAGCTTTATGCAATTTTACAAAACTCAATAAAATCATATTTCTTCTAAATTGATATTTGACGACTGTGAAGTCAATAATTCCCCTTTATAAATGCTCTGATCAACTATCCGATTTTCAATTAACACTTTGACATTCAATCATCAAGACTATTCTCATTGCTTTTTTCTTGTAGATGCTGACAGTCCTGTAGATTTTTACATAACTCATCTGATCTACTTATTTGATTGTGTGGCTCTGAATAATAGCTTTTGATTTTCTCATTTTTCTGATATGTAGATGACCTTGTGGAATCTCTGCTCAACTGCGCACAACTTTTCGACTTTGTGACGACTATACGTAAACGGTATCGCGAAATCGAGGTATATGTTTTCATTTAACTTGATATTTTCTGTGATATTTTCGGTTGTGAGTTTTCCCGTTGGATCAGTTTTAGCTCAATATAACCAGGGATCAGTTTGCAAGCAGCCCTTTGATTTATAAAAATTTATATCAGATTTCTATAATTCTCAGAATTCAAACCATGTCATCAGCAGCATTATGCTGAGGCATTGTTTATTGGAGTGAAGTAGTATACATCAGTCGTTTGGTTTGCATGCGTTGTCATATAAATTCAGCGCGCTGTTTTGACTTAAACTGATCCTGGTCAAAAACGTATTTTTATCAACCAATGCCAATCCAAAAAGAAACTACGAAATAATATAAACGAGGTATTGTCATAGTGAATCTCACTTTCGTTTGTGTCGTCTCCCCGATAAAAGATAAGCTGCTAAAAATATGTACAGCCGGCTCGCGAAAGCTCGGAATTGTACATATCTTTTAGCAAATAGACTGTGCATATTTTTAGCAGCTTATCTTTTATCGGGGAGACGACACAAACGAAAGTGAGATTCACTATGAACTTAAATAACCTCCCGTCAGCTGCCATCAACGAGGTATTGTCAATGTTTTAATTAACATTTTATTAACAATGTCTAATTGTTAAGCTGCATCCTCAATTGAAAAAAGCAGTCCTTGTTAAAGCGGTACAGAGTAGCACTTAATGTCTTGCAATGTGTGATGCCATTTACTAGGTCAAACGATCAAACAAATATTTTTGTATCAAATTAAAATAGTCAATGCTGATTGTGAACTACTGTTGAACATTCAATTTCAAAACTTGCATTTGTAGCTGGAATATTAGTAATCGAATTCACTCGTAATTCTCCTATAGCCAAGAAACTGAAATAACAAATAAGAATCTTATGAAATTTGGACTTAATTGGTAACTCCGTTTTTAGTTACTCGCATTTAGCCATTTCGATCCGAAACAAAGCATGAATAAAGTCAATAACTGTTAGATAGAAGGTCATCCTACTGCAAGGCAATATGTTTCAGTCTTATTGACTAATTGTCTTCTTCAATTACAACGATTTTATATCAACAAAGTAAAATGCTTTTGGTGCATTTGTCCTTCGGTGAAAGAGTAAAATGAATCTAAGAGCTATTTTATAATGAATGTCTTTCATATGTCGTCCACCGCCAAATACAGGTGAAGAGGAACATGCTATGATATGCCCATGATCGAAAAATGATACAACATGAACATTCTTCATAGACTATGTAAAATTATAATAATATATAATAAAACCAGTGTTTTTAAGGATTTGATTGCACGCACTTTCGGCAAAAATAGCCAAAACCCTTAATGTTGCAGCTTTGGTAGATTAATGGCCATTACCAAGTCTGTGAAACTGACTTTGGCCACAATATGAAACTTTATGTAATTACTGATTACATATTTTAATATATCATCTGCATCTTTATACCACCGTCCACATCAATCCACATCCACATTTTCGCAGTTCGAAAAGTGTAAGTAAAAAATATTTGCGTGCATTAAATCTTTTTAGAGCATTCACGTAGTTTGTAGATAGCTGCATACAGGAAATCAGTCGTCATGTGTAAATTTGAGGAAATATGTCAAGATTGCAAAAAAATGCAGCAATACACATTGTTTCAAATCTACATCACGTGCTTCTAACATCGGAAGAATGTCTGAAATTGTAGTGATAGTATTTTACTTTATTACCACAGAATCAGACAAGAAATTTACGCATACGTCTCGATCGTGTTCGTGCGCGCAAAACCCATTAAGAAACACTGCTACATGTATATGAATTTCCGGAGCAGTTGTCCGAATGATGTTTATTGATTAATTGCTTCCGTGATTCGTAACGTGCATGCATAGTGTCGTCTCTTAAAAGCTTTCCAGTTTCATGAGTAAACTCAAATCAATGTTTTGTACTGAATTACAGTGATATTCAACCATTTTCTTTCCCGGATACTAACAAATCTATCCTTGAATTTATGACTTTGATTTTAACCTTTAATGTTTATGGCAAAGCATGGTGATCTAAGAATGTGAGTATATATGTCACACATTTTGTATCCTTATTTGATGCTATGTGCAGTCAGTAAATTTTGACGAATGTCTATTTTAGGGTCGAAGCAGTCTTTAGCGCGAGTGAGTGATGATTGATGTGTCGATTAGCACATTAGAGGAATGTGTAGTACACACACATTGATCAAAACGACATGAATCAATTATGGACCAGATGCCCGTAACTGGTCATGGATTCATTATTAGAAGTGTCGATCCATGAACTGGTACAAGGTCGCATTACAAAATTTATAATATGTTGAGTTGCTTCAAAGTACATGTAATAGTAAATTTCAGTCTGATATGCAGTATTGCTGCATATAAATGCAAGTTTCTGAATTTCATTTTTGTCAAAGCAGCAGACATTCCTCTCCCAGAAATATACCTTGGCTGTGAATAGAAGAACAGACGGAACATTGTTTAGGAAGTGAAATGTGTTTCAAAATCTACATTGGCAATAGAATTAATTCTCTCCGGTCATACGCGTATAAAAGAACATTTAAAGTGTCTTACTAATCTTTCAAAAAGCGTAAGCTAGCATGTCAGAACACCGAATTTGATATCAAAATATTAACCACGCCGAATGACGAACCAGACTTATTAAAACTTAAGCAACCCATCTTAATTAGGAGTTCCAGCCTGCAATCAATAGCTGAACTGCATGTGAAGGACTCAACATTCCCTATTTGTTTAAGTAATATTTTGTTTATGCAGTTAGGGAGAGATGGGAAGCCTCCAACAGCACACTGCGACTGGAAGTAATCTTTCCGCTTAAATTTCATTGATAAGCTCTATTATGAGATTCAAGTCATGATGTGATTTTCCAGCTATTAAATCAAATGCTATTCTTGCCATGAATCGTCTGAATGAAAATTTTTAGCCCTCAATCTTTGACTTCGGAAAGTAAACTCCTATTAATTAAATATTTGATAAATGCAAATGGATGACCAGTCGGCGATTAGAAATGCGAATTTATCTCGAAGTTAGATGCAATATTAGAGATAATGCTTTATTAGTGTTGGTTTTATATTGTTTATTGAATATGAAACGAAATCTTATTTGTCTCGATAAGGTTGTACAGCAAAAATCAAGTATTCAAAGGAAACTTGATTTATCCACTAAGTAAAAGATGAATATGCCATATGTCTTGATTCCTCATAAGTCTCTTGAATTTGTTGCGAATTTCAGCACGTCCTCGTTTAGTTTTGGTTAACGCATTGTTCCGCGCGCTTATTATGTACTTTGATTTGTTGTAAGAAATGGAAGAAATTCTCTCATCGAGGTACTTTATTAATTGGGTAGACAATGCTCCGGACGTTTCGCCGAACGAGCTTGCTAATGGGAAATCTTCATTATTTTTTTCGGATGTATTCATAGAGACTAAATTTTTGGTATACAAAATATGTTTTCAAATTAGAATAATTAACAGTAGCCAGAACTTTCATAAGATGAACACTGATGATATATCTAGCACAGTGATCAATGGCATGTTCTGTCTAACACTTATGAAGCTATTCAGTCAGATGAATAATAATTTATGTATCTGTTGCTTTTTTAATTTGATGGGAACAGCAATAGTTAGCCACTCGATTGCATGTTATACGTCTACGAGCATAAACTCAAAATGAAATGCTTTTTGCTGAGTTGTTTGCGTTTTTGTTTTATTCATCCAAATGTGTACAATATTGCCTTGCTTATTGTTTTTCTTTGTTGGATTTCAGTCCATATCAGAAGCATGTGAAGGTATCCTGAAGCACATCGGCTCAAAGGCAAAATCTTGACTTTCCAAGTTTATGACAAAGGAAAATGTTTGGTTAAATTTCAAGAATTTTCTTACTTTAGAAGACCTGATTGTGAGATGACAACTGCTGGAGAATTGTTTGCGACACAGCTTTCCTGAAGTCTTCATTAATCTTTCCTTTCTATATTTTTGACCCTTATTTTCGTTTTCTTCAGTCAGAGAGAAAGTTGTGTTTCGTGATTTTCTTGAATATTTTAATACAAATGCATTACTCTTTTTAAAATTGTTGTTTTCCTCCCTCTGAATTGGTTTCATTTCTTGAATGGCATCAGAGAAGTCGAAAGCAAAAATGCTTTCTGAATGACTTTTAATATCGCACATAAATTCATTTTTGCAACTTTTGCTACATTTTCAAAAAACTGATCACTGTTTTGTTAGTTGCTGAAACACTTAACACTGTAAAAGATTTACTCCGTGTGTGTATATACTGTCAGGCCTGTGATTGCTCCTCAAATTCCTCAGATTCCTCAAATATTTTTTTCACTCCTCAAATCCTCAAAAATTCCTCAACTATAGCTTAATTAACTAAGAGAAATTCCTCAAATGTGACATAATTCAGACTAAATGTAGGATAATGTATTGTTTTTTGGCGAATGGCGATGATATGTAAACTTCCAATCAAGAAGCTGAGATAGAATCCTATAACATGTATCCTACATTCTGACTGCTGAGCTTGAACAATTATGATCAATAACGTGTTCTTATTTCACGTCGTTTTCATTTCTGGAAGCTATATGGCTGCAGATGTTTGGGTTCGTCCGGACTTATTTTGCTATGCAGAGAAGTCAGAAATTGTTGTCTGTCGAACTGCTTAGTGCAACACTTTCACGTATTTAATTAGTGAAACACTGCGATCAACCTACAGAAATTACATATTTGAACACTGCAATCAATTTTTACTTCCAACATCATGATGTTGCGGAGAATTCCAACAATAAAATGCTTATTCAATTATTTTCATTGTTTATCTTGACCTGTTTCACAGCCTTCATTATGTTTCTGCGACGTTGCCAAATGTATGCCTGTTCTTCTTAAAGAACTTTAGGATATCGATCTTCTATATCCATTATGTGATAACGTATAGGTAGCCTAGCCCACGTGGATTTCAATGCTCTTATCAGCTGAAGTTTTTGTTTTACTCATTCTCTTCCATTATATTTCCACTGAATATGAACACATCCGATGGGGTAAAGCGGATGGTCTCTAAATGTGGTGTCTATATGCCTCCTTAGATTAATGAAGACATTCAAACCAAATATTACTGGGTTAGTAGATTTTCAACCTGGTTCTACTGCAAGATGTGGATGTCAATATCTCAGCGGAACTTCATGCGAATAGAGGTGATAATCTTTCACTCTTTGCCTAGATGATACCAACGACTCGGCTGGTAAGTCTGTTCCTGACAGTTGTTTTGTGTCGTCTGAGAGAATTCATGTTCATTTAAATGTAGATTGAAGCGATATGATCAAAGTGCTGACAGGCAAACAAGAGCCACCAAAACTTATGCAGTAAAAATGATATTAATATATTATGTAGCGTATCCTTCATAATACAGAATTTTTTTAGCCCACAAGCAATGCATGATTTTGATCTTTTTTTAGTTATGGGTTACTCTCCTCCCAAAATTTGTCTAAAATCTGTGAAAATTAATCGTCACAATATCCCCAGATGCCTGTATTTAGGATATTTCCTACATTCAAAAAATTGTAGCATACAAATCTGACAAGCATAATTGAATTGGTGGTGATAGCGTGAAGCACAGCGACATCAGCAGCTTGATCTGACATCCTCTGTTCGACACATTATAAGCAGATAGTACTTGAGGTCAACAAATTAAATTCGTAACAACGCTGGAAGTGATGACCAGGCCAATATCCCTTTGTAATATACACAACTTCAAAAAGTGTGATGTGGTCAACCCTGGGGTTGCCTTCTTCGACCTTTATGACTTAAAGTTTCGCCCAAAATCCATGCTAAAATTTGCATCTTTTTTTGCAATTACCATATTAGGCTCCGCTTCCATTCCTCAAATTTTTCAAGGAAAATCCTCAATTTTTCTCATAGGCTAATCACAGGCCTGTACTGTGTAATAAAATATTCTACCAGCACATTAAGTAGACCTGTTTGTCAACGTCACTCGCGAAAATAACAATTTCTATTCCATTTTGAGATACCAACTTGAGGCGCTACTGATTGGGAATTTAGATCTCTGTGATTATCCTGCTAAGAACACGCTTTCCTCATCAAATCAATTTTCTAGAAAAAGGACTCCTATTCAGCCAATTAAAAAGTTGTGAAAGCAACCATCGATTGATGTGCAGTGAAAAGGTTTGTAAGTCTCAAAAATGTGAAAGTTCTATAACATACATTTGATGAAAATTTCATAACAGCAGGCTATTAATAAGACAATTTTTTGGGACTATCGGCTTATGAGTCTACTGCGGATACGAGTATGATCCCGCTCTGCGTTGATCAATAACGGAGCCGCCTCCATGCGACCTCGGTCGGATGATTGATTAAATGCACTAACTTCGATTTCCACAATCTTTGACATCGATCGCGAAAAGCGGGCATAAAGTTTATCATAAGCTGCGATGATTTCTGACTATGAAAGTTATCAGTTTCTCGAAAATTCGCATTGGCTACAATAGGGGGGCCGATATCTCCATGCAAATTTGAGCCTCGCTGATGGCCAGATTGTCAGAATAGGAGAAAAATTGGATGTGCAAAGAGTATTATGCGCATGAAATGATGACAATTTATAACTAACATTAATTAAGGTGAGTCATTTTGCACATGTGAACGTCAACTAGGCTTATGTGCTCATGATCATTGGCGAACATAAATCAAAATTTCATATTTCGTAATTCGATCGAACATTAGCAAGCACCTCTGCACCGATGTCAATGGAGTGTAGGCCTACGCATGAAATAAATAGACAATGAAGTAATTTACATTAAAAACGAAAACTTTAACCCAGAAAGCTTTTGAGAACCTAGGCTACATGAACGCAAAAAGTTTATTAAACACTAAAAGGACATGAAAATGAAAAGGTAACTTTTTGAAAATCATGGTGACATGCCACGCGTAATTACGGAGCACCCCAAACATCCGTAGTTAAAGACATTCTATTCTTCTACCCGCGTACATACGCGCTGCACTAAGAGTCAAAAATCACTTGATCTGATGCTGTTAAAACATGGGGAATGTTTATGAACACGCGCGGGCGAGCGTTTATAGTTTGCGCGTCGTCTACGGTTGTCTGCGCTGTCGCTTGAACCACATACGAACCGATAGGCATATTCTGTCTTCTCTGAGCATAAAATTGAGGTCCTATCACATTGTTTAGCCTCTGATACATGCAGACACATGAGACGCAAAGTCTATATAACGGACCAACTATACTAACTTATGCCTATAACAGATGTCCCACATAGCCACGTGTTTACGCGTGAATTACGTAATTGAGCGTGGCATGTCACCTAGTGAAGCAAAAGGGTGACCACATAAAAGTTATTCTTGATCTTTTTCATCTTACTTCATTTTTTCCAATTTCAGACAATTGATACAGACGTATTTGCCTACTCAGATTATGTTTCTATATACCTTGAAATTATGTGTAAATGTATGCACTGTAAAAAGTAGTACAAGAGCCATTTATTAGAACAGACTTTCTCTTTAGGTGAACGCAGTTGATGACAGATGACGGGAGCTTGTTGCATTTCATTTTGAAGGAAATTCTAAATATACATCCGAGCTTAAGGATCGGCAGGTGTGCGAGCCAGCTCGTAAGCATTGTACACTGTAAATACATTATAAATACCTTAAGCAATAAACTCAAACAAAAATTTTAGTGGCAAATCTTTATTGGGGATGCGAGATAAAATTACATTCATGAAGCGAAGTGAACGTTGTTTTCCTTCTCTGCTCAAAGGGAGTAAGTCCTGAGGAGCTTTGCGCCAACTGCATATTCAACGGTCTGAATCATAATGAGATTTTAATGAGGCAGTCATTATATCACATTAATATCATTATTACGCAGCGTATAAACCATGCAAACTATTACAAACTTTGATCAAGCATGTAACAAAAGGTGCAATTAAAACGAGACTGTGGCAGAGATGAAACAATACATAAAGTATGCCCAACACTTACATTTCTTAGTCAGTTAGCAGCTGTAGCTCTTTCCCCCCCCCCCCGCCACTTGCCTTCAAACCATTTTTCGTCGAATCTCGAGATCCAATGAAATCTTCATAAAAAATACGGAATTCAGGAAAATATGGAGAATCCTGAGCACCCGACCATAGCTGCCTTCAATTGACGTTCTGTCTCATCCACATCATCTTTATCGTCTTACATCGCTTGTGGCCAGGGCCTGTCAAGAGTCAAGACAATTTAATGATTGCGACTATTTTGTAAAACTGCTTTAACTTAAGACTAGACATCGCGTCAAATCAAATAAGCCAAATAGTTAACTAATACAGTTTCAGAAAAATCGTCCATCAGACCAGTTCATCTTACATCAGACCTGACCCATTGCTATGATAAGCAAGGCCAACACAAAAATGCAAATATTTCATCCAATTCCACTATATTTATTGGTCATCATCTTCCAATCTCATACATTTTGCAAAAACGTAAGCTCAAAAAAAGAAAGTATTCATCTCAAATGATTGCTTCAATGCTAAGAACCACAAATTTAATTGAATTAGTTTATCAAATCTTTCATGGGTCGCAAAAAAGTAAAAAGACTCAACAAATGACAAAAATGCTCAATATAAAAAAACAGATAAATAACGATACTCAGTTCATTCTACCGATTTGAAAACGAATTTCACGTTTTGGATTCTGCTGTCAATCTTTGGCGGTTGTACTCCCAAATTACAAGCGCACCTGTAACATGAACATTGAGGGATCTGATGATACCAACTTGTGGGATTTCAACACACACGGAAAGACGATTGATAAGATTCACGGGAATACCCCAACGTTCATGCCTGAAAAAGATAATGTTTACAATTCATTACAAGATATTTCGACTCTGTTATTGCGATTTGCAATCAGAGAACGATTTGCTGGCGGCCTACAAAAGACACGCATGATGATAGACAGCGGCTGCGTTATGTAAAAGCCCATCCAAAGCATTCTATCCAAGTTTCGCGGGTTCACAGAAAGTAAAAAAGTCATTTATTCTTCGAAATATCTTGCCCAGATATCCTACTTTGAAGTGAAAGTTTGCGTACTTAGATAAAACATTGACTAAAATTAGTTCCATGTCGGGCGATCTGTGATCACTTTTTAAACCAATAAGCTTAAGGCAACGATTCAAGCTTGGATCACTTGGCTTTTCATTAGACTGACATCTAGCAAGCTCCGCACACACTGAAGAATGTTCACATCAAAATCAGTCGCACCAACAGTCCAACAATCAAGAAGATTAACAGAAAGCACGCTTCTATCGTCAGTCAATGTTCGCAATACTCTGTTCTTTTAGTCATTGGAGAGACCACTTTAGCCTGATGGTAGACCTATAAGCAAAAGTACACGTTCAAGACGTGCGCTTGGTCACCGACCACCACAATTACGAGGCATGATTATGGTGGCCGGTGACTATCCGAAAGCGCTCATCTGAAGCGTGTTTTTGCTCATAGGTCTGCCATCAGGCTAATGGAGTCGTTCCAAAGATTAAATATTAAAAAGACCCTACTTTTTCAATGAAATCCTCCATTTATGTACTAAAAATCATGAATTTCAAGATGCTGGGATGTTTTACGAATATAGTAGTTATCAACTACGACATCTAAAATTGCACATATAGTAAACTAAAATTTCAATAAAAACTTTGCACACAACAATTATATTTATGCGGCAAGACGCCACAAATACTAGTTGTCGCTCTTCTTAGTATTTTTTTGTTTTTTGTTCAATCGACGGCATAAATTCGGGGTAGATCAATTTACGAAACGAATGTTAAAACTGTAATTACGGATTATGCACTTGCTTGCTTCGTTTAGTTAGCGGTCATTAACAAAAGAAATATATAATTAGTAGACTTATCGTTATGACACCGTTTACTTTTTCGTTCTACGTCTTTTATCCCCTCGTCGTTGGGGAGGACGACTTTCTCAATGAACTTTCTGAACATTTCGCGGTTGGCAGCATCACACTCCTTAAGGCCAAGCTCCTTGCAATCAGCAAACGCTTCACGCCACGTCTTCTTAGGACGGCCTCTTAGGTAGGTCCGTGCCAAACGCATTCTTGACCCTACTATCTTCTGCTTTACGGAGAATATGTCCAAACCAACTAAAACAGTTCCTTTTCAAGACAGTGTTGATTTCTCCTGTTCCAAAGAACTGGAAAGTCTGAATCGAAGCTATCCCTCAAATATACAGTACACTCATCACATGCAACTGATCATCCTGAGCTCAATTGTCATGATCCCTTGTTGATCTTCGACTTTCTATGGGCCATGTTTCACTGCCGTACGTCATGCACCCTCTCACACCTCCAATCAGTTAGAACTTTTGCAGTCCCTAAGGTAACAAAATCTACTCACAACCGCATAGATGTGACCTGTCACTGAAATTGGACCGAGTTGCTCTTCATTTGTGGTTGAAAAAGAGCGCATCTGGCCTTGGCAGGGCTTGCACATGAAGAACGACACAACTGAGGCTAGGCTCCCTCTAGCGAATTGAGGAAACTTTTTCGTGTCTTTACTTAAAATTATGGTATGATTATGCGCTACCCTTTTCCATCGAAAAATAACGATCAGTAAATGCAGTAGAGCATCTATCCGCCCTACATGACGTACAATGTATGATATCACAAATTAGTTAAACTACTTAATCCACGTCTCCCAAATATCAACGGATTTCAAAAACCGCGCATAGACTGTTCAACCACAACACAAAGACCATTTGCAAAGGCATACACAAAACGAGCTGAATGAATTTTTCATTATGGCACATATTTGTCGCTCATCAATATCTCTGACAAACTTGCTGAAATTCTTGACATGTTGATTGACAAATTGATGACCCTGATGCTGAATTAATAAAGGCACATATAGATAGGAATGATATTGACAACAAAGTCATTGTTTTCGTAAAAGTCATGATATGACCATTTTTGCTAAAACCGTAGAAAACTACAAATCTCTGAAAAATGTACAAAAAAATAACTGAATCTATGTTTTCACAAGTTGAATCAGCAAAACTCTCCTAAGTTTGTTCGAGATTTATAATTTAAAGTCAGAAAGTAAAACACTCCAGACGGGCCTTCGGTAGCCGTCGTTACCATCGACCGATAGACGGCGCAGGACGCCGAAGGCCCGTCTGGAGTGTTTTACTTTTTGACTTTAAATTATAAATCTCGAACAAACTTAGGAGAGTTTTGCTGATTCAGCTTGTGAAAACATAAAATGATTTCCCGTCGACTGATCAATTATAACTGAATCTAACTAAAAATCTAAAAAAGTGTTGAAATAAGTAGTAGATATATCGATTTACTGATTGCTATTTAAAGGTAAAAAAAAGAGTGCAACTTTATTCACTATGAGATGAGCACCAGCGTCTCCTTACATGAAATTTCGAACAACTCACCCGAGAAGCAAAAGCGTCTTTTCGGGAAATTTGAACTCCTGCAAAGGAACGCTATTTGCCGTCTGTTCCACTCCAACCAATGTGTATCCAGCTAGCGCCTTTTCAAGAAGATATTCAGTCAGATATTGTTCACCAACCTACATGTATGAAAGAAATCACATTTATGAAAGAAACAATACTTCTAACATTAAATTCACTTGCCTCGTAGGTAAATGCATTTAAATATATACCGGTGAATATTAATGGAGATAAAGAATAGGAGCATCTGCATCCTAACTTTTA
This sequence comes from Prostheceraeus crozeri, assembly GCA_907163375.1. Taxonomy (NCBI): domain Eukaryota; kingdom Metazoa; phylum Platyhelminthes; order Polycladida; family Euryleptidae; genus Prostheceraeus; species Prostheceraeus crozeri. The sequence goes on along the minus strand of CAJQUW010015847.1, from coordinate 420,976 downwards.
GGCCGCAATGATGCTGTTTTCTGTTGTGGTGATAATATTTTCCTTTTAAAAGAATATAAATATGATAGCAACATTTCATCAAGGAAATTACAATCGCAATTATCACCATCAGAGGGACTGGCGATACAAAATGACGACTGATTGCGTTATGACAGTTCGTTTTAATTTATTTGTTTCGTCCTCTTTGTCCAATGGATGGTCTCCTCACTAAATATTTTCAAGGCAACATGCTGAATAATCAGGCTATCATGCCTTAACCCTCAGAAGACAAAGGTGTAAGACCTTGGTCTATACCGTATCACCTTACATAATCAATAATCCTACCGCATAGTGATGAAGGAGGAATGTCAACATTATATTTCAAGACTTTTTTAGCATTCTGTTATTATGAAAATGATGGTAAAAGTGATGAAGATAGTCATTAACTTGTCAATTATTACTGTCTGTAGGCCTATACATAGGTCCTATATCTCTGACAAATTTGATAATTTTAATCGAATCAAGACACGACACGGTGAAAAAAAATTCGAAGGATCCAGGAAACGGAAGATACCGAAGTTAAACAGCTTCCCTAGTGGAGAATCCTGTAAATAATTAGGTAACTAAAAGTCATGAACGAATGAATATAAATTAATACTAACAACATAGAGTAACATACTCCAGTATAGAGTAGGGACTGAAATATGTATAAAGGCTAGTCGACTCAACTGAAGACGGTAAGGGAAATAAATTAATACTTATAAACGATTTTATTTTACTATATAAGAAGTGAAATAAGAGTTCGTCATAGACCTGACGTGAAGCTAACTTAGAAATAACAAAAGGTGAAAATAAGAAACCTAAAAAACAATGCATGGTTACTTGGTTACTTGTTATCTTCCGTATAAACAAGACAAACCTGACCAGACCTAAATTTGCTTTGTTTTCAGCTGATCCCCAATCAGAGTATATCCAATAAGAGTACCAAAAGTTACACATAAAATCTTGACTAGACTATTACATTGTACCTCTCGTGTGATAATATAATATGATACATATTGCAGATATTATGCAATATTTCACAGATACAGGATGCAAGCGATTGATTGCACAATGTATATTAACCGAACCATAAAATTAACTGTCGATCTAATGAAGACATTCGTCTCCATGAAAAGGAAGTTCGAACACACGACCAAAACATCACAAGCTTGATAATGAAGCCATTCTATGGTACCGGATACCATTCAGAACTATTTAAATTTCATTGTATATGAGATTCATTCAGAAATAAGAGTTTAAATATTAAAACATACCACGCATCGAAATGTTTCATCATCAGCCATGATGTTGATATTCATCGGAATTATAAAGATGCGCACGCAAGGATATAAAAATTTTGCCGCTAAAATCCAATTTCTCGCATAAATACTTTGTCCGATCATGCTTTCAAGTATTTCCTTAATATTCATCACAACTCACTTCAGTTATACTCAGCCACTTATGAGCAGTGACAGAAAGACTGACAAAACTCAGTTCATCCATCGTTCGAAGATTGCTGATGGTCATTTCTTGGACTCCAAATATCTCACACGTTCTTGCAAGTCCTCCTAGATTAGTTGGTTTATCAATAAGACTAGCGACTAGAATCAGTCCACCACCATCTTTGGATGATCCCATTTGACGACCTCGAGACACTAAAAATGCAAAAAAGATTTTCAATGAAGATTCCCATCCGTTCAAGAGGGAGAGTAAAATCCATCTGCATGCACACTGTGTGCATGCTAGTCAATGTCCACTATCAGCAGAAGATCTGTTTTGTTACCTTCCCCACCCCCACTGAGTGTTATGACGGTACTGACATAGCATGCATTTATGGAATGTACTGCATTGTGGCAAATCATAGACCTTCCAGTAGACTTCCAATGATATTTTCGGAGCTCGACCTCCAGACCATAAGATCCCTATACCAGGCACCTAAATACTGTGACACGGAGACCACTATAATCTTATGACAGACCGAGATTATGGAAAGAACAATTCGAATTTTAACAGACGGAAAATAGCTGCGCGTCTTGGTCTCAAGTTCTCAGTCTTTTCTCAAGACTGAAGAAAGTTCTCAGTCCTTTCCAACAATCATTCTGATCATTTATGACAGCATCAACATATTTTAATCAATTCACACAGAATCATTACTGTAATTCTTACGGTATAGACCTAGTCTCGTGCTAATGAGGGTTTCGCAGTCTACACAGTTCGTCTTATAAATTTTGATAAGATAGGACTGAGTCGAAATATATTGGGAAGAAACCAAATCGATCATTAGACGTGCGCAGGGTGACCACTTCGTTAAGAGCAAAATATGGACCAAATTTATATATAATAATGCAAGCAATATCTTGAACGCAATTGCCTTTTTGGTACCCGAGAAACTTCGAAATTCCTTTACCGGGTCAATAAGTGGTCAACAATGTCAATCAATATGTCATAACAATCTTGTTTCAACCAATATCTCCAAATCTAGCATCACATAGTAGTGTACAATAATGAAATGTAATCAAACTCAATGGATACGTAAATGTATAGTATCTGCTACCTTTGTCCCTAAATGTAGTTACTATCAATCGAAATAAATGCTTAGAAAGAGAACACTCTAACTGATTTCATTTAAACATCGAGTCAACTATTTTAAGTGACAAATTGTCCTCTCTTTCCTGAGCAAATTGTTTTTCAGTCTCCAATTTGACTTTCTTTGCCTGAATTTCCTCGACGGCTTTCTGAACCTCAGATACTTGCCTTTCCAGCGATTGTAATTCTGTATTAACTACCGAACTTTTTCGCCTTCTATAAACACCCACGGCTATTTGGAGGCGTTCCCTTTCTTCTTCTGCATGCTTCGTTTCTTTCTTTCGATCCTCTCCCTCAGCTTTATAGGTGGCACACGCCGTTTTCATAAGGCACAACAGTTCTTCCGGTGGTTCATATTTCTCAAATGTTTCACGGTCAAAATAATCGGAGATCAGACGAAGGCAGTCGTAAGTTCTGCATTCCAAATTCGTCTGATATTGGGACTCAGTAAATTTCATTCGTGAAAATCCCGCCTCTACGACCATATTGTGCGGCAAAACAAGCAGAACTGATTCAACTATTTGCGTCAAGCATTCAAACTCAGCTAGCCCATTGGAAGTGTAGACCTCAGCAAGACGGAATGCGAACTCAGTCTTACATCGTAAGGTGGAAAGTTCGTCCACTGCTTTCAAATTATTACACGAAATAAATGCTACCAATCGTTTGAACCTACTCAAAGTTGCGTCAGTGAATTCACAGCTCAACTCAATAAACAGTTCATCAAATCAGTCCTATTTTCCTCAATATTTCGATCACTTTTGTCTGTTCATATAGTCCTTTGTCCAAATAGGTATACTATGTTCATATTTTTCGCATCCAATTGAGATGTACCAGTTGAAGATTGAAATCCTTCAATTGAAAATTATCAAGAAGCAAAACAACGAACGATATGATACTGACCGAATTTGGCAATAACAATGAGCTGAAATCACGAGATCTCAAATAATTAGATAATCATTTCATAACCACGTCAAACACCATAGGACAAATAAATTATCAGATTTGTTATTGTTACCTTTTGAATTAAATTCAGATGCATGGACTTCAATGAAGAGATATATACCAAATACAAACTTTGTATACTACATGCAGTTAGTAAATACGATCAAGTAGCAACCTTGATTATTTCGTTTTGGGAACAGAATTAGTATTAATTTCAATAGAATGATTAAAATTAATTTAAAATTAACTTCTTTTGAAATATGGACTTTTATGGACTTCGCAAATAATATGGACCAAATATGGACCAATATGGACCGGTCCATAAATATGGACCAAGTGGTCACCCTGGACGTGCGGTATGTAGTGGCTTACTTTTGATTTAATGCAATGTTTTCCATCATGACCGCTTTGCACTTAATACTGAAGAGCGATGTTTTGGAATGGCTAAAAATAATAAACAATTCAATATAATAGAACGATTTACACATCAGCCACGAGACCAAACCTCGTTTCAACATCTTGAGTGACAGACTGACGGCATTGACCATTGGAGGCTGATATTGAAAATGGAAATATGTCAATGATTGACTTTGACGGTCGATTGCTTCAGTATGAATTCGAGTTCATTAAGATCGATGTATCTAAACTATCACTAATTGCAAGCAGGTATGACATTTATGGACATTCACTGTTAGGTTGCATAATTCAATACAGGAATTTCATTAATTAAATAATAGAGGGAACATTCTTAAATGTCTACATGCAAGTTACAAGTCACACAGAAGACGAGTGGCAGTGCTTTTAAAAACCCAGCAGCTGAACTCGATCTAATAATTCAATGCCCTCGTAAGTAAATAATGACTATGCACGTTTTGTTTAACCACCGAGCCACAACGAATATTAAGTCATATAAAGCCATACTTTTAGTTCTCAGCATCGGAGGATAATCTAAAGTCTTTCTCTGCCCAGAGTTATTCTTTCTTCATCCACTTATCTCGTAATCTAAACTTGTGGAATATTGAAAATAACTATTTATAGGTTTCTCAAAAATTAAAGCATATAATAGCCAGGGATGAAAACTCCGATTCCGAAAAAAGTCGGAAAATTTTCGAACCCCTTAATACACCTATATTTGACGTGTGAATCAAGAAATAAAGGTTTGGTGTTATTAAGTAACCTGAACGAAGTATGTTACGTGCAATACGTATTCTGCTTCACTGCCAAACAACAGTCAAAAAGTTGTCTTACTTGTATAACGGAAAGTTAAGATTCGTTATGACAATTGATGTAGTCGGCTGTAAGGGGGAGGATTTAGTTGTAACACAGCCCTTTCTTTCTGAGTATTACGGAAGAAAATTTGAAAAAACCCAATAAAACCCACCCTGGGTGGGTTTTATTGGGTTTTTTCAAGTCAAGTGGGTTTTTTGCCAACCCTGACTTTAAATCACTTTACCCTAAAGCTTAGTCGGACTGAATAGTCACATATGTGAATAGTAATCTACACCTTATAATCAGCTTTATCCCCTTTATAAATTTCCCGATGATATTTAATGGAAAAGTCATGCATTATTCATGCTTTTTTGTAATTATCAGAATAACAAATTACAAACTGGTAACCATGTAACAATAAAATGTAACATTGGATATCTCGATAGGCCTAATGCGTTGAAAAATCAATCATCAGACATACATAACAACTACATAAAATAGGCCTACTTGTACGAGAGAATATTGACATAGTGAGGGAAACAAATTAAGAGGTTACAAGAAGTTCATAACAAAATAATTAAATGTAAATTCAACAAAGTAAGAGAAGCCCTCAACTTGATCAAGTTTCTTTATTCCTAACGCGAGGCCTTTCAACCGTTACACATGGCTATATAAATAGCCGGTGTTACAGTTCAAGCCGTCGTGTTGGGAGTAAAGAAACTTACATCAAGGTCAGGGCTTCTATTACTTTGTTGAAAGGTATAACCTGGTTCTCTATTCAGTGAAAAATTGATAGAATATGAAGTCGAATAGGGTCTGAGAGTTTCGGATATAAATTTCGGATGAATTCGATGATTACTGACTAAAAAACAATAATACAAAGAGTTCTGTGATGATCTTGAAAATGTAAAAAGCTTCCACTAACAAAACACGATATACTAATTGGTTAATTACACAATTAATTGCATCTTCTACTAACAATAACACCATTCTAAAAATTACTATGGAAGTTGGCCAGGTAGTCCTTTTCATGATTGGTTGTACAGCGTACAGACATCAAATGATGAAGTGAAAACTGTGAAGAGATAACACATTCTCTCGAAAATGAACCACGGATCCATGAAATTATTCACTTAGAAGAAACATGATGCGTGCTTGTACGCATACAAAGTATTGATGTTTTAAGTCGAATGTTGGAGTTTATGGATAGAGGCATTATTTGGAGAGAAGGTGTTTTTACGACAACCTGGTCAAAGATTGGATGGAAACTCTATACAAAGTTACGAGTAAAAACTGAGAAACATACTAAAATGGAAAATTCAGAGATCTCAGATACAGTAAAAAGTAAATGCAAATATCTTTTAGAGGCTCAAACTATTGCCTGGCAAAAAAGTTTGTGATGGATAATTGGCGTCGTCTTTTATTGACAGGTGGAACAAATGAAATGTCGGGGGGTTCTGAAACCAGGTTGATTTCTTCTTTTGCATCTTCACTCACATGAGTGTCTCTCAAGCAAAACGCTCGTTTCTTGGGAACTGTAGGAAGAGCACGCAATCTAGATAAAGCCTCCTGCTTCTTTTTCTTAGCAGCCCGAAGTTCAGCAAGTCGAATTTTCCTTTCCGCTGTTCTCTTATTCTTTTTTTGTATGTTACTATCGGTCAGCATTTTTTTCTGTGCCTTTAGCTCCCGTATCTCCTGTTTCTTTCTTCGCAATTCCTTCCATGACGTTTGCATTGACTTTATCAATGATTTATCTGGAGCTTCGCGTAATGGGTCATTCTTGCGAAAAGATCGAAATCCCCCATTCGGCAATTTTGACTCGTACACCATGGTAAGTGAAGCAGAAATTGAAGATACTGACATTTGAGGTCGTTGTTCTGTTTTGATTGCATTCATAATACTAAATGCTCCTACAACTTTTGGTCCTGAAAAACAGCTCAGTACAGTCAGTATAATATTTCTCAAATTTGATTGTTCTTGGGTAGCTCGATGACAAAAAAAAAACAATGCGTTCTTCTGTATTCTGTTCATGTGTGGTTTTGTTTATGTAGAATAGAAACTCCTGTCTTGTCAAGCCAGGATTGGAGACAAAATGGCCAAAAGCAGACAACAGAATATCAAATAGTTGGAGTGTCTTGGTTGTTTGCTTCTTGTTGGGATCTAGCACTTGAAAGGCTTCGACAACTCTGTTCTCAAATGGCAATTTTTTGAGGAGGTAGTCAATGACCATGCGTATGGCGTGCGAAGTTTCACCCCAAATTTTCATAATTTCTTCAAATTTTGAAATTTTTTTCTTCGTCACATAATTGGTTGCTGTTGGTCCAATAAAAACATCTTCAGGCTCGAGATACATTTCCTCATCTGACAATTGCTCGGTGTTCAGTAAATTGTCAATTGAACAAGATGCGAGAGATTCAGGACGCATAATCCAACTTGATAGGCTTCGAATCACAAGCACCATTTCAGGAAACAACTTATGCATTTGTGGCTCGTCAGATTGAAAAATTTTGAGGTACCGCTGAAACACTTCCATGATGTCCAAAATGCATCTAACCACATTTGAAGTCGATAGGAAAAGAGACTTAGTATCATCAGTTGATGAGTTGTAGCCAAAATATAAAACGAAGGGAAACGCCAATCTGCAACATAAACGGATACAGACAATGTCGGATTCCAAAAAATCCTACTTAGATCACAAATAAACTCTTTCTTTGTGTATTACAGCCACTGTGAATAAAACCTGAAAGGTGAAACCGAGATTCAATCAAACATCTTCGTGGACTAACATATCATATGTTGTACACATTGTTATGTCATGTTATATTGGCGAATCAAAAATTATACTGTTTAGATATATGAGTAGGGGGAGGGGGGTACCCCCTATCTGTATTTTCTCATTTTTGGACGAATCTCAAGACCCAATGATTTTCATCCAAAAAAGTCGGAAAATATTCATCTATGATAATAGCATGCGTATGCGATCAAACTTTTTACCCCATCATCATCAAGTGCATATCATAATGATAATCACAAAATTATTGATTCCATTTCTTTACCACACGAATATCGTAGCGGTTCCATATTAAGTACTTGAATGAAACTTGCGTGCAATGCTATCGACATTGTATCTAAAACATGGTTAGCAAATCTCTGAATTGAAATAGGCACACCATAATTAGCTTCTGATGACGCAAAAATACAGTGATGGTGTTTTCATTAATACAGAATTCTTTTGATGGAGATTCTCAAAAACAAGTTCTTTTCCAAATCCGTCAACATGGAACGATTAAGTCATTCTGTATATGGTGCCCGGTGAGAAAATCATCCGCGACACGACCGTGAGGTATTGAGTTGAGACTCTTTGCAACATTTTCTTTTACATTTATTTGCATTTACTTTTATGAGACATTGTTGTCACCCATGGTCATCAACAACAATGTGGTAGAGGAGACTAATATGTTAAAGATACTTGAGTGTTGTATTTTTCGGAATTGTACATGGGGGAATCATTTCACCAACCTAACTTTTTGCCATATTGATAGTGCATAGCCTACTACCGCACAGTTTAATTCACGATAGCACGAAACTGTTTAAGAAATTGGAACACACAGAGTCCATCATGCATTGGATGCCTCATTTGCAGAAGCATAATCTGTCAGATATGCGTGATGCCATCTGCATCAAAAGTTGACTCGAAAGCTGCACGTTAAATTCATCGAAGCTGTTCGCCAAATTCATGCACTGCTATCTTATATTTCTTTATATTGACAAAATAAATACTAATAATAAATATTAGTGTTTTTTACTTGATCAGCTTCGCTGACTTCAGCCCTGAATACACAAGAAAAACTATTCGATTTAAATGATATCAAATCAATCAATGAATCAATAATCTTCAACCACTCCTACGATTCAGATCGAATAACACTCACACAAGCTTCCACTATCTTCTAGCAGATCTGGATCAGGGCGACTTTGTAACCAGGGTTGAATCTTCTTCTGTACATCGGGAGCTCCGGGCTCAGCGCTGGCGGTACCTCCGCTCTCTAAGGTGACGTCTCCAGTGGTCTTTATTCTCCAAGTCCCAGGAGAACATTTCAATAATTCCATGTCCGCTTGAGGCCCAAAAAGTCTATCTGGTTCCATCCACTCTTCATCAGTCAAGCCAAATAGATATGGCAGCACGTACAGCAATGTCTGAAGTGTGAAAATACTATTTGCAGACCTGCCAACATTACCAGAGCCCAAAACGGGAGAAATTACGATGGCTCAAAAGACAAAAAAATCTTAAAATCACGAACAGTACCATATAAAAGTTTAAGACACCATGTAGGGTCAATGTAAAGAGTTCATTTCTTACATCATTAAGTCTATAAGTACCTCTCTCGTTGAAAAGAAACACATGAATATAGGCTTCGAGTAAAGGCTACACTGCATGCGGTCAGATACAACATTTATGAAATATATTTTGCATGATGCCGAGTGATAAAGTATATTTTAGGGAAATGTGTATGTGTTGCAACTGAAACGTGTCGTGATTGCTTACTTGAAGGATAAAGGAAGAATGAATGTAACCTAAAAATGTAACCAGCTTGTCTGCCAAGATCCCGTGTGACCGAAATCAGTGTTTTTAGTTAGCTACGACGTCGATGTTGTCTTACAAATTATTTATGGTAACATTGCCTTCTGCATCTTTTGCTTGATGTCTGATGTGTTTCCTGGACCGTTAGACGATCGACCTCCGAAGGCGCAGGACGGCAAAGGGCCGTCACTTACTTTTGCTTTATAGATGTAGTTCGGTCTAAATTTCAACCTTGTCTCAATGGCTACTGCACTGTATGCCTAGTCCATAGAGATAGATTCGTCTGTCACTGTTACTCTAGAGGTGACGCGATTCTATCTCAGCCATTGTATGCGATGGTAGAGAGAGAGAGGTAGAAATATCCGTCTGCCTTTGGCTTACATGATTGGCCAAGCGCACGCAATGCGTAAGGAAAGTTGTATTAGAGAACACACGCCGTTGTGACGAGCTGTCGTTATCACATTGAAGACTGGGTTACCTTGTACCGTACAAGGTAACCCAGTACTATCTGCCGCCTCTACCTTTCATTTCTATGTTTATACATTACTATGTTTGTAATTTTTGAGCTACTTTGAATTATGCAGAATAGATTCACTTGCCTGAAGATGATCAGCAGGTGCTGATCGAAATATATCGAAAAGTATATAAAAAGAGATTATATTTTGAATATCGAACAAAACTTGGTTCTTCCTAACTCAACATAATTATGTCAAACCAAGGCATCTTCGCAACATTATTCACATCGTTCGACCCTTCACGATCTAAATTTACTGACCGTGTAAGTTCAATGTGGTGTCAATGATTTAGTTCGTCAGAATTCAGGCTTGAATTTGCATTACGTTCAATGGAAAACTGATCTTCCTGCCCCTCGGGACTAGTACTTGTCGTGACCATCAGTATTCGGAAAATGTCATCTCTAGACCAACCAACACAGACAAAGCAATTTATCTCTGTGGCCTAATCAATCTTGTAACTTAGACGCACATCTGATGCCTCATTCAACCGCAATCATCAACTTAAGGAGATGTGCCAATTTAAAGACATCTGCCAGTGATCTGATACGCCACTGCCAGCATGTTTGGTGACGAATCAGCTACGTGCAAGATGATCAACGCACAGTGAGAAATTAAAAGGGAGTCACTTGTTTATTATCTCTTAACACATACAAAATTGCCAAAATGAAACAATGTTGAATACATAAGTGTACAAAGAAAACGGACGACCCAGAAGATCTTGTCTTCTGCAGCATTCAGAAAGACAAAAGATTGAAAAATGTCTTGTAATAGCAATGGACCAGTTCATTTTACACTGACGAGTCACTGTTGTATGTTTTGAATATTTCAAAGAAAGAAAAAAAGTAGAAAATGTAAGATACATAATGTTGAAGGACCAATGCCAAATCAGACAGCCTTTTATCTGCTAGAGTAATGGAGGCTGTACCATGATTGAAAAAGTAGGACGCTATTTGGTTGAAATCTTCTCTTGCAGAAAAGCGAATGTTCCAGGAAAACTGAATAAAAGTTGGACCAAATCAGAGATAGAACTACCAATTGATTCGCGAGTCGAACTTGAGATTTTTACCGATGATTGAGTGTGCATTTTAATAGTTTCCATGTGATGCATGACTATAAAGTGACTAGACAGTGAATGTCAGCCAACTCAGATGCTCTAGATAGTCTAGATTTGATTTTGAAAAATCAGAAAACTTTCTGATCCAGAGATCTTTCGGTACTTATGGGTTATCCCCCCCCCCAAGTTTTCAAATTTGTCTAAAATCTGCAAATATGAATCAATCGTCAACAAACTTCAGGTAGACGTACTTAAGCATATTTTCTGCCCATGTATTACAAAATTTTATGCAAATCAAAAAAGTATTTTTTGCATTAGAGACGATAACGTATAAAGTGTAGCGATGTCAACAGCCTGATCTGACTTCGTCTGTTTCATGTGTTATTGTTACTCGTGTGTGTATTGTTCTCTCTCCCTCTTCGTCTCATCCACTGCTATTTGAAATCCTCCCACGGCCACTACCTTACCACACCTTTTTGAATAAGTTAAAAATCTTAGTGTAAGAGATTTGGCCTGATCATCATCACTTCACGAGTTGTCGGGGAATTACTTTGTTGACCTCAAGTGCTTACTGCTCAGACGAACGGGTCAGAAGAAGTCAAATCAGGCTGCAGACTATCGCTGCAAGCTATCGCCGCTAAAATGTACTTGTCCGATTTGCACACATTTTGGCATGTAGGCAGAAAATGTCCTTTGACATGTACATGAAGCTTTGTGGCGATTGATTCATTTATACGGATTTTACACAAAATTGAGAACGTGGAGAGGGAAGATAACCCATAAGTACCATATTTCTTTTTAGTTATCGTATGTTTCTGATATTTGTAGCAATGGAACATTTTAGAATCTGACAGCTAATAAACAGCGAACTCAGATTTCATGATACAATCAGTTGTCGTATTTTGCCTTCCGTAGGAATGAATGCTGCATCGTGATCAGCCACATGTATTCCATTTCATTGTCATTCGATTTATTTTAAGAATAATCTAGTTACTTTTGGTCATGCTTTTGATCCATTTACAAAATTGCGAAGATTTGCTTGCTTTCATGTACAGGGTTCCTCTATCAGTCAACCACTGTGATCCTCCCTTTCCCGTGAGCAGCGTTCAGTTTCTCAGTTACACAATAAGTGAACTGGCAGTTGTGACATCATGAATCTTTGACATGAATTTGCAGACAAGCTAATGAGCAGATAAGCAAGAAATCGTTGTAGTGGTTGAATACTTTAATTTTCAGAGATAAAATTCGTCTCAGAAATTCACCAAACTATCCCTTTAAGCAACAAACTTACTTCGAGACAAAAATTTTTTCTCCCGATTGTTCGGATAGGGTGAACTGTCTCAATGCAAAATGTTTCGTGAAAGAATGGGCGGGAAGCTTTGAAACCATGACAATTTTTCGTCTATCGTTATTTCGCCTTGCGTTCATCTCGAAATCGATAGCATCCTTAATACTGGTTGATGATCAAAAAAATACAGGCTGCCTTAAATATCTCTACAGTACATAAGCATGTATCAAAAGCTGCTAAATCAGAAAATCACAAGAAACTGCTATCGAAAAAAAATGAGTAGAAAAACAAAAGTAAACTATTGAAATTTGCAAAGAGTAAGGCGGCAGTTGGCCTGAAGCATGAAGACCCACTAAATACAAAGCTCAAGTACAGTCTATTCGTACTCTACTTGTGTATGATGTTGCAGGATTCAGCAAGACAGTGTCTAATCACTTTGTTCGTCTCGTTGAGTATAACCTAGCGTACTGCGAGGAATAAAGAGAGGCGCAAGTTGCCTTTTTTCAGCTTGAGTTCACCTTCCATTTTCAAAATTAGTATCATAGTGATATATTATGGCGCAAATTAGTAAATAATATCATTTGCAATATCTACTCCTGGACACATGAGGTAGCAAATAAGTTCCGGCAAGAAGAGCTCAACACCGGGGCGCCAAAATTGAGCTCCCAAAGCGGGACCGTCCCGGCGAAACCGGGACAGTTGGCAGCCCTGTCAAAATTAATCATTCACTATCTGATATTGCGCAGAATAATCGTCTACTGTACTTATTTTCCATCGTATAAAGCAGGAGGGAGTAGCGTTGTGCAAGGTCGAAGCCAAGTGCTTCGACGAAATATTACGCAAGTTCAAGAATATAATTCAAACGGAAGACCGAGATATTCGTTATCAGCTGTACCTGAGATCCATGTAAGAGATATATACTGGATGATATACCATGCACCTTACACTGGATGACCTGCACAATATGCAAGAAAGCACACTGTACAGCGTACATACTGTGGACAACATATTATACAATGTAACGATAATACCCATACACTTTTGCTGTATATATAGTGCATGCACGATTGCTAACTACACACCGAGTGACCTATACACCGCACAATAATAGGTACCGTACCCGTAGGAGCTATCAGGCATACAAGCACATCGAATAAGTGTCGAAAGTATGATAAATAACAAATTTGCAAGACAAGAATTACACTGTCATAACTAGAACTCATCTGCTGTTACTACACTATACTCGCAGTGACTTAATTAACATATTAAAACAACATTAAATCATAGAAATGCGGCAATAACTTTTTGAGATCAAGCTTAGGAAGCCTAACTATCACTTCGTGTGCACGTAGTAGATAAATGATGCACATAACACATTTTATAATGCACCGACGCGTACACAGCAGTCAAGTAAAATTCAGTCCCACATAGATGAAAACTGATTGCGGTGAGTGATATCTTTTCAACGTGAAACAGAAAACACATCGAGAAGGAAATAAAAAAAAAGCAGACCATTTTGTTAAATTGACGCCCAAGAACCCGATCACTAACAGCTTGTCGATGCTAAATTGCTATTTATATTGAAGTAATCACTATTATGCAAAGTCTTTGGTGTTCAGTAGCTGATCTTGCTGAGAGACGATAAGATTATCAAGTTAGGAACGCATTGTCAATCGAATTCTATCGCAAAGTACATAACATGAATAAACAATGAAATTGAACCCATTACAAAACAAGTTAGATCGAACGGCAAATGAATTCATGTGTTTTCATGCTATTTTTACAGAATTATTCGTGCTACAGTATTTCTGTCTAATTAGTTTTTCAGTCTACTTAGTTGACGGCTATCTGTTAATTTGCGGTAATTCTTTCATAATCATACAAAATTGCGGAGTGCCACTTCGCTTGGGCATGGAGATGTTTTCAGATTTGAACAATCTAAGCACTGCATTCCTTAGTAGCCGAAGATGACGCTCTCCGTTCTACAAGGACTCATTAGCTCAGCTTGGAGTTGTCTTAACTTGCTTATGACAACTTGACTTTGCTGGATTGGATTTTTTCGTCTATCTCTAATCGTGTCCAATATGTTAAAGTTAATAGGGCAAAGTCTTCTTTATCGAATGTTACAAGTGACGTACCTCAGGGTAGTGTTTTGGGGTCAATTTTATTTTTAATGTACCTTGACAATATTGACAGTACATTCAAAAAGTGCAAAATTTTGAAGTTTGCCGATGACATCCGGTTGTACGCCCCAATAAATTGCAGTGAAAGTGACTTTGTTGAGCAGGTGCAACAAGATTTCTTCAACTTGCAGGAGTAGTTGATCATGATAAATTTTGAAAAATGTTGTTGTATTCATTTTGGTCACCAGAATATCCGCTCCATGTACCGGGTTAATGGTTTGATGCTAAAAACGGCTGTTGAAGTTTTAAATCTTGGTGTTTTGATATGTAATACCCTTAGTCCCACTAAACAATGTCATTGTGTCGCCAATCGTGCAAGAGGCTTGTTAGGTACTTTTAAATACCTGGATAATCAGACTATGTTAGTATGGCTTTTGTTCGACCTCACTTGGAATATTCGTGTTCGATTTGGACTCCTTATTTCCGGAGGGACATTACTCGAACGTGTTTAAATGCGGTTCACTAAAGGATTATGCGGTCTTCGAGAATTGTGTTGCCGTGATCGTCTAGACAGTCTGAGATTACCTTCACTTTACGAAAGACGCTTGTGCGCAGATTTAATTTTTGTTTTTAAGTTTTTAAGTGGTTATTGAACTTTGACCCTGATCTATTTTTCACCATGTCTGAGCTTACACGAGCTCGCTCGCACAATCGAAAATTGTTGCAAGGTCTTGCTCGCCTTCTGCTGCGGGACAACTTTTTCACAGCATGTGTTATTTTGCATTGAAACTCACTGCCACCTTCAGCAGTTAACTCAGCCTCGTTGAAGAATTCAAACAAATTCTATGGATACTTTCTTCCTTCGTGAACGACTTTTGACTGTTCTTACTTTTATTCATGCTTCTATGTGATTTGTTGACTACGTCCCGAGCCTTATTCAAATACAAATACAGATTGTGATATGACGCTTACTGCAGGCGTGTTGTGCACCAGCGGATTAAAGTCCTTCCACCAAAAGTGATCCAAGAATTTATGTATGGTCTTCTGACCAGACCTACAAGAATAAACATTTGTAAATGTCAGTTTACGTCACACGAGATGAGGAACATCCAACTAGTCTCAGTGTTGAAGCCTCAATCGTCTGAATAAAAAACAACTTTGAAAGATGTATTTAGGAGATACATATGGAATAAAGTTGTAACGATTCTGATCAATTACATCCGTTTAGTTGATATCTATCATCGAAGACAATGATAAATGCACTTCCGCTTACAATATTGGATACATTATTTAAGCTAAATTTCCGAGTGATTAAAAACCATTTACTATTGCCGCGGTCATGCCAGGACTTTAACAGTTGGAGATTTTACTTTAAAGTATCACGGTCATCAGGTGGTTGACTGAGATTATTGTTATGTAGAAAACTTACATCTTGATATGCGTATCAAAACCCTGATAATCAAATTTGAGTGCAAGATTTTACTTAAACATCACGACTTACCCAATATCCTTCGCATAATTCAGAAAACTTTGCACTATATCTTGGAGGGGAATATCTTTGTCACACAGTTTCATCATCCATTCTAACGTTCCTAATGCATGTAAGCGACAATTGAAATTTTGAGCTCCACACCAAGGTATGACACTTTTCAGGAATCTGTCAGCAAAAATCTGCAGACAGAATAGAGTGTTAGATGTAGGACATCGAAGATAAACCTAATGCTAGCATATGAATACTTGATCGAGTAATAGGAACTGATGCAATGGCTCATTAGCTGCATTTCGTCCCTACATTGAATGAATATAATACTATCTAATATACGAGAATGGAAACAAATCGCATCAATTAAGTTCAAAATGAAACAATTTGAAAGTCAAAAGTTAGGCCTAGGTTCCCTTTCTTCCGAAATAAAAGTAAAACACAAATAGTTTACCACAATTTTCGTTTCTTGCTTATCAAGGATGTTATGATGATTATTGCGGCAGAAAGGGCTCCTAAGCTAAGCATTTAATTTTAAGCTGTAGCTCCACAATGGTCAGCAAATATATGCAGAACCAATTTGACTCACATTTACATTCTCTTGTGTCAATTGCTTCATTACTAGAGTTGCTGTGGACAATAAAGAACACGCAGTGGATGGCTTGACTGAAGAAGGCTGAAAATAGAATGGTTGGTCTTTAATTCATGAGTTGCGGAAGCATTGTGTTGTTACATTAGCATTTTGAAGCCGAAGCAAATTCATAATCCCCGAAGCTGTAGACCCTTTTGTCAATGTTAATGTCTGTTACTATCATTAGAATGCAAATATAACTTTTTTCATTTTACAAATACATATAAGAGCATTATCCGGTACTTCCATTCTTCCCCCCACCACACACACATTTTCCAATTTTTCCAAATTCACCAAATTTCGTCAAACTTGATTACATTGGATTAAGAATACACTTGATCCGTCACTGAGTGACAGTACAGTACCACTGAAAAGTCTTGCTGGAACCTTGGGATGAAGGATTGGTTCCTTGGATACTAAGTTAGAATACAAGGTACAGCTGTGATCATGAACTTCGTAGGATTGTTGTCTACAGACATAATAATGACGAGCAGTTTACTAATTCTGAGGCTGTACATGTTCTACAAGCCAGAGGAATTTTACACACTCAGTACTGATTTTCCATAGTAGTGAGACTGCCCTAAGGAGCAAGAGAAGATCGTTGACGATGCAACACCCACGGGTGTCAACAACAAAACTGTGGGGGGGGGTACGCATTAGTCATTATCCAGTTGACAAATAATCATGTGATACGAATTAACAGTCCTTTTCAAGTACGTAAGATTTGAATTGCAAATTCCGAAAATATTAAAAATCTCACGATAAAAATTCTTTAACAAACCTTTATCAAAGGCTCCATGAATGAAAACACAGTTTCCCAATTGTCATTTGAAATCTCCCTCGCGAGAAGACGAGATGCTAGCCACTCAGCGTAGTGTCTTAATGAAGGAATTGACTCACGATTCATTATTTCCAGAAGCCACGTTATAAACAACTGAAAAGTATGAATGAGTGGAAATTGTGAAACCATCGCATCCACGAATGATATATTATTAAGTTGACATTGTCCATCCTTCATTGATAAAGTTGCAATCTTGATTACACTAAATTATAAACGAGATAATTCGGTCATTTCTGGATGGAGTGTCAATGACCAAAAAATGCCTCTGGTTTTCTCAGAATTAGAAAGCCAATTTATTTATCTGTTTCGTAACAATCCAATATTTCGCGTTCTTTGATTGGGGCTTAACATGCACTGACAACAAACGAGCTGGCTCTCAGTCTTGTCTGTTGTGTTGTCAATATATGCTACGTACTGATTAAAGCCAACAAAGTGTTAACAAATATTATTCTAGAGAAAACCGGAGTTTCCAGTGCTGGCATTCGATGCTCACGCGAAATCTGTTAAATTGCTTCTCATAGTTAATTAAATCCCGACACATTTACATGCAACGTTCCTAGACTCATAAAGCAGTAAACATGTAAACGTTGTAATAATTTGCTTTTTTATATATCCCAGATGCTGCTCTACATCAGGCCCGCAATGAAGTGATTTCTCATCAGAAATCAAGGACGATGTCATACTCTCGACAAAACTGATATGAAATCATAGAGGGTAGCAATGTTTCTTCAGTAATACACACATTATCTTAACCAACACAAACGTCAAATACGCTTATTGCAACTCAAATGTTTCAATTTCAAGTATAACACAATTGTTGAAATTGACACTAATTAATTCAAAGGCTTTGTGCAGTAGAATTTGCGGTAGTTGCAGATTATTTCCCCATGTTTTTAAATTACTACTTATATCAAACTACTTATAAAACTTGGTCAATCGCAGGAAAACGTCAGTTATCAGTTATGAGTGATGTTGTATCTACAGATATGGCCATAAGCTTACGGACACCTATATCAATGATTTGTTCGTTTCTGGTAATATCATCCTCTAGGACCGCTGGCAAGGCGTTATTGTGGTAGGTAACTGATTTGCTCTCTTCACAATCACAACAAACTCAATCGTTTGGCTGTCAGATGTCTATGATATTAAAAATTCAAATTCAAACTGAATCATAGTAATCACTTCATATTGGGGAAACGCTTCAGTTCGTCGAACTAACATGGGCAGAGCGAAACAAATTTCGGCTTCTAATCCTGCAGTTATCATTGCGTTGCATAATGAAGGACTTTCGACTCGCGAAATATCTCAAAGGGGCTATGGTGGAAAATCTGCAGTTGCTAACATAATCAAGACGTTTAAATTGGAATCGACTTTGGAAGTCAAAAAGCGGTCTGGTTGTCCACGCATTACGTCACCCAGGGAAGACCGCATCTGGGTTCGTAAATGTGTCAATAGCAGATATTCTTCATCCAAACAACTGGCTAGTGAATTGAGACAATCAACTGGATGTGTTGTCAGTGAAAGAACTGTCCGCCGACGACTTCTGTCCGCAGGACTTAAGACATGTAGACCAGCAAAAAAGCCTTTTGTGAATTACATACAGCGTCAACGTCGCTTGAAATGGTGTAATGAGTTCAAGCATTTCACTGAAGAGCAGTGGAGGAAGGTGATTTTTTCAGATGAGTTCAACTTTCAGGCTTTCAATGTCAGAGGCCAAGTGCGTCAACGAGTTGGTGAGCGCTACAAACCTGTATGTCTGAAACCGTCTGTGAAATTTCCATTCTCTATAATGGTTTGGTCATGCATCTCATATAATGGTGTTGGACGATTGTTTATTTTGGTAAAAGGGGACCGATTTAATTCGAATTTGTACAAGAAAATCTTGGAGGAGCGTCTCCTACCATCTATTGCTGAATGGTATCCAGATGGCGACTATCTTTTCCAGGATGATGGAGCTCCATGTCATCGCACACAAGAATAACCTCGGAATTCGTTCATTGGCATGGTGGCCAGGACAGTCGCCTGATCTGAATATTATCGAAAATTTGTGGTCGCGTGTTAGCGCATTCGTTCAAGAGAAGAAACCGACCAATCGTTGTGAATTGATAAATGCTATCATCCAAGTGTGGCACCATCAAATCACGCCAGAAACCATCCAAAATCTATATAAATCCATACCCAGGAGAATCCAAGCTGTGGTAAACTCAAAGGGATTTCCAACGAAGTATTAATCTATGTAGCTCTCTGTATGCTGTTTCCTTGAATAGGATGATGTTTCCGTTTGAATAGAAATTGATTTGAATACATTTAGATCGAGATATCATGATTACTTCGTTTTTTATGCTGTGTCCGGAAACTTTGGCCATATCTGTATCAACAAATTTCATGTACATGTAAGTTGGGTTAGTAATTTGAGAATTAGAGGTGTGAGTGTGAACAGTGAGTTTTTGCAGGTCAGATTCAGTCTAATTGGGCTGTATGGCTGTTTTCCGACGTAGCATTCGCGATGACTTCTTCTATAATGGCAATGCCCAATTAAAATCTCAACAAAATTGTTCTTTGAGGCTGAAATCGTGGGAGCATTTCAAATTACAGCTGATGAGGTGAAAACAGAACTTTTTTTCTTGATCGCAAACAGATACTCAGCGACTGCAATTGCGAATGTACAAGTAATCATCAACGGAACCGATTTTGATGTGGATCCATTGAAGAAGCGAGTACATTGATTAGGATGACAATGCCTATCATGAGGAAGAAAGTGTTGAAGATCAGGAAATAAAGAAGAAGCGGACAAGGATGAAGTAATTGATAGCAAAGTATCCGTGATCGGCTCCGAGAACTTATTCTATCAAATTTTTGAATTATGCATCATAATTCAGCAGTATATACATTACACACGATCACAAACATAGCCTGAGCAATTTGTAATGGGCTTAAGTTACTTCTACCCGTGCAGCTAAAACATACTTACATTAAAAAAATGATGGGATGCGTGTACACCACTTCAACTTAAAGGCTTTAAGTAATCAACATAGTAAAAGATGTTTTGGTAATCCAAGGATTAAGGTAATTCATTTTGTCTAAACTCCCTTGAAATATAATTACTTGGTCTTGAAGTTAGAAAAAATTCTTGTTAAAACGCGACGGTTGCGCTAGAAGCATACGCCTTCCAAGGTCGATAGTAACGTTGATGTTATCAATAATTACAACCGAAAACATTTTAATCAGTTACAATCACAAAATGCATAGCAGCGTGCTGCGATCATTTTGACGGGCCGGGCACCGACCTGAAAGCCGGCTCACTTTCAACTGTTCACTAGCTTTCGATTACTATGAAAATATATGAAACTGACTTCTGACATAAATTTGGTCGCTTTGCTAAAGACAAAATCAATAAGAAATATAACTTTAATCACCATGCTTTATTATGTATGAAGCTAACATGGTGACATGAAAATGAATTTTCGACATTTTTGATAGTTCTACAAATAATCTTGTGATTCTAAGGTTAATAAAAATTAGCAAATGCACATGCTACACAGCCGAACAATTGATGGCCGAAAACGTCACTAAGAAAGTTTGATATCAATATCCTGAATTATTATATCAAAACGAATCAGACAGAACACGAATTGCAATTTGACAAATTAACGCTACCACGGTTCAACGATATAATCGAATTTCAATTATAGGATTATTGCTTACTGAAGCATCCGATAAATAATAACATTTGAATTTTATGACGGCACTGTAATCTCTGCAAACAATACAATTGATTAGTCTCAAGTAGTTAACTGGCTCGGCAACCGCTGCAACTTAATCAAATGCAAAATAGAGGATCTATTTATCACTATGACTAGAAATTTGTGTTCATTGAATGCCTGCCGATGCATTCATGTAGAAATAGTCACGTACAGATTGTAATTGAATTAGCTTGTTGGCATTTTGGTCTCTTCCTCTCTTGTTACCTACGTTTTCAATAGTAGAAAAAAACGAGTGCTATTTTTAGCTACATTATGTTTTGGTGTAAATAATGACACATTAGTGACTTAAGTGTCTGTGACTGATTAAACTGTTGCGCTATTTGTCATGATCAATGTGCATAAATTCTAAATATATTCAAGCACTCATCATAATTAATGAAATAACCGTTGTTCTTTAAAACCGAATAGGCACGACCAACTAGTTAAATATCCTACTATCCCACCCTGGATCAGTTTAACACATCACCACCCATACTCCATACCCTCACTATACCAAATACCCTGATAAAGAAAGCTGAAGAAACAATTGATGAAAGACTGAAGGACATGGACGTTCAGATCTGGACTAACGGATCAGTGATGGAAAATCAGGAGCGGGGAGGCAGCGGTGCAGTAATCATCTGGAAGGGAGGGGGCTACACGACAGTCCTTGCACCTGCAGGTAGATACTGTAGCATCTGCAATGCTGAATTGGTTGCACTGAGGATCGGTCTTGAGAAAGCCGTGGAAGACCAGCGATGGGGCAACTGTAGGAATGTTGCTATCTGTCCTGATAATAAAGGTGGGATTGAAAAGATACGAAATGGGCACCTGGACGCCAGAACATCAAACGAAGACCAAGCTTGGAAGATCCTGCAGAAAACAGCAAACAAGAACATTGTGATTCAATGGGTCCCCAGCCATGTTGGTGTGCACTGGAATGAGATCGCAGACACATCTAATGCCACTAATTTAGACCAGAAAGACATTCCTATCGATTTTGACACAATGAAATCTAAAATGCGAGCAAGCCTTGCCAACGAATGGAAGAAAAACAACCATTGGAAGTACAACCATCAAGAAGTCAGCTTGAGTAGAGCAGAACGCTGCTAACTTGCAAGATACAGGACGGGACTTTCTCTTCTTCTCAAGAAGCATCGATATCGTGTCGCTTTAGCAGAGCAGGCAATCTGCAATGAAAGTAGCGAAGAGGAAGAAGGCCTGGATCACAACCTTATCTGGTGCTCAAGATGGGATGTGCAGAGTTATACCAATTTTCATACCACCCACCCGAACTTACTTACTTACTTTACTTTCTCCTTTTAACGTCTGCTTTTCCTCCTTGGTGAGGGTTGGACGTGATGAGACTCCTCCAACGGGCGCGGTCCTGTGTGTCTTCCACTGTCAGCCTTAGCTCCTTCATGTCTTCCTGGATGGTCTGCAGCCATGATCTTCTTGGTCTGCCACGTGGCCTGGACCTTCGACAGCAACGTTGAGCACGCGATGAATCGGCTCTTCCTCGTGCCCGAACCACCTCAACCTGCGTTCTCTGTGTACGACCTCCAGCTGTTTGAGGCCGCACCTGCCTGCTACTTCAGCGCTATCAACTCGATCGGAGAGTGAGACACCGGTCATGTACCGCAGCATCCGTCTGTCAAACGAACGCAGTTGTTGGGCCAAGTGTTGTGTGAGGGCCCATGATTCGGCACCATAGAGCAGCACGGGTCTGATGCATGCGCTATACACGTGTCCGCGGCATTTGAGTGGCACGTGTCGGTTCCTGAGGAGACTTGCCAGATCTTTCCATTTGCGCCATGCGAACGCAATTCTCGCTCGCACCGCTCGCTCTGATCCTCCTTTGCAGCTCAACACATCCCCGAGATAACAAAACTCCTTCACTACGTCGATCTCCACACCGTCTATCACACATCTTTCATCTTCGTCGGTACTCCTTGCGTTGTTTACACACATCGAACACTGGAAGTTTGTGACGCCTGTGAGAGAATTCAGTCCACTGCAGCGTTTGTGACACCACTTATCACAGCTTTGGCAGAGAATAGAGTTGGCACCTACGCCGCGACCGCATACACCACAAGGAGACCTTCTTGATTGAAGAGGAGAAGATTCTTCGCTGCCACTGATCAACATCTTCGTCTTTTGGATATTCACTTTCAAACCTTTGCTTTCCATGTCCTCCTTCCATTTCTTGAACATTTCTTCCACTTCTTCCTTGCTCCCGCCTGTAAGGACCAGGTCATCTGCGTACAACATCTCCATCAATCCTTCCTTTCTGCGATCTTTCGTAGCTTCTTCCATTACGAGAATGAAGAGCAAGGGGGCTGAGGGCAGATCCTTGATGAACACCAACACCTATGCCGAAATCTACTGACATTCCGCCTGCAACACACACTTTCGATGTTGTGTCTACGTACAAGGACATGACGAGGTTTGTCAGGTGTTCTGGCACTTTCTGTCGTCGGAGTGCCCATCTGATGACATCTCGTGGGACGCGATCAAAAGCTTTTTGGAGGTCGACGAAGATATGAAACAATTTCTTTTTCTTTTCCATGTATCTCTCCTGAAGTCTTCTGATGATGAAGATTGCATCCGTACACGATTTTCCTCGGCTGTATGCAAACTGTTGTTCTCCAATGCTGACCAAACTTCTCAATCTCTTTTCTAGGACTTTCTCAAAGATCTTCATTCCATGCTCCAGTAGTCGCAGTCACCGATACGAGTGACAGCTCAGAGGATCTCCTTTCCCTTTAAACAGTGCGACCGTCAAGCTGTTGCTCCACTTCTTCGGACATTCTCCGGTGAGCGCAATGTGCTGGAAAATGGCATGCAATGCCTCAACTGCAGGTTCACCAGCCAACTTAAGCATCTCGGCGTTTACGTTGGAAGGACCCGGTGCTTTGCCATTCTTCATGCTGATCACTGCTTCCTTCACCTCCTCCAGCGTGAAGTCAGCGATTGGGCCTTCAGCTGGGGGATGTCATGCAGAGTGATGTCATTGCCTTCGTTCGATATGTCATCAAAGTACCTTCTCCATGTCTCTCTAACCTCCGTCTCTTTCACCTTTATAGCACCACTTTCGTCCTTGACATACCGTGTTCCCTGTATGTCTGCACGATCTTTCTTCATCTGTGCCGCAACTCGGAACATCCTGTTACGCCCTTCTCTTGTTGTTAATCCTTCACTCCACCTGAACCATGCGTTCTTCTTCGAAATTGCGACACACCTTCTGGCCTCTCTTTTCTTACTGCAATATGCATGACGGTCAGTCTCACTCCCAGATCTCTGCCAGACTTTGTATGCTTCCTTCTTCTCTTTGATTGCACGCTGAACCGCTTCATTCCACCACCAGGTTTCGCGTTCTCTGCCTCGCTGTCCCTTCGTTTCTCCACACACCTTGATGCCAGCTTCCGTTGCACACTCGACCAGTGAATTCCAACTTCCATCTCCCTGTTTGACACTTCTGGCAAATTCCTCTTCGTATTCTCTTCTCCTTTCCTCATCCTTTAGCCTCCAGACCTTGATTTTTTTCTTGTGAATTCTTTTCCTTGCAACATGTCCTTTGATCCGTAAAGCAGCTCTGACCAACATGTGTTGGTTCATACATGCCTCATACATGTTCATACATACCACCCACCCGAACCCCACCCAAATTATCGCCACCCAGTTGCCGAATTATTTGAGGGCAATCGGTCGTCTCTAGCGACTGACGTTAATGTGCTTTCACACCGAACGGGCCAAAACAACAACAACAACAAAAACCGAAGTGAGACTGTGGACAGGAAGAGGTAGCGTACAAAAGTACATAATTAGAATATTAGGTGCAATATCTTAATCACGCTACAATCTGAAAAACAGTTTAGAGGTGCAACTGGTCCATAGTTTTATAATCTATGAAGTTCTGATTACAAGAAAAGTCCCTAAAGTAGCCTAAAGTACCTTCACTAGCAAAGACAAGAATGTTTTAGCATCTAAATTTGATTATCATATTATCATAATTTGCACATTCCCAAGTTTGATCCTCACTACGATCACACTGAAAATATGTCTTCTGCCCAGATGGAATAAATTAGAGATACGCACACAATAAGAAAGGAGTTCTGTCCAAATGGAATAAACAAGAGTTATGCCATGATAACAAAATAGGAGTTCTGCAAAATGGAAAAAACAAACACAAACTGAAAATGAGAGTTCTGTCCTAATAAAGTAGAAGAAAAGACGATTCATAAGATATACAGTAGGATTAAGTGAAAGAAAAGAACTGTTTCATAAATGATATTTGAATCGATCATTAAATCGTCACCGGTCTCTTGCGCTCACTCCTATTTTTCGGATGTCACTTAAGCATTCTATTAGGGCAAAATAGAATAGATAAGAGAAAACGTCGTCTGTTTGCTGATCAATGCACATGTGTCACTTTCCACAAAAAAAAGAAACTTCCAGAACCACTTCCCCCCCCCCCCAAGCAAATGAAAAATATCAGGTCTGATAGGACTGTCTCTCTGAAACAAGCTTGTCTTAGTGCGAACCGAGCCCACGCCACCAATTTGTAAGATAATTTTATTTGACGTCCTCTTGAACTTGACGCTTCTTTCATACTGCGTTGATACACAATCAGTTTAATTTATTCGTTTTACAATCATGTCCATCATGACGAAAGGTTTAAATCATGTGACACTGTTAGAGTTTCCCTGATACACACACATGATTTTCTTCCTAAGAATGATCCCATCAATGGATTTAGAGTTTAGCATGAAGACATTCTGCACAGAGCAAGTCATGAAAAGCGATTTCTATCAGATAAGACAGAATATTCACAATATTTCATTGGCGGGATCGAGTATTATTTCGAGTCACAATTGCGGTTTGAAAAGCAAGAGCGCGTTTGCATTCTTTGAGTTATGATATGAATACGTTTATCTACGAATATGAATACATGCAGCTACTATATTCATTAAAATTGCGTTTAATTCTTAACTATGTGCACAGGCTTATGAATACTCATATGGCTTAATTCTGAACAGGATTGAATGAATCTTGAATTCAAGTATAACTTACAACTGTATTCACTATTGCTAGCTTTGAATAAAATGGGCAGCGGGTCAGGCTCGGATCTCATTCTGTTATGAGTTATTTGTCATCTGTCCGATGCAGTTGTCATCAGGAATATTATCAAATATGAAATTCATTTTAGATGACAATAATAAGACGTCATTTAAAATTAAACTAAAGGTTATTAGAGCAGGATGTACATCATTCATCATTGTCCGTTTAAATTGACTGACAGTCAGATAAAGATAGGCCACATGTCCCAATCTCCGAAAGAACTTTATGAACGTCTTAAAGCGTCGAAGACGTCTTAAAAATCAAGAATTCGTGTTTTGGATTTCCATACTTGGCATTAAGAGGTATGAGTTTATCAAAAATCATAAGCTAAATATCACTGGAAGGATTCTACGTAAATTATAATGCAGCTTTGAGTTTCAACTTTCAAGTTGATTGAGCAATTGGAACATGAAAATCATAGGTGGTAGGCCGAATTTCGATATATGTACAGTTTAACATGACAGATGAATCTATTTTTGTGGGAAAATAGAACAGACATGTAAAGATAGGATTTAAATGTTTTGAACGGGGCATTGGCATGAACAACACATCACCAGACTGTTGTATGTGTTAATCTAATTGCCAAACTGCTTTTTCCTTTTCCCTCTAGACAGCATAATACTTAATGTCCATAACTTACCTTTTCCGGGACGCCTTTACAATCAGCAAGCAGATGTAGCACACAGGCAACCCTGTGACGCTTCCGATGAGGTTGAGAGTTGGTATAATTTTTGTGAACGCCTTTCACACTGGCCAATACCTTTTCTTCCTCGAATATTGATCTGATGATAGTTTCCACTCCTTCTAAACTTTCCGATGATTGTATCAGGTCAGCCTGTGTAAGCCGAAAAAGAAATTCCAACGCAGGAACTCTTTCGTCACTCTCACGTCTGAAAAACACGTAGAAAGGCAATATTTTGGCATAAAAACAAATCATAAGTCTTACAATTTGAAGACAGTGTTGAAGTTCCAATCTGTTCCATATTCTTTCCTGAGATAGGCATGAACACGTGCATCATATCTGAAATAGAATGTATTATACTGATAGGAATTATCCTTAGGAACTTCACACTGCATTTTATGCGCAACACAAAGACAAGTATACCGTATGACTTACTCGCATTTAATGATTTGGTACAGCGATTTCATGAGATCAATTCACTTGGTAAACTCACATGGGTAAACTTCTGTGCATAGTAGACTGACAAAGAAAATGTCTTATCGGTTCCTTCTAGGATTTTTCACTTCGTAAATAGGCTAGTGAAAGGTGGAGACACTTAATTTCATCATAATGGTTAAGTTCTACTCTCGTGAATTTTTTATTGACTGCAGAAGGATTGAAATATCATGGATGCATTTCACCACACTATCAGGAAGTGTGATTATGCTAATGAGAGCAAATTCAGAGATGGAAACCGGCCGCTAGCCTACCCATTCCAAGGCCAGGCTTCTTATGATCTTGTGCAGAGCTCTCATTTTTGAAATGTCATTATCATACATATGCACGGACAAAGCACTTGTTTTTATTTATTTATTTTGTTAATTATGATTCTTGGTAAATGCATGTCAGAGTATCTCACAGACTTCCGGTAGACGAAATCCGTGAATGATGGGCGTAAATTACAAATTAACATTACCACAATCAGTCACACCATATTTCCTCTAATAAACGCCGCACTTTGATCTCAAGAAAATTAGAGAAGAATGTGACTAAGTGCAGTGCATAATAGTCCAGTAAGCTGAAAGACAAGGATATTCTGGTGCTCATCAAACGTTGCTGGAAAGATTAATGATACTGCACTATTTTTAGTCATTATATTGATAAAAGAAGTCACTTAAAAAAGCGTCAACTTACACACTTTGATCAATTAATTAAACTTTATACCGACATCAACATCAGATTCTGAATTAGAATCAGGTTCGGTAACTTGTAGAGCTTCCTGTACCGTCGAGCACTGAGTCCTGTTATGACTCATGACGCTCAAGTTCAGTGTGAGACCCGCCCTCAAATGAGCACGGGAAAGAAACAGCGGATTCGACAACTTTACCGGTAATTCAAATAAATTAGTCGCACATAGTCTTCATTCAGCGTCGAAACCACCACGCTTTGTCGACAATAAATAAATCGGTAATGCAGTAAGATGATAGATTAGTTTTCAGCTCTTGTTGATACTTTCTCGTTTAATTCATATGCTTGGTATGCCCTAATTACTGTTATTCAATTTGGAAAAATTAGTGAGTGGAAAATCGTGCATTTTAATAAACGCCACACATGAAGTAGGGAATTGTAAATAAACGCCGCGGCGCTTATTAGAGGAAATCCGGTAGTTAGAATAATATCAATCACTATGGCTGATCTAACAACGGCATGAACCCATGCATTCAATCACCCGAAGTCGGTCTAAAGCCGGCCTGCTCGTTATTCAAGTCGGCCGCCCGTCCGAAGAATTCTAGGCCGGCTTCCATCTCTGAGTTAATTTATCTGTTGTTCAGGAGAGAAATCATTCCTTGTGGCTACCTCAGTTGAGATTTGATAAATAGACAGTTGATTGCTTATAAAAATTGAAATGCTTAAAAAGATGCTTACTTGTTCCATTTCCTGTGTACAGGACCAAACAGAAGGGATCTCATCAATAACTGACGATATGTTGGTTCCGTGAGAATAATTTCACTTTCTATCGTCTCACAAAGATGCTTTGACAAGAAATAAATTAATCCTAAACGATCGTCAGCACGTGCGAAGATTAAATCGAATATCTGAAATGATAAGGTGTTACACGATCAAGTAATATTGGAAATATATCTCACTAGCTAATCCGACACTTCGGGCGGGATTGTTTATCTAAAAGTATCACTAATATGTTAGGCAATAACAAATAAACTAACACTTGAAGTCAGCACATACGCGTCAACAGCCCCATCATAGAGCTGTTTTATTGTTGACTTCCTTCAAGTTTATCAAAATAATCTATTTCCACATCAAAACCTAGTTACAATTAAAATATTTGCGTGTACCTACAGTCTCCACATCATCGTTTTCTTCTAAAAATCGAATTTCATTTGATTGACACATTGGTGAGTGAGTGTGTGATTATTATCGATTCACATCGCAACTGATTTCACAAAAGCATAACCATCCACTCACCTACCGCGTTTGGCAGCAAAGAAAATTTGTAAAAAGTACAACATTTTGCAATTGAAATTAACATTATTTTGTAGCCAAGCTACTGCTGTGTTGTCTGGCATACGCTGACACTAGCATTTTTTATGATAACTAAGGGTATACATTTGTTTAATCCATATCAAGCAACATGTGACCGAATAGCAATCACGAGTTGAGAGCCTACCGACTGCTGCAACATGTGTCGATATCCTGACGATTTTCACTATTTTGTCATTCTAACTTGAAGTGTCTCACTTGTCTAACTTATTCAGTTAAATTTGTTCTAAGTTTTGTGATTTCGCTGCTGCTATGCAGGTACATTTTGTTGTCAATAGAATATACCAGTACAAATATCAGATTATCATACATTTGATGATTTCAGTGCTGGACTCAACTCGAATTTTTGAAGACCCACAGGCCACAGACCACAGACCAAAAAAATTACTATTATTTCCCAACTTTCTCGAATGGAATTAAATAGTTTGAAGATTTTATCTCATAGAATAATCTTCACTCCATATTAATTGTCCAATTTTTGCGAATCATCTGCTTCACCGAGAAGTGAAACTTCAATGACTGATTAATTGAAATTGAACAGAACACTTATAAAAACAAATAAATTGTCATCACCAGAGTGACTTTTCCCATATTAGTTACAGAATAGTTGATTTTTGTGGCTAATTCCATTCTGTTAAGTATTCCAATTATTACATACAGATAAATGTATTGGGTTGACTTCAGAGATGTAAAAAAAGCAATTTTTACATTTATAGTATGCGTCATCATAATAAGCAGCTCTCTTTTTACCTCTTCCAAACTGTCAGTCACTGTATCTGCACATTCTGAGGGTCGTAAAGATCGACGAATTATACACCGCAAATAAGCATCATAAATCGGCCAATAGGAAGACGCATTTCGCTCTTGATCTACCAAACTTCTCCATCCGCTGGCAACTAAGTGGGCAAAATTTTCTGGATAATGCTCAGCAACCTGAAAGTTATGAACGCCATGTGAAATTTCAACTCAGATTACAGAATATACAGTATTACACAGGAAAATGTCTGTCGCTAAAGCGTTCATAATTACTTTGAAATGATCAAGAATTTCGGACGCAGCTCCAAAAAGAGAAACCAATTCATCTCCATCAACAGTAACGTCGCAAGCATCGGCACATAATTGGACAACCCCTTGAATTTCGATATCATTTATGTTATTATCTTTCACAGCGGAAGTCTTGAGGCAATTCCACTGCAGTATTTTCTGCTGACTAACTAAGTATCCATCCTTCGTCTGGCTAGATCGTTGTTGCAGTGACCTGATGATGATGAAGTAAAAAAACAAATAGGAACGTAAGCAATTAAGAAAACATACTAAAAAAGGTATTCCATGATATGTGGCATGAGTAATAATTATTCCAGGGTTAAAAACATTCTGGCTCATTTTTATAAACCATATCTCACTACTTTCAAAATTTACAATAGTAGGAGAAAATGTCATAGCTTGTAAAGTTATGACAAAATTATAACATCATGCAGAGACAATATAAAATAATACGTTGACAGTTGATACATGCATGTAAAGTACACTTATTCCTAGTGCAATGTTGGATTATCGTATTGCAATTCGGATATCTACAATCTATTGGTCTCGCTTAGCTGTGGTCATTCGGCGCACTTATAATCGGTCATCAATACACTAATTCATCTATGATGCAATTTCCATATCTATCTATGCTACTATGCTACAAATCAATCTATCCGATCTACGAAAGTAGATCTTAGCTCTATAGTAAACTGATTTTAGCTCTATCAACTGCCATAAAACATGCTGTTTCAATTAATAAACGCACATACACTCTGATACTTCCGTAGTTTTTCATGACCATAATACAATATGCACTTAAACAACTACTGCTTTTCAAGGTTGCGGAGGCGGAGGTGATCAATTAAGCGGGGGCATGTTTCTGGTATAGATTGAATACAGAGGCAGATATAAGAAAAGCCGCCTGCGCAGCCTTGTTGCTTTAGCATTATAAACAACATCGATTGAAGAATACTAACAATACGCCGATGCTGCGTCAGGATTATTCAGGCCAGTGGTCGGATTCTTAAATTTTGAAAAATTCGTGCATCATTTCTGCGGATGTCAGTAATGCATTTTTTAATCATTTTCACCCGACCCATCAAAATTAAATACTCTGATGCACATACATACATGTGTATGTTAATTTCAAAAGTAAAATCTTAGAATGAACAATGTGATCCATTTTTGGGGCCCACCCCTTTACATGGCTAGACTAAAAATGTAGTCATCCCTAGCCCCTAACACTGGTGTATTCTGGATGTCACCCATTAAGTGACCACATAAACGTTATCCACATAGACGTTATCTACGAATATGAATAGTATAATAGCTACGTAGTATTCATCTCGACACATCAGATCGAAACGTGTATTGTTTCAGAAAATAATTTTGATTATTCACTCAACCAATGCACAGAAAGTTGCATATACATGTAATTCCACAAGGTATCAAATGCACGACCACGTAGGATGAATGCTTTTGTCGCCAATACATTGTTCAACAATATTTCGCGTGCACATAGTGATCAATTTATATTACTGTACATAATGACTAGATTACCGGCATAGGTACAAATTACAGTATCTGATGTTTAATTATGTATGAGTTAAACAATGTTAATTTCTTTTGTGTATCTTTGCCATGGCAGAGACACCCAATTCCACCGCCTTCCTCTTCAACCCAGTTTGCGGCTTCCCTCTGGCAAAAATAGGAATTTCACTGGGTAGGAATTCGTGCATTCGTGCATACTTCCTAAAAATCATGCATGAATCCAACCACTGATTAAGACAATTCATTGCAACAATCATTTGAGATTATTTCCTGATTATGTTTCAAAGTTTTTGAGTCTTGTGAACTACAAGAATATCGTCGTATTTCTGCACAGATTCTTAATTCGAAGGCCAATGAAATCTGTAAATTACAAAATAGTGCTTGGCACAAGAAAAAAATAATCTTGATACTGAAGCGCACGCATGATGCATAGGTTTTCCATATACATGAATTTGACATGCACAGTGACAAGAACGTAGTCATACCATTGAAAACAAGACTATATTATCAATTATCAATATTTTCTTAGAAGACCTTACTCACAGGCAATTAATTGTATGAGATGGAGATACGTTTCCAAAATTCCGCAGTGACGATAACTTCCATTCCGCCAATGAATTTGGAGCCCTTGAAGGCTTCACTGTCGACAAGAAAAGTTCCGATAATGTATCACAAGCTTCTAGCAGGCACAATAGCAAGTGATGATGAGCTTCCTGTAACAAATGAAATGTATAATCGGTAATGTTTTGACTAGCAGCATGAATGAGCATGATGCAAATCAAACTTACTGGTTTATCGAGAGCTTGGATGAGAAATCCTACAACATTCTCAGCATTCGTAGATACCGAAGCATTGATGTGAGATATTATTTTATCTGCAAAATAATGAATTAATTGACAACTTCAAATCTGCTGACAATAAATAATTTGCACTCTGGTATATCTACACGCACATTTAGACACTTTAGATGAATCTTTACAAGTTCCTCGCCTCCAGAAGAGAAGTTGTCAACATGCAGACAGCATTCCTCAAATACGGATGATTACTTTCTAACAATCGAATTAACAAAGGAGCTTTTCACTATATTGCTTTCTTACTCCCAAAATACTTTTTCTACCTAGAAGAACAAACAAGGATTTTTTGGATGGTTTATTTGATGCCAACATCTAATGTGAATCTACGTATTTTGTCATTTAATTTTATCAATTAAAAATAGTTATTCGACAGTACTCTTTATAAAAAAATCGAGATCACACTGAAGTAAAACCAGCTCTCTAACTGTTAAGAGGTGAATTTAGCGACATGCTATTGATTATTACATGCTAAAGACATTCTCACATTATTCGCACATTCAAGTCTGTCGGTGTTTAGAAACGAGTCTTTTGGAAAAGGTCGCATATTTTCAGGTAATGAATTTATGAAAAGCGAATAAGGTTTAAATTTCCCTTCAAGATATTAGAAAACTTCAGATGTACAAAATACAGAACTGTGTAAAATGTACATGCTTGGAAGAGTGGGAGCAATGCGGCAGGTAGCAGTGGGTTACATAGTACTAATGGCACTTTGACAAAATGAACGTAAAATCTGAAGTTAAATACTAGGCCTCTATACTCGTATGATTAACCCTTGACTTTTAACAATGTAGCAGCAATATATTGGCAATGTGCAGTGATCTTGAGGAAATAAGTTTATTTGCCCCCCCCTAGCCGGGTTGAGCCTCATAGCCGCAGGGTCCCATGGGACCTTGGGCTCATTACAGAGATAAACAAACATACATTATAACAAATTGAACAAATGGAGCGAAGTACTGATACAGAAGAAAATATTTACAAAAATGCATGCGAATTTATACAGGGGAGACAAATGGTCGGAGGAAAGGTTGGATAGATGGAAAATGTGATAGTGATGTGTGATTAGCATGTTGAAGAGTGTGTTTGAAGAGATGTATGTGTGTGTGCTCTAGATGAATGTTGGCTGCTTACAATGTGTAAGGCACTGAAAACGATTATTTACAACTATGTACAACGATGAGGTTTTTCTTTTTTTGGCTTTTTTTTAAACGAGGGAGGCCATCACCAAATACCGCTTAGACTATTTACAGCGAAGTGATAGTTTTGTTGATTATAATGGGTCGATAGGTATATGGGTCAGATTAAGTGGTATGTGAACTATTGAATGAGCTGCTCTATTGTTGATTTAATATGTTCCTGTTCTTGTGTGGTAAATGTTGTGAATATGTGGTCGAGTGGTGGTGTCCAGTATGTAATGTTTTTTATAATTCTTATTGAAGAGTGTTTGGAGGATACGTGTGTATTTGTGTTTTATAAATCTGTGAAGTGTGTTTTTACCGACTGTGATGTAGTGATATGATATTGTTTGAATGTTCGATTTGAAGTAGAGGTATGTTAATCTTGTTCAGATGCCTTTTCGGTGGGCTGCTCGACGAGCGCGATGTTCTGTGTGGAGAAGTGGCCTTGATGTTCTGTGTGGAGCAGTGATCTTGAGAAGAGCAAAGTCGAAAATTGTTACATGTTAAGTAAAAATGACCGCAATCGAAGCACATTCATATCATTGAGAGATTCTCGTGTAATTTAAGCTGCTATATCACTTGAAATCAATACACGATTTCCACCGCTTAAATCAATACACGATTTCCACCGTTAACAGTTTCGATCTGTCGCTTAGTTCTCACTTACATATGTATACTTCCTCCTGTCTCTTCATGTCTGCTTCAGCAACAGCTGTGAAGTTCGCTGAAGGATTATGCGAAATAATCCCACAAGCAAGTAATGGGAGGCACATGGTCAATTGAGAAAAGGGATAGATAATGTTCCACTCACATAACGAGTGCACTAAGCGATGTGCGGAATGCTTTACGATCCTACAAACCCCTTTGATGTTTAGTATCACCCCATACACCAGAGGCACGAGAGATAATTTTTAAAGATCGTAATGTAGCAAGAAGAGAAACCAGAAAGTCAAAAAAGTCCGAAATCTTTTAATTTTTTGCAACGTGTTGAACTTAATTTCAAAACCATACTCAAATTTAAATTCTTATGTACTTCACTATATTCTAGAGGGTAAACTCACTAACTGAATCTATCAGGTAGATGAGACAAATTGCAATGAATTATACCTATTTTTATGACAAGTGCTGAAATTCAAGAAGTAGTGTGATATTGTGCCGCCAACTGTGCCGCAATGGTACGACCTGTGATGTCATGGCATGAAACATCTGAAATGTATGTATGTCATTTAGTCCGGCAATTTTGTAAGTCACGTTAATGATTTCACATCTCGTTGAAAAAATGAAGCATTGTGCATAGGGTTGTAAAAACCCATGCTTTCTCATCGCATGTCTCTTTTATTAAAAAACACGCGCTTTTTTAATTTTTATGCTTTTGTATTTTTATTTGTTTTTTGGGGCGGGCATTGAAATATAACTAATACACACCTGCATTTTCCGTTAATTTTGCTTTTGCATAAAGTTTCGCCATCATACAGAAAGCAATTGACAACTCTTCAATGGGGATGTAAGGGCACATAACAGCTCGAAATATATTGTGAGTGGCGGTGACCAAAAACGAAATCATCTCATCGACCGAAATCAATCCATTAGCTTCTTGGTCCCGTGCTTCTTGGCGACGATTATCCAAAACTAGCAGCATAAAGCAGGTAAATGTTTCAATACGTTCCCCGATATTCTCTAATGTTGCACCTGAAATGTCAATGAGTCAACTATACAATTTAATTTTTCACGAATATTTTTGCTGACAGGGATCCTTTGCTAGAAATTGCATCGAGGGACGTCATTTTAGCGTCGAAAAATCAATGGAGGCTCATGGTTTAAAGGTCGAGCGGCAAACATTTCACAGCTTAGGACTACCTTCGAGAAATCGATCTGTTACAAGAGATGGCCAAGTGCATTAAGAGTGAAAAACTGCAGATGTCATTTGCTCCATTCTCTGGTCTTCAATTGTCAGGCATACGAAGTACATAAAGCTAACTATGTAGTTGTAAGATGGACACCTCCACGACAGATGAGGTTCCTACATCCTTCGAATCGAAATGAGTTCTTCAATGACTTACGGCCCCTACCACAGGGCCATCAAAATTAATTGTGATACTTGCTATTAATTGTGCTGGTAGAAATCAATTATTTTTAATTGTTGATACGCTACAATCAATTATTGCGATTATTTTCGTAATATTTATGACTCTTGTGTCCTGTGCAATTAAGAGCTTCTTGTCAACCACTGAAGTTGGGCAAACTGAATATGCTAATCGTTTATCTCATACAGTAAGTATATGAAGTGCACCAGGTTTACTAGGTATACTTACTTTATGGTTTAATCCATTATGCTCATTGTTTACATGTAGATTGATTACTCTCTCAATTTAAGATTATGTAAGCTTGAAATCATACTTGTGATACTTGTGGTGAATAGTTTGTGGTACCACGCGTGGAGGGACTTACAGAGAAAAGGAATCTTGGTGGTGGAATGCAGATGTCAAAAGTGCTTTAAAGGCAAAGAGGGAAGCTTTCAAGAGATGGAGAATGACGATACGGATGCAAACAGAGCGGTGTACAGGGAAGCAAAGAAGGCAGCCAGGAAAGCTGTGGCATCAGCGAAGGCTGAAAGCCTAGCCGACGTATACGATAAGCTTGGAAGCCGAGAGGGAGAGAAATTGGTGTATAAGATCGCGAGAAGCCGGGACAAAATGACAAAGGACAACATCGAAGGATACTATGTGAGAGACGATCGAGGAAATATGTGTATTGAGCCTGACAGTAACCGGCAACGATGGCGCGAGTACTTCGAAAAACTTCTCAACGAAGAGAGACCTCACGCCAACTGCAGTATGGCACCTCGAAACGATGTGGCAGTCCCCCAAATCACTCCTGCGGAAGTGGAACATCAGCTATCGAAGATGGCCAATAACAAGTCTGTTGGGAGAGACGACTTGCCTACCGAAGCTTTGAGCGCTGCTAAGAAAACAGATGAGATCACCAATGTGTTTAATTCAATCTTAGCCTCCGCCAAGATACCGGAGAGATGGAGAGAGGGTACACTGGTCCCGATTTACAAGAAAAAGGGGGATCACAGAGAATGCAGCAATTACAGAGGTATAAATCTATTGTGCCATGGTCTTAAGTTGCTGGAACGAATCATCTGCGACAGATTAAGACAGATAACAACTATTGATAGAAACCAGTTCGGATTTATGCCGAGTGTCTCAACCACTGAACCTACTTCCACCCTCCGAATGAGGTTAGAGGATGCCCTCATGGAACAGAAAGACTTTAGAGCGGTGTTCGTCGACCTGGAGAAGGCGTATGACACAGTACCGAGGGAGTACATCCCCCATATTCTCAGGAAAAGAAGTGTGCCTGAAACATACGTCTAGTTGATACAAGACATGTATAGTGACAGCAAGATAGCAGTAAGATCAAAGCACGGTGATACTGACCGCTTCAACGTCTCGGTAGGTCTACATCAAGGCTCTGCTGTAAGCCCCTACCTCTTTATCTTGCTGTTAGATGAGATATCAAAGTCGATCAGAGGGAATGGAGAAAATGACACACTGGAACTACTGTTTGCCGACGATCTGGTAATATCAGGAGACACAAAGGAGAAGGTCCAAGCGCGCCTGGAAAAATGGCGAGAAGCCCTCGAATCCCATGGTTTGCGACTCAGCAGAATTAAGACGGTGTACCTCAGCACGAAAGAAAGTGAGCGCATCCATCTGCAAGGCACCGCAATCCCGACGGTTGATGCCTTTAAATACCTCGGTACTGTCTTGGATGTCAAAGGCACATCAGGGAGGGACATGAAGGCGAAAACACAAGCAGGTTGGCAGAACTGGAGAGCTATGTCTGGTGTCCTGTGCGACAAAAAGATGCCTCTACGACTCAAGGGCAAGGTTTTCCACACAGTGGTCCGACCCGCAATGCTGTACCATGCTGAGCTCTGGGCCCCGAAGAAAGCTGACCTTATTGCGATGGAAGTGTCAGAGATGAGGATGCTGAGGTGGTCAATGGGGAAGACAAAGAAGGATAGAATAAGAAACGATAAGATCCGTCGTATGCTTAAAGTACCCCCAATAAGCAAAGAAATTGAGACTCGCCGACGGAGATGGTTCGGACATCTGCTCAGAAGACCAGAGGATAACATCCGCAAAACAGCATGGAAACAAGAACCTGTCGACAGAAGAAAGGGAAGACCGAGAACAAGTTGGAGAACTGTGATAAAGAGTGGAATGAAGATCAGATCGATAAACGAAGACATGGCCTCCGACCGAGCCATGTGGAAGCAACGGACTGAGGGGCCACCCCGTGCTACCCGATCATCCGGGAGGCTGAAGCTGGATCGAGCCCGGCCAAGGTGAGCGAGCGTAAGCTTGAAATCATACAGATATTTAAACACATAGCCTAGTAATATGCTTCGTCATATTATAAAAGCGTTTAATAATGGTAGGACATATGGTGTATGTACCGTGATATGAAGGATGTATTACAAACCGCATGAGGACAAGATAAATAAACCCAGATGACATTTGAAATTTAAACCAGAAAATTAAATCGATTGAAAAAGCTTATTAATTGTTGATAAACATTTGGTAGAAACTGCAACGCCGACCGACGTCATTCGTCAACACTATCTACTGTCTGACCGCTATTGTTTCGAAGAGGATTTGCTATTCTACTCTTGTCGGCTTGAAACTATACGGTAGTATCATTCTCATTGATTTAGATGAGCCATCTGAGTTGCTTGTCAAATAGACCATCAATAACTGCACCTTTTAGTAACCTCAGAGTTCAAACTCAAGAGAAGCTGTGAAATATGAATGTTATGTACTGTACTTTCCTTCGAAAACGAACTGCAGTATATGCGATCTTTTTAAGACATTGCGTCGTGTACTCGTGTGATTTTCATAGCTGGACAAAGTATTGTCACTTGTCATATTCATGTAAATTTGTCAAGAAATTAATTACAATAATTTCATCCTCCAAAATCAATTAATTGTAATTGCATCAACTGAGCATTCAGTTAATTGCAAACAATTAATGGCAATTAATTTTTCACTTATTAATTTTTTGATGGCCCCTGCCCTGCCATGAAGAAATGGGGACAAACAGTACCCAATGACAGAATCAAACGGTCAATGACAGACGGTACCACTACCATATCAATAATAGATGGCAAGGTGCCTGGAGTGTCTAAGAATTAAAAAGACGGACTTGTTGGCACTTTGCATCATTTTCAAGTTCCAAATACTTCGTTTCCCAACTACTTATTCGAAGGCGTGACATCGCGGTCTGAATTCTAGTAGGTAAAGGCAGGGTTTCTAGCAAATACAGGAAGAATGATGACATCATGTAGCATCTTACTTTTACGAAGTTCTCTCCAATATTGGTTCAATGATTCTAATGTTTCGGGACTTGTCCACTGAGATCCATTTGAAATGTATCTTTGACATAATCTCCATAATGTATTGCCAGGTGGGAGCAAGCATTCGTTCACATTGAACATGTTAAGGATATTCAGAAAACATTCACTGGTTAATTCAGCCTGTAATACGAATTCGAAAATTAATAGTAATCACTAATCGTGGCATGTGTACCGTATCTGAGTCAGCTATCTGGATGAGAAAACTGAACAATTTCAATATCGTAATTAGAATAGCACGTAGATCCTGCTTATCTTAATGATAAGTTATCGATAGATCCTTAACAGAAACTCTCTGGGTTTCAATAAATTCATGACAAACAAGTTTATATATTAATTGGGCTATTGTACAGATATTACTGTTATTATTCACTTCGCAGAAAACCATGTACACATGTATTTCTAGTGAGTCCTACGTTGTTTACAATTAAACATTGCATTCATTTTTTTCTAAATTAAGATGGCTGCAATAATTGAAGTTGTGTCTAATGATAATCGAAACAGGAAAATACCATTTTTAAAAATTGAAAATCAAAAGTACAATAAATAAAAATGAAATCCCATCATTCGATGATTACTTCATTATGATTAAACACAACGTATTTAATTAGAGATTTTATCATGACCTAAGTAATCAAGCTATTAAAGCCTACCTTTAAGCGCTAGATAAATACTTGATCTCGTGATAGTTTAATAATAGGATTCGGAATCCTCTCGAGTAAATGGGAGCAGGATCCGGAACCGGTTCGAGATCGGGGTTCTCGAGTAATAAAAAAACTTGGGTATTTGTAGTTCATGTCTAAATTTTACTTTGGACAATAATTTTGCTGTAGCAAGCATTCTTTCACTATCTCTAGGACGCGTGGCATTTGCAATTTTTCTCAATAGCTGTAATGTCGATCTAAACATGCACAAAGCGAGCTTGAGTTTGTGTCAAACTTCATCATCAGCAATTTAGGTTTGATGATAGCGCGATGATGATGGCTCTCAATAGTTTCTTTTTCTAACGAATGAGAAAAAACCGTCTTCGGAGACCATACTTACTAATCGATTGTGCGACGTTTCGCTCATCGAGCATAATCATGCACAACACAACACCATGTGCATGATTAAGCTCAGTGAGCGAAACGTCGCACAACAAATTAATAAGCATAGCATCCGAAGATGTTATTCTCACTCGTTACAAAATCAGCCGGATGCGTGGAGAACTGGGCTCAATGCCACATTGCCAAGTTTCTTCTTCTGCTAATAGGTCTACTGAACTTTCAGTTGCCATGAATCATTCATTCTACTTCATGAAATTGGCATTGATTCATTAAGTTAATCCACATGAATTTATCATATGCAGTAGGCATCTCGCAGATTAGAGAGTTTGCTAGCTGAAGCTGATGTGAATTTGAGCTCGAATACTTGAAGTCATATTTAGAATTTTTGCTTAGTACTTCAATAAGAGCACCAAACATTGTTTTCTGTAGTCAAATGAATTCCAACGGCGCTGCAGGCACACTCGCTACTTACACTCCTATAGGCATATGTTCTCTTTATTTCATTATACTTTAAGGCAGGCACGCTACAACACAATAATTGCATTCCAGTGCAGGAAAAGAACTTGGCAAGTTTAAACCCTTTAACATCATTCAAAAGAAATCATTAAGTTCAAAAATTTTACTTTGCAAAAAATTATGAAATTTACCTCTTTGACTTTGCTGACACAAGTCTTGAGACAGAAACTTTGGATTGCACTTCGATGAACGAGATCGTTCTGTCTATTCAAAAAACTCAAGCGGCTGAAACGTAAATCGTCATACGATAAAATTTACCACCATTCAATTAGACTGACTTGTATGTAAAATTATGCATTCTCGGCAAATCAACGGAAAGATTAGTATCGGCATCCTTTATTCCAAGTTGATCAAATATCCACCTCCATCATCGAAAGCTATAGCATTGCAATTTTCTATAACACACTACTATCGGTTTCAGATAACTTGTAGTAGTACATCATTTACATGCAACTTTAGTATTTTCATCTTATTTATAAAAGCATTTCTTTACTAAAACAATTAAAATCATGCTTGGTTTATAATT
Source organism: Prostheceraeus crozeri (assembly GCA_907163375.1). NCBI lineage: Eukaryota > Metazoa > Platyhelminthes > Polycladida > Euryleptidae > Prostheceraeus > Prostheceraeus crozeri. Next base: position 379,504 of record CAJQUW010015847.1, on the reverse strand, counting down.
ACTTCTTCGTCTGTTCGACTCCTGACTTAGAGAGACGTCATTTGAGCTGCATCCATTCCTCCTTGTGTGGATGCGCCTTGTGATCTTTCGCAGATCACGCATGGATTGTCGCTCGCATGCCTTGATCGCAGAACATCCGTCGGATCATAGAGTTCTCATTCAAGGCGAGCTTTGTCCCCTCATTTGACGAGCCATGTTCCATCTACCTCTAATAGATCCCTTGTGGCCATATGCCTTCTATGTCTAAGAGAAATACCGTTATTCGAAAAAACAGGCAACAAATAGTCAAAATTCTTTCAGACAGTTAAGTGTACTTAACCGCCCTACAAGCATCCTGGCCTCCCAAACACGTTGTCTCCCGAATAGCAGAAGTCCTCTACAGATGATAGAATATATTGAAATGGCTTTTTTCAGATGTAAATTCGATTTCCAGTCATGATTTTTTAGTATTAAATATCTGCAAAGTCAACATACTTATTAATTTCTCATAACCGCAAAGTTGTTGGCCACACTCAGAAGTTTAGAATGAGACAACGCATTTAGAAATTGGTTGGATTTTCATTGATCTACAACACTTTGAAAATAGGGGCATTATATTTGACTCCCCCTATAAAGCACTGCATTATTTACTATGGTTTTATATATAACTTCTATTAAGGAGCTGTAACATGAATAGATTGACTAAATATTGTGCTTGATTAACCACCTACTTATTCACTTGAAAGACTACACAGCTTGTGCAAAAATATTGAGAATATACTTAATTGAAAAATAATTTGAACATTTAATGGACTTAACTATCACGAGAGGGTCAAACTTCAAGCAAGATAATTCATGAGTGCAGGGTGTCAGATGAACCATTGTCCCGAAAAAAGGAAAATTTTAGTGTGAAAAAATAGGAACGTATGCAAAGTCATAAAATAATCAATAAATTAAACAACTATGTGAATTACAAAACTATAGTATGTTGCACAATGTTGTGCTAAGATATAATGGTACTTATGAATTAAGTTGAGAAGTTCTAACGACTAATAATAAGTTTGCAACTGCGTAAAAAATACATCGTGACTCAATCGATTTAAAGACAGGCGTCGTCTAAGTCCAAAGACGAGTGTGACACATCTACTGCAGGGATAAGGATTCTCTTGCAGAAGAAATACTTCAAAACAAAAATGTTGCACGCTCCAAATATATTCATTTCTTTCGACCTTCCTAAAAGGTGTAACTACAGAGACAGAGAAAAATACAGAAATAAAGAGAGACAAATTGGTATGTTAGATGGCCTCCATACACCACAACAACCATCCCGATCCACCACAATCAAATATGCAAATGTTAAGTTGATTCATCATTACATTTAAAGTACATGTACATTGTACATATGCAATGCTGAATGATTGCACATCTTGAGCTTTAAATAAATGTTTCTTCGTGAAGAAACAAAACTAGAGTTGAATTGCTTTTTGAATTGTTATAATAGGTGACCAAAAGGAGGTTAAAAATGCATCCCTGATTATATCTCATCATATTAACAATCTCATCATACAAACAAAAAATAAATACAGATGGAAACATGATAAACCAGGAAAATCTCATTGGACAAATAAAAATAACTTGTAACTAATACTTTAATGGGAGCGTATATAACAAATATAGAAAAAGTAATATAAATTACAGATGTAGAAAAAAAATCCGTTAAAAATTACAAAAGATAGATAATTTGGTTAGTTCGAATGGTAAGTAAAACAAGTCTGTTTTGAGTAACATCAGTCTACAACACTTAACAGACATATAGATCCTATAAAATTACAAAGATCAATGGATCATGAGAAAGCTTCCATTTCCTCGGTTACTCAAAATTAACACAAATATTTGTAACTATTTAATTAATAATTTGTAATTATTGTAATATTATTATACAAAACAGTGGATAATTTGCTCTCTTATCGTAGAAATAAATACAACTAATACATGATTCAGTATGTACATTGACTATATGCATTGATTTACTTTAAAATAAATTAAGAAATAAAGTTTTAGAAACGGAGTTGCAAAGTATAAGCAAGAGAGTATGTCATTCTTACACTTCTGAAACTCGCCGAGGTTCCACATTTAATTAAGTAAGCATGGTAATGTCAATGAAAAAGTCAAACACATAGTTTCTAGTTCATTCTCTTTTTTGTTGCAGATTGATTCAATAGATGTCTTCCTGTAACGTATCCAGGGACGCTTGACTCCCTGTGTGGCCCTGATGCTCATGCTTAGCTCCTACCAAACATGAGCTCAGCATGTCAGGGACGCTTAACTCCCTGTGACTCTGACGGTCATGCTTAGCACATTATTTTGTTAACTCGTGTCAGCTTCTTGTAATCAAATAGAAATGAAATGGTCTCGAAAGCAGGCACCTGCTCACTTAGATATAAAAATTATCCTGCTTTCTTAATTTTATCGTTGATTTTATGAGTTACTTACATGATTTCTGATTTTAATACTGTTGACATTTTTTACACACTGTGCATTAAATTAATCAATAAAAAAAAGAAAAAATAGGAATAATAGGAAAATAGGTCCAACTTGACACCCTGTGAATGCTTTAAAAACTTTCTTTCTGTGCCAGTATGTCCACTTTCTTGCATCTCACCTCAGTAACTTCAAACAATTAATGTTCCAGTTGTGATTTGGCAATAGTGAAAGACTTTCGGAGAAGAATAATAGCGGCGTAGTGGACCAAGTCATTTTACATGCTGCGTCCAAAATGGCTTCCCACAGATCTGAAATTTGAATGATGTACCAATGCGTATCACCACACTTAAGCAAATACTGCATATAGAATAATATTCAGTTGCATCCTCAGTTGAAAAATGGGAAGATCTGAATAGCTGCCATTTCATCCAATATCAAGAATCATCAGCAGGCCTAGTTCACATCTCTCAACGTCAATATAACTCCCTATTTTACCTTTCAGCCATGCACAGAGTAAATTTGGGATATACAATATACAAGTAAATGTTGGTTGAAAACATATGTGATATTGAGATAAGATTATACTCTCATGAAATGCTTAAGGTTGAAAAGCATTATCACAAAGAAATAAAACAACTAACCTGATGAAGATTCCGAATCAACGGTCAACAAGCACTTAGTAATAGCAGCAGCGACGGAAAACTTTTCATTATATAATACACTTTCTTGTCGATGAAAAAGCTCAGATATGTTGATGATCTGTAGCATATTTTCTTGAAGGAACTGAAATGGTGATACAATTCTCAATACTCAGACCATAATTTTCCTCACGAGTTCGATTATTCCTAATATTATGTGGAAAAATCTTTCTTTGGTCAAATACATTCACAACAGAAATATTACCAATAAACATTTTATTGACTTAATATTGCCTGTCGTTTATAAAAGTCACGAGCTTATTTTTCTTAGTTTCAAACAATGACTACTGCGGGCAATGATAAATCAAGTAAATCTTTAATTAAGGATTTATTTAATGAATCTTGCATTAATTATCAACAATTCATTGCAGTTTATGACAAATTTCTCATTAATATAATTATTGTTCGGTGAACTTCGAGGAATGCGAAGAAATTATCATTTTTCATACCCACCTCTTTGATATCATCCGAACAACTGCATAATGATGTCTCCAGGAAAAATGTTTCTATACCCCACTTCTTAATTTGAAGACTGTCGTGAATAGCACTACGTAAAACGATAGCACCAATCCAGGAAAATGCAATTTTTCCATCTACAAATGATGCACAACTAACATATCAATTGAAAAATCAAATGCGCCAGTTATCACGAAAACATCAACAAATATCTAATTCTCAATGCTTGTTTGCGGTACTTTAAAACCTGAACTCCTGCATTCATAGCGACATGCAGTACATACTAGTAGAAAATCACTGCCTGAAAAAGCAGAACATTATCGACTTACGTATGCTGACACTTCATTAATTCATTAAAGCACTTGCAGCCATTCCTTGCAATATTTACATTTTCCTGATTACTTATCTGCTTTCAACTATCTGAGCCAAGAAAACAAGCATCTTGCAACAACTTAATGAAAGAAATGCACTTCACCAATATACCTTACACACTCCATGGCCCTCTATGACACTATATGGTGATTCTTATGAATTGGCTGTGTCGATTACAAATGACAACGAAGTATTTTATATAAAAATTTTACATCTATCGCTAATCCACCATCCATTGTCTTGTTTGTCCGCTAACAGCCAAAAAGAGTATTCTATTTAGCGGACCAGAATTGAGGACCACCCATCTTTAAAATTGACAATCACTTTTCTTTGTGATTTCCTTTTATGCGGCCAATGATGATTGAGAGAGAACAAGAAACATTGAGAAAAAACATGATACATTTTGAAGAGAATGTGCAAGCGATTTCGAGGGGTATGTGGAAGCCACAATCTGGACAGCACACCGACAGAGTGCGCTGTCTAGATATTGTTTTGAGTATCGAAATGGTAATCGCAATACTTACTCGTATTACAGCAAAAACTCTGGGGGAAACCAAGCCACAATTGATTACATCATGATGCCGAATAGTTTCAAAAACGCCAAAGTAGTACCTAGCGAGGAGCGCCCCACATAACACCGACTGCTCGTAGTGGACATGAGCATCGAACGTTCGCAAAGAGAACAGCGCGTGAAGGTGTGGAAAGTTAATGAGAAAACTGAGAGAGAGGACTACCAAAAACATATGCAGAGAAAATAAACGGTACAGAAAATTAGAGTGAGCGCAATGAGAAGATGCGAGTCACGTTCGTAGTCATGAGAGGGAGTGCCAGACACAACGAGACGTGTCTCCAACGAAGTTCAGAGAGCAAATCAGCGAAAATCAGCATGCATACAAGAAATGAAAAAAGACCAAACCATGGAAACCATGACTTCCTACGTCGTGGAAGTCAATGATCGTCGTGGATCCTAATGGTGGATCTACGTGAAGACGTCATCTGTCACGGTGCCAAAATTTGATTATACCAAATTATACCAATATGCAACGTTTCTCATTGCTAGCTTTTATCACAATTATTTAAGAGTGGAAATACTTCAACAAATGAGCTAAAAAATCGTGCTTGCAGCATGTGCATTGTACATATATAGCTTCAATAATAGACCTTCATTTGATTTGCATGGATGTAAAAACATCGTAAGATTATTTAAGGTTCAAAATATCCATCAGTAGAAATGGCTGAGAATCGGTATGCTGAAGGTTCAGATGAACATTGAAATGAATGCATGTATGCTTAAAAATACATACTTGTAGTATTTGCATAAAATCAGACCGTGTTATCTTCATACACTGAGTTATTTTTTCACAATATATTTCTCAATGCGCTGAGTGCATTCATAATCAATTTTAAGTTACTTTATCAATCTATAAAAATTCCAAGTTTTCCAGGATTTGTCAACAAAATTCAGGTTTCTCCAGGGAAAAATATAAAATTGAGGTTTTTCCAGGTCGAGGACACCCTATTAATTTTGTTTTTTATAGTACAGTTATTGTTTGTTAATAAATACGAGTACGAAGTAATTGAGGCTTTAAAGCACGACACGATCCTACACAGAGTGATCAAATAGAAACAAAAAATAAATCATTCGCTAATTATTGTTTTCATAATTGAACGCAAATCACGAAATATTGTAGCAAAAATTTCACGGTTTACATCAGCTAATCATTTATAATACCTAATTATTAGTAAACAAGAAATAGTTCATGCTATATTGCCACAATCCACTCCAATATGATATATGACTGATGAATGAAAACCTAAACATTGAGCTAGGGTGAGCATGAAATGGAAGCAAAACGTTTATCGATAGGTGTCAACGAATCTATGAAGGCGAATCAACGCATGTATCAACAAATAGGTGTACCTAATAGAGAATCCAGTACAATATTGATTGGTACAGCCTCTCTGAAACGCTAAGTAATACTACTGGTATCAGACGCTATGATTTTGACATTAAAAGGAAACGCAAGGTTGAAAGAGCAACTTTGGTGATGTTTGAATAGGCTGAAATATTTATCACAAAAATTAATTACTGTTGCAATTTCAGTTTTAACTGATTTTAACAGTGAGATCATGAATCCTCTTCTTGTAGCGCCATCAACTAATGTAGGCAACTCGTATATCTAACATCAACGGATGTTTTCTAGGAACGGTTTTCAATTTTTGGCTTCCGATGCATGCCTGCGATTTCCTCCACAATGACATGTGTCTTTTCATCATTGTGCTAAGGGATGGTTTAGAAAACGAAGCAACAGCTTCGAAGTAAAACGAAGTAAATGGCCAATTTCTGTATATTTAAAATATTTTACACATGCCTGATTGGTGCGGTAACCAAATATCAGCATTTGAATAGTGGTGCTCGGGAGAATAACGTCTTCACAAATAGGTGACCCTTAATCTAATTGCAATTTCAAGTTAAGGTGATCAAGCTCACAATATCACAGCTCGTCCCTTAAAGATACATCATGTCAATTGTAAATTGGATAACATCGGATTCTAGCTTGTCGATTGCTTTTTGAACGCAGTTATGCAATGTGTGGAATTTTCATTAATCGAAATCCATGATGTCAGGAATGTAGCCATAAAGTGTCTTATCAAGGCTGACAAGATATTAAGCCCCAAGATTAAACACAACTTATTTCACGGAATGTTTGTGGCCTACAAAACTGTTGAAAATTCAGAATGAAGGATCTCTGCATTGCATCATTTTTGGGCAGTCAATTAACCGTGAAAACTTCAATCGCATGTTTTCGGTTTATTTTCCACACAAATTCTCAGCAGACTACTGCGCTAGAAAATCGCTCACCATTCAAGTTTCTTATATTCCAAGGATTTGTTGACATTATTTATTTAAGATAAGAGCGAAAATAGACTTCGAAGAAAAAGTCATATCCAAATCATTTAATAACTGACAAAAGTACGGACAAATCCGGACGTCTGGCAACTTTGTGATATGTAGATATTATGCATGTTGATTATATGCACATTTATGCTGATATTTAGTTATTGGACGTATTATCAATGGCAGCCAGCATCATCTCATTTTTGCTACATTCCTGATGAATTGTGATGTCACCATCTTTCGATCGTGAGCATCCTCTAGACTACATTATATGCATAATACATGTATGATGGTCGCCGAATATCAGGAAGACCTAAGAAGACTTGTCAAGCCTGTATCCACGAACACCTGGAGACGCTAGAGGTGTCGGTAGACATTACTCTCGATCGAGTGAAATGGAAACGGGTCATCGCACGGGTCACGGGACCAGGAAGAAGCGACGTTAAATACGAGATAAGTAGTGTTCAAATGAATCTATGTGAAAACATCGTAATAAAAATATCGTACATATATGAAACCATCGTATCATTAAGACATCGTAAATTTAAAAAGAAAGTCGACAATTAAAAATAATCATATATAAGTGTACTTATATATATCTTTAATCGCTTCAATAATGCTATGAATTTCACTAGTTGGTCAATTTAAATTCATGATAATTTATTTTAATTCTTGCATTTGGGATATTGACAGCATTTCCTTTACTTACTTTACTTTACTTTATCCTTTTAGCGTCTTCGTTTCCCCTATGACTAGAGGGTTTGACGTTTGATCAACCGTCTCCAATGGTTTCGATCCTGGGCGTCCTCTTCTGTCGCACCAATCCTCGTCAGATCATCTTTGACGTTTGCGAGCCAAGTCTTCTTCGGCCTTCCTCGAGGACGCGCTCCTTCCACCACGATGTCCAGTACACGACCAAGGGCTCCTTCTCCGTTTCTCCTCTTCACATGCCCGAACCACCTCAGTCTTTTCTCCGTGATCACTTCTTCCAACGGGCTAATGCCACACCGACATGCCACTTCACTGCTGGAGATGTTATCAGTCAGTGATATGCCGCACATGTAGCGTAGCATTCTCCTGTCGCATGCCCGTAATTGATGTTGCAGTCTTTCTGTCAGATTCCAGGACTCCACACCGTAGAGCAACACAGATCTCACACAAGTGCTGTATACAGTGGCTCTGCACTTCAGCGGGATATGACAGTTGCGTAGAAGACTGGCAAGCTCTTTCCACTTCTTCCACGCTGATGCAACTCTTGCTTTAACAGCTCGCTCTGATCCGCCGTTGCATGCGAGGAAGTCGCCGAGGTAACAGAAATTGTACACTTCATCCATTTCTTGGTCATCACTCTCATCATAGTCGCTGCTTAGCACAGTTGGGGAGCGAGAGCATGTAGGACAGCGGAAATCGACCACGTAACAAATGCTTCTCAAGCCGCTGCAGCGCTTGTGGCACCACTTGTTGCATTGACCACAGAGGACCGAGTTGACGCCAACACCCCTTCCACACACACCGCAAGGATACCTGCCTCCGCGAATGGGTTCGCTGGGTTCCTTTCCGCTCACCATGTATTTGGTCTTCCCGATGTTGACTTTCATACCACACTTTTCCAATCTCTCCTTCCAGTGCCCAAACCTCTCCATGACTTCCGTCTTGCTCTCACCAGTCAGAACCAGATCGTCGGCGTATAAGAGCTCCCAGACACCTCCGATCATGCAGTCTCTGGTTGCCTCCTCCATCACTAGGATGAAGAGAAGTGGGCTGAGAGCGGATCCTTTTTTTTCCAATTTTTTTTCAATTTTCAACTTTTCAAATTTCAATGGAAATTTCCAATTTTCATAATTTATTAATCTCCGATCTACAATAAATTTGTAACCATTAACCGTTAAGCATCGATTGGACTTCTTTGTTATACAATATTCAATTTGCATCTCCTTCATTTCATGTAAACATCAAAATTTACATTGAATGATTTCAAAATCTGGTTTATATATGGTTTTCTATGGATATTGTTGGATGACTTTGAAATTCACATGGATAATTCTATGCGTTGATAAGATACATGTACATCTTCTTGAACATTCAATTTACCATGAATGTTCGAATTCATCCTATACAGATATCCATGCTCAGACCATGAAAATCTTGGCACAAATTGGATGTCTAATCTATTCATATAGCATTTCCTAATGTAAGTGTTACGATGTTTTTAAGTATGATGTTGCGATATTTTTCTAGTTACGATGTCTTCAATGATGCCGTTTAAATATAGTAAACAGAAAACAAATCAGCAATTCAATAAATGCTGGCTAAACTTACTTCTAAATGCATTGAAAATATCTTTGTATAGCGGAAGCACCGGCTCAATAACATGTAGCTGTGTCTCTTCAAGAGTCTCAAGTATCGTGACCACCAGACAAACCGCATCGCTATCAATAGAATAGTTCTTTGGTATATGAAGATTCATCTTTCCACATGTATCAAACAGACGTTTCAGCATGTAAAGACCTCTTTTGCGGGTGAATCCTATATCACTACTGAGTCCTTTTATTATCAAAGTCCATACATCTGTAGAAGTGATCAAAGATGTAGGAAGTTCAGTATCAACTCGAAACGACGAAATAAATTGCAAAAATAGTTCAAATGTAGAAAATTGTTTCGAGCTCAGCGTTTTTGAGAGTGATGACAGGTCTGTTATATGATCTGCTGTTACGTGTCGCATGCATGAGCAAATATAAACAGCGAATTCTGAACTGCTATGGAAATAGTCTTGCATTGCACATAATTTCATAAAATCACACCATGACTTGTCAATTAATGCCTGTACAATGTCAATCTGCTCAGCCAACTTTAATGCATCTTTCGCATTTTTGATTCGCGACAACTCATCGCAGTTTATGTTGAGCATTTTCTGCAAAACATTGACACAAAATTCAGGATTCTTATGAATTTTCAAAATGTGTAAAACCACTTGCTTCGTTTCAATACTTCCACATTGAAAAAGGTCGATCAAAACATCACACACATTGAAAGAGAAGTTTCCATTTTTCATTTGAAGAACACACCTTGATTTGATAGATACGGATAAGTCATCACTTGTTATTATATGCTTCACATCATCTATTGATAGATTTGACTTCAGAGGTAGACCAACGTCGCCTTCAGACATACTGCAATAAAAAAATAGAATGTCATCGTTACATTTTAAATGAGTGAAACAAATTTTCCATAATTAAATGAAAGTAACATCACAAGGAACGACTCGAGAAATGAAGACTTATCTAAGTGCTTTCATGGTCTTTGCCAATCACCAGTAATCCGTTATATCGCGGTAAATCCGTTATCTAACAAGTATCTTGAACTTTTCATTATGCTTCCATTTTCATTTCAGCAGTAATTGATGTTGAAATTGGCATATTTTTGCAGCAATTTTACTGCTATAATAGATTTTGTTACAGAACACACAATCTGATGATCAAGGGTGTGGAGACACGAGGCAACTACGGACCCATCAGCTGCATCGAATGTATTAGGGCAGCGGATAGCCAGGATAACCTTAGATATCAGGATGCAGTTCCAAATGTGAGTTTAAAGAGATGCACATAATTCTACAGTAGCCAAATAGTCAGTTTTCGTTTCTTTAGAAATACATGTAATTACCAGGCAATTCAGTTCATGAAGGGATTGTTATTCAAATAAATTGGCCTGACAATAATCTTGGCACTGGCAAGTCTACATTTAAAGCGATAATTACATAAAGGTTTCATCAAAAATTAGAAATGACTTTATTGAAACATATTGAGACCTATACGTGCTGCCAGTGCATTCGAGCTGTGCAAAATTTAACAGCTTATTCATCGGCCATGAGCTTTTCCCACCCTGTCTGTTCGTGCAATCATCCATTCATTAATTTAAGTCGTTCGTTCAATAATCTATGAGCAGTTGTATTCAGTAGATGCAATGAATGCATCGAGGAAAGGACGAGTCGCTAGGAAGTTCAACGGTAGATATAAAATGACCGCTATAAAAAGCTTCGGCTTTAGAGAAAGATGTCATTGAATTGTTATGAAAATTTATTATGTTATTGATTTGCTATGATAGCATGTATGCCTTTACATGTATATTGCTAACAAAGAAAACACTTCGTCTCTTACGTTTGCTTCCCCCAATTTAGCTGGATGTGCAGCAGTATTCAAATGAGCTTCAAAGAGGCAAATCACATGAATTGAACTTGCTAGACTTCAATGCAAGAAATTCCAGCTTCAACCCTGTTTAACATTCGTGAGAACAGAGATTTCATGCATACGATGTCTGAAGATGACAACAAATCTGTACTGTACCTCTAAAGCGCTTTCGAGCTGCAGCAGCCGAAACAATCGATAAAACTTTCTTGACATGCTTCTTTTCAGAGCTTCTGTGAGGGGACTAGTGCCATTGAGTTAGTTTTCATAATGGGTTTGTTCCGTGGGCGGAATCAGCTAGTGGAAAACTCGCCATGGCATTAAGGTCTTAAGGTAGCTTCATGATATGGGAACTCTGTCAATATGGTCGTGGTGACTCCACCCTACAGCGTTTCCCAGTTTCCTCGAGGACGGGATTAAGGATTGTCAAGGGATTAGGATAGCCCGGGCAGTCGCCAGATTTTTGGTGGGCCGGCCGGCTGTTCCCACGTGGTGGCCGCCGCTCCTTATCCTCCTGACGGGAGACAATGAACGCAACCATGGTCCCGACCCCACATACATTTACAACAAACAAGTAACAAGAAAATAAACATCCATCCTGTGCAGCATCCCAAACAACCACTGGCTTCACTTCACTTCAAATGCACAAACATCACACTCACCCAGCACAAACTCAACCTGTGCCAAACACAGACCAAGTACCACTACTACACACAATCAAAACAAACTTCCCCAAAAACTCCAAATCCACAGCCTACTCCTTCCCACATCACAACCACTACCCTCCCCAACTCCTCAATTCCCAACCCAGCACCTCCAGACAACAACTTGCCTCAGGTGCTGCAAGTACTCAAGCCAACCGCATAAAACACAAAAACAACACGCATTCTATCATACAACTCAACACAACGTTAACGTCATCCAATGCTCATCCTAGACAACATAGCCGACATCACATGCATACAAGAAAGCAAACTTGCATACAAGAAAAACAGGAGATCCAACAATACCAAATTACACCATCATTCAAACAGATTGAAAATACATCAAAGGTGGCGGCCTCCACACCTACATAAAGAACTTTATCAAATTCCAAATCCTTGAGGCACCCTCTTCATACAAAAAACTAAACCAACAATGCTTCAAAATACACCTCGCACGAAAGAAAAAAATTCTCCTTGCAAACGCCTAATTCCATCCAAAAGACAAATACATAGTCCGGCAGAGCGAGTTTTCTGCAGGGAGCGAGGTCGAAAATGTGACTTTCACAGAATGATGCACACTCGATACTTATTATGAATCTGCGCGTCTGTCGAGTTCTACATGGTTCCTCCTCACGTCAGACGTGATCAAAGAAAGTTACTCCAATGAAACGAAGATTGCAGTTTTTGGTGAAAATTAAATTTTCTGTGTTTCTGCTTATTTAGCGAAAAAGACTCAGTCTAGAGCCATAATTTTGATATAATGTCAACAAGTCACTTCCTATTATGCGCATCGTGCAATGCGCATGTGTTATTATCATGCTTCAGATCGGCAATGTATACAAGAATGTAATCGAATGTACATTAAATAGCTCAAAATACTTGTGTTGACCGATAGATTAGGCTTGCCAAATCTGAATGTGAATAGCTTCATAGACATGGGTGCAAGAGCATGATAGGAAATGACCTGAAGACATACCATCTCAAAAATTATCACCATGGGCTTCGTACTTTTGCTTCATCAGAGAAAACTTCATTTTTATCAAAAACTGCCATCTGCCTCCCATTGGATTAATATGTGCTTTTCTTTGATCCCTTCTGACAAGAAAATGAACTAATTTGAACTCGGAAGACGCGCAGATTCATAGTAGGCATAGGGTGTTATCATTCTGTGAAAGTCTCATTTTCGGCATCGTTCACTGCAGAAACTCGTTCTGGCTGCCGGACTAACAATTCACACAAGAAATCAACACAGATATCAACCACTTTCTCACCTGTCACACAACCAGCGCAACAAACCTTGTTCCTAACATACGCAATCACACACTCATTCACATGGTTCGCAACACTCAGAGACACGCAACTCTCCAGACATATCCATCAACAGAAGCCAAACCGCATCTCGCACAACATGGAAATCCATTAACAATCTTACATCCAACCACTTACCCAACTAATTACCACATGCACATCTTCAAGGACCAAAGAAGTAAACCTCAAACACACTTTCACCAGCTACAATAAAGCAAAATGGGAGGACTTCACCACACACATCGAACATGAGATCTCAAAGTACCCACTCACCAACGTTCACAAAGCCAACAACATTATCACAAACGCCATCTTATAAGCAGACAAACTCCATATACCAAAAGGGATCCAACAAATCAAAACATGCATACTACCGACAGACATCAGACAGGCCATCTGACAAAGAAACAACATCCACAGTGTAGACCCAAAAGATCCACAACTCAAAACACTCAACACAGAAATCAATAAACACAAGCAAAACACATGCATCAGCAAAAACATGAGCAGATTTTGGAGAACAATACACAAATTTAACAAGGGCGGAAAACATCCTAAACATCACAATAAACTCCTTCACCACAACCGTGACATCGAGAACACCTTTGACAAGCACTTCACTACACCCACACCACACAAAGCACGAAAAGAAAAGCCGTGAGGAGCTCATCCGCCGGGTTTGAGAACACAGATTTTAGAAATCTGTCACAATTTATGCATATTTTTTCAATGAAAGGTTGATACAATGTCAATCATTGCATACATGTATTGCAGTGGTCTAGGCAATTGATTTGATCAATACTTATGCTTTTTTGCATTGCTCTGATGAAATAGCAAGGGAAATAATATGTCTTGCTTGCATATTCACCTTTAGATTTGTTATTACATCGTTTTTTATCGAAGCTGCTTCATACTATGGCTTCACAGCTATGATAAAACGAGTTTGATACGACTTAACGAGGTGTACTATAATTTCAAAATATTATTTCAATTTGAGTTATCGACGACTGAGAATTTCCTGGGGTAGGTAATGACAGCAAGGTCAAGAGATGTTTGGAACAAATGTGAAAGCTGGTGAACGGTAAAACCAGCTGTTTGGTTAGGCTGCTTGTTTCAATAATCCATGTCCTTTCACGTTTCGGCACTCTTAAATTGGAAGGATAAAAAACTCACATGCCACTGTTTAAAAGGAAGCATTTTATCTCATGTTCTTGATGCAACTGTCCAGTGTCAGCCATGAAATGCAGTCTACATTAATGTATAATAGGCGTGTATGCTGATCAATACCAGAGTTATTGAAAATCATGGTTTTGTATTTGTTTACTTTCATGATTTAAATCTCTAATCTCATAAAATGGATCATATTAACTTAATTCAAGATCGAATTGATATTTCCCTAGTAATAAAGCTATGAACATATTCTATAATTCTTTAAATATGTATTTAGTTAATGCAACAGAAAATATATAAATTTGTCTACATGTAACAACTAGGCTACCATCTTAAATATAGAATGCATGTTAATTATTTAATAGAAATTTGTAATAATTTCATTGAACATCTATTTGAACTTTTTCATATATTTCTATGGCTTTGATATAATTTTTGTTTTATCGAATTAGTCTGTGAAGCGTCTACTCCTAGAGGAGAGCACAATTAGATATGGTTGATGGCCCTTCCTGAAGACTACCTACGGCGTTTAAATACATCTTTTTGAAACTGGGATGAAGCTTTTATACGGCTTCAAAATTACCGGGATTCCTATAATGCGATGACTTTCAGGTCATGCGAGTATTAGCTTAATATCATGAATGGCTTCCGGATCTCATCCAGTCGGGTCGGGTTCTAGTATTTTCTGATCGGGTCCGGGTAAAATTTCTGGGGGCAGAATCATACCTCAAAACCAAGTTTCACAACTATACCAGCAACTGTCTTGTTCGCTGTCTCAAATTTCAATTTAAAATTTCTCAAATAACAAATATTTTATGCGATAATATTAAATACCAGTACTGAAGGCCTCCATATTTGTCGACTTTCAGGTTAGTTTCAATCTTGAGACAGACAATAGAGTAAGGGCAGTAGAAATCTGTAAGCAAACGGAGTGATGATATTTGGTTGATTTGTGACGAATGGTTATGAACCGAGGCTTCAGGAGAATAGCAATAACTTAAGCTGAATTCAAACTTCTGCCGGACAGCAAAAGTAATGCTGGATGAAATTGCCATGCGGTGTCAAACAGCATGTTAGTCCGATATGCGGCATCGGATTGTCGTACAATATTTGCGTGAAAGCATGAACTTGTTTACGGACATGGAACTTCATTTTGCTGCACACATACGTGTACACACACGTTTGTATTTTTGCTGTACATCATGCTGTGTGGCAATAAATGAGTCCTTCATTCCTCATGCAGCAAAAGTCAGTTGAACAGAGTAGTAGACGTGAGAATACTATGTCGATGGATGATGAAAAATTAATAGAATATGTGCGACATTACCCACACCTCTGGGACTGTACGCTGAAGGATTACCCAGATCGCTTGAAATGTGGAAGGAGCTGGGACTAAGTAGGGGAGCAGTTTGATGGATCGTCCAAGGTGACCATGGATGGATATCGACAACTGCATGACTTCAGAATTAATCAACATGTAGGCATTTATCAAAGAATGACTTTAGACTACAGATTGCTCGAGATATAGCCGATATTTATTTTTGCTACTTTACTCTCGGATTCTTATTTGAAAGACGACACCTTGATATATAAAATTCCATTGACAATGAAATGAAAAATTGCGAATTACTTTCGCAACATAGAGCCTCAAATGACTAAAGTCGGAAGGTCGTGGAAATTTGGAAGGACGACTGCCGCTGTATGTCGCCATCCTACAGAATGTACCAGACTATCTTGATATTTATAGTCGACAAAACTCCGAGGGCTGTATCGAGTCGCATGTGTAGATCATTCATCAGGTGATTTCAAATACATATGTAACAAAATACAAGTCCAGATTGAGTCCACTTGTTCTGGGTGACATTCAATATTAAATAGGGCGTCTGAATATGTGCATCGGGCAGACAAAATAGCAAAGGGTTCTCTACAGCTCAAAGAGACCTGCTTAGACGATAATCAAAAAATTATTTCTTGTCCGATAAATTTTCACCGGAGAATGGCGTCATTAATTAAGGGCGAAGAGGGAAGATTGTCTGCCACTTACACGTGTGACACCTTTCCGTTGGTACTGGGTAGAGTTGCAGCGGAGGGAAGACAATTCATCTTTCTAGAGAGTTTTTCTCATATATTTTCTCAGACTTGCCAGCGTCACTGTCTCTGCCAGTGTCCAATATCCACAATTCGAAAAAAGTATTTTGCATAAACAATGGCCATCAAGAGTGGATGTGCTTAATGCAGTTATAGAAGAGGCCACCAGAATTGCATGGTGCTGCTATAGCAACATGTTTGCCGTCCACTGGTCCGACACAGGGTGGAAAATTTAGATAAGCTAAGAATTCTTTCGCCATCTCCTCAAAGTCTTTGGTAGATGGTGGACTAGCACTTAGTACTGCTAGCAAAGTTTCGCGGAAAAATATTACACACCGTGGATTTTCCCAAACGGAAGTTGTGAGCCACACTTTACTGGGAATTCCCCGCAGCAAGTAACAGCGAATGCACAGCCAGACGAACATGGTTGCTGATGGGTTACTTGCAAGTCACGTCATGGTTCAGAAAAAAACGAATTTTGAGAAGAAGTAAGTCAAAGTTTTCTTTTTACATACGGAAATAGTTGAAATGCACTTCAGGATCCATTTCTCGCAACTCGTCTACCGAAAGACCCTCACCCCGTGTGTTGCGAGGTATGCTCAATGGTCAAATATACCATAGTCGGACAGCTCATCTGTTTCATTGTCGCACAACAATATAAATGAATGAACACTGTACAGCAGCAGCAATCAACAACTATGCAGGACAACATCTGCGTATCTTTCCGTACAGCAATAAACCTGGGGCGACCGTACAGAAGCACTGTTAAACTAACAAATCGCTAACAGTATCATTCAGCCATTGAATTTCGTTTGTCACTAACAACTCACTATCTGACAGTCAGTGTTTGTGTGCGGGCGCCCCTGTTGTACGTAAATTTTGTTGTCACAGCAATGTAGCATGCTGTCAGAAATCTGCGGCATAGAACATGGTGTACGCTAGAGGTATGAATTCACGTTTAGCAGACATTTCCGGAATCAGCAAACGTGATGCCAACTCTTTCTCATTCCTTTTGGCAAGGACTGCTTTTTGGTAAGACAAAAATTCTTATCAACGTACACTAAGTTCAGATATAGGCTACATAGGATTTACAGTAATGATTCAACACATTTGACCCTCAGAGATATGAGGGGGATCCAGTGTACTCCGGAGCCATATTTTTCTATATCATTTTGTTCGTCGACAATATATCAACCGCTTTTTCACATGTAAGATCATCATTCCACACAGTGATTCTGCATGCGATATTTCATTTTAATTGAATCGGCAGAATTATGGCAGACAGGCCTAAGGTTGGAACCCCCTCCTCAGGTATCGAAAGGGTGTAAAAATTCCCATCCAATGGTTTTTGCTATCAGATGAAAAATGATTTTGCGCTGGTCCATAATGGAAAATTTTGCATGAAATTCATCCAGTTATTGTTTACATCATGCTTATGCATGTGCATTGTGCACTGTGTTATAAGATCGGAAAATGCGAATATTTTGCTCGCGCACATGATCACGCGTAGGTGGTTGGCCTATATGAACAATTCGGTATAAATCAATGTTCAAGATGAAAATTATCATTGTGTTTATAATCATACACAAAAAGAAGACTGGTGACACAGTTTACGCCGCACTAATTGTTGAGTTTGAGATCTGCACAGCTGTTTTGAGAATCTAAAAAATGTATCACATATGGCTTCGGGTAGGTTTATTTCCGATGGGCATTGGTAAATTTAAAATAGTGGAGAAATGTAAGGGCTCTGCTGCACAGAATAAATCCATTTTAATAAAATGAACGATCTGAGGTTTTGTTGTAGCAGTGATTACTGTGAAGTCGCTTCCTTAAGTTTATTGTTTCTGACTTAAAAAATACCACATCCTTGTATCTGTTTACGAAGAAGGCTGATCGACACTCAAAGGATTATCTATATCTATCTGCCATACGCAAACAACATTGAGGGAGGAATCTCCGCCCTCAAGTCTTGGAGGGTGTGAAAAAGCTCAGGTCTTTGGAGGTTGAAGTAATATATTACGCTATACCAACTCTCGGATAACGACGCAGGCCTGAAGAGGAATCCTTTCGGCATTATTAATTTATACATCAATAAAGATGTATACATGTGCATCCATAAAAAGCTTCGTATAAGACATCAATGCCCTCCGTGCATTTATTATTTTAATCTACGTAAGTCTGCATATGAAAAAGGAATGATATCAAATTCTGATCAAGAGAAATATACCGCATATGCAACATATCAAAGATAAAATTGTGAAGATTGTGTGCTAAATCCTTTGAACATCTACTAGGGTTTGTAAAAAATACTTGGGTGCTTAAAGCACTGAAAAACATGATCAAATCCTACAAAAATCTGAAAAACAAATTTTCCCTTCAAGCTTGATTCCATTCAATATCTGGCTTAGCCTATTTCAATAATCTATACATCAGCTTGTAAATAGTCTAAACTTTGTACTTGAGAGACAACGTAGAACTACCTTGCAGTAAAATCCCTCAATGTTCGAAGGAACGATCTTAAAGCAGCATTTGCTTTTATCATCAATCGAATTTCTTGCGCTTAACTTTCCACAAATACTCGTGATCTTCCGAGAATATTTATTGTCCAACACTGTTACAGATGCTGTTCCACTTGTGTGCAGATCTGTTAGGAAAATTCATCCACTATCATAGGATTAGTTCCTCCACTGCGTTGGGAGTCCCGAAGGAAACTGGCCAAAGAAAACGATTTAATACTGAGCTTCCCAAACGTCTGCGGATCACTCGCTGGCAGTGACTATTGGCTCCATAGTCCAAATTTTGAATACGTGGCTTCTCATAGCACTGTTTAGGTTGACGGAGGGAAAACCACGGTTTGAAGGTCTATTTGGTCACAGGCTGGCTACACGTTTCAATCGCTACCTAGGTCCTGCTCACGCCAACGATGAACATATTGACCATCATAACGCACTTCAGCCATTGACATGGTGGAGATCATTTTTCAAACAAGACATCCTCTTCATGTGCCGATTGACTGCAAACAAGTGCTTGGAGAGAAATCTTTCAGCACATGTTTTCAATCAAAGTAGTACATTCGTCTTAATTCGCAACCAGTTGAGAAGATAATGAAAATAACCTGCAGCAACAAATTGTTGGCCCAAAATGAAATGAACACAATTTCCCAGCAGCAACATCGATTGTCATCGGTGATGAAGACTGACTTACATGTGCAGTACATGCATGTAACTGTAATTATATGTGGAATGAAAATATAACTATATATTCCGACCGTCTCATAAATCGTTGCACAGCACAACACAAACACAAACTCTTGTATCTTTTGTATATTCTCATCAAATTTAATCGCATGCTGACAATCGATCAATAAACTTATTTACTTGGTCAGCTGATACACTTGGTTCAGGAAACATAGTGGTGTGGTTTGCCTATTTAAATGAGGTAATAAGTGATTGTCTACTCTGTTACTGTCACGATGCTATTTCAGATATCAATATCATGTTGGCCCATGTGTCACTCATTCTCCTTTTCATCATTGATGAACTGCTCCATTAATCGGACGCAACGCAAGTGTCAACATTCTTACGGCGCGAAGGAAATGCTATTTGCTGTGAATAGGTGCGGAGACGAGACAAGACCTTGTCTGATCCGAGATTCGAATTTCTTCTGACCCCAAGTGAGGGAAATGATGACTCACGCAATGGCTGACTTTGAGAAAAATACAAATTTAAATTTTTTCAGTGAACGGATTGGCCGATTTTGATAAAACATACATAGTCTTGGAGCTGATAACACCAGCACTATTTTAAACCCAAACTCGAAAGCAACAGCGTTAATACAACAGAAGTTGCTAAGATGTGTGCAGTTGACCGCTGTTGAGCATAGTTAACGCGAAAGTGGCGTAAATTAGGCAAAAGTGTAAATTGAATGAAATTGCACAAATTAATATCAGAATTCGAAAAACAATATATCATCTGAAAACTTAACACGAGCCTGATTCAATGATGATAATCTCAATTTTCTGTGTTGCATAGTTTCGTCTGTAGGTGTCGGTAAACATCATCCATGTAGATTATCCTTTGCAGGTAAGAATTGCATTATTATCATTTTCTACACTATACACATATATTCTATTGCCAATGCTCAATGACCTTACCTTATTACTTAATTATTTTCTGTTCCGGACCTCGACCTCTTATTAATTAAGATTGCAATACTTGATGTAAAAGTAATCTGGGATCCACTCATTAATAAAACATAAAATAACGCCGTTTATATATATCTTCGCTAATGTGGTAATTAATTATATAAATACGCTGTTTTTCTGTTTTCGGATTTAAACACTCATTCACTGAAATACATGAACCTCCCTTGTCCTCACCTTCCAGCATTTTCATTTTAGTTTCATTTTTTCCGACACACATCGACATCATTTTGTAATATCCATAATATTCACACATTGAAATAAATGTGTGATCTACATGTACGTGTTCTCATCATTATTTTTGTATATCAGTGCCCTCATTGACTTGTTAATTTCATTTGTTATCATTTTATCACCCCAGAAACGTGTTTTCAATTTGAGAATAAACGTTCTGATATTCTGATATTCTGATATTCTGATATTCTAAACGAATTGACCAAACATTCATACTTTTAAGTCTGCTGGCCACAGCTGATCAGACATAAGCCAAACGCTTAGCCAAATTAAAGTGCTTGACATAGCCTTTCACATGGCACAAAGGTTATTGAAATTGAATATCTTCATCAATGAGAAAATCTTGAGATTTTTTTAGCAAAATTTTTTTGTTAAACTTTATTAGTATTGTATCTTTTTGTACACAGAGCCAATCCTAAAAACCGTGTATCATGATGAAGCTGACTGATAGTTCATGCTGTCTGCCAACTTTCATAAAAAAATTCTATCGTCATCATGTTGAAATCCTGCATCAAAGAAAACGTTCAATTTTTTTCATAAGGCCTACTGACCACACATGAAAACGAAATTTATGTCAAAATAATCTATGGAACACAAGGTTTCACATGGTATATCGTTTATCAAAATTAATCCAGGACTTCAACACGAAAACTTCATTTGAAAATGGCTTAGCTTATATTGGAAATTGAAGCTGTTTTAATTTGTTAATTAATTGAATGACAACGCTATCATAATATAACATTCAACACAAGCTACCGATATTTACCTAAGCTAGCCTAAGTTATACACAAAGCATACATCTGCATAATGGGTGTAGGCCAGTCCCTACAAGATAGTCCTCTATTAAAGTCCGCTACAAGATAGTCCTCATCTAATGCTTCGTCATCCGATACGATAACATTGAAAAAGGGGAAATTGCTGAAAAATTCTTCTGTCATCGATCAAGTTGATATTGGAAATCAGCTATTTTGACAGATATTGTCAATTGGTGAAACCAGTAATGACTGTGTCTCTATATATAATCATTATTCTCGCTTTACAAAAAACTTTTATCGGAATACTCCGCGATACATCAATTTATTTTCGCAATCTTTGGCCAAGTTACATGATCGCCCTCTTCATCACGTATCCCATAAACCTGAGTCTGGTTTATTGACCTGAATCTCTTTTAATTCAAGGTCTCTCCGCAATAAAACTTTTGAATTATCTATCTTACTTGATTCAAAGTGTTATGATCTTATTTTCGTCACCGAAATTTTTGTGAAAGACTGCTACAAATGCACTCTTGTTGATATACCTGCGGAATTGACATTGGAGGTTGTAGCCATTGACCTTTTCCTGTCTAAAGCCTTGAAATACAGACTTTTTTGCATATACTTTCCTCCATCATCTACTTTGAATGGTGACAAAATAAAGGCCCTTTGCAGATTGTTGGACTATGGTTGCCTATCTACTACCACAACATTATTCGTTGGCGACTTTAATTTCCCGTCTATCGATTGGTCAAATTCGACATCCTCTGGTATGGCATCTTGTTTTCTAAACGAATGTGTGAAATTGAATTTATACCAGCTTGTCGATCAACCAATCCGTTCCTCGAATATTCTCGATCTGATCTTAACGAATCATCCATATAATGTCCACAACTTTTTCATACTGCTCCTTTCACACATACTTGTGATCATCTTTCCGTCAACTTTTCCTTATCTGGTTCGCCTCCTATTCGACGTAAATCAAGCCTGGTTTATCCCAACTTTTTTAAGGCTGATTATGATGCAATAAATGAAATGCTGTGTTGTATCGATTGGTTTGACTGCTTCCGTGAAGGTCCGACAGTCCAACAGTTTTGGAATTACTTGTATGAAGTCTTACATAATTTCTGATCAAAAGTTGGTTCCCTTGAAACGCATAAGTGATCATTTCACGTACCCGAAACATTTGAGAAGATTATTGCAGAAAAAACGTCACCTTCATCGGAAATGCAAAACAGATCCATCCTATCCTATAAATTGGCGTGCAAAGAATTCAACGAGTCAGTTAAAGATTTCTTCTGTGATTTCGAGAGAAATCTTCTTAAGTTCAAGACCGATCGGTCCTTTTTCTCCTATCTGCGCAAAAGGATGAACAATCGTCCTGTGATACCATCCATGAAGGACTCTCTTGGGAATTTGATCCATGATCCAAATGTCAAAGCAGCCACATTTAATCAGTATTTTCTGTCTGTTTTTGTCGATGATGACGGCAACGCTCCCGTATTAGAAGATCTAAAGCTTGGAAATATTGGCTTGAATTATGTTGACTTTCCTATTGAAGTGATTACGCAGAAACTTCACTAGCTTAAACCTAAATTCAGTTATACTCCTGATGGTCTACCACCAATTTTCTTGCGTAATCTCAGTGGTGTTCTTGCTGTTCCCCTCCAGATTCTCCATGAATCTTCACTGCATTCCGGAAAACTCCCTGATATGTGGAAAAGGTCAGTGATTTTGCCGTTACATAAAAAGGGCAGTAACTACCGGCCAATTGCCTTGACCAGCATCATATGCAAAATCATGGAGAGCATTATTGCTGACAATTTATCTTAGAATCTTATTGATAACGGTCTAATTTCCAATGATCAACATGGCTTTATACGAGACGTTCTTCCTGTACGCAACTTTTATCTACCTTGAATGAGTGGTCTACAGCTGTCAATTTTCGGAACCAAGTCAATACAGTGTATATCGACTTCGCTAAAGCATTCGATACCCTTTGTCATCGCAAACTTCTATTAGTTATCAAGAATCATGGAATTAAATATGAGTTGTTGATTTGTTTGAGTGACTTTATCCGTAACAGAACACAATGTGTCATGATCGAGGACTGTTTATCGGACTTTTCTATGACCTGTAGCGGTGTGCCCCAAGGCTCTGTCTTAGGGCCCTACCTGTTTTTATTATACATTAATGGTATTACTTCATGTACCACTGGACCATGTGAGATGAGACTTTTTGCCGACGACGTGAAGCTGTTTCAGATGAGTAGTTCTGGTGACTTTTCATGTCTCAACAACTCTGTTGATAATATTCTACATTGGTCATCTCAAATGCAGCTGTCCATTTCCTGCACAAAAACAAAACTGTTATCGTTTGGACCCGTTATCAATGATTACTGTCATTTTTTAGATAATACTATGATTGACAAAGTGTCAGACATTTGTGATATTGGCGTAACTTTTTCTCCTAATCTGACATTTTCTGTCCATTGTCAAAAAATATCTTCTAAAGCAATGTCACGTGCATACTTAATCCTGAAATCATTCATGTCCAATAGCCCAACCCTGCTTATGAAAGCCTACTCATCCTATGTTAGACCTTTGGTTGAGTATTGCACTCCAGTTTGGAGTCCGTACTTAGTTCAGGACATTAAGAATATTGAAAAAGTTCAGAAATATTTTACAAAGAATGTTTGTCGACGTGCCGGACTTTGTTTCAATGATTATAATGATCGGTTGCATATTCTTAATGTATTGTCTCTGGAAAAGCGGAGAATTATGTTCGATTTGATTTATGTTTTTAAGATGCTCAATGGTCTTGCTGATCTACATGTCCAAAACTTTTTTGTTCTGTCATTCCCTGAATTTTCCTGCACAGCTCGTGGTCATCCCTTTAAGTTGAGATTCACCGATCGCCCTCAATGTAATGCTCGGCAATTTTTCTTCAGTAATCGTGTTTTAAACGTGTGGAATGCTCTCCCCGAAACAATTGTATTCTCTTCGTCCCTCAATGAGTTCAAGTTTAAATTATCTCTGTTTGACCTTTCACCTTCTTGTGAAGTTTATGATTAATTCTTCTTCGTCTACCCGTAAGTGTTGCTTGCAACCTGGGATGCCAATTGTAGCTTTCTGCAATAAATATAATTCATTCATTCATTCATTAAAATAAGGATGACGCTTCCAGTTTGATTGCTGCATCTGATGTCGTGATTTCGAATTTACCCATCAAATCTATATCAAAAATTACTTCAGAAAAAAAATGTTCCAACAAATTTTTATTGAACACCAATGATCACCATCAAATGATAAACATAATTTTTCGTTTATCATCGTCATACAGCAGAAATAACTGCTTCAACCACTGGCGTAGTGTTCACGGTACATTTAACAAGGTATCCAAATGAAGCTTTATGAGTCTATAATTTTTCTTTCAAAAATTCTTCGATAGTATCAGTGTTCCAATGTTCGATTCCCAGTTCATCCACTACTGCCCTCCTTTCATCCATCAAACGAATAACAGGATCGGCTCCACGTTTGTACTTTATTTCAAGATTAGGAAATTGACCAGTTTTATCACTTTTAACGAAAGCTTCAATTTGAGGATACCTTGACAATTTTCATCCGCATATTTCAATCACGCCGTAAGCACACTTGGTACCCGGGGACGCTATTTGATCCTTGGTACAACATGTGGTGCAGTTTTCCTGTAGAACTTGCAATCCATACTTTGGAAGCTTGACACAGCTTGAACACTTAAGTTTTTCTGTGAATCCCAATGACTTGCAGTCTTGTGCTAAACAATTAAATTCACTCAACAGCACTATTAGCAAATAAATTGGAGGAAAGTAACAGTACGACTTCATCTCTAACCACGCTTTCAGGAAATGGATACTCAACGTAAATTTATTCATAAGAATATTATCAGACACATATAGAGAGGTAAAACAAAAATGCTAAAAATCGCATAGCCACATACATTTTGGTCTACCAGATCTGTAACATTCTTATCGGCTAACTTAGACAAAAATTCAACGCTGCGCACTTGTGCCTATACGATTGTCATTAGCTCTCTTCATGCATTAAGTCTAAAGAGGTTTGACACAATGATCATGCACTGCGTCACTGAATACTTTAGTGACTAGAAGCATTGCATCAAAAATTTCATATCACCAGATCAAAAAATCATCAACTATATCATGCTGTGACTATGGGTATCTCTGCATCCCATCTCAGTTTCGTCCTATGTTACTTCTATGTAACACACTATCGGACTATGTTATACTTGGAGCAGCTATCGTGGCAGGCACACCAAATATCGGAGCAGGAACGCGGTAAAATTCGATGGTTTGAATTTTTTGACTGCGGCAGTTATGGCAGCGATCTTGAAAACTGCATGATCCGGATCAATTTGAACATAGACATCGGATGTCTGCACCAATTATGTGAGTTGTGATCTGATGTCCATGATCTGGACACAGAGGATCTTGATCTCAACCACTATTTTTGGAGACCATCATATGTTTACAATTGTGTTGACTTGTTTTCATAATTTTTACCTAAATTTCATGACTTTGCGGCAGCATTTAAGCAAAATTCTATTCAAATCAAGAAATCATGAGCGCCGGAAGGACATGGACTTTTGCACATAGAGTAAGTATACATATGAAGTCCATACCTACGCTATGCTCTTAGACTTTATCTTTCCTCATTCCTCAGATTCGCTCCGTTGTCTTTTTGTTTGTCTTCCTCAGGTATATTACTACAACATTTCTGTCAAAATCTAATAATATGTTTCATTTTATCGGTCTTACGTGTTCCTTTTGCTGAATGGCTGACCGATCTCGTGATGAAAAGTTAGCTGCAGCAAAAAAACGGGTAATTTTAGTGTGCTTTGATGGATGTAAAGATCCTCCATGCATGCGCAAAGCATCTAAGTATTTGAACACCAATAAAATAGAAGAAAGTATCATGAAATTCTAATACAGTTGTCAGTCACTCATTAGAAAAAGTAATTGAAAGCCACTTTGGAAGGACTTAGCAGCTCCTTGAGAGGTGACGGAGGATGAGAGTTTAGTCCACGATTACGAGTCTTTTAGTTGTTTGGAATGTAAATGATATCTACTTCAATTGGACATGCACGCAGGTGCAAAATTCCACGAACGCAGACGCGTCACCGAAATGTCAACTGAGCATGGACACTATTAATTTACTATTGACATCACAATCCACGGATTATTTCACCAAATGATAGCAAATAAGAAGCATGAATTTTGCAGCAAAATATTGAAATCATTTGCCTCTTATGAACGACCTTCCAAAAATATTGATAGGACAATGATGTCGAGCTATCATAATTGTTTGCTTGATTGTCATATATTACGAAATCAATGAGAAAAAATTCATCTAAACAATAAATAAATTTCAGGTGATTTCTTTGTTAATTTTTTTCTATATCTCCGAATATACTGCTAAGCCTCGATTCCTGTGCCGTTCACTATCGATCTCTATTCAATTCCTTCGGGTCTCTATGTCGATCCTGGATATTCATTCCCCGTTCGAACACTAAAAGTGAAGTGATGTTCAGTATGTTGGCTGTTCTTAACCCTCGAAAACACTCGTGAGCTCGCCGGTTCCTGCTGAACTTGACGATCCTGGTGATTATTTTGATTTCAGTGACTCCGAGTCTTCAAGTATAAGTTGTGATTCCTTTATTTCGTCTCCTTCAAGATGGAATCCTTTTACCATCGTCAATCTCGATTTAGATTGCGTGACGAGCTGATCGCTATGGTATATCTGATAGAGGAACCGCAGCTATCGCAACGGCCGCCCTTCAATCGTATGGCATACAGGATGTGATTGATTAATCTCGGATTAGAAGATCAAGACGAAAACATCGCGAAAAATTTCTCCATCTACAAGAACATACAAGTGCAAGTGATGCAATGTTTTGTTCATTTATGTTAATGGTAGAGAAGATGATACAAGGTCCTTGACAGGACGAAGCCATGTCAACGCGCAGTATCCGATAAAACATGTGGTCGTGATCACACAACCAGGAGACGTCTATCTACCTCAGTTATTACTGAACGCATCTACGATTTAGTCAACGAACTGAATGCCACCGAAACCATACTTGTAGTTGGTTGAGATAGCACAAACGTAAACACAGGAGTAAATATTTGTGTTATTCGTCGTCTCGAAGAAAAACTCGATCGACCCCTTCAAATGGTGATTTGTCAACTTCATCTGAATGAGTCACCATTGTGGCCCGTAGCAGCGGAGTTGATAGGAAGGACAACAGGTGATTCGTCATTTTCAGGACCACTTGACAACGATCTAAAAACTTGTGAACAAATGGTAGTTACTGACTTCGATACCATTCCTTATCATCCGATGCTTCCTCTTCCTCTCGATGTTGATATTGGCTCACTGAGTCGTGATCAATCGTATTTGTAGCAAATCTAGTCCGGCAGCCAGAACGAGTTTCTGCAGGGAACGAGGCCGAAAATGAGACTTTCACAGATTGATGTACACCATATACCTACTACGAATTCGCGCGTCTGCCGAGTTATGGTGAGTTCCTCTTCTTGTCAGACACGATCAAAGAAAAACACATGTAAATCCAATGGGACGCAGATTGCAGTTTTTGGCTAAAATGAAATTTTGTATATTTTCTCTGATTAAACGAAACGTACTAAGCGCAGAGTCATAATTTTTGACATGGAATGTCTTCAGGTCATTTCCTATGATGTGCATGTGCTATTATCATGCATCTAATCGGCAATATATGTGAGAATATGGTTGAATGTGGATACAGTTGTTCAAAATGTTTGTGTTTGTCGACATTAAGAGGCTCGCCAAATCTAAATGTGTTTAGCTTTATTGACAGGGGTACATGAACATCATGGGAAATGACCTGAAGACATTCCATGTCAAAAATTATGACTCTGGGCTTAGTACTTTTCGTTTAATCAGAGAAAATATACAAAATTTCATTTTAGCTAAAAACTGCAATCTGCGTCCCATTGGATTTACATGTGTTTCTCTTTGATCGTATCTGACAAGAAGAGGAACTCACCACAACTCGGCAGACGCGCGAATTCGTAGTAGGTATATGGTGTACATCAATCTGTGAAAGTCTCATTTTCGGCCTCGTTCCCTGCAGAAACTCGTTCTGGCTGCCGGACTAATCGTGTTGGCCATCCAGAGTGGACGTTTGTCAGTGGTAGTTTGGCCTCCAGAATACCGGGCAAGTTGGTGCATTCCCGCTGGCTTACTCTTGCAGAACATGTCGTTTGCATGTTTCTTCGTCTGAACCAACATCACCGTTATCACATTTAGCTTCTTTTGTGGTGCAGTTCTACGCTCCCTTGCGGTTTAAGATGAGATCGAATTCTGATCACTTACATGCCCAAGAATTTTTTTCACTACTGTACAAATGTCTCAATCATTTCCAAGACGATTAAAAAATTTGCCCATGCAGAGCATTTGCTATAAGGTCTGTTAATAGATCAGTCATCTGACATCAAGAACAGTTATGCCACTTTTTGATTAAAAAAAGAAGACTTTCTCATATGAATTCGCCGACTTTCATGAGTATGAAGATCTTCCGTAATTCGATTTTATTTTATATATATTTTCTATGTTTGTGGATTGCCACAATCTTCACATTTTTGAATAACGAGTGAATTTTTTATCTCGAAGATGCACATGATATTTCAAGAGCCCTGTATATAGTAGAATTAGTTATCGAATCGATAACGAAGATATCTGCAAGATTACTAAAAAATGCAGAAATTTATGTTTTTTATAAAAATTCACTTCTCCGGGGGTTTTCCGTACATCTGACGACTTTTTAACTACTATATTCGGAATCCTCAAAAATTAGTATACTTCACCAGCTTTTCTCTCATATTAAGGGTGATTGCTGTTGACATGTGCTTTCAGAAGCTTGTGCTGTCGACAGATGCTTTCAGATGCATTGTGCTGTCGACAGATGCTTTCAGATGCATTGCGAATATTAGATGTTGCTTACTAATCATGCACATGATATATATTTGAATTTCTGAATGCTGCACACATTGCCAAAAAATACATTTGATCTGTTTGTATTTTTGAAATAGGCTAAGGTCATGGCAAACTAAAGCTTATGAAAGAAGTTTTTTCTAATTGTGAAATCATGATCAGTCGTCGAAAGTTCTCTAATTTGCTTTTGACATTTGCAGTTCAAATTTCATAATGGTTTATGCGTTACCGTAACGTACGCGCAAAGTTCAGCGATTATACTTTGCTCAAGTTGCGCGAGGAATACTTAATATTTTGATTCTATCGACGCATTGATGTAGTTAGCATTATACTGTATTTAGGTGTCGACATGATAATTAAAGCAGTGGATACAAAAATAACAGCTGTAATTATGAAAATTCTAAGTTGTATCATCCGATGACATTTTGATAAGCATGATTCTGGTAGAGAGCTTGTGATTCTTAAGAAATATTTCAAAGTTGTGTCAATCAATGAAATAAGGTTATTGGAGGATGATGCAATTAAATTCGGCAGTTAATATCATACAAGGTTTTCAGCGAAATGGGTTCAAGGGTCGTTGACGGGATGCGAAAGCCGACAAACAATGACTCAACATTGTTGACAACATTTATTGCCCAAGTTCTTCATTCTTTCGCTGGCTCTGGGAACCTGCCAAAGGATTCTAAGAGATTGTCTAATAGAAGAAACATCAATACCTAAGGCACGCGCAGCTTTCAGCAATAGCCTGATAATTTGGCTGAAAATGCCTATTTACGTTCTTAAGCTAGAGTGACGCACATCGACATCATCTCCAACTGCATTGCAGCTACCGGTAACCTACTGAAGACGGATGTTATTCTACTCTATTTTACCTCTGACTTTATCAAGAAATTGACCCACCAGTTTCTTCAACATCCTGAAACAAAATCACAATTGGGTTTTGCCATAGAGACTTCATGTTTTTCCTTTCTCAATAGAATTCGTTGTCGATTTTCAGCATTTTGTTGTAAAACTTTTACAGACTGCTACATTAAATACATTCCTCTTAAGATTTGAAAGGATCTGAAATGCTTGCTCTGAAATTAAATAACTGGAAGTAAAATGATGGATACTTGGATTATTTATTTTTTGTCATTAAACAATTATTGATATCGTCAAAATCTATAAAATATTACATAATTCATGCACTCAGCTGCATTAACATCATCTTCATATAAATGCATATTAACATAAATGCATGTCTTATGCTTCTGAACATAAATTATTTCCTTTCATCTTATAGTAAGTTGACAGTGGTTTTTAAGAAGTGCACAAAAGATGTGCATACGTCATCACAAAAGATATTCCTAATGCCAACATATAAGTGGTAAACCAATCTGCTAGTTCCATATCTTTATTTCAGCCCTTCAGAGAAAATAGTTATCTTCAACTTTTAATTCAGATTTAAAAATTCAAACACGATGACTTTTGTCAGTCACATAGGTTGCCGTCCTTTAACATACCATGGCAGTCAGATGAAAGAAGTGAGAGTACCTGTGGATGGGTGATTGGGAGGTTGCTCTTATTAATGTAAAGTTTAACGAAATTGATATCTGTCGATGCCTCGGAGCAAGGCCTAATTTTTTGTGAGGAAATGCTCGAACATCCCTGGAATTGCCCATCATCACTTGTGATTTCATGTAGGAAATGGCTTCAAACGTCATGCTTCACATCCAACTTCACATCATGCGTCAGAGAATGTCCTTGTTGCATAATGTGCGTCATTTATGGGTCCTTCAAATTGTTGTAGCTAAGGGATTTTCTCAAATAAGTTTTGTGTTTAAACTTTCCTACGTAGATTTGAAACATGAATTTTCAATGTAAAGGGAGCAATCACATTGAAATCTAAATCATTGAAATTAATAATCGACGGCAATCATTAGCGTTCCTGTTCGATATCAAGCGACAACGTTTGCTTAGTTTGATGGTTTTGAATTGCTCGCGTTTTTAGACATCGGTGTTTACATCCCTGAAAACCTATTTTTAGCTAGGTAGGGTGATCGGAAATATGTCAAACAATCCGATAAGGGCGATCCAGATAGTATGAATCGAAAGCTTTTACACTTCAATAATTGGTCTACATGTATACAGAATTTTATAGGTGCATGCAATTTTTGACAATATCCATCACAATCACAAACTAAATCATAAATCATGTTGAATCATTTTTATTTCAGCTGAAGAAGTTTCAAAAGAATGACAAGGCCAAAACGAAAAAGCCCAAAAATTGTGAAGTGGTGGATTCACAAATAAGTCGGAGCGAAAGTCCTGTACCGGTGCAGGTAAGTGAATATTGTTGGCGATGCTATGTAAAGTATATTTTTGTTTTTTTTATGCAACCGATGATACTTTTAAAAGTTGTGTTCCTTTTATAAACACTATATTTCGCTTGTCACGGCTCTTGTCAAAATGTCTGGTAGAAAGGATTTACAAAATGCACGCAAATCTTTTCAGCCTAACACTGTAGTACAAATTGTTAAAGCCGAAATACAGTGTTTGTAAAGTGAATATCACTTTTAAAAGCAGAATCGGCTACAAAAAATCAAACTATAGTGGATAAATATTGATCAAAGAGAATTTTGAACTTCTTCGTCCTAAGTTGTGACCCAAAATTATTGATGAAGTAATTTACTTAAGTACTGTAAGTACTCACGAGGACAGATGAAAGCCAAGCACTTTATTTATTGGATAGACCCTTTCAAGATCTCAAGATTGTAGGATAACATTTCGCTATATTATTGAAACCTTAATCGGTCAGTGCAATTTACAGAAACATAGAATATCATGCAGTTCAGGTAGTGTAGATACGTACTAAAGTAATGACCAGTGATAAGGATATTCTGATAAAACTATTTACAAAACTTGATAAAAAATGTTGTATAGCGGAAGTTTTTGCGAGAGGAAGTCGAAGTGAGAAGTCAGATGAATTTGATCGTCATTTATTTTCCGGACGTCAACAGGAGAACACCCAAAACTTTTAAAGAAGAATCTTTTTTACTAAGCTATTCTAATTTCATGGGAAGACAAATAGGCAGTCAATTATTTTTCGTGATGATACAAAATGAGATTCAGTCCGACAGCATTGGACCAGGAATTCCACTTGTAGCTGGTTGTCCTCGTTCTCTTACAAAATGCAAAATTTCCATGTCAGCATGCATGATAGGGATCGAGTTGGAAAAACTGTCAACAGCAAAACAGAGTACAAATAGGTCTATGAAACTTCCTTGTGGAAACCCAGCGAGGAATACATATTTTCCCGCACTGCTTGGTGTGGTCTGTTCGATAATTGCATATTAGCCAAAGCTGCATATAATAATATCACCAGTGAGAATGCTGAAAACTTTTAAAGAAATTGACAAGTCGGTCATTCACAGCTCCTGATTTGTTGTCAAAAAGCTTAGAAGATATGGGCAAGGCTTTATTTTTCCTCCAATCCTTGCGTTTTGCGAAAATTATGTTCGGCATTTCCGCCATTTGGTGATCGACACTCAGCGGAAGTCGATTGCCGGATGATTAATATATTTATCAAGCACTGAAAAAGATTTATTTGCATCAAATAGACTCGTGTATATACTGTATAAGTATGTAATATATAGCCGCATTTATAATAGCATTATACTACATTAATGATTTTTGTTGTATCAACGCAACATTGGTTCAGTGCTCAGGCACCGTTTCTGATATCATGTTTCTATCAGTTCATTTGTAATAGTGTAAGGAGATCAGCTAATTATCTTCAAATGTAATTAAACTTACCAGAAATTGAAGATTGCAATGACGCAGCAATGGTGTCATTCATTATTTTCAGGGAATAGGGGGATTGGGCTCTTATGATCGTAGCTGTCAGTGGGAAATGCTTAGAGTTCATTGTAAATCACTAACTGATTCATTTCAATTTTGAAAAAAATACAGCTTGTTTACTCACTGCAACACATTCGGTAAATTCATCTTGATTGTCATTAACCTAAATTAATATTCTCAGATTTACAATTGGCGGAAGGATCAGCGACCAAAAAACGTTGCATATGGGTCTTGAGCTTTTCTTATCATGAAGAATCGTTAATTAAACTATGACATAAATTTACTTTTTGTAATTGTGTGCTGACTGAATTTGTTTAATGATTTATTATAAGGATATCAAGTTGAGATCCATTTGTCTCCGATTTAAGTTGTGTCTGGCATGATGATTTTTCTTTGAACTATAGTTTTTTAGATAGCGGCCACAGAAGCAATAGTTGCATTTCAAAAAGTAAGTGAGGAAATTACGATATATGGAGTACCGCACTGCCTGGAACTACATAAGCAAAGGAATAATAATGTATGATAATATTCTTCAATTCAAAGCAAATTTTAAAAGTAGCCTAATAATTCAATGAACTATTTGTTTCAAATTGTTCTACTGTGGTACTTTAAAAAGAAGAAATATTGTATTTGAAAACTTGTTGCGAACTGGCAACGATAACAACCAAGTCAATAATGGACGCTAATTAGAGCAGAAAGGCATATGTCTATGCATATGGATAGGGGATTAGGGCAATGAATGCATTGGAGAAATTGTAATTATGAGCTGAGGAAACAGTATGGCAATTTTAAAAGTGATACAACATTTTCCGTGAAATTGATGGACACATTCAATGACAATAGGAGAAAGATTTTTCGCTATCATTTCAATTTAAGTGTTTCATGAACATATGTATACAGGAGCTTTCTAAGATCGGACTATTGAGTGATGTGCTACTTAACGATTGCAATTCAATGCCCGCGCCCAAATTTCGACTGTCTAGGAAGTGGGGTTTGTTATAGCTTACATTAGTTAGTAATCCAGACAAAAATCAGTAAATTTTCAGAATAAACGAAGCATATTCAAATTTCTTGTCAGAATAATCTGTTCAGCTTCACACGAATCTCCACTCTTTTAAGTTTTTTAAAAGTACTTCAGCTACATCACTTACATGAAGGCATAGACTTTCATAATATCGGTATATAATTGTATGCACATTTATTGAAGGTACTTGACAAATTATGGCTTGTAGCGTCATTTACGTCATTCGTTCCAATGTGCGACGTATATCCCATCTTGTCATTGTCTATTAAAGTATTAATGGATATAAGCGTCGTTCAATGCAGCAAACTCGATTGCATTGTAGAAATGACCTTAACTGTAGATGTGTTCCCGAACTGTAAAGTTGTCTCGTTTTGTGGTCACCTTTGTCTACTTTATTGCTTTATGATTCTGAGACAGCCGCAGCAACTCAAAAAACTGACCGACTTTATTGTAAGTTTCGTAATTTGAAAAAAAATCATTTAGATTGAAGAGGGATAAGCATCTTTCAAGTCGAGAAGCCGCATCATTTTCTTAAGACGACTTTTGTCTGCACATTTCGGATAGATTTGGCGATGGGTATTCTCCTTGAAAGAGAAATGCTACATGGATGTTTTCTCCATTGATTTAGATGTATCGCTGTTTAAATAAACTCCTATTTGTCATTGACTCTAAGCGATCCAAATTTCTATCCAAGTATATCGACCACGCAACTTGAGTAGTTGCTGTTTTGGTTATTCTAACTTCATTTTCATATTTACGCCTCCGAATATCGCATTCGAACGTGACACTTGGCGATGTTTAATGGATATATCTATGCATATTAGTAAGATTCCAGTGATGTCTCCTATATACTGCTGAATCATTCTTTAATTTAGACAAATGGAAAATTATCTCCTACAATTCCCGAACTACTTGAATACAACTTCCAAACAGAGGAAAATGAGTAAGTTGGTTGTCGCATTTTTCTATTTGAATTTCCTGTGGCCGTGTCTAATATCATTTAACAGTGTGTCCATTATTTAACATAATTATAGATAATTAACTGTACTTCGTAGTCCTTTCATACACTTGCTCAATATGCACATTGTATCTGTAGAATAAGACTGAGTTCTTAACCAGTCTAATCATTAAAGATTTATCGGGCTCACTTTAAGAAGACAAGGAAGACCGTTTGATTTAATTTCAGATTTCTTAGAAACATTCGAAAATTTATGTTTTTTTTTCAGGGGTTGTATTGAATAATGTCTACATGCTTTATTTCGATAACTGCATTGATTTTGTATTCTGGATTTTGAGAAATATAGGTGTCATCAAGGCGAGCTTACAAATTTATGATAATTATGGCATCCCCTCCAAATGTACTTTCCATAGTATCTCTTCTAAACCTTTTTTGTAATCTACACTTTTCCTAGATCTAAGAAAATAAGAAAGTTCAAATTCAATATTTTCATAATTCATTATTTACAGTAAAGCACCTGTTATCCATGAGATGTTTACGCCTTCCGATAGTGCAGGAGGAGACATGACTTCTAGAGCGCTCCCTCAAGATGAAAACGCAGAAATACCTTCAACATTAAATCCCTCATTTGCTGAGATGGATAGTGGAGGGTGAGTAGTTCTCTGACATCATGATCAATATTTTTTGAAATACTCCATGTGGAATGCAGACACAAAAAACTTATTGCGAACGGCGATTTATTTTATTTCGATTAAATGTATTTCTGAATATGTACATATGTTGTTAAAATGTGTTGTTTGTTATTTTAAGGCGGATAGGCCAGTATTTCAGTTCAAACCGTATTTCTATTCAACTCGAAAATTTGAAAATGATGCTCAGGTGTTATCATATCTTGCTCACTTGCCTGATGTAACTACGAGGATATTTGAAAGTTCCTATTGTACAAAGATATCAGCGCTTTCTATCTACAATGTAGGAAAAGAAATAACAATATGTATGCGAACTAATGTGATAGAATCTGCTTATAGGAATTTTAATCAGGCTCTAATGATATATCTCAAACAGCTATTTGCTTTCTTTGTCTTTCAATCTTCCTCAATCATTATCGTGCATTACATACAAATTTATAACTAAATCTTATTACCCTTTCCTTATATTCAGAAGAGTACATTAGTGATTAAATTAAACCATCCTTTGTTGCTTGTTGAGCATCGTTTATTCTTTATCCTGCTATTGTTATCGTCATCTTCATTTGTACTAGAAATTGGTGGCATGAAAAGAAGTAGGCCTTAGTAGGCCATGCATGAAATTTTAGCTCATCGTTGATTGCAGAATCTTTCTTATTATAATAGTGCCAGAATACATCAATCGGCCATCTCGATTTTGCCTGAAGTGGATAGAAATTGTAATTCTCCATCTTGACTTGCTTG
The DNA here is from genome assembly GCA_907163375.1 of Prostheceraeus crozeri. Taxonomy (NCBI): domain Eukaryota; kingdom Metazoa; phylum Platyhelminthes; order Polycladida; family Euryleptidae; genus Prostheceraeus; species Prostheceraeus crozeri. The sequence continues at coordinate 342,699 of CAJQUW010015847.1, read as the reverse complement.
TCCACGGTAGTGATCAGCATAAATAGAAGGAATAAAACTGATTCTATCTATTAATCTCATATCAAGCATTGAATTCGAATATTTGATATCTGAATTACAGTTTAAAATAGGCTGAACCCCAGAGTTCATGGCTATCAGAAAAAGTTCCAGCGCTTTAGCAATGCGAATTAGGCATGAGGAGGTACTTCAAATCACCGAAATATACATGCTTCGATGTTCTTGGGGACGAATACACACACCGGAAACAATGACACCCTTTCCATGACCAGATGCGCGAGTCACGTCTTTTATGTTTTGGTCAAGTCATCCGCTGAGAGGGGCAGTTGATGGCGTGAACTGCATCACATGGTCGACCCAAGCTTTAATGGATGGGCGGTTCGCATGGCTAACGTGGTCAAATTCAAGGAGAACGTTCATGATCGAGTGGAATGGAGGAAGAGTTGTAGCATCGCAGACCCCGAAGCGACGGAAGCAATGCAATGAAGATGACGATAATGATAATCAAATTTCTTTTTCATTAAACTCCCAATATACCTACATAATTGACTTTACCACAGGCATGAGACTTGAGATTGGGAAGTTTTGTTAAGAACAACATTCTTCCTATGTGTATCTCTTTCAAGTTATCACAGTTTTTAAAGTAGCAAAACTATCCAGCTGCAGGTATTGCGTGTTTTTAGCATAATTCTGCTTCCTATAATAAAGATCAGCATTTTCATGATAGCCTCAGTCCATCTATATATTCAGCACTTAAACAATTTAACAGCTATATTAATTATGATAATTTGTGTCTTGCTTATCAGATATCTGCCCTTAATTCTCATTGTACGATATGAATATCAGATGCAGTTATTACTATACACAGTCAAATAAAAATCATAAAATATCTGCTTTCAGGCAACCTCAGAATGGGAGGTAAGTAATAAAAAATTAAGTTTGAAATGCTTCAAGAAATTTAGGGGTGATCTTATCCATTTCGTTTTTATCATTATTTTGTTCCGTCAATACGAATACACAAACGTCTCAGTTTTTCGCATTTTAGTAAAATCGTTTTCGAAATGTGATGAATTTGGAGGCTATGATTTGTTAGAGTATAAGTGTCTTGACTTCATGAAGGATGTTGAAGTTTCACGAACTAGTTGATCTTCATCCACATGAAGTGGTGATATGATGAATTTACGAAATAATGGGATATACGTGTAGGTCAATCAACAGTGCTAACAGTGGTAAATGGATATCTAATAGACTTTATGCTACATATAAACTTGCGAATATATCCTCAATTTTAGACATTGGTCATTTTAAGCGTTTGTTGGCTTTTGCTTAATTGTAGTAAGTGTTGAAGGAAATTCCTCTGCTCCTTTTAAATTTTTCTGAATGCTTTCAATTTGTATTCATTATTCCCCATGCATCGTTTTGTGGTGAATTATATATGCGCCATGAATGTTCTGGTAGAAAAATGATGCTTGGTTGATGTTTGCTTTGAATTATTTCGCTTTTTGTCCTCATTGAAGAGGAGGGGTGAGCCGATACCACCACCATCAAGTAATGTAGCAATCTTTTATGGAATATTTCTTCTGTTTCAGCGTTTGATGCACTAATTTGTTTTAGCACAAAGAATTACTTTCGTAAATTTAGTCGATGTACCACTAGCAAACATCCAGTGAATATTCACAAACTAAAATTTTTATCAAAGTAAATAAATGTCAATAAGTTCGATAAATCAACACATGCCCAATTCAATACATAAGCAGTACAAATGCTAATCGATAGATTCTAATATAAGACGATGAAAGTTCGCTATTATGTTTTCAACATACTTTCCTGGTGTCAAACTATCACGAATTAGAGTACGTGTATCAGCTCAGTAAAATTACATAAAGTGAAAGCGAAGAGGCAAACTTCAGGATCAGTGCTTTTACGGATGCTAATTCAGTATTATACACAGATGCAATATCATACCTCAGGTGATTAGGAATCATCATGATAGCATCTCTCACTCCTAAATTTGATCTTGTCGTCTTCTGTCTTAACACTGCCAGTCATCTTGCTGAGATGTTGGTTAATTAATAAAGGTCATTGAAAAATAAATTTCGAACTGAATAAAAATTCGAGCTGTCTGTTTAGTGATAATAATGAAGGTAAAGAGAACAGATCTTAGAGAAAACTTGATTTGAGGATGCTGAAGTGTTGTGGAAATGGAAATCGTGTGATAATTTTTTCATATTGTATGACGATTAACGATTGGATTGAGATCTGGGTAATTCTCTATATGAATATTTTTTTCTTCTGGAGTATGCTTGGACAGAATGAGGAATGCTGTTTCATGTTTTGTTGCTTTCTATTACGTACATCATCATTTTTAACCATGTGAATGCCGTACATGCATGCATTTAAGTCACTATCTTTTTCAGAAGCTCATACTAATAATGTACAATTCAGTTTACATACATGTTAATTACACTATAAATTGAGTTTTAATGATTATAATCTTAATTTTAATAATTATTTATATTTGATGACACAGTTTTCACACTATGATGTGTCTATTCAGCATTTTCATTTAGAATCCAAAATTCATGTGACATTACAGCTGCATGAATTGATCGTGAATTAAATATTCTGCAGGTACTGTATGTGTAGTAGTTGAGGAAAATTTTTATATCCTTCCTCAGTCAGTAATCATTGACATGGTACTATAGAAATATGAAAAGTTTAGAAGTCAGGGAAATAAATTAAAATGTGGACCGCACATTATTTGCCGCAGCTTCACTACGTTCGCTTAGACCATCCTTATAGAACCGAGTGTTAAGTAATGATAACTGATAGCACAGGATGGATTTCAAGTTAATTTTCGGAATCAAGTGCGAGACTCAATTTTCAAAAGATAGATAAAACTGCATATTGGAAAATAGTATCTATATCATGCTGATTCAAATAATCGAATTATAATTTTAAAAGAATGCGTGGTATTAAAGAATTATTATTTATCAGATGGACTATCCATGAGAGCGATTCTAGACTGTCAGATGTGTTAAGTCATTGTTAAAATGCTAAATCAACAGGCTTGCCGTTGGGATTGGGATCTCAATGGGATCCCAATAGCATCCCAATAGCAATTGGGATTGGGCTACCAAAAATCCACCCCAATCCCAATAGATCCCAATAAGCCCTCTCCCAACAAAATATGCATGTAATCGTTGACATTAGTCAGTGCGTTACAAATGTTTTCGGGTTGTACTGAGCAGTTCATCTTGCTGTGTCTTCAGTCTGATTTTGCCTCTCTCGAATTCGAGCATTGAGAGCTCTAAATGTGTGATTCGCACAAATTGGCAAAATTCGGCTTTAGCCCGACTCTATGGTTTTAACTTCCCTAGTTGTTAAAAATAGTAACTTAATTCGGAGGCCGACTCGTGCTTTGCGCGTGCGTATGAGGCACTGATTGAAACGGGTGACACTGCAAGAGTGTCACACTGCCCAGGAACAATGGCTTCAAAAAGAGCGCGTGTGGCGAGCTGTTTATTAACAACGCAATATCCGATATAGGCTAACAAATACCAAGTGTGTTTGTAGTTTGTACATACATATCAGCTATACATGTAGGCCCCTATAAGCTCTTAGGTGAAGGCAGTCTTGGTGAAAAATTTAGCCATACTGTAGGCCTATTATATAGAATTGTGTAAAATCAATTAAAGCCTTTATATAGTCCTAGGCCTACGTCCGTGGCCTTCGTCAATTCAAAAAGTAACATATGGTTGGCCTAAGCCCTAGCCATCGATGCAACTTGGGGTCAACTTGCGCACGTTTTTAGCTCTAAAGCAAGCTATTAGGATTGGGATCTATTGGGATCCCAATGGAAATTCTCATTGGGATTGGGCTGGAAATTCATCCCAACGGCAAGTCTGTAAATCAACAAAGCCTTAAATCAGTGAATTTGGAAACTGCATGCAAAATCTAATTTGTAGTCTTCTTTATATAAGCACAAAACCAAAAAGGCGGAAACCCCTAAAAGTTGCAGGTTTTTTACTTTCATAGGCTTTATGCCTTGACAGCTTTTAGTTTTGGTTTTATTCGAATGTTTTGTTTGGATATTATACATCGTATTCAATCACGCTGCTTGCATTATCTATTCCGACGTACTAGAATGCAAAGAAACAGTTTAATAGCTACGTGATCGATCATGACGTGCGGTATGAAATGAGGCAACTATGAATCGTGATGTATGTTTGATGTTAGAGATTGACTGGACACTGAGTTAAAGCAAAGCATCAATACAAGAGCGATTTACAGGAGTACGAACACTTTGCCGCAACAGTGTATGTACACTTCTTATTGAGGATTGGGTCGAAGTACATGTGATATTGCTTACCGAGGAGTTCGAATTTCTTGTGGTGACTGGCAGCTGTAGGTAGTATTAGCCTGGTTATTTGTTGCTTCATGTCTCTCTACAAAATACAAATATTCTTTGATAAATACGGGCGCATATGCTTCATTTAATACCTGAAACCAAGCAGCACATCCCGTTTCCTCTAACACGAATCTATATGATGATAGAAAGACTTGTAGCATAACGATTAAGGGGTTTCCGTTTTTTTGGTGTTGTGTATTCATGTATTGTATATCCTATGTATACATACATATTCTGCAACAGTGTCACGTGAATATTATTAAAGTGATTGTGTGTGAGATTGTTTAGTCGAGCTTCAATTTCAGGCCAACGGCGTCTACTGAACGCATAATGCAACTTTCTCGTCATCTCAATGGAATCATCAATGACGATATGAACATCGATAGGTCACAATCAGAAACTACAGAGGCCACCATCAGGGATCTCGAGGTAAGAGCCTGAACATGTATGTGACATGTGCATGGTTCCCACATTTCTGGAATGCATTGTGGAAAATGCGCGGGAACTGCATGTATGTATGTATGTGGGGAGATGAGAATGCAATTAAGATATTTGTTCTTGACTTGTTGAAGACGTGAATAGGGCGTATCGTATTCTCTTTTTGTTGCTGTGATAGTTTTTTCTCCGTTGTAGCAGGAGGGAACATGTTAATAAGTCAACTGTGCTGCTATCTGTCCCTCTGAATTCCATAGTCATAGTAACTGATTATTCAAAAATAGTTTTAAAGCAAAATCTTTAGGAAATAAGTGAGACAACTGAAATATATGTAGGATTTATAATTATTTGCATCATTATATCATTTCAAGAGTGGCGATATATAGTGAATCTGTCAATACAAATATCGAGTATTGTAGGCATTCATTGTCAGAGCCATGAGAGTATAAAATGAAAATTCTCGCAACACTGATATTTTCATAACGGTTTCAAATTTAAGCAGTTACAATAAGCGTGAAATAGACCCGCCGGTTACATGTGATGTGCTTGAAAATTTGTTCGCAAGTATTTTATGAAGGATTATTCCACTCATCGACAAACGATATTGATTTGCTGTCACCAGTAATACTGAGAATTGCTACAATGAAATGAGAAACTGTTTTTTGCACTAAATTTTCCATTCTAACGTCATATTAGTAGATCTGCACTGCAAGTCGTGAAGGTCAAATTGTCGATATGGTAACTAGTTACAAGTTCAGTGTTTGCAAATTAAATGATAAGGAACACCAACGGCATGGGTCAGATCAGATCGGGCATCTTCTTAAGGCAGTGCTGAAAATGCTAATTTGAAACTATGACAATAGAGAGAGTGTGACATGCCGATAATAGTAAATTTGTGCGATACTGTATTAATGTCTAGGAATCGATTAGCATAGTGTCAATGTTGTAGTTGACCCAATGTGACCATTTTTTCTACCAAAACAGAGACAATTTGCGAAGTTGGAAAAGGGGCCTTTTGTTGCCAATTTTGTCTTCATTTTGTTTTATAAAAAGGGATCGTTGTTAATTAAAGCAACGAATTATTGAATATCGTGCTGGGCTCTGCCACGAGTTTGTTCCCATTTAATCCACGTTAATTTTTGCGGCGTCCTTGGGATCCGTAAATTTACTGCCGGTACTATTTTCCTTTGCACATGTTATGAGTTTCCCTTTGGGTTTCGTGTTAACTTCGCATATGATCCTGGTATGTGTTTGATTTCAATAAAATACCACTCGATATAGTAAAAATAAGTTCAATGAAGTAAGTTTGCTGATTGCCATTTTCGCTCTTTTAATCATTTTCTTTCAATCCGCGTTCTGTTTTTGTTTACCTCCTCGTTATTTTATGCATGTGCAATAACGGATTCTCACCCCATGTTCACCAAAATAGTATATCTTTATGTACATGGATAATTTCTTCCAATTGTATTTTATCTAATTGCATGTAGATATCAGGTGTTTTTTCATACAATTTAGTGCATTATTTTTTCTGTACCGGTATTGTTTATATTATATGTCCATGTTCGAATGCATCATGACATGCAAATAGAGCAATTATTATTATTTCCTCGACTGAGAACATGTGTTTCCGACTTCACGAATCCTTACCACATATAATTGCATTTTCCTTACGGAGAGGCAGTTAATTATGCGATAATAATCGTACATAATCTAGTTGCTTCCCAGCGCTCTTGCGGGAACGACGTTTCTTGCAGGCAGCGTTCTGCGCTTTGGTGTTATTGCTTATGTTTTCGCCCTACTCAATCATTTGGTAATAACTTTTATATCATTCTAACGCAAATCATCTTGGCTACGCTGCTATACTATTTTCTACTACTGTTACACCTCCTCCGATCCGCTACGCCCAGATCATCGTTCTCATGTTATTGTTTATCGCCATATACACCGCTGACTCATTCGTAGCATGGCCGCGGCAACTTCAACGCGCCTTGTGTACACTCATGATGACCTCTTCCGCCTGCGCGATAACTTTCCTCTCTCGCAAAACAAGAAGAAGATTGTGGTATCATCGCATAGCCAAGCGACCTCATGCTCCTATTACTCACCCACACGTGACCCAGTTCCCTATCGCGGTACGCATAACAAACAAAACGACCTCAAATTATCATCCCACAGCTGTTTCCCCAAGGTCAAAAGTCACTCATCTTGACCAAAATCGGCCGCGCACCCAGCGCTCAAATAATCGCCACGACATCCGACCAGGTCGACGGATAACTTTCGGTCTGCTAAATATTCGGTCCCTACACAATTTTTTTTTTGCGGATGGCCTTTTTATTTCAAGAGAAATGCGTACATACCAAAAATGCAAGAAAATAATCTGCAAACACAAACTACCTTAGCTCAGAAATTAAGTCCTTATCACCTACGAAAATTAATTGAACAAGATCTAACAAAAATCAAAAATTTCAAATAAGTCCCTGGCAGATGGTAAGGTAGCCAGAACAGAGGCAGCACAATTAAGTTGACGACCTCTGCGACTTTCTTCACGACCAGTCGATCGACGTCTCTCTGTTGACAGAAACATGGCATGACAGTGATTCCGTCTGCATAAGTCGCCTGCGCCAGAATGGTTACAATGTCATCGATCAACCCAGACCTAGAACACAAACTAGCCCACATCACCTTATGTCGACAAATCATGGAGGTGTTGCCGTTATATCAAAGCATGTGGTCAAGCTGTCCCTTGTTCCGATTAATGTCAAGCCCACCACCTTCGAGTTCGTATGTGTCCGTGTCCTCTCTCAGTCTTCCTCTTGCATCACTCTGCTCATTTATAGAACAGGTCCAATCACTTCTGCATTCTTCAGTGAACTATCATCTGTCTTAAATGTCGTGATGATGTACTCTGACCCTATCACCGTTGCTGGCGATTTAAACATCCATGTCGAGCGCAGAACTGACTCAGACACTTGTAAATTGCTGTCAACTATGTCTTACTACGGTCTTGTTTGCTGTATCGACCAGCCTACTCACGATCTAGGTGGAACTCTTGACGTCGTCTTTTCATCTCATAGCCGTGCTCTTCCCTCAGTGTCTGTCGTCGATCCGTCTCTATCAGATCATCGACTCCTACGTTGGACTTCCTCAATGGTCTTACCGCGTCTAACTTATTCAACAGTTACCTATAGACAGTGGTCCCGCCTTGACCTCTCGTTGTTCCGTGAATGTCTGATGAACTCCATCCTTTGTCAGAGTGAAAGATGACTCGCTCACGACGCGGACGAACTGGCCACACTATTTGATGAGAACATTACAGCAATACTCGATCTTCTGATCCCACTGAAAACTTCTAAACTCCCGCGTCGGTCATCAAATCCATGGTTTGACGAGGAATGCCGACAGTTTAAACGACTTGTGCACCGGCTAGAACGAAACTGCCATAAACTTACATCTGCGAATTCTCCGTCGACCGTGCTAGCTCATGCCCAGTGGAAGGAGTGTCTGAGAGACTATCGGTGGCTGCTGAGACTCAAGCGGTCCGAATATTGGAACAAGCTAACTCAGTCGAGGCAACACATTTCCCGCGATCTTTGGCAGGCCGTTGACAAGCTGATGGGTCGTGGCCAAACACGTCACTCAGAGTCAATTACAGCAGATGAATTTTCTCAATTCTTTCAACAAAAGCTAGCCTCAGTCCAAGCGTCTTATACTTCGCCATCACCTACTTTCCTGGAAAACCGTAAAAGCCATTTTAATCTTTTCCATACGCTCACACAGGAGGAAGTGCTTTCAGCCATCTTACATCTCCCGAACAAACATTCATCAACTGACTGCTTGCACACAGGCCTACTGAAAGCATGTGCTGATGTACTCGCTCCGTTCCTCACCCATCTGATGAACTCATCTCTCTCTGAGAGTGTATTTCCACACCGTTGGAAACATGCTCAAGTGAAGCCAATCTCGAAGAAGGACTCAAGTGATCCTACTGACGTCAAGTCCTATCGCCCTATTTCTAATCTCCCAACGATATCTAAACTGCTTGAAAGGATTATTGCCAAACAAGTGAGGATCTACCTAAATACCAACAGTCTGCTACCCCGAACTCAATCTGCTTACAGACCTCACTATTCCACCGAAACTGCGACTCTACATCTGCTCAACGATATCCTGAGCTCCCTCGACAAAGGAAACATTTCTCTTCTTATCTCCCTGGACCTATCGTCAGCATTCGATACCATTCATTACCCAACACTCCTCCAAAGACTTCACACGACTTTTGGTTTCACAGACACATCACTGGAGTGGTTTCGCTCCTTTCTGACTGGCCGTACTCAATCAGTCGTCTCAGGTGGACACAGTCTCATCCCGTTCAAGTGATTTCCGGAGTTCCTCAGGGCTCAGTACTCGGTCCCCTCCTTTTCTCCCTGTACATATCCGACCTCTCCCGCTCCATCGAGCAAAGTGATCTCAATGTTCATCTATTTGCTGATGACATTCAAGTCTACGGTTCCTCTCGTCCACATCAAACTGACGAGTTAAGTAGACACATGTCCACCTGTATCGAAGAAGTGAATATCTGGCTGAAAAGCAATCACCTACAGCTGAACGCTTCCAAGTCAAATGTGATATGGTTCTCGTCGAGAAAAAGAAAGTTCTCCCATCAGCCCCTGTATCCCTCTCTGGCCATCCATCAACTCCTGTCGCCTCTCTGCGACTCCTCGGAGTTATCTTTGATAACCACTTAACCTTCAACATTCACGTGTCTCGAACTATATCGACCTGCTTCGGAGTTTTGCGTCAAATAAAGTCAATTCGGAGATCTATCTCTCGTTCGCTCACTGTAAAGCTTATTGTGTCGCTAGTTTTTAGTCGACTTGATTATTGCATCACTTCCTTAGCTGGCTTACCTCAGTCTACGCTGAGACGTTTACAGAATGTAATCAATGCCGCTGCTCGTCTGGTAGATTCCCTGTCACGCTACCATCACATCTCGCCCTCACTAAAAGTGCTTCGTTGGCTCCCTATTGAAGGTCGCATTCAGTATAGACTTGCGACTATAGTGTACTTGTGCCTTCATAACTGTGCTCCCTACTACCTCACTGATCGCCTCGACTTCTCATTCAATTCTTTCACACGTGCTCGCCTCCGTTCTTCCTCCTCGCTGAAGCTCATTACACCTAAATCCCGTTGCCGTACTCTTGGTGGTCGCTCATTCCAGTGTAATGCTGCTTGCGAGTGGAACAAGCTTCCATCCACCATCACGAAAGCTTCCACTCTATCCGCTTTCAAGTCTATGTTATATTCATTTTTGCATGACGCTTACTTTACCGATAGCTGAGTTTTCTGTATGCAATTGTTTTTGAAGCATTATGTTATGGCCTTGAAGTTGATAATCGACAAAACGCCACTCGCATGTACGAGAAATTCACTGAAATAAATAAATAATCCTTTTACTGAAAAATTGAAAATGCTGAATTTTAGCAATTAGAAGCTGCAAAACCGGGACGCCAGGTCACAGAGTTAGCATGCATTCCTAATATCAGTACTACCTAGTAAGTAGTTAACTATGTTGTACTGAAAGCAAACTTAGAAAGTTTGAATACTTTTCTGCATAAAAGGTAAAAACAATATTTTTTAATCTTTGAATCCTTGATGATTTCGTGATGCATGCAGCGACTATGCCTCAATGAGATCTGAAAGCAAACTAACTTTCGAATGTTACGATTTGCATTTTTTTCTAATTGGAAAGTACCTTCGTAAAGATTTCATTCTTCTTTCATCTGTCTACATGGACTACAAGTTGATCTGATATTGAAAGCTTAGATTGCTCTCATCCCCAAATCATATAGGACATGAGCCTTCGCTTAACATAAAAGTTCATCAACACCAGCGTTCGTGTTGGATTTATCATGTTTCTTGAGTGCTGCTGGTAATGTACGACAGTCATGCGAGTACATGTGGAGATAGTGATACACTTGCAACAATGCGCCATATAGCGCGCCAAAAACTACTGCATCTTCGCTCTGTATGATTTCGAAATTGGTTCTCACGACATTGGGCTATGAGCGTTCCAGTGTGTCCTATTTGTGCATATTCCAGGGTTTGGAGTTTCGATTGAATTGAATATTTGATATAATAAACCAACCTGCTTCAAGAATTCATAATTTTTGTTTTTGTTTTGATGTTTATATTATTTGAATAATAAAATTTTCTTTCGACTCAGTAGAATAATTATAGTTTACTATAAATGCAGTCGATTTATGTGTTTGGATGAATGCTCTTTAATTTTTGTCAAACTGACTACGAGGCAACCGAAGTTCATTTTTTAGCATCTTATCATAGACATCGAACTGCTAAAGATATACAGCAATCAATATCTCGCCATACTGTACTATGGTTGTATTTGTGTGCTATTCATAGCATTACTTAATTTTATAGAATCGCATGACAGCGATTGTCAAACTCAGATTCTTGCTTTGTATCCTTAAGTATCATGAATGAATTGTATCTCTATCATCTTATTTTATCTTTTTGCACGAGTTTTTGTTTAACAGTGATGTTTTACACTTAATGGCAACTTTATATTCAAAATCATGACATCTACTTGTAGCAGCTTGACCTACAATTTCAAACGATAGATTTATTCCTCTGCTCAAGGCCATCGGTCTTCGATTAAATTTCTATCAAGTTGCACTGCGAAGTCAAGTCAATCCTTAAGCAAAATTTCGTTTGTCGATATTTGTATAAAATCGGCCTATCTGCAATGGCTCCAACTGTTAATATGTTCTTATCAAGTAAAGGATCTAGCATGAGTCATGCCAACCACTATAAATGCTATATATAACCAAGCTATAAATGCACATGTTTCGTAAAAGTCAACTAGAAAATATGCTGTGAGAGTGTCAGCTTTGTTCTCAATCCCTGTAGGAACTCGTTACCGTGTCAGGACTAAAATTTCAGTAGAAATATGCGCGAATGCATCGATTTATCTGGTTGCTCAATTGGATAAGTGCTGTGGCATGAATGTGACTTGAATATACACTCGCAATTGTAAGAATGAAATTTAACTGCTTATTTATAATTTCAGACCCGAAATGTTGAATTAGCTGCCCTTCTAGAGAAGAGAAATCATTCCAACGAACAATTATCCGTCCAAATTACTCAGCTTCGAGAGTATAACCAGCGTCTGCAAACGCAAATCACCGATGAACGTGCCTCAATGGAATCCTCCCTCCAGCGAGATCTTGACAAAGCTCGGGATCAAGTTTCAGCTCATCTTCAAACAGTCGGCATTCTTGTTGCTGAGAAGTCAGAGCTGCAATCACAACTTTCTCATAGTCTTCGTCAGGCACAACAGCGGTTACAGGCAAGATAGAATTTTGGAAATGATAACATAAATCCTCTTCGCCTTATCGTGGTACACGTATTGCCAGAAAAATGGGATAAACGCAGTTCGCATTACTATATTCAAATTTGGTGTTACTTGATCCTTATTTGTGGTTGAAAGGGTATAATCAATTAATCTAGGTATGCTTAGAATTTTTTGAGAAATCAGATAGGCTACCCAGATTAGTAAAGAATTCGAACACCTTGAAATGTTCTAACAAATTCTAGTATTATCTAGCCTTTCATATCAACATATAATAAATTCGATCACTATGTGTGGCATCACGATCACCAGATAATCGTGATATGATGGTAATAGGCACGCACTTACAGACTTTCGAATTGAATGATAGTTCCTTATGGGAATTTGAATCCAATTGCGCAATAAGCTTACATAAGAGTTCATGAAAGTTACAAAGCTGTGATGAATTGACAGAAATTTGTCGGTCACATTCGTATTTGCATGAAATTTGTGGACAGAAGCTTTAGATCCACTGATGATATTCTAGAAATGCATTGACTAATAATTTAAAGTACACTTTCAAAATAGCAGCACTTCCTGCAGGATTCTCGAGCTATATTTCATATGAAGAAAAGTGTATTTATCAACTGACTGGTCTAAGACTTCATTCGACCGATTTCGGATAAGAGTCGATCAACCGCTCTCAACCTTCATCAGTAATAGGGGAATAGCTTCTATTCCTGATGACGGATAAGAGCGGTTGACTGACTCTTATCCGAAGTCGGTCAAATGAATGCAAATCATTTTTGCGCAACTGCAACCAATGAATAGACATAATAAGCTCATACGCTGACAATGACAAACAACGATTCAAGGAAAGCAATAACAATTATCAAAAACAATTATTCGAATACTTCTAAGAAAAGAGATTTACCATTAAGACCTAGGGTTTGATTTAATACAATTAACAACGCTTCTACTATACGAGTTTTAAATTCACCACATCCTTTGTATTTAACAGAAAAACGGTTATTAATGTCAATGCTACAGTTTGGACATATGTTCAGATGGCTACTTACGGCTGTTACATCTTATGCGTTCTTTTATTATTTGATGTAATCTGCGTTTCGTTTGTTTCAAGTATTGGGTATCAGGATCAACCCGACATTCGAAATGATACACAACGCATGATCGCATCATCCTATTTGTTTTATCTTTCAGACTAAAATACTGTCCTGTTTTACAAGTGTTGAATATAAGTGTCGGGTTGATCCTGATACCCAATACTTGAGACAAACAAAACGCAGATTACATCAAATAATAAAAGAACACATAAGATGTAACTCAGCCGTAAGTAGCCATCTGAACATATGTCCAAACTGTAGCAATGACATTAATAGCCGTTTTTCTGTTAAATATATAGGACGTAGTGAATTTGAAACTCGTATAGTAGAAGCGTTGTTAATAAATGACAAAACTCCTGTATTAAATCAAACCCTAGGTCTTAATGGTAAATCTCTTTTCTTAAAAGTATTCGAGTAATTGTTTTTGATAATTGTTATTGTTTTCCTTGAATCGTTGTTTGTCATTGTCGGCGTATGAGCTTATTACGGTCGAATGAAGTCTCAGAACAGGCAGTTGATTTATGCGGCGCTTTAGCCGTATCAAATGATTGCGAACTATAGATTTGCGATCCGTCAGAGACATCGAATCGTCGTTGAGGAAGTAATTACGATAAAGCTACAATTTTTGTTTTTCTGTCCACCGCTTCTAAATGTTTTCTACAGACTAAGCTATTGTTCTCAAGTCAAACAGAGTTGATATGAAATAACGGACCACTTAAATTATTCCGTCAATACGTTACCAAACCTTTTCGACTCGCTTTGCTTCTCCAAAAGTGTGTAACCCAAAGGAAGACTATCGAACAAACACAAGCATAATAATAATATTAATAATCTGTATTTGCAGACAAAATAGATGAAGGAAACAGGCAAGTCAAAGACAATGGCAAATACAAAAGCCCTTAATGGCTTCAAATCAAACAGTTACAAGTAGGTTTCTGAAATAAGCTTGTGCACGTCACGTGTCATTCCTCTACCAAATATCAGCTCTAACGAAATATGAAGAGATGCTTTTCTTGAACTTTGTTATTGTATTCACATTAATTTCTTCCATCTTTAATGCGTTCCAATGAGATACAATTTCCACAGTGTAGAAGTGGCTATAGTAGTCATGGTGTGCAAGCATAAAGGTAATGGAAACGGCAGCTACAAAAGGATGAATAAGCCAATGTTTGTTAACAGAATGGTGAAACCGGATGGTGATGACGTCAATTTCTATTTGGTTGCATTCAGTAGTATCAATAAGTTAAGAGCAATGTTAGTGATAAATGATATCGGTAATAGACATGACAGCTCCTCAATTGTCATGTTTGATTGATGTGAAATGATGTACTGATGTACCAATGAAATGACCTTCTTGATATGAACGAATACATAAGAAGCATTCTCTCATTATGAGGCAGTTGCTGAATAAGGCCTATTATTACTTTTATTATTTTATTATTACCTCAATATTTGAATAGGAAATGCAATTAAAGAAATGGATCCGCACATTTCCATTATTCCTCTACTCATGCATAATTCAACTCTAATGTGCATGTACATGTAAGCACACTTCAAATACGAGAGGCAATGTTTTTATGACGCAGTATTTGATTTGACTATTAACGCGTTCTGATGGAGGTCTCATTTCAACTTCAGGTCTTATCTTCCTGTATCAGTTGGACTGCATGCTATGTGCTTCGCTCCATCAACGAGGTTGCGCTTTGCCAGTATCAAATGATTGTGGCTAAAGTTCAATCAACTTTCATCGGAATTATGTGATGCTTGAAAAGATTGAAAGGAAGAATGAGCAAGGCATGGACTGGAAAAATTAATTGAATTTAATTGATTGATGAACCATATTCAATTCAATTAATTGATTGGATCAAGTGCCAATTATTCCAATTAATTGCAATTATTCACAAGAAAAGAACCGATTTATTGATCGATTATTATAAGCTGTACAGTACAATGTAGGCCTACGCAGTCGATTATATTGTCTGATATTCTGTAGATCTATCTAAAACGAAGAATAGTTTGATTATTACCCAGGGATATTTGGAGTTATCCCTGTTATAGCCTAATGCGAAACTTCTTCGTAATAAACTGCAGCATTCATTCAAATTTTAATTTACAAGTTTCTAACGAAACACATATATGTCTCATATATTCTAACAGTCTTAGATAAATTCAAATTTTGGCAAGCCAAATGTGTTTGAACTGGAAAATCTCAACGAGGAGAACATAAATACAGTCATTGCTAATGTTATCAGCGCATTTACATATTTTGTCATGCAAATTAGTTCTTCGAACATAGTCATGCAGAAAATGCATGCATGTGATTACAGGAAAATTCTATTACTGCAAAGTGCTTTAATGCACCTTCGTAGATCTATGCTCTATGGAAATAATTTTCTAAGTACAGATGTATTTATCAATCAAGTGTCAAACATGCAATCATTTTGTGGATAGATATTCCTGGATTTGGTGATGAAAGATAATTGCAATTAATTGTTAATTAACTGCAATTAATTGACCGCTCATGTGATTCAATTATGTTAACTGATTGGTAGCAGAAGATAAGACCAATTAAATTGTAATTAATTTTTCCAACCTTGATACAAGGCATTTATCCGATCAGTTATTAGTACTTGCGCTATACAGTGGAGGTTAAGATAAACATAAGAGGACGTCGTGATATCGTGCGACGGCTTCCTACCCAAGGTGACAGAAGAAGTTTTCATATCTTCGGTAGGACGCAATTGTGTCAGATATGTTCATATAGACTTATTAGAACATATTGCTTTCAATGTTTCATGCTGATATAATGAAATATTGCAGCAAAATGTAATGCGCACACATCTCAAACATGGTACCTGTTGTGCTTTTATGTTGAATTATCTGATTTTTATATGGGCGTGGCTCATACTTTCAGTCAACGTCTCAATAAACAGAGAACGCACGAATTGGTGAAATGTCACGTGTTCAGAATTAATTCCATCATTGCAACCTTCCATCTAACGCACGCAAAGCAATTATTATCCATGAGAACGAAGATGACATTGATGAATAGTAGCTGTAGTCATATCTAGTAGAAAACAATGACATATTTTTGTTACTTGTCAATGCAGGCATTGCATTAATGTGGAGGCTAAGATCGTTATGAAAGTTACGTCCACCTTTTCAAAAACCATTGTCATGCAAAGATGCGACATCCGACTTGTCAAAGAACTTGTTAATCGATTTAAAATGCAAACTTTCGGAAAGTATTCTTACTTAATTAATGAACATATCGGTGTCGTTTTATCCACGCTGCATTTTCCGTTTTGCATAATCTGATTTTATTGTGTCTGTACGCTGGCGTCGGAAGTATGTGAAGGGGTGTTTTATGTTTAAATAAATGATGTTCAAAAAGAAGGAGCTTTATGTTACTTTTTCCAATGAACTGCTATACTTAAACACATTTGTATTAAATGTCACAAGGTACATGGCGCATTTTCGCAAGTGGTTCAGTTTTGTCTGCAGTAATGAGTTCTTTTTGGTGCTTCGTTCATCTTGAACACCTTAATGCCACATATTGAATCTTCTTGTTGACTTGCTTTGCCAGCTAACTCTGATTCAGAATAATTTCATATTTTTTGATTTTTGCTAATGAGCTAGTAACAGGGTCTGGCTACATCATTGCAGAAGTGTTTCTTCTTTATTAGCCGTCGTCAGCACTTACCCATTTGCATAGTCAGTAACTCAGATGCAAATAAATCGTCATCTCAACTAGGGTCATTTACATATTGGAAATAATTCAAATTCCGTTATCAGAGCTCGTGTTCGGAACCTTGAAAGCTGTTTCAAACACAAGCATATAATGTCGATTATAATAAAATATGACCAAACTTGCTAAATGGTATGTCATGCAATAACTAATATGTTTAAAAATAAAGAATATAGCAAATTTACCGATCGAAAATATTCAATTTGTAATATCGATGCATTTCGATGTCCTTCGGAGAAACATGTTCACGATAAAAGGCCTTTATCTATTTATCCTTTATCATGTCTATTGGACTATCATGCTCAAAAGAAATGCAGGAAATTAAAAATTACAGGTGATATTGTGCAATTAATAGCGATGCAGTTGCCTTAACGTTGTTGTGCGAAATTGTCTGTTAAGTTTTAAAACCTGTAGTCCTGAAGAGAATGATTCTATGATTTTGCATCCATCAGTTTCATATTGACTCTAACTATGTATTGCATATGCTATCTATGCCGATTATTGTGTTGCATCACATGGTGTCTGTTTATTTGACAAATGTTGATGGAATGCAATGAATGATGGTTTCATCTTCCTTTAATTACTGGTGTTTATTATTTTTCATTTTAGCGTATTACCTTTATACCTTATTTGATTGACTGCAGTTAAATAAATTATTGACGGTTGTTGTCTATCCTATGACCATTCTACCCCTCCATCTTAAGTTAATTTCTTTTTTCACCCATCTTCCAAATGCAATTTACATAGTGTGAAAAAATGCCTCGGCTCATTGTAAATAATTCAAAAGTAACTTTAAGTTCCCTGAAGATAGCTTCTTGAAAAATACAGAAATTGATCGGAAATAATTTGTTCTTATACTAATGTAAGTTTACATTATGCATATCATCAATGAAAGATATTATATCTCATTTTGTAGCAAAAAGAATTGTATTAATTCTAAGCTGAAGATGTATTTATTTCAAGATCTCCTATTTTAGGAAATTGAAGAATTGACTGGTCGTCTTCGAGCAGCCAGGGGTCGGGTTGATGAACTAGAAGCTTCAATCACCTCTGGCAGGGAATCGTCGGCAGTTGTGGATTCTCAGAGACGTGAACTGAAACGTGAAGTAGAGCGTCTGCAATTAGAATTACAAGAAGTTCAAATTAATCGTGACGAAGCCACTCAGGTGAGAGATGAACTGAATGTTCTTTTATTATGCAATGTATTTTTTCTTTTGAAGAAATCAAATTCCTATTGAATGAAGTAGATTTTTGAACATCTGTGTGCAAATAATTGCAGAAAGAGATAACAGTTACGTGTTTTAACCCGTAATCGATGGAAATCGCATCATGTGTATTTTCATAATTTCAGTTCGATGTAGTGAATTAAATGTGCATGGTGCCATTTTCGTTGCTTCAATGCATGGATTGTAGATATCTGTTTCTTCTTTGAGATAGGAGCTAATTAATGAATTTTATTCATTAATTCACACTGGTTTTCAGTCAGCACTGAAATATATGATCTTTTCATTATTTTCAATTTCTTAATAATTACTTAAGAAAGTCTTAAATGACATCAGATTCTTATCAGCATTTTCCACTCTTTCAGGTTCGTGATGAATTACAACAGCGATTGCAGGCGAGAACTCAAGAATGTGCGCAGCTGGAGAAGACCAAAGAAGAATTCAAGAAACAGGTGGAGCTGTCTCAAATTTACATCGAACAGTTGTCTTCCAGTCGCGACTCCGCCAACGAGGAGGCTGTAACGCAAGTCCGCAACTTAGAAATGGAGAAAAGTAATTTACAGACTCGTGTAGCGGAATTAGATGCAGCATTGAATCAGCTGACCGATGAACGCGATCGGTTGGCCAGTCAGTATCGTGAGTATATTCAACAGTTACAGAGTCAAGCACAACAGCTGAGTCAACAGTTGACGAAAATTTCAGAGGTAAGTGGGGGTTCTACTTCCTTCTGAATCAGCAGATGTACTATGATGAAATTTTCCTCCAGGAACGAGATTCTCTGCGTGCACAGGTGGTGGGGCTTGAGCAGATACAAACCGAATCTCAAAAGCGTGAAGATAAATTGCGAGACGAATTAAAATCATTTCAGTGTCAAGATAGAACAGAGACGAGCATGGAGACTAACGCAGATCAATCGATGTTGGATGAACTAAGACAGGTACGACTTGTCGATTTTTACTATTGATACGTTTGACGATCAGTGGCCGATATTTATATTCTGCCCTTTTTCTTACGGTCTTACGGCCCTTTTTCTAATCAGTCGGTTCAGTAAATTTTAATTGAAAATTTGAAGACAGAATGCTAAAAAAGTAGTGATGTGTACCAAAACTTTAATGAAAAATGTGACGGAAGATTTTATAGGATTTTTAGTCCTCCTAGCTGGCTGACGTACTCACTTAAACGCATGTGCTTAACATCCGTTTTCTCCAGCTTCTTAGGGTTGGTTGATGTCTCCCAATATTGTGAATCGCATAGCGCCAACGTTGACGATCCATCGTTTACGTTATCTGGTCTGAGACTATTCTGCTTGAGATCAGCGCAGACAATTCACTCCTCATGTTTTTCGATGTCGACCATATCCTTCATCCATCTTCCATGCTAACACTTGAAGGACACAATCTTCGGACAATTTACTTTCAGTCCTTTCTCTGCAAAGTGACGCTTCAGTGTCTGCAGCAATGGCAATGTCTTCGGCAAAGACAAAGCAGTGCTTGTGTATTTTGAAATGGTGTCCATCAAGACGAGCAATAATGAATTGAGAACATGGCCTTGATGCAATCCATTATTAAACAGAAAGCCAAATGCCACGTCCATCTGTCAAACTGCGTAAATCTTCACAACACATCGAATAGCATCACTACCGCTGCAACCAGCCATTCAGCGATACCTGCAGTTCTAAGTACCCATTCGACCACTTTGTGCCGGACACGATCAAAATCCTTCTCCGGGTCTGTGAATCCATACAAAGAGTCCTTGCCATAAGCCAGGAGTTTTTTCGTGTAGTCGTCTTTCTTCGGAAGGCTGTAAAGCATAATACTTGTACTTCACATCGTCTAAGAAATCAAAAGCGACCGCTAAATTCAGATCGTCTACAATTATGCCTGTGACCGCTGTTCGATGCGGTACATCGGTGCCACCACTAGGCACTTCAACACTCGCATTAGTCGGCACCTTAGAGGCTACCCAACTCAAGCGAAGGTTTCAATGCATGAACACACACCGAGACAAGACAATTTTTCTATCATTCTTGGGTTATTAGTTATTACAAACCCGTTTATTCTCGAATTCTCTTCTGATAAATGACAATGCTGACTGCCTTACGAACTAGCAGAACGGGTCATTTATATTGTGACGGAGACTCAAATACTCACCGACAACAAATAAAAGACCCAAAGTACAGAGTTCTTTATGTCAGCAAACATGTATTTTTTTGTGCTACGAACTGCAACCCCTCATTTTACGTAATACCAATTTTACAGTTGCCTTCTAATTGTGGAAAGATATAGAAAGAAGAGAAAGAACAGATGTTCATCAATATAATTAGGCCCTCCTTGAATGAGACTCCAAGTGTACAGATATATTTATTTATATCTATTCCTGTCGATAGATATTTCCAGCTCATGATTTTGTGTTGTCTGAATTTAGCGTCTCCTATGTTAATTGATATATCTGTTTTTAAGTTTGAAATAAATTTCATTTCAGCCCTTGACAAGTCAAGAGATTGACAGAAACCGGTCGGGCTATTAGCACACTCTTCAATACCTAGATATACTTACGGGTGCCGTTTTTCACTTATTGGTATATATATATATATATATATGTATATATACCGTAATTGAAAAAAATATTGTACCGGTACTCAGAGTTTCATGTATTGTCTCCAATACAATCGTCAGTCAGATCTAACGACGATTGTTAGTCCTTCATTTAGTTGAGCACTGTCAAAGAGTGTGTTTCCCACGGTATTATATATATATATATACAAGATAGAAAAGCAAATGCCAAATTATAAATAAATAGAACCTTCCGGGAAATTGAAAACGATCAATTTTTGTTGCCGAACGTTTTCTGCCGAGTATCTCGACTTTTCAAGGCAAACTGATTTATTTTTGAAAATTAATATAAAGCATCAGGAGATATTAAAACATAGATAGATGTATCAAGTACATAAAAATGAACACAGAAATTACAAAGCATTGAGGGTAGGGAGGAATTTCTTAATAAACATAGCTTCCTTTACCTCCCTACCATTTCTGTTGGCATCTGGGGGCAATTGAAAAAATGGGATAGCTTTGAATCGGCCAGCTGAGCAGGTCGCTATATGACGACTAAGCTTTAATATACTATAGGCCTCGTTGTTAATTTGCTGCCTATGTATAGTCATCCTGTTCTTAAAGGCATCACCTGTTTGACCGATATAGAATTGGTCACATCCACAACACACCAATTTGTAGATAACATTTTGTGACCTGCAATCCAAATTTTGTTTAATATAAAAGGTTTTGATGCCATTAGGTGTGTGGAAATCGATCTTGTCACCGGCTACATTTATATTGCAGCATTTACATCGTGGTTCTCCGCAACGTCGCACACCATGAATCGTCATTCGGTTTTTAGACGAGAGAATATTTATCAATGATCGTGGTTGCCTAAAGCTTCTTATTATTTTCTTATTTTTAAAAGGCTCTAAATTCGTAATAAAATTCGAAATTGGATTAATGACCTGTCCAAAGATGTTGGGGTTACTTTTATTAAACTCATGTATAAATGGAATCGTCACAATAGAATTGTTTTCAGTTGGTTCTGTCTGTTCATTAGCCCGCTTTATGGCATCTTCAATCAGAGTTTTAGGATACCTAAGTTGAATAAGGCGATCCTTTAATTCCTGAAATCGTTTTAATCGAATGTTTTTATCCGAAACTATTCGTTTTATCCTCCTAGCAAGTGCGTAGGGTATGTTCTTAAGGGTGTGATACGGGTGAGCTGATGTAATGGTACGTAGCTCATCGTGTCCGTATGTTTTCTGAAAATGTCAGTATTAATGATGCAGCGATTATCCGCATAAACATTCACATCTAGGAAATCTAATTCATCCCTGCTTGTCTCTTTTGTGAATTTGATAGAAGTATTTAGATTTCTTAGAATATCATCGAGTAACGACGAATTACCATATGATTCTTTCCAAATGATCCAGCAATCATCTAAAAATCTAGTCCATGAATCAATAATATCTTCCGCTACATTTGGATGCAATTCACGCAATATATTGTACATTTTCTCCTCCAAGTACCCCATAACTAATGTCGCATAGGTCGGCGCGACCTTGGTACCCATTGCCGTACCTTTTATTTGGAGGTAGATGTCATCCTCAAAAGAAAAGAAATTGTTTTCCAAGACAAGCTTTAGGCCATCCATGATAAAGGACTTCTGGAAAAGATCTGGTAACTGATCTTTACATCTTTCTAGTCAGAAGTCAATGGCTTCATAACCAAGATCATGTGAAATGTTGGTGTATAATGAAACCACGTCAAAGCTAATGAAAGTTGAATCTTTTTCAATTGAATTAGGTAATTTTTCCAAAAAGTGGAAGGTGTCTCTGCAGTAGCTCCGAATTGATGGAATTATATGTTTTAGAATTTCATCTAAAAAGGCGCTCAAATTACAGGTAGGTGAAAATCGACTGGAAGTTATTGGTCTAAATCTCAAGTCCTCAGGAACAGTTAATTTCATGTAGTCGTAAGTATCAACAAAAATTGATCGTTTTCAATTTCCCGGAAGGTTTTATTTATTTATATATATAATGTATATATATATAAAGGCGGGTATGGATGTACAATTTCTGCACAATGTATATGTAGTATATATAGTTGAAGGTATTGATACATACTTGTTTTCTTTCTTTCAGCAAGAAAAAGTAAGATTAATTGGTGAAAGTTGCATATTCATGAATGGTCAAGTTTGTTTGATGGTTATGCATTTTGTTCCAACTTGTTGTCTGTACCAGTACCATATTTTGTAGTATCAATCATTGTCGTCAGAACTATTTGATTCGGATTGTGGGCAAAGCAATGATATGTGAATGATCTTTTTTAGTGCCTTGTTTTCATTGATTCATCCACGTCTCATACACGTATATTAATGATGTCTTATTGAGATTGATGGTCTTTATGCTTCTTATTACTATTGTATGCAGGGTTGCCACACCTGCGCAAATGCGCAAAAAAATTAGAAAATCTTTTGAATTCTGCGCAAATGCTGGAAAACATCCGTGAGTGTCAACTCAATGATTAATGCTGATTTATAATAAGGATATCATTCAATCATATAATGATTTATGATGGTCTTCATCATGCCCCAGTCAGTGAGTAAATTGGCTTGACGTATAGACTAGGTACCGGTACAAGTGCTTCCTCTCATTGTTTTGTATGCTACAAGACTGGACATCGCAACAAGGGAAGTGCGAGAAATTACAACACATGTTTGTCAGTGTCTCAGCATGTTTTCTTATCATGAGTACGGATAGAATTATCAACCGCTCGTCGAAGCCAAGATAAATAACAGCAAAGCAGTCTTGTGCAGTCCTTCAGCTTCCTCGGCCATTGTAAATCTCATAAGCTAGTTCTTGCCGTACTGAAGAACTATGTAGGTTGAAACGCAGTGTCTAAGGATAACCAAGGGCTAAGTCAGGATAACTAGGCTCTGATTAATCTGTTACAGTTATGCAGTCCAGGCAAGCTCAGATTAACATGTTCTAGTTGTCACAATTAGCTAGTTTGGACCATTTCGAATCTTCGTGGCACGAAACACAGTCTCCACGCTGCTATGGAATTTCTTGATTACTTTGCGAGTCGGGACATTTTTCTATTGAGCTGTGTGCCTTCTATCGAGTAGATAGGTGCATAGCTGGATTTCAGATGGAGATGGCTCATACAACAATAAATTTCCCTTTTCTCTCAGGTTCATAATAACCCAATGACTATAGACATTCACTCTAAATATAGCATGGCGAGGTCGCTTTTGCGAAATCGTGATGAAAAATGCGAAATACGAGTATGAGAAGACGGTAACATTTTGGTGACTACGTTCTCATTTTTCTACCACCTCATCAGCTTAAATATTTTATGACCAATACCAACATCTGTTGCTTTCCTTCAAAACCTGCCAGCTTTGTATTTTGTATTTTAATTCCTAATTAATATTGCGAATTTGACCATGGTCCACCAACGTGATTTGATTGACGTTTTAGTTCGGAGCCCAGATGTTCTACGATTCATCGAAAGATTTACAATGAAGTTGGCGACGACATCTACATGGTCACTATTATGCTGTCATTTTGACTCAAGCTATTCATACAAATAAGTTAGTCCTATTGCCAAGTACGTTTTAGCAAAGTGTGATGCAGAATTCTACTTTAAAAACGAAACTAGTCAATTTGTGACTGAGATATATAACACTGCGCCGAATTTACATCAGTATCCTTGGATTTGAATAGTTATCTTTTCAAAGACAGGTAATTTATCACATTTTACTTTACCGTATATTAAGCATCGCTTCAGATTGCTGAAGGAGTCGCTGCTTCAACAGACGTATGTAGCAATAAATTTACAATAAACAACAATATAGCAATTCACAATAAGGAAAGTCGATCGAAATTCGATTAATATTGCTGATAAAAGCAAGTCATTCGAGATGTCTTGATTCTGTAATGAAATGTTGCTTTCATATACAATGTGTCATATTATGAATTATGTGTTTTGTTCCTGTGGCACAAAAATTCAAGGCTTCTAGATTTTTCGTGCTAAGAGAGCTCTAAAGAATATGCAGCTCTATGTCTCGCTGATAGGCACAGTAAATCAATTTCATTTTGCAACTACCTGATCCAATTTGTTGCGCTGATCACAAATAAATTGTGCTTCATTTTTCACAGTAATGCAGTTAAGAGCGGCAACATCGTAACATGTTGATGTAGCCTACGTGTGTGAAGCTAACGGAACTACCCAGCGGAACCATTTTATATTGCAGCGTTATTCTATCCGAAACAACGTCTATGTTCTATTGATTTCAGCCTCCTGATCATGAATCTTGGCCCACTTTTGGTTCCGCTAACTTCACACTCGTTAATTGTTGTGTATCTTCCTTTGACGGTAATTTACATCATGAAGCCAAAAGCATGCTATATTTGTAACTATCGGAATCTTGATAATGATACATTCCATGTCATTGAATTTTGCCAATTGTCTTTATTTTTTCACCCCTTGCGACACTCTTAGACCTTTCTCGGCACTCCGGTTGAAAATCGCTGAGCTACAGTGTCGGCGGAAATATTATGACCGCTTCTCAAAAGATTGTCTCTGTGAGTCTGAAGACATGAAAACATTAGTTATTTATTCTCAAAACTTGTTTGCTACTTTGAGAACATTACAGAATAGGAAATAATGATTGTTAAACATTTTAACGGTACACTTACAAGAAACAGTTAGTATTTCGTTGGATGGCCCGCACTTCTCTTCAGTAGGTGAATCCGGCTCTTCTCATTAAATTTGATAGATTTCGGCAGAAGTCGGGAGTGATTGAAAGGCACCAGTGTCGCTTGATCGATTCCTTCAATTCAGTCAATGATTTTGGTTGATCTTGAGAAACACGAACCTTCAACTGTCTCCATAAATTCTCAATGGGGTTCAGATCCAGTGAGTTTCCAGGCCATTGAATAACACGAACATTTTGTTCAGCAAGCCATGAAGTGATCTTCTTCGCTTTGTGACAGGGGGCTCAATCGTGCAAGAAATATTCGCATCCCAGAATGTTCATATGAGTCATCAGCTTGTCCTCGAGCAAATCGAGATAAACAGCTGCATTCATGTTTATGCCTTTCGGAAGAAAAAAGAGGCCTCCTCTGTTGTTCGCCGAGAAACAGCCCCAAACCATCACTTTCTGTGGGTGTTTCACAGTTGGCAATGTGTACCGGGGATTGCATCGTTCATTCGTTGGTCGTCTAACGAGATGAGGGGCTTGATAATTCAACTCAAAAGTTGATTCGTCCGAAAAAAGAACTTTTGCCCAGTCACCGTTATCCCAGTCGCCATATTGATCAGCAAAACAACGTCGCTGACTTCGCATCTTCTTCGTCAAAAGTGGTTTCTTCGCAGCTCTTCTGGCAGATAAACCAAATTTTCTCAAACGATGCTTAATTTCGGTGACACCGAGATGTATTCCTTCTTCAGACATTTGATGTTGGCAAAAAAGGATCTTTCACTACCATTCGTCGAATCTTTCGATCAGTTTGTCTGATGGTCTTCGCCGGTCTTCCTGTTCGTTGACGACTCTTCAAAGAACCGGTATCTTGAATTCTCTTGAGGGTATTGAACACAGTTCCTTTGGCAACCTTCAATCTTCTTGCAATTGCCTCGCTAGAGTATCCTTCTTCTTTCAACAGTTGAATATATGCGCGGAGCGATTCACTCAAGTCCGGTTTCTTTCCCATTGCGAGCAAAATGTACGATTGCAAGCAGATATTCAAATTTGAATATTTTGACAGCTAATCGATGCGTCTAGTTGGAAAGGCGTGAAGTTGATTTCTATGGCAACGTCTATAGTTGGAAAGACGTAATGAAGTTGATTTCTATGGCATAGATATCTGAGAGAATGAATAAGTACATCTGTCTACAGTGTATTATCAAAACTGATTTTACTGCTTTTCAATGAAGCGGTCATAATATTTCCGGCGACACTGTATATCAATCATAGCCTTTTTTGATAAACGAGTTGACTTAGTTTTCATCTCACTTCACAAAGCAGCAAATAATCGTGAAATAACTGCCTTGTGATATAATATAATGCATGTACATCATGATCAAATAAGAATACCTATTATAGCCCTAATGACTAAACACAGAGCATTTTGACAGTCCAAGAAACGAGAACATACGTGTATATCTAATTTATAGATTCATTTAATGTCAGATATTCGAGTGCACGTTTTACTTACTGTACATTCCTAAATTGTCTGGTTTATGTAACGTTAATGCAGTTGCGCAAATTTGGTGTGCCTGCGCAAAAAATGAAAATGTGTCGTGTGGCAACCCTGTTTGTATACACGACCTTAGCTTCGCTTTTTCTGTAATTTTATTGTAGAACAACTCGAAATTTGTGTTCAGTAATGCATTAGCATATTATTCCTCCTGCCTTGCTGCTGTCGCTGAACCAGCTAATGAACATTCTGGTCCAGTCTTCATGCAATACATTGAGCTGCATAACTGCTTGAATGCGAATACTTATGCGAGTCGGCCTATTTCGCGCATTATTGATGCTTTCTTCCGTCAAAAGTTAATGCTGAAATGTCATAACAATGTGCGTGTATTTGATTGTTGTTAGATGGGAATAACTTACTTTTTAGAATGATCTAATGTGTATGAAAGAATGTGTCTTCGAATCATGACTGTCACGAGCAAGTCATTATCTTTTTCAGTTGTTTCATTCACAAGACATAATGACGTACTACTGTTAAGTTGATAATGGAGAGTGCTGTCTCATGTGATGTACTCGTTTGTGTAGGTTTAGATATTCAAGTGTGATGATTTTCATCCATGTGCCCGGATGTCTCAATAGATAAACCTGGTGTATAACGCGGGAAAATTGGTTTCTGGAAAACCGGGAAATCATGGAATTTTGAAATTGGGAGCAGTAAAGATAAAAGATATTTATGACCGATGACAACATAAGCAAAATTAAAAAATGCTTTGAAATGCTTGGATGGGGAAAGCTGATTTGAAAATGTACGAACGGAATGTGTAATACTCAGCCGAGGAAGTCTGGATCCCTGGCATTAGAACCGGTGCTTCGTTTTCTCGAATGCAACTCACGCCGTTGATGTGAGCTTGATCGGGTCGATCGGTCTAAGCCTGTCTCAATGGGAGAGTTGCCTCTGGAGATTATTCAGGAGGTTCAGCATATGCAATACATGGCTGATTAGGGGTAAACTGGAATTTACTATCTAGTAGAATTGGGAATTAACTATCTAGCAGATTTCTTGAAATATACGACGTAGAATTGCTGCAAACTCGGTGTGTGATACAATCTCAATCATCTCAAAGCATGGGTGGCTGAATGGAATTCAAAATTAATTCCAAAGTGCAATTAAATATAAAACAAAGTTTTCTAACTTGTTTTTCTGTGTACTATCTAGTAGATTTCTTTACTATCTAGAAGATTTCGGAATAAACAAGAAATTTTGTATGTGCTTGCAAAATTACGTGCTCGCGAATAGAATATTAACAAAGTTACAGACACTTAAAAAACCAAGCGTGTTATTAAAAAAGAGGATCTGAATTATCAACCAATTAAATGCATGAACTTTTTCAATGCTTCTTAGTCAGCTGTTCCAAGATTTGCAGAGATTAGCAGCATGGCATTAATTCTGGCACTCCTATGTTTTTCACTTTAACACACCCTAAATACATCCAAGTCGATTGGAAGCCCTACAAACCCTTCACATCACCTGTTATCAGTTTCTGAATGAAATTTCTCCGAAATTCCAACCATAGGCCAACCGCGAGGCAAGTTCGACTTAAGTTTTCGATTAACTATCATGTAGATTTCTGAAACTACATACCCAGAAGTACATCCCGGTCGATTGGAATCACTGCAAACCTTTTGCTTTATCTGCAATCAGTCTTCGAATGAAATTTATCCGAAATTCCAACTATAGGCCAACTTGTCGGGTAAGTTAGACTTAAGTTTTTGATTAACTATCCAGAAAATTGTCCAACTATCAAGTAGATTTCTGATACTTCATGCCCTGTAGTGCATCTCAGTCGAATTTCAGGTCTGGAGACACACCATTTCAAGGGTTCATCTTCATCAACTTCCCACATCACCAAGAGGTCAGTCATGGTCTCATATATGCAACTTTCCTTAACGTCGGCCCTAAATCTAAGTCCACTATCTGGAAGATGCCTCTACTATCTACTGGATTTCTCATGCAGTTTCAGAAATCTACTTGATAGTTGGCCAATCTTCTGGATAGTTAATCGAAAACTTAAGTCGAACTTGCCTTGCGGTTGGCCTATGGTTGGAATTTCGGAGAAATTTCATTCAGAAACTGATAACAGGTGATGTGAAGGGTTTGTAGGGCTTCCAATCGACTTGGATGTATTTAGGGTGTGTTAAAGTGAAAAACATAGGAGTGCCAGAATTAATGCCATGCTGCTAATCTCTGCAAATCTTGGAACAGCTGGCTAAGAAGCATTGAAAAAGTTCATGCATTTAATTGGTTGATAATTCAGATCCTCTTTTTTAATAACACGCTTGGTTTTTTATGTGTCTGTAACTTTGTTAATATTCTATTCGCGAGCACGTAATTTTGCAAGCACATACAAAATTTCTTGTTTATTCCGAAATCTTCTAGATAGTAAAGAAATCTACTAGATAGTACACAGAAAAACAAGTTAGAAAACTTTGTTTTATATTTAATTGCACTTTGGAATTAATTTTGAATTCCATTCAGCCACCCATGCTTTGAGATGATCGAGATTGTATCACACACCGAGTTTGCAGCAATTCTACGTCGTATATTTCAATAAATCTACTAGATAGTAAATTCCCAATTCTACTAGATAGTAAATTCCAGGTCACCTGATTAGGACTCAGATGACATGGTTTGAAATCTAAAATGCTACGTGATTCGTGTATATGCAATGCTGGCAAATGGATGTTCTCGGTAGGTATTGGATTGAAGACAAGGCCTGGTCAAAATACATGACTTCTAAATTTCTTGGACAGACTGCTGCATCTGAGTTCTTGAGGGAGCTGTCGATGGCATGGCATAACTAGGATTTACTAGGCATGGTATGAATGAAAAAGCATTCAGATATGTGTTGCTTATTAATGCATCTAGGTACTCAGTAAGTATAATGATGGGATAGTGATAGTGAATGTATCAATAGACACAAGCAGTCGCTCTTTTTCCGAATGGGTCTTTGTTAATTACAGTCATCTGTAGGTCTACACATTTCAAGTAAGTAAATGCAAATCGCTCTCAAAGATTGTGGGAGTCATCTTTCTTTCTCAACTACAGACATCGTGAAAGCAGTCATAAAAATAGAAGCTGTGTCCAAGTATGGTTTAGCTGTAAATAAGGAATATCTGAAACATTATGTGACTGTGACGTGTAGTGATGAAAGAACCAAATACAAGATTACTGCGTTGGCTTAATTTCTCTCTACGCACGGTTGCTTTCTCAAATTCAGTCCGAGTATTAAGGATCAGTAAGACCATAGACATAAGTCTCATTGAGGATGAACATAGGAAGCACTTTATTTTGCGCTGTCTTCGGAAGCAGCTTCAGTATGAATAGAAGAGCTTGCACAATTTCAAATTTCAGTTTTTTTTAATTTTTTTTTTGTTGTCTTTCGACTTCAATTTAAGATTTCGATGTCCTTTAGTTTGATTTCAAAATCAACTTGATGTTTGTTGCCATGTCGGACAATCAGCTACATTTAGATTTTGTTTTCAAATTCTTTATCTGTTCTTCGTTAAATCTGTTAGAGTTTTAGGTGAAAAATTGTCTTAGATTCATCGTCACTTCACACTTTCTACACACCGTATGCTTTTGAATGTAATCGTCAATTAATCGCAAAAAATGTGCAACCTGCGACGGAGGAAATGCGGTACACACTTAAGGCAACTCATACATCAGTCCCACCACGGTTGAGGCAGCCTTAACTGACAGCATTGGCATGTTTAATAATATATACAGATCCTACAAGCGGTGGTGCCTGTTTAGAACGCTAGTCTTCATGAACGTAAAGTCAATTTGTCACATTAAATCATCGATTTTGCTACCACTGTCTCAACTAAACTTGCATAAATTGCACTCTCAATTCTTATTCTCTGTAATATCGTACTTAGCTGTTAATCGTTAAATCTTGTTTACTTGATTTATATTGGTATGAATTATAAAGTAAAGGTCGGCATGAATAATATCCTAATATTTATCTACATAATTCGCAAAGATTGTCTGTTGCCGTGACACAGTGTCTCTGCCGTTTCTGTAACGATAAGATATGTGTCTTATGTGATCTGAAGATTGATTTCCTTCGTCTTGATAGTGAAGGAACTGATCTATCTCTCAATGAATTCATTCACTGTTTCCACATGCTTCAACTTTGCGTTAAGGAAACAGCAATGATCGATAGTACCTCGGTGCTGTCCATTTATAGCTAACATTACAAACAGTGAAATATGAAATAAAATTCTCGAGTAAAATATCATTGTGCTGCGTCATCGATATGCGTTCATGATTAAGGTTACTGATTATGCGTCAAAGTGAATGCTATATGAACTGAAGGTGATAGCAAGCTAATGCCAAATCATTGAGTGGAATTCATCTTTTCCGTCATTCGCTTGATTTCTTAACAATCCTACGTATAAAAAATGATGACGTAAATCTATGCTATCGTTTTTAGAATCAACTAACTGTCAGAGAAAATCATTTGCAATCTGATCTCCAGGATCTGAATCGGAAATTTGCTTTGTCGGAAAACCGCTCTTCTTTTCATCTTTGAATTACATCGTTAACTGTGAAAAATATTCTTCCACAATATTTGGAAGTCTGTTGACAACAAAGGTTAGTCGTAGTACATTGAATATCTAAAGAGAATGACAGCTATTAAGTCAATGAAAGACACCAACACCCTTGATTCCCCGACCGCACTCGCTTGACCCAGGAGTCGAACCGAAGTCCGCGGTGGAGACGCATTCCTTTTGTACCGTCAGCGTGTCCTAGTGAAGAAGGTGCGAGCTCGTCTCCACCGCGGACTTCGGTTCGATTCCTAGGTCAGGCGAGTGCGGTCGGTGAATCAAGGGTGCTGGTGTCTTGTATTGACTTAATAGCTGTCATTCTATTTCGAAAAGTCACATAATTGCTCTCATCAATATTTTTTGTAGATGTAAGATTTTTATTTCAGATGTAGAAGTCATGGCAAACCCATGGACTCCTAGATATATGCTAGATATTCAGAAGTCCTTGTGTAAGACCATGTTATAGTACTCGTCTGTGCGAAATAGAAATCCTATTGTGTGGAATATGCTTTCAAATCCAAATACTGTATAGATTTCTGCTAATGTGATGACCTCCATTTCATATTACGTATATTGAATTCATTTTCGAGATCCATACATTGAAGTGATCTTCATAGCATTTGAATTGTGCCTGTTTCAGGAGAAGAGTGTCCTCGAATATACTCTGAACGAATTAAGAAATCGTGAATCTGTACTCTCAGCACAATTGGAAGAAGTAACGATAAGCAATCGCCGATTAAACGGGCTATTGGAGGAACGAGAGCTTGAGCGTTTGTCTTTGAGTGAAAGGCTTGAACAAGCAAAAGAAGAACGCGTTGATACATCCAGATTACTGGAAGAGATGCAATCAGATAAGACCGCCCTCAGTCGTGCTTTGACTCAAAATAAAGATATGAAAGTACAATTGATGGAGCTGGAAACCCGATTTGTAAATATGGTAAGTTTTGCTACGATGAGGCAAAGCAATACAGCTAGTGCTAACTACACTTCATTTATGGAGCCTTCACAGATTTAGTATTGTACGTTGTATCCTCTCTTTCTCTCTTCTATTGTTATTATTACGGTCTTTGTTCTGATGAACTTGCATCTGTCACTCCACGTCCTCGTTCTCTTTTACCAGATGCATAAGAGGAATTGACTACACAAATCCATATATTGTCACCATTCCTCGTTGTCGCACAGATCATGTTCATGGATCCTTCTTGCCAGCTGGGAAAGCCGTTTGTTTTCATGGTGGTGCCAGGAACAGGGCGCATATAAATATCCTTTCGACTTAGTGAGAAGCCAAGGGCATTGAATTGTGTATTTGATTCTCGGAGGTCGCCTGGACACTGTTGCTATGATTGTTGATTACATGACACATTTTTTGATGATCATTTAAGCATCCGGTTTACTTTTTAGACAGTATTGGCAACCCTGAATTCAACTTTTGGTCATTTCCTGTCACGGCTGCCACGAATCAAAAGCAGAAATCACCAAATGTTGTAATGAATCCTCTTATTTGAAAGGTTTCGCGTAAATTACAACTTTTTCCAGTTCATCATTGAAGAGTTTGTGGTTCTTGACTATGTTGAGTTAAGAATACAGCGCACTCTAAATTTTTTACTCATCGAATTCCAGTTGTGTTTTAAGCATTCTATATCATGGATATCAGAAAAATTTCGCTGTAACAGCGATTTTTCTTAGAGCGTCGAAATCATTTGACTCGGGATTCTTTGGCATTGTCGTTTGTGCAGAGAAAGCTCCGACAGTCATAAAAATGCTTGCTGTAATGCGATTGGCCATTGATTGCATGTACATTGATTAGGCTCCTAAGGCTCCATATAAACATGCTTTCTTGCAAGCTTTTATCTCCTTAATAGATGTGTTAGGATGAGCGCTGGCGTTATGTACGTCAAATAATATATTGTAATCATATATCGTGTTGCAGTTTATAAATTGACAGTAATTCCTGAAAATGGAATGCCTAAAACGGAACTGAAATTCGATTAATGAAAAATCAAGAGCGTGAAACATTACTTTAGAACATTGGCACTCAAACTGAGGCCCGCAAATTGACGGTAAGATGTGCCATTGAGGTACAGGAAAGTGAGAGAGCTGACTGTTTCCTAAGTGAATGAAAGGAAACGTGCTTGTTTTTTGTGAAATGTGTCGCAGCGACTTTTGGATTGAAATGGCTCAATCCTATCCCGATGTCGGAAGGTTGACTTTTAAAGTACTGCTTCCATTTTCAACCACGAGTGTGAGAGTGCGTGTTCAACTCCACTCCAATTACTTGAGATAATACTGTTTACTGACTCAATACCGTCATGAAGCTCTGTTCAGTTTAGGCTCCGTTTCCCTCACAGTTGGAGGTCATGAAGCACAAAATCATTAATAACGACTCGAAAAGGGTTGTTCTATCAAGACGCCAAACTAGTTTATCAAGGAGGTACACTATTATGTGATTTCTGCTTTTAATAGAAGATGTCATTATTTCCTAGCCGTGGCAAGAAATTGCATCAATCCGCATTTTTTGGTAAAAAAGTATCATTTACTAAACCTTGCATTACATCAAAGTTCTTTGATTTGGACAACATTGTAATCTAGAAAACAAACTTGGTGATACTGATCCACTGGGTATCACCCAGGGGCATCATTTACTAAACCTTGCATTACATCAAAGTTCTTTGATTTGGACAACATTGTAATCTAGAAAACAAACTTGGTGATACTGATCCCTGAGGTACTCCACAGGGCATGATATAAGGTTCTGAGAAAAAAACGATTTCCTTTGATGACATTGCTTTTTACATTGTGCTGTCGTAAATGTCTTATTAAAATATGGCATAAAGACTGACTATATCAGTCCGAACCGAAGATTTCGCTACAGACCTTTTCCTATATTGGTTATTGAACAAAACACATGTACTATGAATCAAATTCAAATGCACCTGTCACTTTCTTGTATTGTTTATCTTTGTCTCAGCATGGAAATCGATGTGATCTCCAAAATGCTCGTACCTAGAGATCGCAATTTTCCATTTTTTTCTTGGGTGAATTGCGATCCCTCTTGCCCTTGCGTCATCGAAATTCTGAGAATCTTAATTTACTGTGAAGACAGTATGACTTCACGTTCTCAGACAATGAAGTATCCACCAGCAATATTATTGTGCAATCCAAACAAAACTTCATCAAGTCGTAAACCACATGATATTTGGTTAAATCTCTCAGTCTCATTGGGTTTTCTATCTGTTTTCTGGATAATGTGACTTAATAATTTTTACGTAATATAACTGTCTCTGATAGCGGTCACAAGTGATGTCTACTGGACTTCCATTTTATAGTTGGAAAAGTTGCTCCTAGGCAGTTTGCTGATTTTCGCAAGACAATGGAATGTCAGCATTTTTCTAAATGTAGATTGACCTTATTCGGCGCATTTCTTGATTATGGTGTAAAATGATAGGTGGATGCTGACTTTTTTGCAGTAATAGTCACAGAGCAACTTGAATTTAAGAATATTGTATCAAAATCGCTACCAAACTACTGTGTGTACAGTAATGCACATGAAAATGATCAATTATTGATTTCATCTACAAGTGACGTCATTCTTCGATCAGATGAGTTGTGTGATAATACACACATTCAATTTCCAGCAACATGAAGTCTTCTGCTGACTGCATTGTGGTGTGAGCAATGTATCGATATCTGAAACATTCCCACTTCTGGAACAGATTTTTAAATACGCCGAATTAAGGAATAGCAAATTTTCATTCCTACATGTATTCGGGGTATTGTGAACTTCAGAGTCAGATTCTGTTGAAGATGATTTCTTCACGATTTCCTGAATGTCTATTCATGATAACCGGTTGCTCGTATTTGTATGTCATCAGATCATTGAATGAAAGCATCTAATTCGACATTTTCCCACACCGAGTAATTAGTCTTTCAAGGGTAGGTCAATGTCGACACACAAAGGAAAGCCTAGAAAGATCAGTGCAAATCAGACTACTATCGTAGAGGCCAATTGTCTTTATTCACACATCAATATAATGAACATGGTGTTTCAGAATCTTGTAAAGATAAGAACGTTTTATCGATGTAAATGAAGAGAATGAGGATAATCGGTCAAGCATTAATCATGGCTGTAATTAATGAGGAAATTAGTGGATTGTTAATCGAAATAAGCCTCTTCTCAACAAGCGAATTGTGAACCATAATATTACAGGGCGATTCGAAAAAGTCAAAGGATGAATGAGATTGTGCGACAAAGTGATGCGTTAATTAA
Source organism: Prostheceraeus crozeri (assembly GCA_907163375.1). Classification (NCBI taxonomy): domain Eukaryota; kingdom Metazoa; phylum Platyhelminthes; order Polycladida; family Euryleptidae; genus Prostheceraeus; species Prostheceraeus crozeri. The sequence continues at coordinate 306,790 of CAJQUW010015847.1, read as the reverse complement.
AAGTGAGTGTGAAAGATTTCAGAGAAGTTGGACCCTCTTCGTGTGAAGAAAGTCCCTGAATGACATTAGTTGCTGTTCTTTTAATGAATAGAATCTTTGACTGTGGATATTTTTTTGTTTAGATTACTACAATGACCTAGCTGTTGTTTTGCTATAGCATTTCTTCTGTGTTTTTTGTTAATGGGTTGAAAGCTCAAGCATTTATGATATGCGCTGAACTAAGGGCTATTTCCATATTTTATAAATTTGTTTATCCTAGCTGCTACAAATCAGAATTTATATTCAGACTAAGTATGAAATGTGCTTGAGATAAACTAGATAATACGCTACCTGTTAGATCCTGATATGTTATGTATTTTAAAGGTATAGTTCGGTCTAATGTTCAACCTTGTCTCAATGGCTGCTTCATTGCGTGCCTAGTCAATCTTGCTAACTTAAGGTCTATTCACACCCGACGCGGCGCGTCCAACAAAAAATGCCTGTTCTCACCGAGCCGCGTGTCGAGGGGCGGTAGAGGGGAATGTCACACAATAACGAAATATGCCACTACGGATACCATATCATAATGGACACTTATTACTGGTAAATTCACATTCCTTGTGTTATATGCATTCGAATGAGCCCATACAAGATTCCATTATATGACATTTTCCCGAGAAAAATTTAAATGACCTCGTCAGTTTTCAGAATTTTCATGAAATCAGTGAGCTCGTCGCGCTGACCAGTCTTTGAAAAGCCAATAGATGTTTCTCAGAAAAGCACTTAAATGCCAACCAATTTCCAAATGTCCACTTTGAAAAGATCCACTGACTTGTATTTTTCGTCATTACAAGAATGTAATTGACAAGACGAGTCGACTGAGAAACTTAAAAACACTGAAATTGATGTCAGCATGATTATCAGATTTATCGGTTAAACACAAATGTGTAGTTGACGCTAGGAATCCAAAATTCCTGATTTTTCCCGACTGCGGACACCGTGTCAAAATATGAATGTGGCTGATTCAGATGTGTTCCCCTTGAAGTTCTGTGCTGTGAGAGATGGTTAGAAAATGCTGCTGTGGCAGATAGGGCATTGCAAATCCCACCATCTCAAGAAATGGGTTGATTTTAATGGACAGAAATCGAGTAGTGAATCACATGTGAAGGCATACCTCGATGACCCACTTCTTCCTTGTAAACTTTATTTCTTCAAATCAGTGGCATTGTGTTGGAGCCTTTCTTATCCAGATTTCAAATTAATAAACCCTTTCTGCCATTGATGCAAAATGCAGTGAAGGATATCATTGCAGTCTTTACTGTCGCGCTTCATGGACGGTGAATCACGTGAAACGTCTGTAAAGAATAGGGTTTTCAAGGACGCACACCTCATTTACACATTGTCATTCATGGGGTGACAAAAAGTCACAGTTGACAGATCATGAAATAGAATTGACGTACGGATTGACTTTGCCATAACTTAGCTCACAAAACGACCTTTATTAACTTACATTGTCTATTCTATAGTAATCGGGAGTATCCACAGAGATAGATTAAGAGTATCACTCTATTGAAGATTACCACATGAGTTGAGAACAATACAAATTTCTCATTTTCGCTGCCGATACCCGTTTTGCAGTAAATAAAATGCCATTAATCTCTAAATGCATTCATGTATTCGAATTCGTGGTTGACAAAGCATGAAAGTGTACTGATAAGGGATTTTGATGTTCATTTGGTCAGATTGTCCTCACAGAAGGTCAGAATCGTCGGATAGCTATGTTGAAAATCAATCATTTCTCTGCACGAACATCTGGCAACTTGTGGTGTCAGGTTGGATTGCGGGGGGTTAGAGCAAGTCTCGAGGCGGCTGGGGCAGTTTGGATTTTCCTATTTCGTAAGCAAACCGCGTGCCATTTCAAAACTTTTGTCTGAAATTACTTGGACGCGAGGTCCCGCGTGTCTCAGTAGGAACAGTCCCATAGGTTTGTTAGGGGCCATCCATAAAGGACGTCAAAAGTCAGCGCCCCTCTAACAAAGAAGAACTGTTTCGGGTGGTGAGTGAAGCATGGTGCAATATCACGGTCGATCGTTGTAGCACCTTGGTCCAGTCCATGAGGCGTCGTTGTCAGGCTGTTATTGAAGCCAAGGGCGGCCCAACCAAGTACTGACTACATTCTCCGAACGATTCTTTTGTATTTTATGAAATATAAGATGATATGTTGTTCAATAGCATTTGCTTTTAATCCATTGACAATGGATGATACATAAATATGAAAATAGTACAAAATAAAGATAAGAAAACAAAATTTTAGTTAAGGAAATTCACTGGCTTCAGACTTTTTTCCGCCACTGTAGGCCTATGCACCAAAACGAAAAATAAGATGCAAACAAGGCTAAGATGCAACGAGACTAAATACCTAAGTGATAGTAACTCAGTTTCATAGCTAATACAGAAGGCTTATAAATGCGGACGTCCGGGGGGAGGGACACCTGCGGACAGAGGGGGGAAGGGGGGTCAAAAATAGTCAATTTTCTGCGGACGTCCTTTATGGATGGCCCCTTAAAGTTCTGAACAAAAATTCTGGATGCGTGAGACGCGCCGCGTCCGGTGTGAATGGACATTTAGACGCACATTTGATACCTCATTTAATCGCAATCATCAACTTAAGGTGACGTCACCATTGCCAGTGATCTCATACGCAATGCTAGTATGATTCGTGACAAATCAGCTATGCGCTAGACGATTAACGCACAGGGAGAGAAAGAAAAGGAAGTCACTTTTTTATGCTCTGTTCACATACAAAATCGTTAAAATGAAATAATGCAGCGAATACAAGTGTACAAAGGAAACGGACGACCCAGAAGATCTTGCCTTCGCTCCCTTAACTCTTCAGTGATGCCCAAATCCTCTCGCAAGCCTGTAATTGTCTTTAACGCATGTCGGTGCAAGAAATCTGGAGCCGCGAGAAGAAACTTCGTGGCGACTTTTCGATGCCCATTTACTTTTCCACGAGGTTCCCTGACACTTCCAAGGGAAGCATTCAGCTCCTCACGAAGAGCGGTACTTGGTTATTTATGCGTGTATCCTTGTTCTAGCTTTTTCGTTCGCACGGACTTCGTGGTTGTCACTGCCTCGGCAGGCCTACCTTCAAGTGGATCATCAGTGATATTCTGTCGACTTCGTCTTAAGTCTGTCGCTGAAAATTAGATAGTCGATCTTCATCTCTACACAGCCGCTATTTTATCCAGCATTTCGTGATTCTGATTGCTAAGAACACACAGACGAATTGCACACCAGTATTCAATCCTTTCAACGCGAAACTCAAGTGAAGACATTCTTGCATGTGATTGATTTCACATCGAACTTCATTCGAGAGTGGACGGTTGCGTTGTGAATAGAGGTAGCTGACAAAACTGAGTGCTGCATTCTCGTGAGCCTGAATATTATTAACTATCCAACATAGCAGATTCTGTTTGTTGCATTGTCTTCCTTTGCATCTATCGATAACCCTGAAATTCATCAAAAGAACCAAAATTTCTCATGTTTTTTTTAAATGGGCCTGCAGACTAACAAGAAACTTGGCATATCATCCTAACCTACGTATGCCATATTAGTGATCCATCATGTCAGAATTGAAGGATTTGCGGTTTTTCTACATTTGTCCGGAAACTTATTGGACGCACCACGTACTCTGTGATGCATGACTAGAAAGTGAAGAGTCAACCAACTCAGTTGCTCTAGCTAGTCTAACTTCTGATTTTTCCAAATCAAAAAACTTTTAAGTGTTCAATTGCAGCACCGGCATCTTTCTTGTAGGTTTTCACATGCTTCTGATATGGTATAGTAGCTGCACATTTTAGAATCTGACAGCTAATAAACAGCAAACTCAGGTCTCATAGTGCAATCAGTTGTCATATTTGCCTTCCACAAGTGTGAATGTTTTTTATCGTGATCAACCACATTATCTCAAGAGTAATCTAGTTTAGTTACTTTTGGTCCATTCAGAGATTTGTTTCTTGCATGCTGCAGGGTTCCTGTATCAGCCAAACAAAGCGAACCTCCTGTCTCTTGAGCGGCGTCCGCTTCTCAGTTACGCAGTAAGCATGAATTGGCAGGTGTAACGTTATCCTGATCTGAATTTTTGACATGAATTTACCGACAAACTAACTAGCCGATAAGTGGGAAGGTGATTGGAAATCGTCGCATTGGTTGAATACCTTACATATCAGAGATAAAGTTCGTTTCTGAAATTGACTGACCTACACCCTTAACTGAGAGACCTACATGTAAATGTATATATGTAGCCTACTAAGCTACAATGCGCCGAAATAAGATCAATCTACTCTACCGGTATATGGTCGAGACTTTTCTGTCCTCATATCATCTGTCTGAAGTCCCATATCCAATGTATAGCATTTCAGATCAGCAAAAAGTAAGTATTAATATACTATCTTATCATTACATCAAAATTCTCAACAAAGATATTATATTACCAGAATGTATTTTGAAATATTTCTCAATGTCATCGTTGAATCGATGTTTTCCAGACGAATGAAAATATGGAAGTTACAACTCAGCTGCAGCATGAACAGCATGTATCAAAGGAATTGGCCACAAGATTGCAAGAACAAGAGGAGGAGTTGAATGAAGTTAGGAAATTGGTATGTTGAAATTTCAAAATTATCAATTTAAGGATATGTGTCGTCAACATCATGATGTGTAATTTATACTGGGATTGGTCGCATATGAATTTTGAATTTCTGGAGAAATATGCACGAAATGTGCTCCATTTGTAAAAGTCTCAGTAATAAGTTCATCTAATTCTGAAAAATAAGGATGATCAACAACTGATATATTGATTGCTACCAGTTGCTGATTATGATTGTCTTTCAACATCATAATTATTTTGCTTGCATTCAGGCAGCTCTGTGGGTTTTGTGTTCAATAACATTTGGGATTTACATAGAGCACTTCCCCAGGAGATTGATGACATTTGACATCAATTTCTATAGCCTATTTCAAATAATGTCTGTTTAGGGCTTTCTGTGGTATTACTTTGTGTCTTGTGGCATCTATAATTCAACATCATCTCTTCCTCTTCCCCCTTGGAAGTCGAGGAAGGACGGATAGAAAATGAAATATCTGGGAGGTTTTCAACCATTTTTGCGGTTGAGGCCTACTGTTGTATTTACGCAAAACGACGTTACCGGTGCCAGTATATTTTGTTCTGATGGTAAGAAGAATTAATGCGAAAATTCAAATAGCTGATGTTACCTGACAATGTTTTCTTCATATGTCGAAAGTCGTAGCACATTTTAGACGATCTAGCACTTATGACGATAAGAAATAGTAAACAACAGCGATTAGTAATTGATGCGACAATAATACCTAGAACATGTATTTTGTTCGACCCATATGTTCTATTCGTGGTTTTTATTTATTTAATCGTCTCAATGACCTACGTCAAATCCTACTAACACAAGTAGAGGCAATTCGATTTAGGAATAGCACATCACACATAACCCAGCTGAAACCTTCCGATGAACGTCATTAGAAATCACCACCTATCCGAATTTACGTGCATGTTCGTTTGATAAAAATGTCATCGAATATATACAGGGTCCCCGCGCAGCCCATAAATTTAAGAGCCCCTTAAAAAGCCCTTAAAATTTTCAATCAGCCCTTAAAAGGCCCTTAAAAATGACAGTCACTGAAAAGCCCTTAAATTTGACACTCGGCCCTTAAAAAAGCCCTTGAATTTCAAACCAAATTTTGAAAATAAATTTGAAGTAATATTGAGTCAATCATAGTTAGACCAAGTAAATTGAATTGTTGTCGCACAATATCTTGTCTTCTTCTAAGAAATACCTTAGCTTGTACTTGCTTTGCATTTCAGGTTTTCTTATTTCGCCAGTTTTGCATTTGCTTGATATTGATAAACTTAGCAATACTGTTGAAGTGATGTGCTTGTTGTCATATTGATTCGGTAATACAGTCATTCGATAAAATGCCAATAGGATGCTCAATATCATGTTTACATCTGCCTTCAACGTTCAGTGTCGCATTTTTCGGCATATCGTAGAGACTGTACCGGTACAAACTTCAGTGAAGGCACGTTTGTCGTTTCGTTGATTCTTGTTTTCAAACGTTTCTTGTTCAACTGCAAATTCAATTATTTGGGGAGAGTAGAAAAAATAGCTTTCTGCCTTTATTTTTCTAGAGCATGTGGAACTACCCACTGCGACGGAGAATAAAATTGCCTCAACACCATGCTTTTCTCATCCTTGTATACAACTTGCACGTATACACGCATGAAACATCGATTTGTAGATAGCCCTTAAATTTGCCTCATCAGTCCTTTAAAATCCCTTATACTCGTATTTGATTGTGGCTGAAGCGCGGGGACCCTGTATATACTTTTTGCGATGCGCTCGACGTTTGACCTGTCAAGTTTTAATCATGTAGTGCTCATAAATCATGCACTAGACATAATGTAAGAGATCAGTTGCGTCGTAAGTTTGAATTTTTTGATGTCTAATTTTCGTGCATGATTAAGCTTTAATCGATGGAATGTCGTGCGTATTACACGAAGTTGGTATCCGAAAGTATTTCTATGAGACAATCATGCTTAAGATGAGGGCATTAAAACACTATATTTAATTGCCTAGTACGGTTGGAATTATCCGTTACTCATCAAATATAAAAATCAATTTAATTTTCGCATTAGTTAAGAACTCTATCTTTCGAGTTGATCAAATGAAAATTTGAACATTCTGCATGTCGAACATGGGAAAATATTTTTTTCAATAACAAGTAATCAATGCTTTGACAGAATAAAAATTTGCCTTAGATATGAAAATTAAAAAGAAATCTCTATCTTGAAAACACCTAATTGCAAACTAAAAAACTGCAAAAACAACTACCTTATGCTTTACCGATTTATGTAACCAAATAATTCAAGTCAAAAATATAAATTCTTAACTTTTTTGACTTGTTGCTACCCATCATTTCAGCTGTCAGCAAAGGAAGAAGAACTTCGAGGTTTAAAACAAAGCTATTACACTGTTACACAACAAATGTTCGACTTGGAAGGTAATGAAGAAAGGACGAGGGCGATGCAGGCACAGACTCAGCTAGCAGAGAAACTTCAAAAAGAATTAACTTCTGCACAGGTGCGTAGACAACACATTTTTTGCCTGATCGTCAAATAATCTGTAAATACAACGTAATTATTCTGAAATTACCTTTTTATAGTCTTCACTTTTCTGCATTATTCGTTTGTAAGAGTAAAAATCTAATCTAATTTTTGGCTTCGAAATAAATGGATTATGCTAGTACTATAAATGCAAAGTTATCCTTATTCCTGCATATTTCATCGGTTTTTGGTGCATATAAATCCGCAGCCTGGTCATGCTTCCTTGGCAATTGAAATTGGGCGTCTGTCTGACCAGCTTATCGCCTTATTTAAAGAAAAACTTGGTTGCTGTAACTTCTCTTTGTCATCACCATGCTTTGGTCTCTGATGCATTGACCTTCAGTTCTATTTTTGCACTTCCTGATCGTTGAAGAGCAGCTGTAACTGATGCTTCGATTATACTAACATGACGATGTCATCACCTCCACTCAATGGTCATCATAAGTGATGTACACAGCTGAAATTGCTGAAGACATGTCTAAGGAAAATTATGATGGTTAGTGGGACGCTGAAAATAACCTTCCCATCTATCGTTAGTTTTCCTCGACGGTTTTTCTTTTGTGCTATGCAACAGATTATCTCAATATTTCCATCCTTGACATCTCTCGTGAATTGTGTTTTTCACCGTAGTTTGACACTGTAAGCCCGAATATCACGGTGTCCGTCCCAATGGGAGGATCCACAAATATTGGTGGAGGGACTATGTCATGCGCTGTTAAATTGGTCATGTGAAATTCTGATCCAGGCCGCATTAGAAGATTTTTTACTCTGATGTGGCCTGAGTAGACGATAATAATTATTAGCAGTAGAATCTTCATAAGTAAACCACAGGGCTAATTATTCAGTACATTGTCATGTCAACAGAAGGGTTCAATTTTTGCAGAACTACAACTACAAAGCCAGATATCCAAGAGACCAATCAGAATCTTTCAAAATTTAATGTGAAGCTGTCACTGTTAAAAACTTAAATGCTTCTCCTGCTGGTCAAATGTGTTGCAGTGTAATATTGAAGATGGAAATATGAACTGGATTTCCAAGACGAATAATGTTATTTATTTGACTAATGGGGAAACTCCCATGACAGCAGGACCTGTTGCAACTGGGCCAGAGCGATTTGATGGGAGAGCAAAAATAGAAGCGCTCCCCCACCCGTACAACACCCGTGTAGTGGTTGAAGTCTCGCATTTCGGAGGAATTGTTGACCATTGTGACCTTATTATCGATTGCAAATAATATGAACTAATCGAAATTTGAATATTGTTCACATATACAGTCAGACAGCATATCTTCACATGTGTTGCTTTTCCCCTCTGATACCCTTCAATAGAGTACGGATGAATGCCCGAAACGTTGGATGGTACAGTTGCTTTTACTCAAACTTTTTAATTTGAATCACGAAAATGCAAAGGAGAGAAGCCTTATATTTAGGAAATGATGACTTACAAACCCCTTTTCACCACGATGCTGCTCATGTAAATAGGAAAATTTTACTCTTGCAGGTCCCACTTCTCACTCATTCTTCCATTTGGTCATTGAACAATTTGAATTTTGCGCTCTGCATGCATGTATTTCCTCGCTTCCTCCCAAATTTACGAACGCCGTTCAGTTCAAGTTCACGACTATCGAGAATCAGTTTATTAACTAGTTCAATTGAACGGCGTTCATTCAGACTTTTGATGACAGCGATGGAGTAAGGAAACCATGACTTACCGTATGTCTTGTAGAATTTTAATTAAATATTTGTCTGAAGCGATTCGAAGAAGCATATTACGTTCTGTTCAAATATTTCTCTTCACAGGAAACGATCAACAGTTTGACGTCACAAAATTCGGAGCTGCGCACACTCGTATATCAGGCGCAAGATGTGATGTCTCAGGGAAAAGAGACAGTCAAAAAAACTGTGGATACATCTCAGCCACCTACCCCTCACTCCGATGATCACCGACAAGAGATATCTGCATTACAAGCCAGTGTAGCCCAACTGCAGATGGAAAGAGATCAACTACTGACTCAGTGTCAAATAGCAGAGGCTGATGCGGCAGATATAAGACTTGAGATGGAAAACCTTAGACCTGCAGTTCATGAAGGTCGTGTTGTCACTGCAGAGAGATTTACAGAAGTTCAAATAGCTCAAGAGCAATTAGAGGAGAAGTTCAACCGCGCGATGGAGGTAAATTTATTGAACTTCATCGTCTTTCATTTGTTACATGTACATATTCATCTGAAAGGAAATCAAAATTTTGAATTATAAAATTTGTAGAACAGAATTTGTAAAATTATGCGCATGTGCTGAAGACAATTGCCATTTGACAAGTTAACTTCCGCAAACATTTTAATTCTCAATCTAGAGTGATATTGGTATTGTTTGCTGCATAATGTGCATAAAACCGTTTCATTCTATTCAAAATTGATTCTTTATCCCATTCATTTCACGTTTATGTTGATAATGAGCTCTCCAACGTCATCAACCGACTATAATATTCAACAAGGCTACTCTTTTTACTTCTATTTACATAGGTTTACATATCACTTAAGGTTTTCATCTTTCAATGTCATGGAGTCACAATTGCCAGAAACTCTCATTCTTTGTACATTTTGCGGACTTCTAATGTACTTTAATTTTCGTCCTACTACTTTTTTTATTTCTGGAGGTTGATAGATATGTTCTTCTTGTATGCGTGTAAGCTGTATACTGGCAAGTGTTTGTAGCATAAATATAGTGCATACAGTAGTCTCATAGTCAGTGACTAGGAATTTGTCATTAATATATCATCATTCGTAATCATCTTTCCTTGAAATTTAAGAATCAAAAGATGTTAAACACACCATCACATGCCTTTCTTCATATTTTTTCTCCAAGTTCTTCAACTTGTAATTCTGTATTTGCGCCCGTATTCTAGTTGTCCATCTGCCTCACAGAAGATGAATGTGAATGTTGAGATATAATAAAAGCCAAGAATTTCATGCGCACAAGTGCGACGAATAAGAGGTAATAAACTGATTTCATGTTCACGTGCCTGTGTTTGGAAAACTGCTAGCTTATGTTTAAAGTGTTAATGTACGACACTACTTGGTGCCCAGTTTATGCAGAGCAGTGATTGCATAACTATTATGCTAGTTTTATTGATTTCTGAATACCAACTCAGTCAAGCTCAGTTTCTAGTTAAATGATATCCTAAACATGATTTTTCTTACCCTGTTTTGTTTGTTTATCATTCACCGACACACGTTCATATCAAAATATTTTTTTCAGAGGCAGGCGGAACTGAATGACCAAAATGATTATCTTGAACATTTAGTGATGCAGTTAGAAGGTGAAACTGCGACAATTGGAGATTATATAAGCATTTATCAGCGACAACGGCAAGCGCTGTTGGAACGCGAAAAAATGAAAAGTCAAGACATGCGATTAATCGAAATGGATCGACAAAGATTGCGAAACAAGCTGTCTCATCTTCAAACTCTTGTGTTACGGCTTCTTCAAGAAAAAGAAGGCTCTGCACAGTTGACGGAATATTTGACATCGTTAGCGAATGGAGAATCCGATCAGGCTGCAGGTAATCCCTGATGCACTGTATCATTTCATATCTGAAGAGAATGATAACTATGAAGTCAATAAAAGACACCAGCACCCTTGATTCCCCAAACGCACCCGCCTGACCCAGGAATCGAACCGGAGTCTGCGTTGGAGACGAGTCGACACATTCACTAGGCCACGCTGACGGCACAAAATGAATGCTAGTGAAGGCAGCAGTTATCTCTCAGTTTTATCGTCAATCTACTGTGTGACGTAATCGAATGACATGCTGATATGCTGTCTCGCTACTGAATGCTGGTAGCATTCTGTCAATGAAAAACAGGACAATAAGCTGTCGATGTCACTTGGAGATGACTGTTGCCTTCACTCGCATTCCTGATTCTAAATAACCATATTATAATTAAGCATGTATATTAAACATTACATTGTCAATACATTGTCATTGTTAATTGTTGTGGGCCGATCCAGATAATCTCGGACAGAAATAATATATGGACCGGCAAAAAATGCAGTTTGATGATGAATTACAGTTTTTAAACCAAACTGTTAGAAGAAAAAGCAGCAAAATGATGTTATATTGCAAATTTTTATCGTTAAGACGGCAGTATCAAGCAAATACTGCGATAAAAGGATGACATAATTCAAAAGTCAGTTGTTGATATTCTGTGCATTCCTCCCTGTTATTTATTATAGGACTCCAAGTCTTTAGATCAGGACAGATTCTCGAAGACGTAAATTAATGGCATTGATATACTTGTCAATCACTGTTACATCAATAGCGTATTTACGCAATTGGGGTGTTTATATGCAGAGGAATGATGGCGAGAAAGATGTTTATTTATTCGCGCATGCAGAAATCTGAAGGTGCTTTCTATATAAAAATGCTTACATTTTTTGCATTCAATTTTATAAATTGCTAATTCACTAAAGCATGTGTTCTTATTAGGATTTCTGGAATTGATGGAAGTACATGGTTTCCTTTTTGGAGTTTCTTTTTTACATTTTTTCGATCTAATACCTTACAAATGATATTGAACCCACTCCAAAAAATGTGAGACAATGTGTTTCCATCAATTCCAGGGATTCTATTGGGGGCTAATGCTTTTGTGAATTAGTAATTTATAAAATTGAATGTAAAAATTGCAAGCACTTTTATATAGGAAGCACCTTCAGATTTCTGCATACGCGAATTAATAAACATCTTACTCGCTCGCCATCATTCCTCTGTTTGTAAACACCCCAATTGCGTAAATCCGCTATTGATGTAACAGTGATTGACAAGTATATCAATGCCATTAATTTACGCCATCGAGAATTTGTGCTGATCAAAAGATAATATATATTATAATATATATTATAAGAACTCAGTTTTATTGTGACATATTTAACCTGGGGCATCGAACCTATATTTTATCTAAGCCCTTCAGCAGTGCCTGCGGCACGAAGCGCCGGCTGTTTTTAAATCAACATTTTATTAAAAACCGGTCAATAAATCGAAGGAGAGAATATTGGATTTTCCCTGTCATAATGAACAACCTCCTGTACATGACCATCAACTGGATCTGCTACGACAGCAAAATTTAGATTATGAATCACAGATACTGAAGCATCTTATCTAAATGATCGTTTAGCTTCACATGATCATTTTCAGCTTGTAAGAAGTGTGCACAACTTCGTGAGCAATAAAAATTCTGCGTGACTTACGAGAGCTCTATAGCTTGAACTTCAAGAGGCATGCGAATAGGTTTCTGATGGGGACAGCTTAATCAGATGTGTTTTATTTCCCATTATTTATTTGGGTCATTCCACATCAAAACGTCAAATTTAGGAAAAAGTGAGTAGCGAAGGTTCTCAGATTTTCTTGAAATTCACATATTTTCATCATTTGGGTCTATCTAGATGAAATTCAAAATATTTCGGAAAAATTCCATCGGGAAGGTCACTTGCGTGGACTTGACTTATTCGAATTTTTCTATTTTTAGGGAATTTATGAAAAATCAAGTGCATCTTTGACGGCGGCCTACATCACCGATCTCGCAGCAAAGTTGAGAAATATTCTTCTTGGACTGCTTAATTGATACCCAACCATAGATGTTTCAAGTGGAATTGATCACTTTTTCGCTGCGAGAAAATTTCTGTGGGCCCTCAAAAAAAGTAAAAATTTTAGAAAAATTTTGAAAAAATCGAATTTTCAAACATTTCTTAAAAAAATGCAAAAGCAATTTTGCGGTCCCTTCTTCCGCTGGCTGCTACAAATACATCCAAATGATTGTAAAAAAATATTTCGAAAATCATCAGGCATCGGGAAAGGGGTTTTTAAATCTCAAATTATATGAACAATATTTAACTTTTGACATGTTTGACTTAGTCCTGACAATTTCTCGCAGCAGCTACGTCAATTCTGATAGACACAGTGTTTTACGCTTCACATGACTCATTAAAGGACTCAACAGTTCGGCTTGAAAGGGTGAAAAAAAGCATATAACTACATGAATTGGAAACTAAGGCCTATTAGAAATATACGTGTTGAGATTAGCAATCGGCAAATCGGCTGAACTACTCAAGACATTGAACGACTACTTCGAAGAAACAAGCACCAAGGAAAGTTTTCCTCGCAAGTGTCTACAATCCACCTTGTCCTCCCCCACACAGTATTACACCTGTCCATCATGAATGCTAGAAAAATTCGCTGACGGCAGATTGTACCCGATTAAGTAATGCATGATATATAAAAGGAAGGAGATCTTCTTAATCTCGACCTTTCTAAGTTAAAGAACAGTAAGCTTGTTGTAAACTAAATTAGACATAAAACGGATCTTTATTTTTACTTCTCATTTCAGTAAAGAAGAAAATTACTCGACAAATGATTGGGTCTCTGTCGATTAAGTAGACCATCAATATCCTGGACAAATAATTTCGATTAGTGAATATTAGGAGGAAGTCAGTACGCTAGCCAGAGTAGGACATTATTTCCGGTACTTCAAGTCTCCCGATATTCACAGATATCAAAGGGACGACATCGTGAAGAAAATTTAAGAACCAACAGTAGTGAACTCCAGAAGATTTTACAGGCCATGCTGATTCTGAAAAAGATTTTCCTAGATTTGAAATAGATACTAAAGTTGACTAAGTTCAAATGTCTTGCTTCAAAAATATGAGTCACAATAATAAATGACTTATTTCCTTTAGTCATCGAGTATATCCTTTCATTGAGGTTACCAATCTGCTAATTACAAAGCGCATACTACTTGTAAATTTGATAGTAGCAGCACAAAAAACGAACTAATTTTACCACATTTTCAAATGCAAAAAATCATACTTCTGGGTGGAAAAAGTTACTTCTGATTACAGTTTCAGATAGATCATGTGAAGCGTAAAACACTGTGTCTATCAGAATTGACGTAGCTGCTGCGAGAAATTGTCAGGACTAAGTCAAACATGTCAAAAGTTAAATATTGTTCATATAATTTGAGATTTAAAAACCCCTTTCCCGATGCCTGATGATTTTCGAAATATTTTTTTACAATCATTTGGATGTATTTGTAGCAGCCAGCGGAAGAAGGGACCGCAAAATTGCTTTTGCATTTTTTTAAGAAATGTTTGAAAATTCGATTTTTTCAAAATTTTTCTAAAATTTTTACTTTTTTTGAGGGCCCACAGAAATTTTCTCGCAGCGAAAAAGTGATCAATTCCACTTGAAACATCTATGGTTGGGTATCAATTAAGCAGTCCAAGAAGAATATTTCTCAACTTTGCTGCGAGATCGGTGATGTAGGCCGCCGTCAAAGATGCACATGGGCAATTCCACGGTAAAAACGACACGGAGGGCAAATTTTAAAACGCATTATTTTCTCTCAGTGACTTGTGTTTTCTTGAAAGGATATCCGAAGCCATTAGGAATCACAAAATTTATCGCTTAGACACACTTCTACTAATAAATTCAATTTTGGAATATCTTGCTATTTTTAAGATATTAAAAATACAATCCCTTTGAATTTTTGAAACAATGTAGGCAGTGTTAGAAATGGAATTCCAAGTAGTCTATACTGCGTTATATTATTATTGATACTCCTTTGTCGAAGCTCAAACAATATTTTCTGTCAAGGATATAATTTCTTCCGATTTTTTGACACGAGTTTGAATCTTAGTATAAATGTTCGTTCGTGACCAGATATCTACTATTTTTCTATCTTCTACTGGATCAATTTTATCTAGCACAAATTTATGCATATGTAAATGATGCCCTAGGCTACCGTGACCTTCGACTGAAATTTGATTATGAGGGGTTAATATTTACGACCGTCGGAAGAAAAGAGATGAGTGTTCGTTCGTGACTGTGCTATTATTTTCGTTCGCGACATGACCGCAACTTCACAATTATCCCATCCCGCAAACTTGAACTAGAAATAAGCTATGAAAAGACCTTTCAGGTAACAAAGAGGACAATGTATCAATTCAGGAGAGCTTAAAAAATATTGAATAGGCCTATATGCAACAGGAAATTATAAAATGTTTCATGGTCACTTCGGACGAGATGAAAAAAATTACCGATCACGACTGTCTATTGTGTAATCTACTTCCACTGGTCGAATGTCAGATTTCTGTACCCATGCAACATCACTTGTATCAGAAATCATGTAGATTGATTGCGAGCATTCCTTGAGAAACTGCACCTCATAATCATTATCAGCTAGAGATTGGATGATTCCGATGAAGTTCGTGGTGGTGCCACGACTTGTGCTGACACTAGCGATGACCATATCACCGACACGAACCTCGTTGATAATGGATGGGGGATCGCACAATCTGCGTAGACGATTGAGAATGGCCGTCGAACTAGTTGCTGATTGTCTTTGGCTATCCACTGATGATCCGTCTGAACACCGGTCATCTTTGGCGCGTTCTCAATAATATTCTGTAACTGATGATAAGTACAATCAATGTCACCGGACGACACGACCGTGCCTACAATCTTACTGTTGCACTCGTTGAGACAGGTAACGAACTGTTGAACACTCTGTACCTGGTAACGTCTCGAGCGAACACAGTCCCAAACCATCCGTTTTGCAGAACCTCCGACTCCGTCAATACACCCTTTACCATGAGCCGTCGCAAAGAAGTTCCAGCTAATCTGCAGACCATACTTCCTCGCAAAATGATTCAGCAGCATGGTAGTGTACCGGTTCTTGAATTGGGATGTGGGTCCGTCACTCCAGAAGATCAGTTCTTGCACTTCCGATGTGACAATTGATTCAATGATTGTCTGCAGATAATGAGACACTGATCGTTTTGATTTATCCAGATCGTCACTGACCATCACACGGCAGCTAGGGCAGTCGTTGAACTTGAATACGCAGACAACAAACAAAGACAACTGTTTCTGCTTCCAGTGGGCGCTCTGAACCTCATCCTGGAAGGGACATGTTGCATTTTCACTGAAGTCAAAGTGAACCAGTATGCGTTCTGAGGATGCCAGCTCTTTGTCCTTGCGGTACATTGCTTGTTGATTTCTTTTCAGTAGATGATGCAGCTGGAACTGTGGCAGTAAAGCTTGGAATGCCTCACTCACTTCCATTGCTGACATAATTGTGTCGTGGCAAGCAATAGTCTCGCCAGAGAAGCCTTTCTGCCATCTCTTGACTGTAACAGTCAAATCCACATCCTGGTCGATCGCGTTCTCCGATATTCGTTGACCATTGGCACACTCGTCGCATGTGTTCTTCAGGCAATCTGGCTTAGCATCAGGACACAGTGCATTGTCAACAATCCAATTAGAATGATAACACGGTAATGTCGTCAATCCCGCAGATGAGGCTGCATTTAGCAAGCACATACAGTTTTCATGAAGCACACAGCAGCAAACGTTCGTGAATGAACTTGTATGCCAAAAAACGACGAATGCCAATAGATATTCGATGCCCAACACGAAGCAAATGTTCCGAAATGATTTATTAACTTTATCTTTATGCAAAGGAATGCATGGAGCGCGTTTGTGACTGATTTCTTTTTCGAATATGTTTTCTGATGAAGTTAGACAAAATGTTCGTTCGTGACTGTTCGTTCGTGACCGCACTTCTCGAAACTTATGAACTGCTAGTAATCAAACGTTTCTAGATTTCTTTTCAGCATTTAAGTTGATCAAATAGCATACTAGTCTATTCAATCAGAGCAAATTTCGTGATGAAGAATCTTGGATGAAGAAGAAGCTTTGGAGGTTATTAACGTTTACATTTTTTTCGAAAAAGTCGTGTCGTTCTGTGTTCGTTCGTGACCACTCAAACTATTGTATTTTAAACCATCAAATACACATTTTTTCATCGGTTTGGCTAGTGTTTCATAAACAGTGAATATTGCAGCCAATTCAAATAAAGTATGATTATCACCGGTTCAATAGGTTAGGAATGACTATCAGAAATGTAACAATAAATCCTGCAAAGTTCGTTCGTGACTGCGTGGAATTGCCCACATGATTTTTCATAAATTCCCTAAAAATAGAAAAATTCGAATAAGTCAAGTCCACGCAAGTGACCTTCCCGATGGAATTCTTCCGAAATATTTTGAATTTCATCTAGATAGACCCAAATGATGAAAATATGTGAATTTCAGGAAAATCTGAGAACCTTCGCTACTCACTTTTTCCTAAATTTGACGTTTTGATGTGGAATGACCCATTTACAATAATGCCATTTGTTCCTTTTTCATTGAGTAACCCCTAGCTTCATTCATAGCTCATAACTGTGCCAGGGGTGAAAATTCTGTAAAAAAAAGAACTAGACTCTATCCACCAATTTGAGGAAAGCGAGACATCTTCCTTTACATAGGCTTGGATGATTTTATTGACATGATTTGTAGTGGTGCACCGGATTTGACACTTTACATGAAATGCAGCTATTTTAACCGCTACCGTCATTTATCGTTCTTCTAAGGAGCTCTGTAACAAACGTTATATTTTTCTTATTTGTGATTTTTATCTATTTCCAGCATTAAGTATAAAATACTCCATGCTTTGCTACATCAATGCACACAGTGCAATCTACATGTACATATAGGCTATATAGAATGGCTGCTATTGTTGTATGTAGGCTACATCTAATTTATCATTCATCAGGTGACCACAGTCCGATTTTTTTGTCGAATGGCATCATTAAGTTCTGAAAGGCCACTTGTACAAGGAAATGATTGAAACGTGCGCTGCGCTACATTGTGAAATGAATGTAAATAGACTGTCACTTCAGGGAAATTAATTGAATGAATTCTTGTTACGTCTCATGTACTCCCTTCGATTTCTTTAATTATCGACAGGCCTACATCAAATGACGTGATAGCTAGGCAATATGTTCTTACTGAGAAATTTAGTGATAAAATATAAATCAACTCTTGTCTTCTATTAACCCTATCCATACGTGCGAAGAGTTGGGGCCCGGTGCGCATTTTTGCTGTGAACTTCTTAATATAATTAAGCCGCCCAATCTACCGACCCGGATTACGTCAACAGTATTAGAAAATAGGCTGTTCTGATGATGTTCGAGGATTTAGATCATTCTGAATTAATGCATATAAAAAAGTCTAGCAGACTGTCGATGTTGAGCTGCAATGGTTTCCTGGCTTGCCCCATAGAGCACCGAGAAAAATTTAAATGCCTATGACTAACTTAATTTTACAAGGAATAACAGGATAGGCAAATCAAAATATGTGTGATAAAAACGATGGTTTCAATCGAAAATAACAAAAGTCTGTGGTTGCAACAAACTAGCACAACGTATCAGATAATACTTTATCAAGTGATAATAAAAGAGCGGGAGTATAATGCAATAAAGTTCTGTAAGTGACCGTCAGAAATCTATGTATTGAATTCACAAATTTAGATAATGTGATGTCGATTTCTTTTTCTGCAAATCCGGTAAATCCGGCCAGATTTAAAATTGTCAAATCTGTTTCAACCCTAATGATTTGCGAAATTTTCAAATAGATCATGGATTGCTCAGTCATTGATCTTGATCGTATATACCAACTAAAATTCTGATGCAGTTCCTTTATGTGGGTAGAATACTCGCCGTCGTCGGTTCATTTGGTTTTGTTTCGGGTGTGCAGGGTAGCTGTTTGATAGGAGAAGTGATCTGTGAGATTTCAAATTCATCATGTGAGTCACGTGATGTTCTTCAAATTTTAATCTAACCAAATGAGAAATATGAAGCATAGCGTTGTCATGGTATATGGTCATCATCCTTTCTTGAAAGTGAGCAGTCTTCTCAACGAAAAGCTCAGATTCCTCTCTGAATTTATGCCATCCTGAAAATGCTGAAAATACGCAGCCGAATTTAAAATATAACTTGCAATGATGGTAAGGACGTTTCGACCAGGTAGCCTATTGTCACGCGACTCGAACATCCTGTACAGCCGTCACAAAGCCGACTGCTACATCTCTTGGAGCTATGAAAAGTATAGACGAAGACAAAGCTTACACTGGCAAGGAAAAGTGCATCAGAACTTAAGTTGGTAATCGAATCAAAATTAATGGCCAAGCTTTGTGATGAGCTCGAAAATCTCACTATTCATGTCGAGAAGGCCATCCGAACCAATGAGGCTTATGCAACTCAAATCTATCCGAAAATTCCGATGACAGCCTATAGTTTTTCTATCTGATCGCACATAATCAAGCTGTAATAAAGTGCCGTAACTGAACTTCCCTTTTGCTGATGAAATTTGGAGGTTGCATAATAATATAGATATTAAACGATGCTGTAATCAATAGTGACATCTTTTCATACTGCGAAAAGCAAATTTGGTCGATGCAAAGAAGTCGCCCTGCAATCATCCGGGAATTGGATGCTTGAAATTTGACCGCCCCCTGATACATTCACATAATTGCGACATCATTTATGAACAGTATTCATAGCATCTTTCGCATACGGTTAGTTGTGCATCATATCTCTCCACTATCTGATTAAGCGCCACCTTATTGTCCTGACCAGCACTACAAGGCGAGTGTGAGTGAACACCACACACAAAACAACCACACTTAAAGAACAGCATAGCATTTAGATGGATAAACAGCATAGCAGCATTATTTTGGTTGTTGCTTAAAATTTGCTTAAGTGAAACCTTAGAAACACTGATTCCTCTATTCTTTAGTTTGTATGTTCGCATCACAAAATTGCTTGTTCACTTGAATTTGTCTTATTTGATTCCACTGTCTTTCAACTTTTAATTTGTATACCGACTACTTCTGGCTGCTCTTCCTATTTCAGATGATTGGCCGTCCATCACAACAAGCTCGGACGAAGATGATGATTTAGAAAATGGAATTCTCAAGGAGGACTTACATAGTAAAAGTGAACTCTCTGTACACACTGCTCCTTTGAAGAAATCTAGTAGTGCTACAAGCAGTCCCCATCAGATTCATAAAACCCTTGCTCCTAAAGATCACACTGCCCAAGAGATTATTCATTTGATTTCAGAATTAGGTGTTAATCAAGAAGCGAATGGACTGATGACATTTAATCATGATATCAACTATTTCCGCCCATGTAAATGCTGTACAGGAAAATTGCATGTGGTATGATTTGCCGAATGTTTCTTTTTCACATTCGGCCTTGACTTGAAGGCGTGCCAAAGGAATCTGAAGTAGGAATCATCAACGAGACAGAAAGACATTTCTGTTGTGACACCTCTGTGACTTTCCAATTATTGTATTCTTGTATAATGTTTAAACTTTGATCATATCGTCCATCGGTTGCAATTTATGTAATTTCGATTCGATACACGGTGATCAACCCAATTTTCCATGCGACATATCTTGGATGCTGTATAGTTCACGATAAAAAAAGTATTAATTACTGATCAATAAAGATGATAATGGTTTTCAAATTGTCCTAAGCGTTTTACAAATAATGAGTTACGCAATTTCTTCCGAATTCCATTCCTTAAGAACAACTAAAGAGGTTGCTCATATTAACCCTTTGAACCCGGCTGTCATTTTACATCCCCGACCGTATTCCTGACGAAAATATCTTAAATTAATTTTCATTTCGATAATTTCTTTAGCAGTCATATAAAAATGTCAGCTACAAAAATTCATTTTAATATTTGAGTATAATCTTAAGTTAATTTTTGAGTCAATTGCGATATATATAAAATACCGGTAAACGATAAATTAATTCTGATTTGTTCTTAATTTTTATAGTTTGAATTTTTCGTTTAGAATTTCCCGTGAGCAAAAAATAGTAAAGCTCAATCCCAGAATGGTTTCTGAAACATGAATATTTACAAAGATTGATGCAATGTTGGAAAACAGTCAAGACAGAGTGGCTGCTTAGACATGTGTCACAGAAGTATCTGGTGACCTCTCTTTGGTTGCCAGCAGCTACACAATTTTTCTGCATTTTCTCGGAGGTTTTTTTGCTGTACGAGGAATCAGTACTGGACAATGAAGATCGTCCTTGTTATCTTTGGAGTTCTTTCGAGATGACTTGAATCGTTTTCCTAGAGGCTCTGATGCAACAGTTGTAAAATGCTATAGCTTTCCGCGTAAAGTTCAAAAATATATATTTTTTTTCTTGACAGTATAAAACATGTCCGTTCACTAAGCGGAGCATAACTCTTCCGGATGCAGAAGATGCAAATATATCGGGCATGTCCATAGAGTGGGCATGCCTATAACTTTCAAGTTTCACCGCCATCTTTCTGATAGCAGTTGCAGATCGACTGGTTCTTCCCTTGCACGTCGACAGATCTCAGCAATTGTCTTGCATGACAGAATATATTATACTACAATTTCTGCAATTTGTTTGATGATCAGGTATGAAGAGATATTGAACGAAATTTGGACATTAGTCATATTCACAGTAATGATCTGACCCACCGTGCAGTTAGGGGGATGGAGCACATAGAACATGTTTTTGAACTTTTCACGATAGCTCAAATTCGGATGAAAAGTTGAGGGCATGCAAAATACCCCCTGATGCAAAGCACCCTACCTAATAGCCTACATCTACTAATCAGCATAATTTCCGCTTAGTTGCGATGCTTGTTAGCGAATGTTCATTTGGTTTGACATCTCGTATTATTACGGGGCGTCATGTCGGTAGTCAATTGGCAAAAATTTAGCTTTTTTCAAAACTGCTCAAATAATTTTTTGGACCGCAGGAGGATCTCCACAAAAAACTGAATCTTTTCATATTAAAATTTTCACTGTATACAGATGCTTTTTCTAGTCGACACTCTACCTATCAATAGGCCCTACTCTATGGGACTAAATTGCATAACCTTCTCCACGCAACTTCCATGTGTTTAAGTTCATTTTATGGTTGGTTCATTGCTTTAACACTACAACGACTAGGTTTTTATTTTACCTAAAACGCCGTTTTCGTCAATTTTGACGAATTATTGAAGAGTGAATTACATACGAGATTGATGAATCCTCAGTTTATTGAAATTGAAGTCTACATTGCTAATACATTCTAATTGGATCTGCTACATGGATTCACAATTTTTTCATTAGTGTAGAAGGAAAAAGACGGACAAGCGTGTTGTGTCGATTCTGTTTCTATTTGATTACTTAGTCAGCATTCAATTAATAGGCGCGCGTGAGACGAGTCTCAGCTGTATAGTCACATTTTCACTAATAATGACGTCAATGGCAGAGCTGGGAAGAGAGGAGATGTGGCGATCAATTAAGGCAGCAGAATGACGTCACACACAACAGACCACAGCAAAGCCGGCAACGGCAACACAAAGAGGGGGAGCACAAGCAGACAATCCTCGGACAAAACATGACTGCATACACGCCCCCCAGGTCTACAAACCTCCCAAGCACAATAAACTACAAGATCACCGAACCTGTCAGGCGCCATGCAGTCATGTTTTGTGCGAGGATATATGATGTCTTCTGCTTGTGTTCCCCCTCTCTCTCTCTCGCTTTGTGTTGCTGTTGCCGGCTTTGCTGTGGTCTGTTGTGTGTGACGTCATTCTGCTGCCTTAATTGATCGCGACATCTCCTCTCTTCCCAGCTCTGCCTTTATTAGTGAAAATGTGACTATACAGCTGAGAACTTGGGAGAGATAGAATAGCGTTGTCTCTAGACCACAGATTTCATTTACGTGTAGTCCTAGCTCACGAGTACCTGAATAATCACCGAAACAGACAGGTTCCTTGGTTTCCAATCCCCACGTAATGAGATGATGTTTAACTTTATTTATACTAACTTTGCTGTTATCAACAAATATGTCATCAACATAGCTCGAAACTGCTTCTATCAATTCTTGATCCTGCGAAATTACTTTGTTGACAATTGCTGTCATGATCTTTGGTGCTACTGATAAACCAAAACCTAATCTGGTCAACACGTAGATCTCATACGCCATTTGACACATTGATAAGACCACAAGGATTCGTCTACATGTACGAGAAAAAAAACTTATCAACTTTACCAAATATTTGGTATTTACTTGGAAAATTTATAAGATTTGAATAGTTTAACAAACGTTTTGGAAATTTAACAAATTTAGGAAATGTGTAACAATTGCCTAACAAATATTTGCTACATTTTGTATGTAAGTCGATATTAACGAATTTTGCGAAATTTAGAAAACGTTTATCAAATGCCTAGGTAATATTTGTTTGGTTATCCAAACAAATGATTTTTTGCATTTACTAAGTTTGATGAAAGAAAAATCTTGCAATAGGCAGGATCCGCTTATGAGTAACTGTCGTAAAAGGCGGTTTTAATTGCATGGTGATTTCAATGTGCGGTAACTTCACCCGTACAACTTTTTGAAGTCATGCATGTTACAAGGATGATCATCAGCTCTCATAAACTCTGATTACAATCATCTCCCAATAAAATAGAAATGCAACGTCACAGGAAATACCCAATAATAAAGTCTGTACTATATCACAGTTTTGCGTCGTTGATAACTGGCTGATTTTTTTGCCATCAAACTTAATTAAATGATTGAATAATGGAATAATTGTCAGGAAACTGTTGATATTTTTCTATGATGGCACCAACAATTTCTTTCAAATCTTAAAGAGAGTGCATTATGTCATTTCCATGGATATCGACATATGAAACATGTGGGCCTGAAATGTGCATGTCTACTATTATTTCGAGGATTTTATATATGCCTATTTATATTTCATGAAATGGTGTGTATAAAATAAATATTCAGGTGACTTCATCACTACTCTCTCTCTCTTTCTCACTCACTCACTCGTTCTCCTTTTCTTCTTCTTCTACTCATTTTTCATCATCTTTCACATTCACTACATGTACACTGTAGCTACAATAGCAACAACATCAGTCATATATTTTCATTATTAAGGGAGCCTAAGCAGTTCTATCGGCACACATTTTGCTTCTCAAATTAAAGCATTTATTGAAGTTTCTAAGTTCCATACCATGCCCATCAGCAAGTCGACTTTGATCAGTTTGCTCGTGTGTTCGCTAAATTACTTAGCTAGTAATTTGCAAAACTTATGATATTAAATCAGTATGCAACTGAACCAAACAATTACATAAGCATCTCGCTCAGTCTGCGTAATCATATCTCGCTTCTATAACTTTCCGTCACTATATTAAGGAAATTCGCCACGCGCACGCAGCTGAGGAAGTTCGTTCACATTGTTGGCAGCGCCTGGTCGTGGCCGCATTCGGGAGCCATGAGCGGTCGATAATATTCTCTAGCTGCGCTGTGACTCAGCGTCCCTGCTTAATAGTTATTATCCGCCCATCACGTGGAACAGAAAGCTGCGCAAGGCGCAGTAGCTTGTGCACTCTTTGCTCTCCTGGTCTATCGAACGCGTGTTTACGTTAACTGCTTAATATTACAAAAGTCAGCGCATCAAGAGGATATTTCTACTTACACTTTCTATTACTTTATTCATCGTCGGTTTGTGATCGTCTACGTTTTTCATCATCTTGCTTAGCTATCATGCACAAAATGGAGCACAACTCGAAAATGAACACTCGCATGTAGTCAGTGAGTTCTTCCAGTCAATGAAGCCATCAAGTTCCTTTGATTTTTGCATCAGAATTAAAAATGCACCTCTTGGATCAAACTACAGAAAAATGGTAAGCTTCTAAATGTTTCTGAATTTATTTTGTCAACTTAGTTTCAGCATTTAACTGCAAGTCTAGGTACATGTATTTGGAAATCCCGAAAACAAAATCAAAGGAGAGATTTGGTCATGGATTTGGGTTTATTGACCATGAACACGTAGAGACATTTCTATTATTGACTACTGCTATATCTGTTCTTAATTTTACAAATACCAGTGGCGTGCGGTCCATGTATGCGATGCATGCGGCGAATGCGTATGCAAATTTGAGTAATCTGATCATTCATTATGTTCAACACGTTTATTTCATCAAGTATCAGCTAGATGGCCTTCCAATTGTCAGTAGGGCGCATGACGACATCACAAAATTCCATCTTCATAAATGAATTACATAACTGGGTGAATATTTAGTGGAGGCATCGCCGCATCCAACCTCCCATTCATTATGCATTGACTCCTCATACAGCGGCGATGAAGCCAGGCGTCAGCGTACAGAGGCGGGAGCATTCGGTCGCTCTATCGCATGCTTGCAAATTAGGGAAGGAAAACTCTCGCTGTAGTTGTGTGCATGCCACTCAGTGCACACAATGTATGAAAGCCACACGCTTTGTAATCTGGCGGTAATCATGTTACTGTGAGCAATTTCCACAAACTCTGTTTGACGAGTTTAAAGACAAGTAGGCTACGGCCATTTATTTGATTTTCCTCGGTTGCGCAATGAGTCGTACGTACAATATCCATGAACTGAATGTTTATTTCGAAAGACAAAATTTGGGTGCAACGCTGCCTGAGACAAACAAATTCACGAAATTGGCACTGACCTTTCCCGGTACCACGGCGTCCTCATCACGATCATTTTCTGCACTAAAGCGGATCAATTCTTTCACTAGGACTAGTCAAGGTGAAGAGAGATTGTCAGCTCTCGCCGTTATCCCATCGAGAAGGAGTTGTTGAATAAATTGCAGGACAACTTCTCTGTCTTCTACGACACTGTCATCAATGACTTTATCAAGAAGTCTCAAAGAATGGATCTTTAAATGATTTTTATTTTCGATTTTATACAGAATATATCTGCAATGTATAATACTAGTTGTTTTGTGAATTTTATATGTAGATGAATGTGTTGGAAACTATAATAAGTATTGGCTGGTGATAAGCTGATCATGTACATGTACATATAACTTATAACATGCAGCATGTACATAGATTATAAAGGCTAGGCATACATGCAGTGGCGTGCGGTGGTCTCAAGCGGTGGGCATGCGATATATTTAGTCTACCATAGTGCATGATAACATGTATGCCTAGCCTTTATAATCTATGTACATGCTGCATGTTATAAGTTATATGTACATGTACATGATCAGCTTATCACCAGCCAATACTTATTATAGTTTCCAACACATTCATCTACATATAAAATTCACAAAACAACTAGTATTATACATTGCAGATATATTCTGTATAAAATCGAAAATAAAAATCATTTAAAGATCCATTCTTTGAGACTTCTTGATAAAGTCATTGATGACAGTGTCGTAGAAGACGGAGGAGTTGTCCTGCAATTTATTCAACAACTCCTTCTCGATGGCGATAGCGGCGAGAGCTGACAATCTCTCTTCACCTTGACTGGTCCTAGTGAAAGAATTGATCCGCTTTAGTGCAGAAAATGATCGTTCACAGGACGCCGTGGTACTGGGAAAGGTCAGTGCCAGTTTCGTGAATTTGTTTGTCTCAGGCAGCGTTGCACCCAAATTTTGTCTTTCGAAATAAACATTCAGTTCATGGATATTGCACGTACGAAATTCATTACTTTTGTAAAGAATGATCAACTCATTGCGCAACCGAGGAAAATCAAACAAATGGCCGTAGCCTACTTGTCTTTAAACTCGTCAAACAGAGTTTGCGGAAATTGCTCACAGTAACATGATTACCGCCAGATTACAAAGCGTGTGGCTTTCATACATTGTGTGCACTGAGTGGCATGCACACAACTACAGCGAGAGTTTTCCTTCCCTAATTTGCAAGCATGCGATTGAGCGACCGAATGCTCCCGCCTCTGTACGCTGACGCCTGGCTCCATCGCCGCTGTATGAGGAGTCAATGCATAATGAATGGGAGGTTGGATGCGGCGATGCCTCCACTAAATATTCACCCAGTTATGTAATTCATTTATGAAGATGGAATTTTGTGATGTCATACGCCCTACTGACAATTGGAAGGCCATCTAACTGATACTTGATGAAATAAACGTGTTGAACATAATGAATAATCAGATTACTCAAATTTGCATACGCATTCGCCGCATGCATCGCATATATGGACCGCACGCCACTGCATACATGTTATCATGCACTATGGTAGACTAAATATATAGCATGCCCACCACTTGAGACCACCGCACGCCACTGACAAATACTAAAGAGCTACCAGCGTCATACTTAATTTACTGATAACAAGATATCTCAATTCCTCTTAGTTCCTCATAGCAGACATATCACATTTTAGGAGTCCTACCAATACTTTGAATTCATTTGTGTAATCGAAAACCCAAGTAAAGTGATGTGTTTCTTGATAGCTATAATATTTATTTATATATAAATATTATAACTATCAAGAAACACATCGTTTTACTTGGGTTTTCCATCACACAAATGATGTCACATGTCCAAGGCTTATTCACTTTGAATTTAATATGAGAATGTGCATGTATATCAGTTTTCACGACGACGTTTCTCGTTGAAAAATCGATCAAAAGTTGATTGTGTTGTCAAAAGAATCATAATCAAATTGGAATATGTTGAAATGGTAATATATTGTTTTCAAATTCGTAATTTCTGATTGCTTACATTGAAAATAGCACAAACATCTGGTTATGTTGAGACAAAATAGTTGCATGCTAAAAACCTTAGAAACTATGAGCACGAAAGAACTTAATTAGCGCATTAAAACCATTTTAATTTTTAGCACTTCAATATTTAGATATGTAGTATACTTGTGCAATAGTATCAATATTTGGATGACAAATAATTGAAAAAATTTTTGAAACAGTCAAACATGCTATAAATCATAAAGTTCTATTTCAGGACTGCAAAAATTTTAGATGGAGAATGTTTTTATCAATGCGGACAAACTATTGAGCTATTCGATATCTGCTTAAGTTATGCAATTTAATCTATTTTCTGAAAGATGGATCCATCAAGGAAGCTTGTTTAAATAGGTCACTATTTCCATTTTATATATGTTGAATTGAAAACCTGTAGCTACCGCCTATGATATTCAATTATTTTTTTCAGAATTGCCACATTTTAGAAAATGGTATCAATTTGACATTTCGAGTAGTTTAAGAAAAATGATCAAGCACACAAAAGGCATAGATGCTACACGACGGACTGCACGTTGTAGGCTACATGCACACTGTAATAAAGATCAGTCATGCGTTGCAGTCCAACAATAGGTTTAGTTTTGCAAAATCAATAATTTTTCATGCTTTACGATAAATATAAAACAATCAAAGTACAAACTCATTGCTACTCTTTTATTCAATTTGTGTTTACTTATTACAAATTATGCTTCGCACTTTTCAATATCATCGTAGGCCTAGCTATTATGGTCACATGTTAGTTGTAGGCCCACCATGAATTACCTGCAGAGATGCTGTCATATAAGCGGTAGACAAGATGACATTACGTGTGTATGTGTCTGCAGATTGTGATTTTAAACAAATTGTTTAAAATAAAATAAAATATCAAAATAAAATTACATGTGCGGTATTAAATACTATAATAAAAATTCAAGCATTCCTGAATATCTTCATCGCATGAACGGTTGACAAGCAGTCGGTAATAGGCTACATCTCGGTAAGGCTCTGTTTTAATTTGCAGATTGCATTTTTTGTAAAAACAGTTACCGGTACTTGAATCAGGGCTGTGGAGCCGGAGCCGGAGCCTTAAGGAGCCGATGGTTTTGGTCGAAGCCGGAGCCGGAGCCGATTTATCACAAAGGATCCGGCTCCGATAGTTTGAGCTTTGATATAAATCTAGAATTTTGAAAGTTTTTAATTGGCATCATAAAAAATTAAATCATTTGAAACCTAAAGATATGTCTTTTAAGTATACCAATGATCTGTCCTCCACGATATCTTTCTTTGCAGTTGCCGCCTTCTTTTGTATTATATTTATTATATATTTACACACATGTGTAATATTTTTTTATTGCATATGTTTCGTAAGACTAATTTCCATATTGACAACGTATTCTCCAAAATCCATTAATTTGAAGACTTGTTATATGCATGCTAACTAGATGATTGTAGATTCCTAGAGACAGGTCGTCAGTCATTTATGTACACATTTCCAGCTCAGTCAGCAAAGATAATATAGCTACATTTCTTGCGCAATGTCTTAAATCTAATACGGTTACTATGTAGGCTATCATCTATCGGTATGGCTACTGGCAGAAACTACTGGCATCCGTGACAATGCCAATTTCCTTAGATTGTATTGTAGGCTCTTGTGCAGTCCCCCCCCCCCACCTACATTTTTCAAAACAATCGATTATTCAATTTGATCAATTTTGATTGGAGGGATAACTCTTCACACTCACACCAATGACCGCATGGCTATAGCAATAAGCGACCCAGCCACTTCTAGTAGCGCCCTATTATTTTAAAGGTATCTCATTCACAATGAATTTCCTTTGACTTCAAAATTCAAAGGGTATATTTCAATGCGAAAAACCCGAAGGCAAATTACAATGTTGACTTGCTGACGAAGTTTGCGACCATGAAATCGCAATTACCCACGTAGATTTTTACAACAGCACGGAATGCTTCACTCAAACCGGTGATGCTGAAACGGACATCCATGATGGTGCTGCATCTTTTGACCAGAGAAAAAATGGGGGGGGGAGGACTGCACAAGAGCCGTATCGTGTAATAATATTTCCCCAAATGTCATAGACCTGTGGATTTCAAGAATTTTCATTATTATTTTTCCGTCTGTCAACACTTTATGCTGATATCATGCTGACTAATTATAGGTAAATAATAAAAAAAGACTGAGACGCTCTCAATAAAGGCGCCTTTTGACCTCCCTTTTCTATTGTCTGTGACATTAAACCGCACGTGCATTCGAAAGCTAGCAAAGTAGATGGGATTTCTGCTCGGTGCTCGCAGTCAAATTTTTATTATGCATAGCACCCTGCAACATACTGTGTGATACTCCGAGTTCAGTTTCATCAGCCTAACCATCATCAGAGGAATAGTGGTAATGTGTTATACATAAATTGAATATAATAATATACATGAATCATTGATGAATTATTTAGTGCAACTTTACGCCATAATGAAAAATACGAAATTAATATAATGTAAGTTAGGCCTTAACTTATTAAGTATGCTGCATAGAATTACAAAACTTGTCCTAAATTAGATATTTTTAATTTTTTCAAGTATAATTTTCAATTGTACATTTCTAGCCTACACTGCAATGAGGCTATCTAAATTACAATTTCTACAGATAATGAGTCGTGGGCTACCCACCGATCATATTATTCATGGACCAACAGACTATTGAATAAAGGCAGTAACAAATAACAATAACAACCTAAGCTAGCCTATATACACTTTAATATTCAATAACGCAATTGATATCTTTATTGATACGGTATATTTGGCTATATAGCCGATACCCTTTCCATGTTCGAGTAGATACAGGCCCTATAAGCTATTTAGAGGCATGCGCTATCCAGTTTCATATTCAAGCTTTGTTAAAAAGCTTATACTACTATTCGGCCCCTGTGACGGCTAAAGGTATATCATCATCACTCATGTGGTCTTATTTAATGTAGCCTCGTAGTAGACTGGTTGCAGGCTAGGCCAATTTATATTTAGCCAGTGCGGGAGATCTTTATCTAATTTAACCAATCCTGGCTATAACTTTATTTTATCTTTCAGAGATAGTCAATTCATGCAAAATATATGACAAGTATGTTATTTGTCATTATATTAGGCTATTATCATTTTCATTATTAACTTAAGTCGTTGCTTGTTAATGAAAACTAATTTGATGATTGTAGCAAACCTCTAAAGGCCACACCGTTATCCAAAAAACCCGTTCAACGGATCCAGGATAACCAGCATAGATAGAACCTGAATTTGAAGTCGGAGCCGAGCCGGAGCCTTTCACATCAGTGTCGTGGAGCCGGAGCCGATGAGATAACGCATAGGCTCCACAGCCGTGACTTGAATATCAAAATAAAATTATTGATAAATACTAAGAGTGTTGATTAAAAAAATAATTGATAAATTGTTAATGATCACAATTCAACCACTCTTGAATATCTTCATTTGCTATCAAAATTCCTAAGAATATCGCTTCCCACATTGTCAGAGATGAAATAATCCAAAAGCAGTTTTCTTAATAGTCTTTACTGTAACACCTAAAATTACTATAAATGATTTATCTTCTGAACTTTGAGTAGGCCTTACCCATAGAATGTTAATTAAGATCCGTTAAGTTTGATAATTCTGCTCTGCACATCAGCACAAGATTTGTCTTCTTTTTTACAGGTGTTGATTGCTGAGGCTGTGTATCTGTCCATCGATGACTCAATACCTGACCTACATTCGGCTGCTTTTCCGTCTTGTCTTGTGAGCTAATTAACCCCGAAAACTACTGGAATTATTCTTTATCCATAAATCTCTCATAATCGCAACGTCCCAGCCATCATCAGATTCGGACAACCGTGTTGTGGTCCAACCGCGAAGATGTTTTTTTCAGTGACCTTGTATCATCGCTTCAAACTTCATTTGGTAGTGACTGTTTTTCCGTTGAACTGTAAATTTTTCGTGATATCACCTCTATTCTTAAAAATGTAACTGATAACGGCGCGACGGTGTTTGACTCGAAATGACAGTGTTTCAGATGAAGTGAAATGCGTATTCGGGCTGTGGGCATGCTTTCCGGTTGGAAGGATTTTCAAATGAAGAATGATCAAATCCGGATAGAGAAATTTCCTTTATGTTGATAAAAGTGATATTCATAAAAATTATTTGTATCGGATCGTTCGATGTGTGCTACTATATAAAACTCTGTTCATTTTCCAAATACGTATGAAAAATTGTATTTTTGAAGGATATCCATTCCTTCTGCTGTTTACTTTGGGGAGCAGGGCTCAGTTTTTGTAATCTCTATGAATATTATCGTACAAAGCATAATTTTAGCAAGATCAGTCATTTTATTATAGTCATGCAGTTTTATATGCCGTACGGATTTTGAACGACTTTGAGCATGAATAATTCGAGCAGAGCGTTTTACTAGCTATCTTTTTGCCGAATTATGATTGTTTTGGTTTTTTATTTGATAAATATAAAACATTTCACACAAGAAGATATTTTTCATGAATTCAAATTTGCAAATGTTTCATAATCGCCTATGAAGTAGGATAAAATTTGCTTATTATTTGCTAAACATATTATAAAAGCTAGAAATAATTTGCTAAATGTTTTGTAAAAGTTTGGAAAATTTACAAAATATTTACTAAACATTTCGTAAAAGTTCAGAGAATTTTCCAAATATTTTGTGGAAGTTTGGAAAGTTTGCTAAATATTTAGTAAAAGTTTAGGAAATGAACTAGGTTTGATAAATATTTCTTAAATATTTCTTAAATGTTTAAGACTTTAATGCCAAGTACTTGGTAAGTATTTGTTAAACTGACAACGGTAATTTTACTCGGGGCGACCCCCCTTTGCCGCCATTCGCGAAGCCTGTCGGTGCATAAAGGCATCGATCCTCCCGGAAAACTTTTAACAGCGGAATTTAAGCGACGATAATCTAACACCGGTCGGATTTTCTTCTCGCCACTTTTCTCTTGCTCTACAGCCATAGTCAGCAAAAATGTACGAATGCTACCATGTTTATGCCTATCGTGTTTTATTAAAATTCCTTCACTAACCCAAGTCTCTATTTCTTTATCAAAATCCGCACGATGCTCTGACTTTACATAGTCTAAAGGATATTTGTGTAACTCATCGGAGATATCTCCTTTCAAAGGCCAACTAACAATCCATCGGTCGTCCTGAAACCTCGCACTAAAATCTTCATCCACTATGTTTATTTCCTACGGGGTCATGCAAGTATCGATACTAGCCGCAGCAGCAGCAGCAGTCTTAGAGAACGTCACAGAAATATCCCCATTACGCAAACACAGCTCAAAGCCGTTACAAGCTAGGACATCCAGACCTAAAACAACGTCCACCTCAAGCGGCAAGCGATGAACAACATGAGCCGTGACCGGACCAACATCAACACCATCCTCAGTTACAACAGAGCGTAGATACACAGAACCTCTCGTGTACAGCATATCTTTGTTCATCAGTTCAAGACTTAGCCCAGAGTGTTCGCGACGTCTCCCCTGACCCCATGCTCACCTATTAGTGTTCTGCTGCATCCAGTGTCGATCAGCACTCTTCTCCTGCAGCCGTCGATCCACATGTCCCGGATTAGAGCGTTGTTGCGGGGGCAGCACGATCCGGCACATCCGCCACCGCACGTCCGTTTCCCGAATTCCTTGGTTTGCGACAGTAAGGTCGAATATCGCCGATTTCTCCACACCCGTAGCAGATGGTGGTGCACTCCTGTTGACTGTGCCCCACGCGACGGCAACTTCCACAGCGAGGCTTCGGCGGTCTCTCCGAATTGTAATGGTGGTTACCGACTGTTCCTGCCGCAGCCAAGTCCGTCAACTCGGATGGGTTGGTGAGGAGGGACTTCGCGCACGATACGATTGATGAGAGCTCCATCGTCTCCCCGCACTGAAGTTTGACCTGGCTTGATACTTGAATTGGTAGGGAATCGACCAAGTAGAAGGACACGAGCTCGTCTGGAATCGGATTTCCATCACCAACCATAACTCGGAGCGAACACTTGATCTGATCTGCTAGGACGTCAACAGAATCTCCAGGGATGAATTTGACTCCTTTCAGATCCTGCCAGGCCCGCCATCGCGATCGACCTAACACGCGCAGCAGTTCTGACTTTACCGAATTGAGATCTGCCTGTTTCGAAGTTGACATTTGCTTCCATGTAGCATAAGCAGGTCCTTCAAGGAAGATAGGCAGGATTTTCGCTAGCCGTGCCTCGGTCTTTCAATGACAATGTCCGCGGTGAGAAGAAACTTGTCGAACCACTGTTCGACATCCTCGCCAGCTCCACCGGAGAACTTCTTTACCGAATCTATCAGTCTCATATAATCTGAAGGCCGTGATAGCTTGTAGAAAGAAAAAGACGGACAAGCGTGTTGTGTCGATTATGTTTCTATTTGATTACTTAGTCAGCATTCAATTAATAGGCGCGCGTGAGACACGAGTCTCAGCTGTATAGTCACATTTTCACTAATAATGACGTCAAAGGCAGAGCTGGGAAGAGAGGAGATGTCGCGATCAATTAAGGCAGCAGAATGACGTCACACACAACAGACCACAGCAAAGCCGGCAACGGCAACACAAAGAGGGGGAGCACAAGCAGAAGACATCATACATCCTCGGACAAAACATGACTGCATACAATTAGCATAGGATTCGATTACGTACATTATATAGGCCTAAGATGCATGTTACAATTTTTACTGCCGTCATTCCCTATAGGAATATATGTTCATTCCCCGTGTGTAGTAGTGATGAAAATTTTCCGGAAAATTTTGAAAGTTCCGATTTTTGTGATATAGGCCCTATATGCTTTGACTGCTTCCACATCCGAGGCAGCTACACACCAATAGAATGGGTCTATAAAACTGGTGATTTTGATTATTATTTTGAATAAAACGATTTTGAAAAATGAAGAAATTTGAATTTTTGTGATATAAATTTTACGTTTTCTATCACAGCCGAGGCATAGACACATCAATAGAATTGTTCTAAAACTCTTGATTTCATCACATCATTTCGATTAAAACGATCGTAGCAATGCGAATCCCGTCCGCGGATTTTTGAGCATTCCTTTGCCACCATCAGTGGCTTGTGGCAATTTGTTGCCATTTTTAATGTTATAACACAGACATCTTTTGGGAGAACGTGAATTTTTTCCTTTACAATAATTTCATGCTTTGTGAAAGATCTGGAGCAAAATAATGCACTTTATTTGTGAGTTTGTTTATGGCTTGAAAGTTAAGCTCTATTATGCAGCCTTGATTGCAATGATACAAATTCTCCATGTGTTGATGAACATGTGAAGCACAAACACACAGTCCAACACAGCATTATACATGAGCGACCATATTGGGAGATATATAAAGTCTGATGTAAACTCGTGAGATATTTGGAAACAGAGATATCTGTGATGAGTAGAAGAATATCTATATGATAGCTTCTAACTTCTGGCGTATTGTCCGATATCTTCCTGGAGGACAAACTACACATTCCATTTCTTGCTGGTTCAGATGGTTCAGATAGTTCCCAATCGATTTCAGATCTACTTAAATGAATTTCAGACTTTTCCAGATGAATTGGAGATTCCCCAGTTGAATCTAAGATCCTTTCAAAGTTGAGTTATTGACAGATATCTGAAATTCAATTAGAGAAATCTGAAATCCATTTAATGTCTGATATTCAGTTGGAAAGATCTGAAATAGACATGGAGGGTGCAGTTGGTTCCAAAAGTTAACATGCAGGGATGATAGAGAAGTTTTCGGTCTTTGAATATTACAGTCTTTTCAAACGACTGCAACAAGTCTTCAAAACAAAGGCAAAAGCGTCAATCACCGAAAAAAAAATTTCAAAATTTTCTGGAAAATTTTCCATTTGCATCACTAGTGTATAGCATATAAAAAAATAGGTATCACTAATCTGTATCTTAACAAGGCATCTTACACATGTGATCTGTAGTTGTACACGTACATTGTGCAAACTGAAAATATGAATCAGAATGGTCAAAAAGCAAATTACACGTCTGAACAAGACGAGCACACAGGTAGACTAATTTTTTCCACAGCGTTCGTACAATGACTTCCACAAAGAAGTGTCTCACAGGTCTTGCATTTCGACGAACTCTTGTTTTTACACATCATTTCCGCTTTCGTAGGCCTGGTGACGATCTTACTTCAGAAATTTGC
Organism: Prostheceraeus crozeri; assembly: GCA_907163375.1. Classification (NCBI taxonomy): domain Eukaryota; kingdom Metazoa; phylum Platyhelminthes; order Polycladida; family Euryleptidae; genus Prostheceraeus; species Prostheceraeus crozeri. Next base: position 270,908 of record CAJQUW010015847.1, on the reverse strand, counting down.
TCACGGGAGATGTTTTGAATTCTGGAAAAGGTCAACCTCTCCATTACGTTGAAAAGAAATTTCTTTCGTGGAATTCTCGAACCAGTTGCTTGCTTGAAGGCGATCCACGAGTTCAGTAATGATACATCAAGCAAATTATGCCAAACGGACATTGGCCATCGTCTCGAAGCACATCGTGTTGTGTAAAGTCGCAGCATGGCATCAGCAGTGTCCACACCAATTTTGTTATGGTTATAGAATAGGATTGGAAAAGGCTTTCTTTTGCTACTGTCATCGCAATACGGATTGACATGCATCGTAGATAACAAGAACGCTTTTTTCTTCTTCACCTGATATTTCAACAACAGCATTTCATCTGTATCATTGTAGAAAAAAGCAGTATCGTGTTCAGACAGTGATTCGGCTTTCACAATCGTTGGAAGGTTTTTGGAATTCGACCGCTTGACTGTAAGAGAGACTTTGCTAAACCCAAACTGGTGAAGAAATTGTCGCAGGTGATGTTATACAAGTTAACCTCGAAGGGGAGTGACCAATCGATGCTGCAGCATTTTTTTGACCATGTCGATCATCTTTTTCTGATGCTCTTAAGTAGGGCAAAATATTGAAGATATACTTCGTTTCACTATCAACAAGTAGCCAAAATTTGAAGCCGAACTTATCCGGCTTATTCGTCATAAAAACCACAAATTTGCATCTTGTTTTCATAGGCATCATTGCTCATCGATGCAAACAGAAAATCCTGGTGTATATGACTTTTCACAGGAATCTCTGATTAGTTCGAATACTTCGCGTGTATGAGTGAAAGGATCATTAGCAGTCCTAAAATGTCTGGTGCACTTTTTGTCAAACCGTAGGCATTGCTTAATTTTTTCATATTGAGTTCGGCTCATCATTCTACCGAATATAGGAATTCCGAATTCCTTTGGCCACAACAAATCCTTTGAATGATTTTTCCCACAAATTCCTCTTCCTATTTCAATGGCTATGTAACGCTGAAGATCGTCAATAGTAAAGTCACCAAGTATTCCATTGTCAATGCCAAACTGCTTCGTACATTCATAAATAACTTTCTTTACTTTCTCATCAATGAAACAGTCAAAAGCGTCCAACTCACTAATTGTGAATCTTCTCTTCAAGGCACTTTTTATCCCAGGATTCTGTGAAAAATATTTCTTGATCTCGTTGGTCCTACAGAATTGTTCATTCTATTTGCTCACTTTCGTCTTCATCAGATGACCCACCACTATAATCTTTCTGTTCACTTGCACCACTATCGTCAGCTGGAGACACAATCCGACCATCCGAATCGTTTGCGTCGATTTGCCATAAAGCTTTCAGAGCACTCGATGCAGCACGACTTCGCGACTTTCAATGCCTCAAATATTCAAGTTATCACAATCAGCGCAACTTTATTTACTAAATCTATTCAAATCAACACGCGTGCTGATCAAACTGTCACACACAATGAACCAAGTGACTGAACTCGTGTACACTCTTTCATAGATGATTCATTCTGATCACCCATTTGATGAACAAAAAAATGAAGATATCGGACTTACATGATAAACAGTCAATAGTGGAAGAATAGTTGTTCAAAAGTAGAATTCGTCAAAAATGACGAAACAGGCGTTCTAGGTAAAGACTTTATCAAGTGACGTAATATCCTCTTTCAGATAAACAAATAACAATTAAATTTACTCAATACTATAATGGACGTTCCAGCAAACGATATCATTCGGTCGAAATTATGATATGAGCACCTCTTTGGATATGAGTATTTTCTTGTATGCTGTATTGAAAAGAAATAAAATTTCGTCAAAAATGACGAAACGGGCGTTCTAGTGTTAAATAGCACCTTCTCATGTGTGAAGTTGTATCGACTAAAAAAGTATCAGTAAAAGTATGAAAAGATTCAGTTTTTGAGGAGATTGCGTTCCTGTGGTCCAAAAAAATATTTGAACAGTTTTAAAAAGCCAAATTTTGTAAATTATTCCTGTTATGATTATGAACTATTAGACTCAAGTAATTTCAGGGCTTTATGGTAGCTTTTTTTATCAAGAGCACTGCACTAAGTTGACCTGTTTAATTTATTGTGCGATCAGGTAAAGAATTTGATTGGAATTGTCGTCAGATCGATGATGATAGTAGAATGCACAGATTATTTTTCATTTAAGTGAAACAAAAATGCAGATTCATCCACCCGCATTTATTAAATCCCCAATGTGTATACACTTTCGATTTTATTAAATGAACTCAAAGGAGATGCAGTCGGAATTGTTTCCAAATGTGAGATATGCGCATTTATGCAGTTTTGAAGAAATTACAACGGAATTGACTGATCATGATTGCATAAAGCAGAAGGAAATGATATTATTTTACTGATTATCCGTGTCTGACAGCCTTGGTGAGGAAATGTTTGTTAAATTGGCAACTCGATGACCTGCGCTATTGCTTTCCAGCTGAACCTCAAGAGAATCTTCTTAAGCGTGATGAGGCAACAGCTGCCACTGGCATGGCGAAATCACGCAATCAAAGACAATGATTTCAATTAACTTTAAAAGATGTAAATGGGTCCACATCACTATTCAGATTCGAGAAATGAAACACGAATTTAGTGAATCATAAAATCACACAGGTGAAAATTAAATTAAAAACTTGAAATTCCAGCCAGGAAGGCACGGGTTGTATCGCGACTTTTTCATTATATTACGGAGCATGAAATTCCTTTGATAATCAGCTTGATTTCCGATAAGCTGGGATGATTATTAGCAAATATTCATTCCTTTTGATATCCAGCTTTGCCTTATACTACTTACAACGAGGAGTCATCTCGGTAGTATTTAAATTGGCAAAATGTTGACTTTTTTCAAAAGTGCTCAAAGAATTATTTGGACCACGGGAACATAGTCTTCTCAAAAAACTGAATCTTTTGATATAAAATTTTTCACTGTATACAGATACTTTTTTGAGTATAGACACTATACCTATGCATGTATATCCCTACTCTATGGATTCATCCTCCTCCTTGAAATTGACGTTTCTCTTTAATGTGAGTAAATAGTGACTTCACACATTGCTAAATAGTCTATCTTTCTAGCAACAGAAATCAACGGAGGTTGATTCTTCACGATGCTATTGCACATTGATGAATGGTAGATGCTTTATTTTTTCACAATTCGAATTATTTGCTCACCAAAAGTTCGCAGTTAAAGTGGCTTATTTAATAAAAGAGTATCTCTGTCATGTATTTTAAACGATTTTCATCAGTAGTTTCGTTTTGGAGATTTTCATGTGTAGTTGGTTGCCATAGATATAAAGTTATGAAGCTCACCATCTCCATTTTTCTTCAAGCTTTCAAATTGAAAATTGTGATGTAAGGTTTATTAGTACTGCCAGGATATGAGTGAAAAGGATGTTATCAAACATCGCTGGCTTTATCGATATTCCATTAGATTAAGCTTCAAACTGATTTGTTCAACTCTTGGCTTGTATGTAAATTGATATAAAGAAGTTAAAGTATTGATGACACAGATTGCACTGATATTTCAGTTAGCATTGTTTGTGAATGATGAACTGAAAAGAATTGTGATAGATGTTAACTGTATACAGTGTTTTGGATTTGAGCTTGATTGTAGTAGGGATGAAGTTTTCGACCGGCAGTTTTTGGGTCAACACACGTCCTAACCAAAGGTGGGAAAAGTGGTGATCAAAAGGAAGAAGACATTGATTATTGTAGCACCACTCTCATCCTCGCACCTAGAACGCCTGTGAATAATTTTAAAAATAACTAACCATAAATGGAATAAATAAAAGACAGGCCTATTTGATGCCTGAGGGGAACTCTCCAATGCATGCATTTGGTATTACCCTTATTTAGTTAAATAATGATTCAAATAAGGTCCGCTGATGCGCTTGTGAATCACAAATTTATGATAGGTCTGCGCATGTGTAGATCCCAATACAAACCATTTTGCAACTTATTGCAAATAGCGGACTATTATCAATATTCAGAGTGAAAAGTAAACTATGTTTCCAAACCTGATTTTGTGGATTCTGAAGAATTTTATTACATTAATATGAATCAAATACCACGTGTGCGTTGTCGACAATATCTTCAGGGTGTCAACTCGATCCTATATTCCTATATTTGTCCTATATTTTTTCATTTATCCTATATATCCTATATTTATCCTATATTTCGCTGAAAGGTCCTATATTATCCTATATTTCTTAATTGAAAACCAATCATAATGGAGTTAAGGCATTTTTTCACGATTTATGTAAGTATTAATGAATGAATTGAGCCGTGATGTATAATTGCTCACATACTCTTCCTTGTAGGATGAATGATATTATAAAAATTATTCTAATCGATGTTTGTATGCAAATATTGAAGATGTCATAACATCGTAAGCTGTAAATATGTCTTTGCTAAGGGACTATCCGAGTATGGCGGCGATGTTGAGCAGCTAGCCGTGGACTTGTTCGGCTTGTTCAAATACTCTGCAGCAAGAAGAGAAGATTTCAAAGAAATCCAACTCGATTTGGAACTCGAAATTCAGATGTTCCATCAACATACTAACACACGCTGGTTGTCAATCGGTCCAAGTATTCGACGGATCCTCGATCAATGGACTGGAATATGTCAATTCATTGATTCATTGCAGAAAGATTCGAAAAGCACTCCGAAGAGTATTGCCTTTAGAAGAACAGCCACGGCCCTTGGACCACTGAAGCAGGCAACACGTGTTCAGTTGCACTTTTTGGATTGTACTGTGAAGATCTTCGAAGAATTTTTGAGATCTTTTCAGTCAAAAGAGCCAATGGTTCATCGATTATATGATGATATGTGCGCACTTCTGAAAACTTTGTTACTTCGATTCATCAAACCTGAAAAGCTGAATGGAAAAGATGGAGTTGATTTAGCTTCTGTCGATCTTTCTAGGTCTCACCAACTTTCTGATGATGATATTTCAATCGGAGAACCCGCCAGAAAAGCTCTAGTAAAGCTAACAATGGACCAGCAAGCCAAGTCATTGCTCGGTATGCGGGATTGTTTTTGTGCAATAGCATCATATCCGAAAACCAGGCTTCCCCTCGACAACAGAATTTTAATGTTGAAGATATCGCTCACGTGGCTCGAAAATTTCACTTGTCTGACTCAAACATCGTGACAGTCAAGGATGAATGGAAAGTATTATACTTGGGTGATGACATGAAATTATTCTTATCCATTAATCGCGTGGACCATTTCTGGCGAGAAATTTTTATGTTAAAGCGGTCCGATAGTCAGCCCAAATATCCTTGTCTGACTGATGTAGTCAAAACTGCCTTGGTTATTCCACATGGAAATGCAGATATGGAAAGGGGATTGTCTGTAAATAATTCATTTGTAACCGCAGGGCGATCTCTGCTCAGTGAGACAGTCATAAACGGTGTCAGAGCAACGAAAGACGTGGTACAGTTTTGTGACCCTGCATTGAATCGACCAGAAAAATTGCCCTTGACAAAGAAAATAATCACCGCCGCAAGAGGAGCTCATTCGGAATACGTCATGAGGCTGGAAGCTGATCGCAAGAGGGAAGAAGAAGAGAAGCAAAGAAAACAAAAACAGAAAGCTGAGATAGAGGTAATTGAGAAAGAGTGGCAACAATTGAAAGAAAAACAATCAAGCCTCCAGGAAAAAGAAGAAAAGCTTCTTTTAAAGAAAAGAAAACGAATGACGCGCTTGCAGCGGCACATGAACTTTTGAGTGATGGAAACAATAAATTGAGAGATGCATTGAAGAATGGAAATCTACAGTATGCGGCAACTGCACACTTGATGATAGACACTGGAACTCAAAATACAAGAGAATTGACTACTACTCTCGAGGAAGTGAGACATAAGCAGAGAAGCTTAACTAACAAAAAGCGCAAACTCTTCGATAAGAATCTCAGTCTGCTGGAATCGGTCAAAAACTTCAAACCCGGTAATGCTGAATAATGGATTTGGTTGTTTGAAACACAGATTAGTGAAATAACATTTTCTTTTGATAGAGTGTATTTTATAGTGACTTTCTATGACTATTTTTCTCAATTTTGTTATTGGTTTAACTACCTGGGGATGTCCTACATTTTGAAAACCTCAATTTTGCATGTAATCGTTTTTATAATAATTTTTTAGCTGAGGAGAGTATCCTGTGGTCACCATATTTGTTATATACTCGTAGTTATGTGGTCACACCATTCGAAATTTTTATTCAAGATTTGTTATTTGTGACATTTTGTAAAGATTTTTTTATCGTTCCATTGTTGAAATTGTTTTTACATTTATTTGTTAACTAATTGTATGAAAAATATGTTTGTGGAGGAACGGGATGGAAGTGAGGGGTATGGTGGAGGCCATCAAAAAAAATAATAAAACATTTGTGTGCAATGATGTGTGTTATTTTCTTGAGATGGTAGCCGATTTAGTCTTGACAACTTGATGAAATACTCTACAATTTATGATCATGGACTTATTAAATCGAATTTGAGGTGAAATACGTAGGATATTGTACATTATGCGAAATCAAAAACAAGAAAAATTGGCTATTTTATAATATTGTGTACTGAAATTTGATCCTATATTTATCCTATTTTTTTTGTTTCTCCGATCCTATATTCCTATATTTTCTGGATTATTTCGAGTTGACACCCTGTATCTTGGAAGAAACTGTGTAGCATTCTGGATTCCACTTTATTTGTGATGTTTTCGTTACCGGTACCTTTAATTATTGCATTCAGCATTTTCTGCTTCTCGAAATCAGGTATCATCTGTCTGAACAAAGGAAGTTAATTATTGATGATTAGACAATTAACTATATGAAGAATCGTGAGGAATTTAGGCTTTACCTGTCAATGTCGCTCATATTCACAAAAATAATCAACTGATGCTCAATTAATCTGGTCGTAGCAAAGTAAGGCCTATCTACCGGAAATATTCTTCCCCCTCAAGGAAGGAGGGCATATATTCAGTACCGGGGATGAGACGAGGTAGTGCAGGGGAACTTCCCTGCTTTCCCTCCCCTCAAATCCAACAATGACTGTATAATAGTTGATCACAAAAACCCACCTAAATTGTGTCAAAGTTGTATCAATTCTCCTGCCTTTCAATCACATTTTTACATTGATAGACCATACAGAATTCAAGAGCTTATGCTCTCAGCTTTTTAATGAGCCATTACACATTTGTAACCGTCATTGTTTTGCGGTGGACAGTCATAATGTGAAAATCGACACAATCAATTTTTCAATATGGAAGCATATGACCATGATAGTGAATCAGACTTAAGGTGATAGGACTCTGAGCATTCTTTTATTGTATTGCTAATCGATTTCGGAATACTTTTAAATAAGTTCTGATGTCCCAAATTCATTGCATAATTTTCTGTTTTTGTTGAATGTTGAAAAGTTGTTTACGTCTTCTGGCACTAATCAGGTCATTTTCAGGTTTTCAAATCTATAGTGTCTAAACATCCGCATAGGCAGATCAAAGTGTTGACTTAGGTAGGTTGTAAATAAAATTTCCATTAGTTTTTTTCATCACATCGTATGTCATGATGACTGATTAAGCTTGTGTTTCTGAAGTGCAAAGTTTCTGCTCTTTTTTTAAAAGGACAGTCCGAACGGCTAGTTAAACGAATAGTAGGCGTCCCAAAGACCACGGTCAACAGGTGGAAAACTAATTTTTTCTGCCCTTTCCAGAGAAGTTGGATCCGGTCGGATCAGAAAGACAAGCTGGAGATCGGATGATTATTCGCGTGGTGAGAAGCGATCCTTCTTTGTTTTCACCCGAGTTAAGGCGTTGACTTCAACAGGCGAGGGTTTCTGCCATGACGGTGAGACGTCGTCTGAAAAGTGAACACTTCATAAGTCTTAAGAGACCACCAGGAATCAAATTCACTGCCAACCGCTTGAGACTGAAGTAGACGATGTAACATTGCCACTGGCATTCTCAATGGAATCGAGTTGTTTGAAGCGATGAAGCTTCTGTCTGTCTCATTGTTAATTTTTGAAAGTTTGGATGAAGTCAGGTGATGTGATTCCTGATCATTTGGCATTGAATCAAGGAGGGGAAAATTGGTGATATGGACTGCGATATGGATCAATAGCCGAACTGAACTCCATATCCAAAGGGATAACATGAAACCCTATGTATATGTGATTGCTTTGCAAAGGCACATTCTTTCATTGTCGTACCAATTGGGCGATCCTTCCTCCGACTGGATTTACATGGACCACAATGCCACCTGTCAAAGGAGTTGGGTAACTAATTTATTCAAAGCTCAAGCCGGCATGCGAACTTTGAAATGGCTCGCTTGATCACAAGGCCTCAATCCAATTGAAAATATCTGGAATTTACTGAAGCGCGGTGTCAGGCGATCAATACTTCCTGGAGATGGTCTTCCTCGACTTGAAGCTTTGCTAAGGCGAGTGGGAGAGTTAAGATCAAGAAATAATCAACTGCCTGATCAAAAGCATGTCTTCCCGGATTGGACAAGTGATTGAACTTTCTGTTGAGGTTACAAAATAATAGTGACCACCAGCGAACTTGGCATGGGCCCTTTTAAGGGCCATCTGGCTCTACAGAGTCACTGAACTACAAAGAAAATTTCAACCTTTATTATTTCCATTTCTCTGCCAAATTTGTATCTGAAATTGACAAAAATTTAGGTGGTCAATTTTTATGATCATCACTGTATATTACTAAACTGAATGCAAAATACTCCTGAAGGTGATACTGGCCCTTTAGTTTACCAGTAGGACTGATGGGAAAAATTAGAATTTAGATTTAGACCACCGAGTGTTTGGTGGAGGATGGCAAATGATAAGAACTATGGAAAGCTGAGAACTGAGATTGACAGGAAGACATGGTTTCTCGGTCCTGAAATGGAGAATAATCCTTCAATCCTCTCTAAATATTCAATCTCTTGCGTCTTTGTTTCCGCAATATTTGTGTTTCAATCAAATAATTCAAATTTTTGACATGTAAATAATGGTAACTGACTGCCTAACATATTGTATTATACTTGGCAACATTGTTGTAAATTAGTACAAAGGAAAGTGTTTTGTCGAACAACAGAGCATTAAGCAGCTACTTCATTCTTTCATTTTGTAGTTGTTGAAAGAGGTTTCTTCCGGAGCATCTTTTATTGATTCTGTGCCAAGTGAAATTTATTTATGATGCTTCTTATTTCCTCCTTTTATTCTTCTTTGTTCCTCTCTGATCTTCGTCAAAAAATTTTTTGATTAATGTTCGCTTTTCATGTCGATCGCAGTTGCAATGGAAATCAAATCCACAATATGTAGAATCATTTTATATTCAGATAATTACGTCTATAATGATTAACATTATGCCATTCGCTAAGTCGTTGATGAAAGGGTGACAAGTTGATTTGAATGTCAAGCAATTTTTGTGATAACATGGCAATTTGACGAGTCAGAAGAGGAACACGACGCATGTTCAAAATCGTAACATTGCTTTCTTAGAATTAAGAATTATGTCAACAACTTTTGTATATTGCAATATTATTCACGAAATTTATAAGTTGTTGATCTTTATTAATTCTAGGGGCAATTTTAGCGATTCTGAATATTAAAATTAATATCGAAATGAATATTATTAGAAAGCTTCATACGTAGAACTTGTAGCATAGGCCCCTATAAATTTTTGTCAACGCAGGTCTATGGAATTACATATAATTCAAGGTTGGGATTCTCACTGTTTCTACTTTTGAACCAAAGTCAGAACTAATCTAACGTCTGCTTCACGCTTCACCATCACCCGCAACCCATGCTTTGGCACATGCAATTTTTTCAGCATTTGCGTGTGTATGCGACATGCCATGAAAAGCATTTGAACTGAAAATGAAGTTCAATATAATGGGGCACTGCAAATGCCAGCAATGAAAAGTTAGCAGCTGTGCTGTAGACTGCTGATGCCAAAGCTGTTTAATGAATTCATGCAACTTTAAGAAAATCGACATTCCATGTTGTACCACTACCTAGTACCGGGAAAGTATGGAAAGTCGGGAAAACTGAAGGAAATTTGAAAATTCTGAGTTGAAGAAAGAACTGAAATATATTCATAATGGGCTTAAGTTAAAATGATGAAAATCTTGTGTATTGTATTTAATTTAATTATACAATTTTTTGGCATCTGTTTTTGGCATCCTTTTGTCACACTCCAAGACCTATAGTCAATAACTACTTTCAAAACGACGCGCATGATTGATTCTGATTGGTCATAGTATGCATTCAGGTATTCCGGGCACCACCTGGAAAGAACAGCTCTTACAATAGCAACATATACTGGAGTTGCAACTCAAAAATGCATTATGGCATTAATTGTCAAACAACATAAACATGTTGTTCTGTCAACATTGTAAATTTTGCAGGCATCAATATACAGTGGAACCTCCTATTGCGGACATTCTATACAGCGGACACCTCCGTATTGCGGACAGTTAAGCTCAGTCCTGAATAATGTTCGTATCATCACCGGTAACTCCATATTGGGGATACCTCTAAAATGCGGACACTAAGGCGCAGTCCCGACGGTGTCCGTAATATGGAAGTTCTACTGTACTTTGTTATTCAGCTGTAATAAAGAAAAAATTGAGAGAATGAGCGAAGTACTAGTAGTACTCTCCAGGAAACGTATGATTTGATCAGGAGTTCCATTTATTCTTTAACATAGGTGAGCAACAGTGTATAATTGTTGATTTTAGCAAAGCCTCAACTATAGACTCAAGTTTGTAGAACACCCTTTCTATTAATGTTGATTGACATTTAGCACCAGCCGCTAGTTAGCACCATGGTGAACGGTGCATAGGAGGAAAGAAAATTAAGCAAATCATCACTCTTGTTGAGGGCAAGCATGAGCGGCAGCGCTCTCTGACTTACCCTCCCCGCAAATAGCGGGTCTTTCAAGATGTAGGACATTGCGGAAGATACTGTGCAGCGAGCAGAGCTGCCAATTTTCCGCCATTTGGCGGAAATTCGCCATAAAGGGGTTTGAAAAGTCGACTATTGTAAATCGACTAAAGCATGCAAATAAATTGAGTGGTAGGGGGGGGAGGGAGGATGGTTGTATGACTGCAAGTAACTGCAATCAAATTCAGGTTATGCTTAGGTATTGCAACTCTATCGTCTAGCATAATTTTAGAGCAAAACCATATTGAGTGAAGGAATGTCTCTGAATAGTGTTGGATGTGATAACTCATGACAATTTGATGAAATTGTCAAGAAATGTTAGCTAAATACTCGTACTTAAAGCTGCTCGCGTGGTGTTCTTTCATAGACCTAATCCGTTTTTTTCTAAAGTTTACTACTGTGTAAAGCGATTTATTCGTAGCAGTTCCCACTCACTGAAATAAATGAAGCGAATGACTGCTCTTCTGAAACGTTTTATTACTCCTGATCATGTCGCTTCCGCAGCTATGGTATCGGATTGCTCACTCGGTCCGGTTGAAGGTGATGTCGTAAAGTGGTCCAATGTTCTTGCGTTTTCCAGCAATTTGCTCGCTCGTTTTCGCGGCTTTGTCATGTTTTCATGGTTCCATCGTTGAGTCAAGTTTTTATGTGATGGGTGATGTGACCGACGAGAAATTCACCTCAATGACAATGGAAACGTATTGCGCAATTCAGAGAGCGAAAAGTGAATTGAGAACTCGAAACTTGTCGTCGGTGAACTACTAAGACAAGACCCACTTTATTCGCCTCTGGATAAAGACATTTTTTGCGATCAGATCAGCATCATCTGTTTATAAGTCAAAAGGCGCACAAGCTCGTCTTCTTTAAAGGAGACGAGAGACCGAGTGTCAGAAACGCCTGCTTTACTCTCCGCCAAAAACGTTTGGGAGGCTTCTGTAGTGAGGGGAAAACATGCCAAGAAATCCCGAGATAAGGGTTTGGCTTTTTTGGCACAAAGGCAGCGTCGAAAGCACAGTATATGTGATATTTGACTATATAGTTTGAATTGGCTTTCAGAAGATTTTTTGTATTTTGTCATTGATATTGTGGACATCCATATTTTCATGCAATATTGTACTTCGCCAGATTTTATTTACAAATGGTTGATTATAAAATGTTGCTTTGTTTTACTCGCAATTCTATTCAACTATTGAGATCAACTGTTACTTTTTGCTAATTTTTTAATTATGAATTTGTATGTTTACAAGTTGTTCTAGTCATAGAGCAAGGGTTCTAATTATAATTGACCAAAGATGGGAAAAATGAATTTTTTTTCTTAGTTTACACGAATTCATGTACTTTCATTGATACAGCGATGTTCAAGAATATGGGTAAGTCAATCGGCATGAATGGTATATTATGTGGATATATGGATCCATATTATGTGGAACCCAGTTAGTGTTGGGATATGAGAATGATTTTAGACTGTTCTGGAAATATGTGGGGACCCACAAGACTTAAAATTTGACCGACTATTCGACTTTTTGATGCATAAAAAATTTCCGCCAATATGATTTTCTTGTGTTGGCAGCTCTGAGCGAGGAGTGGTAGCTGAGTTACGCATGGAGTCTCGCTCAGAGCGCATGGAGTACTGTCCGGAAGCTCATGCAGTAGTAAACCGGGAAGCCTAGTGTGATGCAGGCATGCGATTGGCTAGAAGACGAGATGCACGAAATCCGACAAATTAAGATGCGCGTGTAGCCGACAATTTTGGACAGTTTCCGTCTGAACTGATGCACATTTTATAACTCAAAGGAATAAAACCAGGTTAAAAATTCAGTATAAATCTGTTATTGCAAATTTCGTTATTATGCCACTCGCTATTATGCCCATTTCACTTGGTCCCGACTGGTGGTATAGTAGCGAGATTTGACTGCATTTAACTTATGTGCCGACATAAAATTGATCTCCATTTTTGACTATCAGCTCCTCAGTTGCTTTGGTTTTGGAGAGGAAAATTCGACGCATCTATTTTTTCAAATTTTTTTCGACAGATTGGATCTCATTGCCTTTGTTAAATTTGACGTTTTCTTGTGGCTTGACTTCGGTATTGAAAAAAAGCATCACCTCTTGTACTTCTTCTTCGGTCTAATTTTGTTTACCCTATGGGGATCGTATGAACCAACTAGTCGAGGGTAGCATGGGCCGACTGATGACCACTCCATCCTACAGTTCTGCTGGAAGTAGAACAATGATGGCCCTACAGCATTAACTAGCATGTTGTTGTACACAGTGACGGTCAAAGTTTACACGGACAGGATGATCAGCAGTATTGTCCAATATTTAGATCCCAGGATTTCTCACGCATTTTCTAAAAACTACTGAATAACATAAAGTCTGGTTGCATATCCAACTTCGAAAGACAGTTGAGGGACGCACTAAGTTGTGAGCTCAACATCTTACTCGTAACTCGTAGGAAGAATTTTCGGGCACGAAATCGATGGTGAAATAGATATCAACGAACTTAAATGCCTAATACGTGACGAATATATTTGACTTACATGACGATTATGCAAGCTTGTTTTTCTGTTCACAGTAGGATCTATGTAGAAAGAATTATCTTTCCTTCGTAGCCTACCTTCAATTCAAGAAATTATCTGACCGTTGAATTAATTCTAGATACAATAGACTCTAGTTGTCATGAAATTCAGGATGAAAACTAGGGAAATTATTGTACTTTGTTTAGAAGTGTGATAAACACCACGCAGTGAGAAATGCCTATTCTATTCAATCACATAGAAAATTGGGTCGGTGGCCCATGCTTCCCACTTAAAACTGAAAAGTCAGAAGATTTAGTTTTTACGATTAATTGCTATGTATGAATTTTGAGGTGTATGTGTTATTCCTTGGTCTATTAGGAGATGGACTACATGTATGTTAAACAATGTAGGCAGTCATAAATGGAAAAGAGAAGATGCTTGTGAAAGTGATTTCCCTATCATCATCTGATGAGCCGTGAGTAGACGAAAATTCCGGAGTAATAGATAGCAGAGCTCTCATTTTTTTCTTTATCTGATATGCCATTCAGGCAGAACTGCAAAATTGGTTAACAAGTTTTACTCTACTGATCGTTGTTTTCTCATGACCAGTGGAATAATTGCTAGTTTTGACATTCTACTTACAAAATTTGTTAATAGTGTAGAATAGGCATAAAATATTTTCAGTGAATGTTATCAATCTATTTTATTATTGAGCTTAGTCACTTATGAACGTAGCTGTAAATAGTTTTGGCTATATGGTTATAGGAGAAATATTGCTGACATTTATTGTATGATGCTGAAAACAAGGATTTCAAGAACACTGTCACATGATTAATCGATGAATCTGCAATAAGCATGTTTCCGCAAGTTATATTATTTTTAATTTCAGGTGAAGTTGTGTATCTACATTAAACAGCCTTGGTATTGCCATGTCATCCGGGAGAAGAATGAGTTCTGAAGACCACTATAGTACGCGAGACCGTCGGACGTATTACAATGGTAAGATATGTCATGGATTTGTATCATTTATTTCTTGAGTTTTGTCATAGCTCTTCTGAATAATTAATGTTGAAACTGATATTTTTTATTCATTTTGCGGTTAGAGTTCATTTGGAAATGAGAATATTTATTGTCCAATATTTATCTATGTTAAACCTGATGTCAACAAAACCAATTGTAGGAAATTACAAAGTAAATCAACATATACTGTATCTATTCCTTGTTTCTTACCCTATTCATGCTCAACAAGGACGCATAGCCAAGACGCAATCTCAAAGCAAGTCATTTCACGTTAATAACCATGCCAATAATTTAAAAACGATAATTTTGATCAGCTTGCATTTATGATTTTATCAAACTGTCACCTTGTTCCATCGATTCCTGGTGATGTTTTCAATAGTCCTACCTGTCCATTTAGTGTTAGGGGAGATCGGGGCATTTTGACCCCCGGAGTAAAGTGGCTGACTCATTTTTTCTGCGTGGTTGAAGGTTAGAATAGAAATATTCTGGCATGATGCTATTAGGCATCATAAGGTCTAATTGGGATATTTTGAGCCGCCTCACTTTTATGGTTTCCATTCCAGAGGTACAAATGTATTTTTAAGTTGAAAAGTGTAACTTTTGATTTCTGGCCAATTGTTGCACCATATTATCAATTTTCTATAATGGTTAAATCAAACCATGCAGCTTTCAACTTGATCTCATACTTTAAATAGAACATGAAATAATAAATGAAATATGATAAACTGATCTTGTCCTATAGGATTATTTAAGAATATTGTTGGAGCTCGTGAAAATCTTAATTCTAAATGACCTAGTCAGGTCTAGTTTTGACAATTTTACTTCAAAATCGATCTGTTGGAACATAATTACAAAGGATTGTACTATGCTAAATTATATTCTCATCTCCCTTGCTTTAATGCGTAACTATCGATGACCGGCCATCGATAGGCGGCCAAATTGCTCCATCCCCCGGGTCACTTGGCCGCCAAAGGTACATGTTTTAAATCTACTCGTGCCAGCAAACTTGGATTGCTTTAAGAACTTATGTGTAGAGACATAATACCCAATAGTTGAAGAAGCTGCATTTATGAATTAATTGGTGACATGAAGCTACACTCAAATTTTAAAAAACGACCAAGTTGCTCCAGTCTCCCCTACCTTCTTGATCTTCCTCTAGCTTCTTCCGATCATTACCGTCATCAAGGTCCGTATCGACGAACGTTGTTCTCAACTGTCCACTCCTTTTCGACCGAAGCCTTTCCAATCATAATATTTTCAGTTTTTTGCTTTCCTTATGTGAAACGACAAAGCTATCAGTTTCCATCTGTTTCTAGTCTCGATATTGATACTTTCTTTCACTAAATTCAATTGCTTTGCACATGTGCTCCTACGAAACGCGGAAGTCTTTGATTTTGCTTCATCACCCAAGCTCGTTGAGAGTAATCACCAATCGAATAAGTTACATCATCGGAGAAGTTCCCAACCAGTCGTAGTTTTCTTTATAGTCACATACATATCATTCTAATTATTGCCAATCTTCTTCCCACCTCACCCGTGCATGAATTGTCATTCTTTGCGAGAAATTGCGAGAAGCTTTGACGCACTTCGGCTTCCTTCTACACTGTGAAAGTCAACTAGTGGCCTGTTGACCATCTCATTGGCATTATTAAGCTAGGAGATAAAGTAACTTCGCTTGCAAAACTGTTAGTGTTTTGCTGTTTTCGTAATTTGTTGCGTCTTAATCATACACAGTGTACCCAACTTTGAAACTCAATCTGGTGAATGAGCGTGGTCTTTTGTTATTAGTTGTATAGATGTCTTACTCTGATTAATGAAATTATCCTTAGACCTTAGGTTATAAGACCGTTTTAGTAATTTTTAAAATAGCCAAACTTTTTTATGAACATTTTTGATCATTGATTTTATGATGAAATCATACACGTGATATTTGACGCTCAGTTGTATCATTAAATTTGTTTTCATTGGAATAAAAACTTTCTGCTGATGCCAAAATTACTTACAATTTCATGTGGATACATAATTATTAACCCATTTAGATGTTAGGCGTGAATTGTCTTCTTATCTCATGCCGAAGAAATTGTCTCGGTAGCATGAAAAGAAAAGAACGTGTATTTCAGATAATGAAGAAATATTATGTTCTAAGAAGTTTAATACTTAAATTAGAATACACCGTTGAGCTTACCGGATTTGGAGATACAACAAATCTACATTACATTATGTAAATTTGTGTTTTCCTTAACAGTGCAAAATCCATCTGTAGTAGCTAGTGAATTTTTGACCGAAATACTGACTTGTTGCATACTGCGTTGTGCTAGTTTGTTGCGACTGATGACTTATGTGTTTTTCGATGGAAACCATCGTTTTTATCACTCTAATTTTGATTTGCCTATTCTGTTGTTCCTAATAAAATGAAGCTATTTAAATTTTCTCGATGCTCTATGGGGCAAGCCAGGAAACCATTGCAGCTCAACATCGACAGTCTGCTCGACTTTTTTATATGCATTAATTCAGAATTATCTAAATCTTCGAACATCATCAGAACAGCCTATTTTCTAATACTGTTGACGTAATCCGGGTCGGTAGATTGGGCGGCTTAATTATATTAAGAAGTTCACAGCAAAAATGCGCACCGGGCCCCAACCCTTCGCACGTATGGATAGGGTTAATAGAAGACAAGAGTTGATTTATATTTTATCACTAAATTTCTCAGTAAGAACATATTGCCTAGCTATCACGTCATTTGATGTAGGCCTGTCGATAATTAAAGAAATCGAAGGGAGTACATGAGACGTAACTAGAATTCATTCAATTAATTTCCCTGAAGTGACAGTCTATTTACATTCATTTCACAACGTAGCGCAGCGCACGTTTCAATCATTTCCTTGTACAAATGGCCTTTCAGAACTTAATGATGCCATTCGACAAAAAATCGGACTGTGGTCACCTGATGAATGATAAATTAGATGTAGCCTACATACAACGATAGCAGCCATTCTATATAGCCTCTGATACTGTGGTATCGAGTCAAAATGGTCTGTGCCAGGGAAGGTCTTCCAAACAAACTTAAGGCAGCATGAACGCTCTTAGCAGCATCTAGAGCCCATGCTTCCAAAGTGTTTATATGATTCTGTGAAAATGTTAGTCAGGAAATCTATTGTCTCTTACAGTTTGAGATTATGCATAACTCCAGGAAACTGTAAGGGGCAATTGATTTTCCGACTGAAAATTCAGCATGATCATTCATTGATTTCATATGCCGTTAAGAATGCTCATGTTATTTGAATTCTTTTTCGTGTCTTTGTGACCATTTTGCCAGCAGACAATTTTTACCAGGAACTGTTGGTGGGCCATTTCACGCAAACTAATCCTGGCGAGTGATTTTTTTCCATTCAATTTTAGTTTCATAGGTTATTTTTCTATTAGATAACACCCCTAAGGATAAGGAGTCACTTCAGTTATGTGCATGTAAATTCATGCATTTACCAATGCTGCAGGTACCTGATGATTATTTACTTAAGTTCAGCGGAATAATTAGTAAAAAAAGAACTATTTTACAACAAACATACGTACGACAAAATATTCTAAATTTTCGATGGAAGGGTATATTATAGTTTCAAAAAGATAACATTTCCCCAGACCACTTTCCCTGACCAATACAATCTTGATACTTTCAAGAGGCGTGCGAATAGGTTTCTGATGGGGACAGCTTAATCAGATTAGAAGATCTGTTTTTTTTTTATTTTATTTATTTGAAATAATACAATTTTTACTTTTCATTGAGTAACCCCTAGCTTCGTTCATGGCTCATAGCTGTGCTAGGAGTGAAAATTCAGTAAAAAAAAATTTCATGAAATCAAGCTTTATATTCTTACCCTTTTGGAATATAACACACGACGGAAAAGTACTCAAAGTTTTATTAGAAATGAAAAGAAATATGATAAATAAGATTGGGTCTTATATTCGCTGCTAGTATATCACCATACATCATAATAATCATGATTATTAGCGCTTATCTAACTTCATTGCCTGAAAATGTCGGCGAAAATCTGTTACACACGTGACGTCACGTGTGTTACATATTCATCTGTTATACTTATGATCAATTGATCTGGGATCTTGTACATTTGGTCAAAATAGAACGCGTAATGCCATGTAAACAAATAATCTATTGAAAAATACCCTTCTGGATAACTAATCACAGCAACGTGAAAGTCATTTCAATGAAGCAAGGGCGATTGAATACCAAACAAAGGTTCATCTCCTTTTGTTTCCACAGGCACCGGAGGATCAAGGAAATCAATGATGCTTTTAGAATCATAGAAAATAGAGTGAGGTTTTGTGGGCCACCTCCACATTCCTCTTCTTGCCCGATGTAGGACCGAAACTTCAAAATCACTTCCATCGACCTGAGTCACTTGACCTGGATAACGCTTGTTGTGATGGCTAGCAATAACCCTATCTCCTACGCGTGGTTTCCTTTTTGTACCCTCGTCCTCGTATGAGATCCGAGGATCTGGCTCGCTATCGGAACTAGTTTTTTACAACGAGATGAAGTTGCCATCACGGCTTTCGATGAAATGAATTTCACTAATGCTGGGTGCGACTTTCACTATTTCACTTTGTTGATTATGAAATCTCGATACATTCCTCAGGCAACCTGATAGAAATCAACTGAGTTATGAACAATCCCAGCGTTGGAGCACTTACTCATCGCCCTTTGTCTAACAAGAGACTTGACTAGCCCTCTGATCCCGTCAACATTCCCTTCTGTGTGAGGTCGCGAAATTGCCTCTATACGCGCAAGCTAGCTTTTTGGATAGCATTGAAGCCACTCACCATGTACTTGCTCTTGAACTTCGACGCTGGACCATCAGTGTAAATTATATGAATTCGTCACCACTGGAAATGCTACTTGCAAAAGAATCAGCAAGGGTATTTAGGAATTCGAAAACTGCATATTTTCCCTTATTTTGTGTGTCAGAAACAATCAAAAATTATTTGCATGGGCTGTCCCTGCTGTACAGGGCAGACTTGAACAAATTGATACTGTTGCGTGACTATAATGCAGACTGCATCTCAGATTGATACTGACAGCTATACGACATTGCTAAGTCACATTGGAGAACATGTTCCTCTTGACAAGACTTCTCATTTTCGAAAGATTTTGATTGTATGTGCTTCACTCTTGACGTGCTCCTGAAATCTAGCAATTCGAGAGTAAATCGAATCTCGGACTGAAGCTATCGTCGTTATTCACAATGAATGATCCTTTTCCCATTGCCCATTGAAAGTTCTCATCCATCAATTTGCAAGTATTGTGTAGAACATGTCAGCTGAGAATGAAAATGCCTTCATAGTCATCAATGCTCTTGATTGCATTTGATTCCATTCACTCAAGACAAAGTTTAACACAGGTGATGTGACGAGCGTAGCAATATTGGATCGCTCGTTACAAAATTCAAATGCGGATTATGTCTAAGATAATATCCACACGCCTGTTATATTTCATATATGTGATGCCAGTGATGTGTTTGAAATGATCCTAGAGTGGTTTGAAAAACAGTTGAATGTTTAGAGTATGATGCGAAAAAATAGATCACTCTGTTACGCTTGCTTCTGGACAGCATACCTTGCTTCGAAGGGTTACCACACGAAGTATTTGAGGCATTTGTTAAAACTACTGTTAACCACCTTCATAAGCAAGGCTGATAGAAGTCTCGAATGCCACACACTGACAATAGTTGATGCAAGATTGCAATTGACCAGACGACCGGAGATCAACAGGATTTTTCAGCAAAAGAGTGTAGCATAAACCCCCCGAGTAAATGTAAGTAAATATCGTGAAGGAACAGATCTTCGGCGTCCAGCGCCTTCGTTGGTCAATCCTACAATAGCGTCACAATCTATGATTTTACGAAAGTGGTCATACTTTATGGAATTGCCCATTAAAATTTTTATGTCGGTAAGATTGCTGCAGGCAAAGGAATCTTTTTATCTCTCTAAAATTTGTAAAACAGTTCAATTTGAAATATTTTGATATTGCATTTAGAATTGTTTTGTCTGACATCTTCTATTAGATTGAAATAATATTATTTCTGTTAAATAATCGAAATCTACAAATTTGCATGTCCATGTAAATTGCACACTCCAAATTCTGAAAATTCTGTTCTCGAAGTGGCTAATTTTAACATGATTTTTTTCTATTGGCGGTTAGCATAAAATGTAATTTTTCTCTTACCGAATTTCATAACAAATGATGCACTTTTGTTTTATTAGTAGGCCTATAGTCAGAGTATAAGTGCTTCCATGTCCCGATTTCAGATGACCATATGAATTTGAAAGGATATGAAAGCTATCCGACGAGGGTAAGTATTAACTTTATGATGCATTTTTGAGATATGCTTTGTATTTTACTTTAATTTGAAGAAACTATTTACGTTCTTTCATTGATATGCTTTTATTTATTGCAAGCAACCATGCAGTATGAATTTGATCTATAGCACGCATAAATTTGACTACTTATCGAAATAAATAATCGAATGTCTCCGAGTATTGCGCGCATGCAATCTTTATGATAAGCATCCCGATGCACGCCCATGACGTAATCACTGTATGTGTCATAATGAAGCATCTGGGTAATAAAATAATACAGGCGCCTCGCTTGAGTAGTTTCAATAAAAATACGGGCTTGCCGACGATAAGATATTTTTGAGAGACGAATCTGCTCACCTCCTATTTAGGCAGACATTTATTCTGATCCGATTCTGATCGAACAATGCCGACTACCGGTTCCAGTTTGTTGCGTGCTGTAGAAGAAAATTTAGTGACCTTTCAGGCACCCTAGTGAGTAAATATTGATTTTGACACTGAAAATGTTGTGTAAAAGTTACCAAAATTTGGGATAAACTGTGCCTAACCCACCTGTTTAACTAATAACACATTTTACCTCAGACGCTCTAACTGCGGCAACGAGACTGGAAACAATGAAAGTATCTTCCACTCTAAAGCTTGGAAATGCAGGACTGTCAAATGTTCAATGTTTCCTGGACGTCTCAATTTTTTCGCCTCAAAATGGGATGTCCCGATTTCTGGATCGGCGTCTTGGAATGTCCCGATATTTACCCAAAAGGGTTGGCATCCTTAGAAATGGCACGAAAATTCAGCTCTGAAGACTTTCAAACCTGCAGTTCACCCCAAGCCTGGGTGTCAGCTGAAAAATAGGAATGAAAACTATGGGAGCGATATAGGCACTTTCCCTGATATTTCAATGCCTTTCATAGCCACCGGGCATTATGAAAGTATTTTATGCCGGTATTTTTTTATAACAATAAAACTTCCCCGATGAACTGATATTAAAAAAATTAAGTGACTTGCATCAGTTTTAATGCAATAAAATATAACCAATCAATTTCGGCAACTGAACGTAGTAATCTTCAGGTATAACAAATCGCAACTGAGTATGCATTGACAAATTTTAACTAAGCAAGTATGCCGCACCACGGTAGGTTGTCTGAAAATAAGGGATAAGAAAGCTGCATGTGTATACACGTAAATGTAGCAGTAATGTCTAGACAGCTTTAAAAACCCATTAAACGCGGCTGTGATTTCTTTGAATATTTCGAATTATATCAATAAACATAGCTTGAAACATCAATATGAATATTTTCACATGTAGAATGGATGCGAGTCACATCGGATCGAATTCGAAGATGGCATATATATATATATATATATATTTATATGCCATCGCGTCCTACCACTCCTAAAAAGTAGTAAAATTTGGTTGTGACAATAAAAGGCAAAATTGAAGCACTGAACTTTATAAAACTGCAAAAAGAACAATTTGTCTATTGCGAACATCTTGCTTGTGCATTTCAAACTTCATTTTACACATTCGTTATTCATATCAACTGCCTTGATGTATTATTCAGTTACATGTAGGCTACATGTAAATCAAATTCTGATAAGAGCAATGTATAATTTATAATTTTTACTTGTAGTTTTACTTAAAAAATAATTTGTGTCATTGTTGCATGATATGAAAGATATCTCACAACAGTGTAAAACAGCTTCTAAAACTCTCTTGCAAATACACATGCTTTGCACACATGCACTTATATCAGTAATTTTCTCTTTAGTAGGCCTAGTTTTGTCTGTAAAACGATTATCATGCTTATGTGTGTATGCTCAACAGTTCATGTCGTCATGAAATAAGTCACCAAATGTGGCATGCTTTGAAGCACTTGTCACACAATCCCACACCGCATTTGTAGCATTTCGTTCGTGAAAGATCTTGGCCCAAAGCGCAGCAACTGCTTAGGTGTACCAATGGTTTATAGGCCTACCATCGTTGCGCACTGCCACCGAAATATTCTGACATCCAACTTCTCCAATGCAATTATTTTTTATCATTTTTAGATATTATAATCGTCTTCCTCATCTAGACTATGATGGTTAACTTCAAAGGGTGCCATATGTTTCTATTCTGAAATAAGAGAATTATTGAAAATAGCTTTCGCATGCGCCGTTTATTTAAACAAAATCATGCTTATCCTGCATCACAAGAGACGAAAATAATCAAGTGTTGTGTCTTCAAAAAATTAACATGCTGGTTTACACTAGGTGTAGAAAGTTATAGTAATAGCAACCACGAAGCTTCTTAAGCAAATAGTGGTGCAAGTGTGGTCAGAGTGTGTCCATCGTTTTCAAACTGTGGATAGGCCTACTGTCAATCCTGATTTCACATTTCGTTAGCAATACTTTGCACATGATTTGCATAATTCAAGATAATGGAAGAGCCAAACAAACTGATAGCTCACAATTTTGCTGTTAACTAGTGTCACTGCAGGGCACTCGATAGACATGTTTATAGTAGTAGGTACATGTACAAATTAGGCCTACTTGATATATCATCGTCAAGGCCATTTTCGTCCTCCTTACCACTGTCTTTGTACTGTCCTCACCGTCTCATAACGGGGTCTACATCATAATATCATCCTCTCCATTGTTAACTAGATCATACAGTGCATGAATCGCTGAGGTGTTTTTGTCTGAAAGAGATACTTTTTCTGACATTCACAGTAGCGGATTACGCGATGCATATATACATATATATATATATATATATATATATATATATATATATATATATATATATATATTGTTTGTAAGTTTTTTATCTCAAGGCCTACAAGGCTTGATTGAAATTTTTTTGCTAATTTGTGATGTTCTTTGTGTTGATTCTTTTTACTGATCTTCGTGTAATTTGGTAATAAATTATTTTCTTCACATGTGATGTTAAATTGAATTCTTTTTCCAATTTGATACATTTATTCAGTAGTTTTTCTGTTTTTCTATATTGTTGTAATTCTGCTGTTGTCAATGTTTTGATGATGATGAATGAGTACCATTTTATTGCAAAATATTTACATTTTATTGACGGCGACGTTTCGGTCTTCTGTACATAGACCATTTTCAAGCTAACATATTAACAAAATGATGAGCTGTGGTTGAAATTCAAAAGTCTCAACCAAAATGCTATACAGAAAGCTCAAAAATATAATACTGGATGTAGGTTACATGTTCATAGTTTTTCAGGGAGGATTTGATGACATATTGAAGTTGTGAAAGAATAGAAATCAAGAAATGATATTTAAGTGTCTTGTTAATCCCTTGTCGTGTTGATTTAGCACTGGAGCATTTTCCTTTATTAGTATTGCTTCAGCGATTTGTAGGGTGTTAGCATTTGAAAAGCGAGCTATAACTTTTGTGTTGTTTGTTAAGTCTCTTGGTTTTTGTTTGTGTTCTTTCATGTGGTGAGATTTTATCGAACCATTATTTTCGTGTTGCTTCATTCTTACATTCAACAAATTTGTGGTATATCCAATGTAGTGAGCATTATTACATATGCTCTCTGGACATGCATATTGGTACACCACATTGTTGTTTGAATGAAACCTGTCCATTTTTGTTTTTATTGAGTTAACCAATTTGACATTTTTGTAATACACTCGCACATGGACATCGCATGATTCAACTTTTCCCTTCACATTATCCTTGATAATCTTTTGGATGCGCTTTTCTTCTATCCGGTAATTTGATGTAAGCTGGCCTTTAAAATAGAACACCATCTCTGTTTTTTCCCCTTTTTCTTCATTTTTGAAGTACTTTTTTAAAATCATTTTCACCTGTTGATCAATTGCACTCATGGGATAGTGACTGTTGGTAAGAATTCGTTTCACATTTCTAATTTCTTGATGAAAAGATTGCCAATCTGAGCTGAGATGTAGTGTTATATATTATTATATATATAATAAATCAAAAGAATTAATTACGCAACTTCGAGTATACTAAAAGTTTCATGTTAATACAATCTTCAAAGCGTAGAAAAGGATAAGTTATTCAAAAGATGGTAGAGGATACGAATTGCAAAAATGACCGTGATATTTGATGACGGTATAGTTATGATGTAATGTTTAATGTGTATGTTGAGATATCATTTCACACTTGATAACAGGAATTTACGTCTATGTCTACATGTTGATATCAATTCACTTTTTTTGTTCAGCAGGTCTTTTTCTTTATAGGTAAGGATGTAGTACTTCTCTAAGAGACATAGATTACATCGTCTTGTTCCACATTTGTATGGTGTCGTTTGGTCCAGTATTTCCCATTTCACTTCGTATTTTTTTTGTTGTCTTTATTTAGCGACCATATTAGTTTGGATAATGCTGTTTCGTTCTCATAATTCAAGTTGGTAAAAGACGTCTTGTGATTTCTGTATCGTGTTTTAAAGTCATTTTCTGTTTGCCCAATATATACCATTTTTTCATTGTCATCTGTAGTTACTGTTGCTTTATAAACTACGCACCTTGTTAGGCATTTGTTTTGTAGTGGACACTGTTGTTTGTTTCTACAATTGCATTGACTTTGGATGGTTTCATTGTTTCGTTCATCTTTGTTTTTGATTAATACCTTTGATTAATACATATAATACTGGACCAAACGACACCATACAAATGTGGAACAAGACGATGTAATCTATGTCTCTTAGAGAAGTACTACATCCTTATCTATAAAGAAAAAGACCTGCTGAACAAAAAAAGTGAATTGATATCAACATGTAGACATAGACGTAAATTCCTGTTATCAAGTGTGAAATGATATCTCAACATACACATTAAACATTACATCATAACTATACCGTCATCAAATATCACGGTCATTTTTGTAATTCGTATCCTCTACCATCTTTTGAATAACTTATCCTTTTCTACGCTTTGAAGATTGTATTGACATGAAACTTTTAGTATACTCGAAGTTGCGTAATTAATTCTTTTGATTTATTATAAATAGCTCTGTATTTTGCATTGAGCACTTTACGATACTATAGCTCATATCAAACGAGTCTAGATATAGATATATATGTATATATTCCAGTACGTATTGCTGCATTGCCACTGAAATAAGTCGAATTTGAATATCAGACTGGTGCACGGGGCTTGAAAATACGCCAAATGAAACCTGCATGGACGCGAAAATTATGAAAGTTCAAAATTGAATATTTTGCTCAACTTACCAAAACGAAGAATTTCTTCGCACCATTTTGAAAAACAATTTAAATTTCCCACCAAATGGATGAAATTGAAAAAGTTATTTCACACCACAAATCTTGAACATCATTCTAAGGTATGTTTTTGTCAAAAAGAAATGATCCGAAAAACGAGTTTTCACGGTTAAAATGAAGCATAAATGGAGGCAAATTATCTACCGCGTTTAATGGGTTAAAGTAGGTAAGTTCAGATATACAGGAATTCTTAAATTTCATCCATTTCAGTTTTGGAATCAATTTTAGGATTGATCTTGTTGATTAGAATGTAGTAGATCATGTAGCTTGAAGTTTGCGTCGTCAATGTCAAAGTCAGTGACAGAGATGTACAATTTGGTGAAGAAAAGATTTGCGGTGCCGATGCATAGAACTGCATGTTTGTAGGCTGATCATTGAGAAGATCTGCTGTGTTCTTTTATTCTTTAATGTAGCGGTCTAGTGGTGCTGCCCAATATGAGTTGCTGGAAGCTTTACAAGTGATGCCGATTTTTATACCTTGAAGGTAATTACCTTAAGTAGCCGCAATTAATCCCGTACAGAAAAAATTGGTATGAATCATACTATGAAACATTCGTATAAAACATAGTATGAAACAGACGTATGTAACATAGTATGAAACATACTATGGACATGTAACGCTCTGTCGGGCCATACCCTGGCATACGTATGATTCATGCTATGACTTAACATAGTATGAAACTTAGTATGAAGCATACCCTAAATCATACTGAGCAAAATCATACTATGAAACATACCATGAAAAATCATATACGTATTCATACCAGACACACTGTGAAAACGTAGTATGAATCATAGTATGGAACAGACGTATGAAGCATACTATGAAACATACTATGAACATGTAACGCTCTGTCGGGCCATACCCTAACATACGTACGATTCATACTATGACTTCACATAGTATGAATCATATTATGAAAATAGTATGCATACTCATATGGCACACGCTGTGAAAACATGATGTGAAACATAGCATGGAACAGACATACGAAACATAGTATGAGACGTACTAAGAGCATGTAACGCGTTGTCGTGCCATACGCATGAATCATACAAAGGAACATACTATGAAAATTGGTACGTATACTCATCCTAAACACACGTGAGTTTTCAGAGTATGTTCCTGACATAAAAATGCAACATATATGCATACAGCAGTATATCGTACGAAGGAATATCATACATAAGCACATATGTTTTGATGTTGTACATATATTCTATAACAGCATGAATTCATTATTATATGCACCACTTATCATATGAATAATAACATGCATTCTGTATTCAATATGTCGTATTTTAATCTGAAAGGGAACAAAGTCAAAAGCACCTTGTCTCTCCGGTAACATGTCAAATGTAGCAAGTCAACTGATTTAGATAGAGAACATATCATGAGGGAGACAGCTAGCTATTAGCATCATTTTAAGATCAAAATAATTACAATTTCTCATACGTTAAAATCACATATATGGCATTCATTTGTTATAACACACGAACGACGTACCCATTTGATCAAAGATAAACATTTTTGTATGATTTTTTAAAATCAAAGTTCGAGTGAAGAGGACGGTACCATAAACCCTCAAGCAGAAGATAAAAAAAAGAAAGTGAAGCAACTCGTTAGCATTCAGTAGCATAAACAATCTTAGAAGAATCCGTTACCGTTACCTGTAATGCAAGCAGCTAATAATAATGCTCCCACGTCAAGACAGTGTGAAGTTTATTGTTCTGACGTTCATTTATGCTTTCAATGGAAATAAACTAATGCTTATTATTAGAAGAGTGGAAGGAACCAGGAGCCGTCTGAGTTAGACTGGACAACCCTGGTGGGCATGATGGAAAACTTCAGATACAATGACACACTAATAAAAGAATTATACACGTTTATGATAAGGTGGCAATTTCTCAAGCAATAATAGGAAAGATAAATAATCAAAATAAATATCAACAACATTTTTCGAAACTAATTGAATTAGCTTTTATTGCTTTCATGAATCATGTTTGATAGAATTTAATATCTTAAATGTGTTGGTGTTCAAAATAGCGCTTAATCAATGGCAACTCAAGGAAATTATATTAGTAACACTTTCATATCTAACTTTTAGATTACTCAAAAATGGACTTTCAAATTTTTACTGACATTGTAGAGATCCACAATACACATGAGACTTTTCAAAAGTAAACTCGTTGAATCACTAATTCTTTGAGCAAAAGAAAGCTACAAGACACGTTATTATTTCGTTTAAACAAGAATAATACCTGCTCTTATATGCATGGTAATCGTTAATCAAATTCTTATGATATCATCATGTTATGTAAAAAAAATGCATGTAGGTCATCCAACTCGATGAATTCTTGGTTAGACTAAGTATACATAAATGAATCATTTATGCATTAAAAATAAAACAAAATCGATGTGTTGCGCATCATCAGTAGGTTTTCACTATCATTTTCAAAACACGTTGAAATATTGTAGAGATACTGTGGAAGCTCCATAAATATCATTATTGCATTAACAATCATAGGAAAACAATGAGTAATATTTCAGAATTGCATGCATTAAGTACCATACGTGTTTGATAAAATCGTCTCAGATGAAATTTTCAGCTTGTAGCAAAGACGTTTTGCATAAAGTATCTGAAAAGCATGAACAATATATACATATAAATGAAAGAATTTCATTATCACAAGAATCAGAACTATTGACGAATTCGTTATCTGCAATTAATGTCATTATATGCTAGCAAAATAGTTATTTAATACTAGACAAAGATAATTAAATGAAAAATAATTATTTCCAATGACCAGAGATATGGGTACGTCGTTCATCAGGAAGTTGAACAACAACAGATGAAATGCGTATATTCAACGAAAATTATATTTGATATCACTCATTAATTCTGTATAGATGACTGATAATCACCAGCATCATTCAGCATGGGTACAAAATTCGGGTCACGCATTAAACATCATAGTAGAAAAAATTGTCGCTACCCAACATAGATTACTCCTGCACAATAACATGTATTATGTGTGTATACGGTATGAATTTAAATAATCAATTATGACTATGTTTCACAGTATGTTAATACATACGTATGCGAAATTCATACTTATGCATACTATGTTTCATACTATGATAATGCATACATATGCGTAATACATTTTTATTCATAGTATGTTTTATAGAATGTCACGACATACGTATGCGCTATTCATATTTATGCATACTATGTTTCATAGTATGTTAATACATACGTATGCGCTATTCATATTTATGCATACTATGTTTCATAGTATGTTAATACATACGTATGAGCTATTCATATTTATGCATACTATGTTTCATAGTATTTTAATACATACGTATGAGCTATTCATATTTATGCATACTATGTTTCATAGTATGTCAATACATACGTATGCATTATTCATACTTGTACATACTATGTTTCATGGTATGTTATTACATACGTATGCGTTGTCATACTATTTTTCATACCTTTTCATACTATGATTCATACGGACTTATTTCTGTACGGGATTGGTCGTATTTCTAGGCATTAAAACTAATATCAGGCTTCCCTACTTTCTTATTTTTCACGAAGTTACCTAGCGCAGCCTGTTGAGAGGAGTCCGTGTATGGCTACCTTGCCTGCAACTTGCCAGCATATTAGCATGGCTTCGTGCTTTGGGAGCGGTAGGGTAAAGAGGAAGAAAGTATCAACTAGATCTTTGCGCCTTGGTACTTTGAGGTAACCTCTCCTCAGGTTTTTAAGTTCGTTATGAGTTTTTCACTTGATTAATTGCCACAAAGCTTCAGATGCCAATAGATAAATTCTATCAACGTGCAACATTTCATACTGATTTGATTAGCTTTATGATTGGCAGGCGTAAACTGTGGTGTTGTATGTAGGTGATCTCTGATGTAGTCTGATTGATATTCGCAACTGCTAACGTGTATTCACTTTTTCTAAAAATGACAATGACCCATTCATCAAAAGTGCTACGAGTGATGAAGGAGGATAAGCATTATTTGGATCAAAATTAAAGGAATACAATACATGATTATTACGATTATTATTGCTTATGAAAACTTAAGGTTGATTTTATACTTACAGTTTTGATAACAATGAAAATCGTATTTGCAAGGAAGCCAATCTTCTGATTTTGAATCAAAAAACATGATAAAGGAAATTTCTGTATGGACAAATCATCAAATATTATAAGTGTCAGGTCCTAACAAGTTATGGGATCATTTCATGTAACAGCTGCTAAGATACAGACAAGGCAAAACATGACACATTCAGTGGCACATACCCTAAAACCACTTTAACTCGTAGGGAACATTGTCATTTTTGTGATTCACTGACATCGCCTATGATTCACACTAGCGACACTGAAAAATATCCATCAGATTACTAACGTGGAAATTTGTGTATGAGTTGAAAAGACCCTTATCTACGTGAGGTTTTGTAGTGATTGTTTAGCAGAGCCGGCTTCAGAAATTTAAAGAACTAAAGCTGACATTCTTAACAAAAGAAAATGAAAACAACTACAACACAAGAATGTTATAACAACCGGAGAAAGGGCAATCTATCTTTTTGTGCACACAAATCAAACTTTGAAAACGAATGGTAGCGCTTTCAATCCACAATCCTCGTTTAATCCGCTGACTTGTAAATTACCGAGGATTGTGGATTTAAAGTTTTAAATTCATTTCAAAGTGACATTCACTTGAAGAAACAGAGAGTAGTACCATTCCTTTTCAAAAGCCTGAGGTGTGTACAAAAAGATAGATTGTTTATGCTCCGGTTGTTGTAGCTTACATCCCTGTTGTGTTCTAACTTCAAATATTTAGTATATTCCATTTAGTATAGATTGTTTTATTGAATTGTTAAAGCTCTGTTCTAATGATAAATATTTTTCTTTCGGTGATTGTTTTTATGAACAGGTTTTTGGTTTTGCGATGGAAAATCCTCTTTCACCTGTTCTAGCTAATCTTTTCCTCGAGCACATAGAATCTGAGCTTCTGCCTACTTTTTCTGGTCATCAGCCGCTGTGTTGGTTACGTTACGTAGATGATGTTTTTACTATTGTCGATTCTAGTTTTGATTTATCTTCTTTCCTTTCTTTTATAAATTCTCTCTATCCCTCATTGAAGTTTACGGTTGAGTATGAATGTAATAATTCGATTCCTTTCCTTGATGTTTTAGTTTCTAGAGTTTGTTCTTCTATTAAATTCAAAGTGTTTAGAAAAGTAACGCATTCTAATAGCTATATTCATTTCTTTTCTTTCCTCCATTCTTATCAAATTAAGTTAAATGTAGCCCGCAGTTTATTTTATCGAGCCTTTCGCATCTGTAGTGAAGAATTTCGTGCTGGAGAAATTGATTTCGTTTGGGAATGTCTCAAAAAACGCGGTTATCCAGATGCATTTTTATTTAAAGCGCTTTCTAAAGCCAAATCTTCTTTTTTCATACCTAACATTGATAGGGAGCTGCCTAAGAAGTTCTATTCCATGCCGTTTGTCCCATCTTTAGATAACCCGGTTAATCGTCGCTTAGCGCATTTAAATAATACCCGTATTGCCTTCACTTATCCTAATAGCTTGAAATCTAGATTAATTAATAACTCGTTCCGAAAGTGTAATAATAATAAAGGTGTGTATCGTATTTCTTGTAAGGATTGTTCTATAAGTCGTATATAGGAGAAACTGGTAGGAGTTTTGATGTTCGGATGAAGGAGCACCGTCATGCAGTCAGGTCCTTCGACACTAATAATGCCCTTTCAGTTCATTCTTTTAGTAATAACCACTACCCTGATTTTGATAATTTTGTTGTTTTAAAAAGGAGTTCTGATGTTAGCCTTCGTCGTGTTTTTGAATCCGCTTTTATTAGTTCTGACCCTAATGGTATGAATTTTAATTCCGGTTTTTCTTTCGTTGATCCTCTCACCTCAATCAGAGTTTTGTCGTCTATTTAATTTGCACCTTATTCTTAGTTCTGTGGTTTTCTGGCTAATTCTATGTTTCTGTGTTTCGTTCTCTCTAATCTCTATGCCCTCATGTGCGTCTGTTTTTCACTTCTGTATGCGACCTTGAATTTTGAATTTTTGTATGTTACAGTGTCAATACAATCATGTTTCACATCCAGTTTGTCTTGATAATGGTCGCAGTGCTGTCGACCGAAACGCGTCGATAATAAACATTCTCATTATAAAAAAGTGTGGTTTTCCTGCATCATTCAAATATTTACTTTTCGCATTTTTTCGTATGCGAAATAATCACTGCCATAGGGCATGATGTTAAAGCCAGTGAACAGATTTATCTGAAACACCTCTATCTGACAGTTCCTAAAGATCACCAGATAGGATAATTGGCGCTCGTCAGATATGTGGAGCATTGCTTGTGCAGTCCCTAATTACAATTCGGGAAGTGACCACCCCACTCGTACATGTCGTCACAAAGGCCTTTGTCAATTCGGTACCTATTGAGTGCACACCTCTTAGGCACGAGGGAGTTGGAAACCTGGAAAGGGAAAGGGGGTCAGTTATCAGTTCTCTGTTACGAATTGTGAAATCTCTCCCTCCAATCCCGTTATGATCTATTGAAGTCGGAGCTCCTCTCAGGTGGGTCTCGCCAGAAAGGTTGACGAGAAAGGAGTCACAGATATGGATGGTCCAAAAAGGCTCTGTGTAGCAATTATGTGACTTCAAATGCATCAATTGCCCGAGTAACGATGATAACCATTCATCTAAATCAGCATCAAACAAAAGAAAGTGAAAAAGTGATCACATATTAGTAATGATGATTAAACTCTATCTCTGTTAAATATATACGTGTACGTTTTGGGCTTCAAATTCACTCATTAGCTAACGATACTTCTAAAATGCTGCCTCGGATTTATAGTGCAGCCAACAAATAGTGGTATTTGATTATTTCACAATGCAGTTTGCATTCATGGCAATGCTTCTAAACAACGTGTAGTTTTGAACTTACTAGATCCATTGAAAC
This sequence comes from Prostheceraeus crozeri, assembly GCA_907163375.1. Lineage (NCBI taxonomy): Eukaryota > Metazoa > Platyhelminthes > Polycladida > Euryleptidae > Prostheceraeus > Prostheceraeus crozeri. The sequence continues at coordinate 237,764 of CAJQUW010015847.1, read as the reverse complement.
TTCTTTTATTGTTGATCCAAATTTCCAAGGTCTATTTGTAGATCTGCACCGACTATCGGGCAATGCTGTGACTCTCGCATCGCGTGCGACACAACAAAGCCGGTAGCGCGGGTGCTGTAGCCGCCAGTTGATGCTTAGGCTGCTCTATTCATGAACTTGTTGCCGAGATGCTTAACGCAGTCGATGACAAATTGTGAAGATCGCTGTTATGTTCCGACTATTCCGCTCAGTCTCTTGTGTGACGTCTATTATGTTTACAGTAAAGACATTCGTTGTAAGATAATTGATTTGTTCACAGGAGTTTCATGATCCCTTTTCATCACACCCGAGTGCTCGACGGTACGAGGCTGGACGAATGTTGACTTCATCCGTGATGGATCCACATCGACAAAATCGCGCAGAGCGTCAAGCTTTTGCGAGAAGCGTCGGTGCCATGGGATTGGGAGCTGCTACCCTTGATCATTTAGTGAATGGTCCCGATCATCGTGCCGAAGAACCATTGGAGGGCAGTAAACAGGTAAGTGAATATGTTTTTCTTGAGTCTATAATTTTGGTCAGTAATCTAAATAATTCTGAACGAGTTGTGATCTTGATCAACAATTTGAATACGAGTGTCCAAGGATATGCAATATTTCTAGAATTTTTGATCACTGAGTGAATCTCTAGTGTTTAGCATAAGAGAACCGCTAGAAAAATCATGCGACAATTCTTGAATTTGAAATTTGCTTTCTCGTTATCTTCACGATAGGCCTGCGAAAATCCAAGCTTTTTTCAAAAATGAATTTATGTCGATGCTTACAATCGAAGAAATTCCATCTTTAATTCATTGATGCGATTTTGAAACAAATCAGAGAGATAGTCAGTTTTGTTATAGGAAATAGTTAGGAATTTTCGAGTATGGCTCTGATATTTTCTGTCCATAGTACACAAACTTCGACCACCACCAAGAAGATCTTGTCCGCTGCTTACAGAATGTCATTTAAATCAGTTTTCTTAATTCTTTCAGCATATTTTTAATATTATATCTCTTATCTACACCTGTTTTGCAATCATGATGATTTCAGTTTTTAAGATTCTGTATTTTACATGCTGTATATTAGATATCGGTTTTTAGCTTATGTATAATTTTTATCATTACATTACATCGAAGTTAAGCAATTTCTAAAAACAATTCGACGCGCTATTGTAATAGAATGAGAGAGCAACTTAATGTATTAAAAACAGGAACTGTCCCACCGATCTGACCGCTTCATCTGTAATAATCGCAGTATTCAAAATGATTTTATCTGTAATAAGGGTTCCAGGCTATTAGTCTATTGCGTAATCATAGGTCTTTGTACATATACTCGTACTTCGCAAATTTGTCAAACGGATGCATTTATGTAAGTGGAGATTGGTCATGATTAACAACTATTCCAGTCCAGTTTAGTGCAATTTTTCGAAATTCGAAACACTGACAGTGGATGCTTCAAGCACACAGTTAGAACTTCAGCAAACAACGACTCCACAAGAATTTACAGTATAAAAATAGTTATGAGTTGTCATGAGCGTGATTTTTTTCAATTTGATTCCATCGAAATAGTGCAACGAGACTTCACTCAGCAAGTTTGTTAGTGATGTGATATTTCCTACGCAAATTATGGTTATCTTTTGAAATTATTAGTTCTTCACTCTCTTTGTGAAAGAAGGAAAGTGCTAGATTTGCTTATTTTTTCAAAGCATACAATAAAATCATTGACGCTAACTTTTAGAATTATTTTACTTCACTTGGAACCCCATACTAGCGAGAAGTTGTGCCAACAATCCGTGCCAAGATTTAACAAAAATTCTTCCTCACGCAACGACATTGCGTAATTCTTTTTTCTAGACATTTCAAAACAGAGATGCTCGCCAGCAATAGCATCTTTGTTTTCAACTGTATTGGCAAGAAGAATTACTTCAAGGCATTTTATTTTTAGTTTTGTGACCTGCCAAATGTGATTTTGCACCATCTTTCCAACGTTTTAAAGTAATGCTGAAATCTGAAATTTTTGCTTGATTATACTTGTTATACTATTTCGGTTACGCAATCTTGTAGGCCTAAACGCCTGTCGGGACCATGGAGGGCGTTTTTTGTAAAATTCACAAATGTCAATTCTTCCAGGATAAATTGATTCTTAATTATAGTAATTATTATAATAAGCCTTCTAAACGGCAGGTTTGATAGTCTTCTGGCGCCAGGTCGCTCCTCACTCAGCAAAGCAGTGGCAGTGCGTATTTCGAAGCTGGTTATAGTTATCGTTTCGGTCTTAGTATGTGGCTATATCATAATTATATAAAAGTAACGCAGGTGAACTGGCATTGTAATCTTCTATGGTGTAGACATCTTATCTACTCCTACTCCACGTCCCTTGAATGCCAGTTCTCAGGGCAGAATATACATCTTGTTGTCATGTCATGTCACTGAAAGTAATTTAAGAGGCTGTGGTATCTGGTGTGAAGAACTACGAAATATGAAAATGCAATATTTCAATAATCATGCACATAAGAAAAAGGTGAACGTCATTCGTGTAATTATTCGTTGAAATATGTGTTTTTCATAAGAACGGCTTTATATCACCACGCAAGTTCGAGTATTTCACAGATTACAGCATAATCATGAATTGACAGTGACAGTGTAGTACTTTACATCTGGGAAAGAAGCTTTTGATTTAAATAGAAATTGATACTATACTCGTTTAATTGTGTTTCTCAAAGATACCGCTCCTAACCATTAAATGGAAGCATTAAAACATGAATTATAACATGTTTAATGTCAGGTTTCGATCATTCGCCGTTGAATTGATATATGAAACATTGCATCGCATAAGGCATAAAGTCAATACATCAAACATAAGTGATAAATGTCACATCTTGCAAAAGTGACGAGACCATATGTTTTGTTGGCGGCACTATAGTTCGTAATAAATTTCAATTTCAGGTGCATTGGCAATTTGTGGTTTCTAATGTAGGCTAGGATTAAAAGACATAATTATCGCTCTTTGACATAGCCTATGCATAATTGATGAAATACAAGACCTAAAAGACCTCCGAGATGTCTAACATCATTATCAATTAAATTGAAGAGAGTTTATGCATAGCAAGAGATGTACAATTTATGCATCTATTCGTTGCAGATAATTGATTTCGAGCACTAGTTGATTAAAAACATTTCATCAGTGACTTAACAAAAGCGCACGTCTGATTGTTTTTGTAGTACTCTTATGTCATTGATTTACACTTTCTTCTCTTTAAATTTATCCGTAATATTGATTCTTACCTGTTGTGTTGTTCACTAAACAAAACGTCAGAGTTTTGTTTCCTTGCTGTTGTGACACCATGCTGTGATGCCGCAATAATGTGCTTAAAGCGTCGTTTGAGATTTGTCTTGATGTTACCCGAAATAGAGAGGGCCTCCATCCATTAGTAGTTTGTATGTACGTCTGTCTGCAGTTTGTGTAAAGGAATATTTACCGACTAACATCAACCGTGGAGTAGAACTTGAGCTTGAACCTTTATATTTCAAGTGCTTGAGTGCAGTAGAATGTCATTTGCAACAAACAGCTGTGCCTTAAACACGTGAAGCAAAATGATTCAATTCAGGATCCCTGGATATTCTCGGATGTATTACTTAGCTTTTAAAGAAATGAATAGTTTCTCTTTTGGCATCATTAAGCGGTCGGAATGTGATGTCATTGTTCTCCCAATAAATCCATCAAAATCGTGTTGTTAACCTTTATAGTGTCTCACGGTTATGTAATCACGCTTTTGGTTCTTAAAATGGTGAAAAGGTTGGATGTTAAAATTTATGTATTGCATATATGCAGTAAACCGTTAATGTCAAGGCATTGAAATAAGTTATCTGATAGCAATTTAGAGATTTAACGATGCGAAAGTTAGTTTTCATATCATGATTGGTCCTAGCACGCATTGCAATAAATTAATGAAATGGTACAAGTGTTGAATGTCGGTCATCTGTTAATAGACAGGTGTAATTGCTATTTAACATCGTATTACGCTGTGTGCAGTTTAAACGAACCGTATATTACGATCACAGAAAACAATCGCTTATGAAAATCTCTTGGAACAATATTGCATTGTTCGGTTGTATCAGTTTTAGAATGTGAGTTGTGAAAGTTCATGGTTTTATGAGGCATTAATTAATGATTATTTCAAATGTACGCATGGTTTGAAGATCGATCCGAACGATAGGAATGCATTTTGTTGTGTTTCTGACAGCCATGGATGGATGATGAACGTTATGTTTCAATGAAAATTAAGAATATATTTTAACTTCATGATTCGATTGATCGATTGCGCTTCTTTCAAAACGGCACTTTCAAAAGTTAATCGTAACTTAGTTCGAGACTACTTCGTGCTCAAAACCAAGATAATCAAATGAGGATAAGTTGGATGCATCGTTTAATGACAAAAACGTTCGGCTTATTAACATCCAACCTGCATCAATTAATATTCCATGCAAAATGAGTTCCGGATAAATTGGATTAAGCGGAGCTTCAAATTTTCGTCAATTTCATTTATTTTATTTTTAGTTTTGTTTGTTAATTTGTGACTACTAAACGATTTAAGCATTTTTGACGACTGTTTTAAATGTGGTACATAATTAGGTACATGCCTCAATAGTCTCTGTATCTAATGACTACTGTATAACACCTACTTGGGCGTATATGTACGAGCACATGAAAACTCATCATTAGGTTCATGTATTTTTCAAGTGTAGCCTACGCAATCAATACATACATACTTGTACATTGTACATACACACATGCTGTACAAACAAATGCATCATGCATGCATGTACGAGTATATAGCCATAGAAGTGTCTGATAGCCATAGAACTTATAATATGATAAACCTCCCAAATCAAGATGTCATATTCGCATTATTAAATCCTATAACAAGCAATGCTTTCCTTGCAGCAGGCGAAGCTATCCTATTCACTTGCGGGACCATTCAACCGGAAAGTCTGCCCCTTCGGTAAGCTATGCTGTATTTAAAGTTTTGTGTTTTGCTCTGCTTTGTAATGAATTTCTCTAATGATGAATTTTTGAATTCGGCATGCTGCTGATTCGATTCTTCGCTACATTGATGATTCTTTGAATCAGGTATCCAGTGGCGTTATCAAAAAGAATATCAGCAATTGAATGGTATGATGTATGAAGCGTACACATGCTTTTTGGTGTCCAATATTATCTAACGTTGCTATTCCCTGTATCAGTGCCAGTTAGATATTGTATATTATCAGTGCTATTGAGCATGGAGTTGCATTAGCTGTTGTGAATTATGAATCGCAATATCGAAGATGAATCGGCATTCTGTTGTTTCATGTTGCGTGTGAAAATACTCGTAATATGTAAATATATCCTGGATACCGAATTATATGTTCAGGATAGTGCTGTATATTCTGTGAATTTCTATGAAACTTTCAATGTCAGGGTCACGAGATGCACCAGATACATTTACATAATCTGTCCATAATAGCCCTCTACCCAAGGTGAATGTAGGCATATCTGATAAAGTGAATATCAGTCGATTCATTCATTTTCGTAAAGAACGGATGGAATTGTCATTTACCAGTCATACATTGGGTAAAATGAGAGTCACCTCCAGTCCTCACGACATAATAACAAGAATAGGAGCATTGGGAGTGTCAGCCTTGGTTAGAAAATGGATCGGTTGTTTGATAATTCCCGCGTCTATTATATTGTAATGATTACTGGAATCAGATATTTAAGAATTCACATCAAAGAAAAACATTTTGCTGCATATTTCTGTCACCCACATTCTCTTGCGAGTAATACTTTAAGTTGCCTCCTAGAATCTAGACAAAATGAATTGATTAAAATTCAATATTGATCAACTGTAAGGAGCACTAGACTAGCATCACAACAATGTGCCTGGAAAATTCAGGATGTCTTTCTAATTATTTGATTTGCTTTGTCACTAAACTACTTTTAACTAGATCGGCGTTTCGGTTTATCTTAAACGTCGATTTCAGATGAATGTAAATAAAGTAATAGACCGATTAGCAAAATCACTAATCGGTACAGTACACTCCTAATTTCAATCATATCAACGTCTTGCTAAACAAATAGAATGAACGTTAAAATCAACTTGACCATATTTCCAGCATGATATTGCAGTTATTTGCTTTTTTATCAGTGCTTTTAGAAAATGGTTTTAGTATTGATAATACAGTACTGAATGCAATCACTAGTGCAAGAACGCATTATCTTGCAGGAAATATAATATCGCATAGCTTAGCGTGCTTCCACCTGCTATTGAACTCACTGTCGATGTTACTTAAAACACTCGAAACTTCGCGTCTCGTGTTTCAAATAAAACAGACAGTTTGTTCAATTATGATGGATGCTCTGTAAGTTATGCGATAATATGCATGCATGTCATGTGTTTTGGCGTTCATTCTTCATCATTCTTTTTTGAACAAGTATATTTTCATATTTCCTTGTGATTTCTAATGTTGCAATTTTTCTTGATTGCCGCTATTAGGGCTGCAAACTGTATGCGGAACAGAAGAAAGGAGTGCATCTCATTCATGCAACACTACTTCTACCGCCAGTTTCTGAATCACTTATGGACGAAATTGAACGTTTGTCTCCTCATTCCTCAATCTTTATAAGGTGCAGTAACCAGTCAAAATCTATCAATTAAAGAGGAATTACAAATTGTTTTACAAAAATAGGCCTCAATCGTTTTTTCTTCTATGCCTTATTTAGAAACCATCCATATTAAAAGTATCAGTTCAAATGTCGTGCAAATAGAATAAATGTAATATTCCCTGTTTCTTGTCTATTCTGATGAAATTTCAACTGAGATGAATTTGTGTTTTATCTCAACTACTAAATGATTCTATTATCTTTCCATCCTGAATGTGTATGAAGAGTGAAAGGCTGTCGAACAATTGAGTTTTTAGTTGATGTCCTTTGACTAAAGCTCGATATTTTTTAATTAGGGCTCTTAATTTGAACTACAGCTTTTAAATTATTTATTTAATTGGTTTCATAATGTGTTTGTCATATGTTTCGCATGCAGTTTAAATTCAACGTTTGACCAGTAGGTATTAGATCATAAGGGGTCAACTCCTTCACAGAATTGTCTCTTCACTTTACCGGCTGTAAAGTAATTTTTCTACATAATGTCTTGTCGAGGTATTTGCGGTAGCTGTTTGAGATTGTTTCCATCACTATATTAATGAAGGAATTGCGAAAGATAGCAAATCGATTATTATTTATTGTATCAGATACAGGGAAGAGAATCTTCCGGATTTATCCGGAATTCCGGATTTTTTTACGGCCATCTGGGTCATTTCTGAGATTCACCAGAAAATGCATGAAATTGGAGAGGTAAGGGGGTAGGGGGTAAGGTACGTGGGTCCCTAAGATGGAATGACATCTTCATGAAGCAACGTATGATCCCTTCTTGAGACAGCATCTTCATGATGCGTCGCTTGTAAGACCCCTCTGATCACAAGTTATTACAATTGATGTTATCCATATTTCCCCTTCTGACGATCAGTGGGCCCCCTCTGTTGATCAATGGACCCCTCTGAGCTGATGATCAGTGGGCCCCCTCAAGTGATCGGTGGCCCCTCTAGTGATCAGTGGGCCCCTATGACGATCAATGGGAGTCCATCTGACGTTGAGTGGGCCCCTCTGACGATCAATGGGAGTCCCTCTGACGTTGAGTAGGCCCCTCTGACGATGAGTGGACCCCATCTAGTGATCAGTAGGCCCCTCGGGTGATCAATGGGGCCCCTCTGACGATCAATGGGACCCCTCTGACGATGAGTGGGCCCCCTCGAGTGATCAGTAGGCCCCTTCTAGTGATCAGTGGGTTACTTATTATGTTGTTTACCCGCTACGTGATTTATGTCTCCTTGCTACGTTTTTTGACTCTTTAGCAGGTCCCCTCTCCGACACTGTGCATTTTGAAGTAAACAATTCCACTTGTTCTACTGTGTGCGGGATATATTATTACTAGTACATTATAAAACTCATCATACACGTCAGGAAATTTTGATTCACAAAACCTCCCTCATATCATATCATTTTGAAATAACATTGAGCTCCGAAAAGTTGTAATTCCTGCGTGATATAATTGCCGAGAAAATACTTTCTACATTCTAGGCGCATTAAAAAGCTTAAATTCTACTAGTTGCACTCCCAAAATCCTGGAGGTTTCGCCTGCAGCGCATTATAAAACATCAAAATTGTACTAGCTACAGCGGCGCATTATAAAACATCAAACTTCTACTAGATACACTCCTAAAATGCTGGAGGTTCCACCTGCGGCACTTTATAAAACATCAAAATTCTACTTATTGTAATAATAATAATAATGTGTTTATATTTCAAAAATGAAAATCGAATAACAGCACATAACAATTCAAGTTACACAAGCTACAAAAGAAGGACACTACATTCAAATGAGATATCGCAATAGTTGCCTCACACCAAAGGGTTCAAAATTGAAACAATACTTATCGCTTTATATTGACATTATATAGTGAACACGCCTTTACAAAGAATGATGACTCTCGACGTTTTGTTCTGTGTGATGGAAGAATGAATCTTCCCGTTTCTGACAACGGCGGTAGACGATCGTACAATATGTGATTCGGTGACATCACTTTGCCGAGAAATCGTAGAACAAGCACCTTACGTCTTTTCTCTAAAGAAGCAAGGCATTCATTAAAACAATGCTTTCCACAAATCAAGCGATGAAATCTTGACTGCGTTCGCTCAAGACGAGTCGAATCATTTACAGAAATGTCCACAAAAAGGGACGCACAGTAATCAATTATAGTTCGAACGAGTGAGTTTTACATAGAAATAAGGAAATGTCTTGGAAAAGATGGTTTTAGCAGTCTGAAAGCGTAAAGTTTACGAGATGCACTGCTTATGACACCATCGATGTGGGTTGATCAATTCCATTTTGAATTAAATGTCACCCCAGAACTTTTAGATGATCAACGCAATTTAAATTTGGCAGTCGAATATCAGGTATGCAATAATTGTTCTTTTTGATGATGAGATACTTGCACTTATTCTCATTTAGTGCTAGACCGATGGAAATAGACCAAGTAATCATGCGCTGATGTTCTGAAATTATTAGTTTGAAACTATTGTCAAACGAGTCTTTCAGAAGAGGAAAACAAAAAGTCGTATCATCAGCATATCTCACTACTGAATACTCAGGACAGTGACTTTGGCAGAAACCCGTAGCAACAGAAAATAAGAATGGACAAAGAAACGATCCTTGTGGAATCCCGGAAGTGACCGACGCCTTAGAGCTTGAATGGTTGCCAATGCGAACAAACTGTTTTCTGTCTGAAAGATGTGATTTAAGCCAAGAGACAAAATTACCTTGGAAATTGCATTCTCGTAGCCTACGCAGAATTTGATGATGCGGTAATTTGTCGAATGCTCGTGAGAAATCATATGAAATTATACGAAATCATACAGGATGAAGCACTGAGTCACTGAACACATGGATGACATAACTTGATTTGAAATATCACGGCGAATCAGATGATATAAACAGCTTTCATGGACGCTCAGCAAAAGAGGATAAACAGAAACACTGTAGATTCAGTGAACGATACAGCGATAGACACACAACCGTCTCGGCTGAACGCTAGAGAAGCTATGAAGTTATGAGAGTGTTCCAATAGTAGTTTTAACTGCTGTCCATACATTTTCACGAATACTTTTCTGAGTCCACAAATATTTGGCTCTTTGGATTTCCGATCGGACTTTCAACTTTAAATGTTTATATACAGCGAAATCACCCGACGAAAAGCATCCCACCTTCTGTTGATAAAGGATTTGATTATAGAATTCATACAAGGCTTATCATTGGGCGATTGTTTTACTAAGGTTGTTGGTATACACTCATCTGTCAACAACTGTAAAATTTTGTAAAAATAGTAACATTTCATGTCAAGAGTTACGGATCCATCATACACAAAAGACCAGTCAATCTTTTTCAAGGAGGACATAAAGTTACACAGGAATGATTGACGCAAATCATACACTTTCCGAATTGTATAAAAAGTTGTATTACTATTTACATTATTCGGTCTTGCCATGAGGGACGAGTGGAGTACCTTAGATACATCAGTGGGTGCACAATTTTCTACAGTATAATGATTCGACAAATTTTCAGAGAGCAAAATGTAGTCTAATTCAGCACTTCCGTATGTGACTTTGCAATTCAAATTTATCAAGGTTAAATGCTGTGAGATGGCAGTCACATCGAAGTGATTCAAATCTCCTCAGATAGCAACATCAAAATCCTAGTGCTTTCTCAACAATTTATCAATTTCACTGATGGTGAAATAATTCAAATATTCACGATCACGAATAGCTAAAACTGGAGGGATATAAGCGACAAGAAAAATTATCTTCGTTGTCGGAAGCAGCAGAAAAACAAACTCAAACTCCAACATGGAAGTGACCTCTACCTTTCTATGTGGAATAGAATCACGAATCCATACCGCCACTCCACCTCCAATGCGATTTATTATGTCAGTTCGAATACAAGAAAACGCTTGAACTTTGATTGACTCATTATCTATGTTGGGATGTAGCCAAGTCTCACAACAAACAAAGAGAACATCAAAGAGTCAACATTTTTCAAGAGAATCGTTGTACGGATTTCGTCGATTTTCGGAGAAACAGAACGAACGTTCGCTAACCAAATTGAAGGCAAATCGCATCGTCCTCCATCTAAAAACTCTAACGAAAATTCTGTTGACTTGATAAGTACAATCAATGTATTTTTAGTCGCAGCTATAGGTCTATAGTGTGTAGGCGCATAAAGATTCATAGCTATTTAAAAATGACTCTTTGTTTACTTGTTATGATATCAAAACTAGAAATGGGCCCCCTAGAAGAGATCCTCCGCATTTTGTGTGACACGGCGTTCTCATCCCTGCAGATAATGATGCTCCATAGAATTCGTCAGATGCACGGAATAAGATGTGCGGAATAATGCAATATTGGATAGTTTTGGAATAATGCATATATAGTCAAACATCTCTCTGGTACGTGCACAGGCTGGTTGCTAGGCCTGACCTATATTTTACCCGAATGACATAAGAATAACGCATTTCTGGCGCCAATTTGTGTGGAAGGTCGCATGTAATTGCGTTGTGGTGTGTTATTAAAGTATTTTTGCATGTGAATGATATTGTTTATCATAGAATGACGCACCGGCTTTTTAAACGAATAAATGCATCCATGTTGTCTGTTTCAAAGAGAAACCCCCTTTTCAATTAGCTCACATATTTCGGATAAAGTTCATAAATTTAGCAAACATATTTTCTTTATACTGTAGTTCAAAGAATTCTTAACGAAATATTAGATAATTATGATTAATGCGAGAACATGATGATGATGAAATTAAAATGAATGAACCAAATGTTCAAATAGTAACTCATTCTTTTGGCTTTTTTGGCTAAATATTATTATAAAAGACAATGTATTGGCCTGAACTTGCCTGCTCCCATTGAACATATGCCCGGTATGCGCTTTCAGTGATCTTGTCTGGCAAGAAGAGATACCAGGTAGACCTCGACAGATGTGCAGTTTCGCAGCAGCCATCGGGTGTGCATCATTGTAGTAAAATCTCTTGTTCGGTTTCGTGTTGGCGGCCCGACAACACTTCAAAGGGTCATGGGTCGGAGCCGGAGCCACCGCGATCCGTGGTAGCTGGACCACGGCTCCGAAACCTGAGCAGAATTCGTATTCAGCCTTCGTCGCTTTCCTGCTGATAGAATGTCGAGTTGCTCCTCACCGGGCTTGAGCATTTACTACGAATTTTTTCTTTGTGAGTGGCTTGCTCAATCCTGATTGCCTTATCCCTCATAATGATTTCGTTCGAGAATTTTTCGGGATCATTCTCCTTCACATTTCATTTTCTGTACTTCCTTTCGTTTTGTTGTTGACCAAATTTTCGACTCGAAAAGGATTGTCATCCTCAATAGCGTCTATTAGTCTTCCTTTTATAACCGCTATGAAATTATACTTATTAAACCTATCTCTGTCAGCTTGATGACATCATCATCCACACCTTCTCTGATTCTTCTGTCCTGCGTGAATATGATTTTTCCATCTCTGCGTACTCGTCGGTTGCTGTTCCCAAGTATTTGAACCCTTTTATTAGCGCTTGTCCTAATTCTTCTAACATAACATAAGTTGTAGTGAGAGACCATTCCTGGTGCAATATGCATTTTCCAATTACCATTGACTTTTCTCATGAATCAAAAAGAAATGTGTGATACCCTATGTTTCGCTATTCGTCATTAAATGTGATACGATGAATGCCAACTCTGTTCAGGCGGTAACGTTTGTTTTCCTTCCATTCCAAATATCTTGTTTATCATTGGCTTTTTAGAATGTCCGTCCACCAATAATTTTCCTCGAAGTTATCGCTTTATGGCGATGATTATGACAAAGATGGGATGCTTTTATGCGCAAGATATTTTCTATTAAACCTTCTGTGAATCTTTTCAAAATATATTACGAAAAATTTTGTGATTAGGCGTAGCGTATTTTCAAACCTTTCACTAAACTTCGTTGGATGTTCGTGCTGGAATGTCAAATTTGTTGCCTATTGGGGCTTTTTCTCAAAGATCTGAATTTTACCCTTTTGTTCGGATGCATGATTTTCAATATAAGTACAGGTTGACTTCAAGTCACATCATGATCATCTATTATGCCATACAAGTCGAATAATATCATGGAAATTCAACTATTTTGTAATTACTACTTCAAGATTTTTGTATTGTCATATTCAAGACACAGTTCGAAGTAGCATTATTTGTGTCTTCTCTTATTATGGACATGTAGAGTCAGTACTCTCTGTCTCAGTACTCCTAGCCATTTTAGCATCATGATCCGGAATGGAAATTTACAGCTAAACCTCAAAAAAAATTTCAAAGGTTTTTGAAGATTTTCAAGTTGTATTATTGAGCATTTAAAATTCTGGAATTGCTAGAATTCCAATTTTTCCACGAAGATCAAAGACCCAGAGCATCGTTTTTAAGATTACGTGTACGTGGTGAGTAGCAATGTTTTTGGCTGAAACGTCGGCATTGGAACTCCTCAGTTGCAGTCAATGAAGTTGAAACAATTACACAATTGCATTTTCTCTCCTTCTTTTTCACGCATCATAATTGCTATTGTAGTGATGTGGTTGAAAGCCGACTTATTAATGCGAGTGGCCTATGTTCGAATTCTGAACAAACATCAAAAGTCGCCTATGCTTGAAGAAATTTTAATGTTACAGCAGTTTCAGTCTATATAGTATGTCTGATATATATTTCAATTCTACAAATTTAGCTGGACTGTTTGATCTACGCGCTACATTTGGCTTTCAACGAGGTCATTATATCCCTACATAACACCTTAAATATACAGGATTAGGAAAAAGTAATGCAGTAAAAAATGTTGCCATTCAAGGCAATACATGCACTCCAGGAATTCCCTACTATGTTCTCTATGCGCTCCAGAGGATAAGGTTCAGGACCATTTGCGAATTATGAGCAACTGTTGCCAGTCTTAGGCTATAAGTCAGTAGAACATGAACTTGAATCTTATTTGTCTTTTTGATATCTGCTAGTTTTGTGGAAATGCTTCTTTTTCTATAATGTTTGACTGACTTTCCTCCCTCTTTTGTAACTGATTTCCCTTCACTGTATTTCAGGGTTTCTCAACCTTCATTTGTTCTCCCCACCCACCCCCGTCTGTTGGAATTGGAATTTCATCTGATCACCACCTACATATTCTTTATATACGCGTCTATTGATTTTGACTTTTTATCTTCCAGTAGATGGAAAATCTACTTCTTAAGTTTATTTATCCGCTAAGCTTGGAACATTATGGACGCAATAATTAACTGCTTAATACATTGTAGTTACTATATCAAAGTCATGAACCCAAGTATTTGTAAAATATTTTTTGTTGTTATAAACCATCATATATTTCGACCAGCTCTTTGGTAATTATCATCAGGCCTTCTGGTCGAAAAATATAAAGGTTTATAACAAAAACAAAAAAAAGTTACAAATATTTGACTTCCTAACTTTGACATTTTGAAAATGACCCAAGGCCTCGTTACACATGTAGTTAGTAAAGTTTAATATAATATAGCTACTCAAGTCTACGGCATCCCTTCGATTTAGGAAATAGATTCTGAACATTTATCTCTTAGTGGGATGATTTGAAGGGCATATATTCAATTCTGTGATGTTTCTAAGTTTTAGTTGAAATTTTAGGAGTGATAGTCAACAAGGGTCTTCAGAACACGCTGAAATACTACAAATTTATGTGTTTAGTTTTGGCTTGGTAGCTCTGTAATCAATCGAGATTGAACACTTCAATTTCGTTTCTCAATTGATCATGCTTCATATTCGACTGTGTGGTTTAAGGTAAATAATCATTTTCTAACGAAGGTGCATTGAAAAACAAATGATGCCTTAGATATGCTTTCCCTTAAAAGTCAAACCTTAATGCTGAGAGAACTTGAAATTGTCTCATGCCTCTGACATTCATATGACAGCAAATCGTGTAAGATAAACTGTCAATCATTAAATAGAAGAGTAACACGAATTACAAACACCCAAAAGTTGAAATCGACTTTTAGCTACTTCTTTAGTGCATTTATGTACCTTACGAAATTGTATGTCGATGAAAGACGGCGACTTTTATTTGATGATACTGCAATCTGAAGGTTCATGGTATCCTGGCTAAAAACAAGAACTTCAGAATTAACTTGAAGCACGTTAAATTACGCGTGCGTGACAATGCTGAAATATTTTAAGGTGTCAAATTTGACACTTTTATGAAAGGGTGTAGACATGTTGCTAGATATATGTACCGAAATGTTAGTGATGAATGATGCGCATGCATGATTGCATCAAGGGATGCACTTAGAGTGGAGGATGTCATTCTCGCAAACATAGCAGCAACATGCTACATGATGTTTAAAAAGTTAACGCAAATTTTCATAGAACTCAAAGTTCATTTATTATAGAGCATCTACGAGATCAAAAGAAGATCCCAGACTGTAAGAATATAGAAAACCTCATGCAGATGCTTCCGAGATTCTCATGAGAATTTCATGATGTTCGAAAATGCATTAAAACATATGGTAGCAGGTCATCGAATAATAACATTAACATGTAACTTTCTTTTGGTGATTCCATGATATTTGTGATTTGTATTTTACTTATGAGTGCACGGTGGGATGAAAATTCTCCTGATTTTCCGGTGAGTGAAATTCTAATGGGTCACGAGATTCGTAAAACTAGCACAAAAATATAAGGGGTAACGTGCTGTTAAACGTCAACAAAATTTGTCATGCATTTGTTGCTAAACTTCTCAGAAGCAAAGAAGCAAAGAATAGATTGTTTGTTGGCACTTAACAATTGTACTCGTATATGCTAGCCTCACCTCTGACATTCACCGTAATCAGAAGCTTGGACTATTGCGAACTATTAGTTTAACTGTTAGAAATCTCGGTAATTACTAACTTTTATGTCAAAAGAAATTTGGGAAATGCTTTACTCGCTTTATTCAGGGTGTCCACTGTAGGTGAATTTTGAAAATTATGAAAATGTACGTGAATTGTAGGTGAATTTTGGGAAAATGCAAAGGTGTACCTGAATTGTACGTGAATTTCAGCTCAGTTGCGCAGATAGTGGTATTTACTGCTATTTACTCTTACTTGATATCCACTGATTCTTCTTACATGTGCTGAATGTTTTTTCTTCCGTTGTTGCACCAACCCTGACTTGGTTCTACAAAAAAGTATGTTACAAGAAAGAAAGTCATAAACATGTAGATATGTTCATATAATATAGACGCTACTAACAACGGGTCTGGGTTCAGACAATGAAAATTTGTGAAATTCTGCTAAGCAGCGTCTTGACAATTTTGTGTCCTGAATCATTTTATGCTTTTTGTAATGGATGTATACATGTGTATTGTGCAGTCATATACTAGGGCTTTTTGTCTCCATAAGGCCCATATATAGATGTACATGCATATGTGGCTACGCAAAATTGTCAATGCTTGGCCAAGGACAGCAAACAATTGGGTCGGTTGACTCAATTGGGTTGGTGGACTCAGTCTATTGTTTCTATTCTGATATTTTTAAAAGAAATAAAAAGTTATCTCCTTGAATATGCACTCTAATATTCTTTGTTTTAGTCTGCTTCTGGAATTCTAAGAACACAAACCCTATTATCATTACCCTTGATTTTTATAGCCGTGAATTATGTTGTATTTAGAGATTATTGAGTGACCAAAAATACCATTTATTTGTGAAATGATGGCTTCAAAACAGCATCGAATGCACTTACATTATTATGTGTGCAATGTGTATACAAGATAGTTCTGAAGAACTATCTTTCTACTGTAAAGATCTCATTACTGCATTTCTTTGAGCATTTGCTGCGGGTAGTGTTTTTGAATAATTTTGACTCAACCAACTGTCGCTTGCCGGGCAAGCAGGGATGCGGAGTCCTATCATTTTGATAGGACTCCGACTCCGACTCCGGGCGGCAAGTATATATAGCCTAGTTTTTTTAAAAAGAACTGGTAACCTACATCATAGATCATTAAAGGCTTACCTGAACCTATTTTTACTGATCACTGATGTACGTGGTGTGATCCAAAATGTCCCGGACTAACCTACTTGCAGATAACCTGTGATAACGAATACTACTTCAGATGTAAATTTAGGTCTTTAAGGCATGAGAAATATGGTCGCCGAAATTTTTCCGGTCAGTTTTCTATTTTTAAAAAATATTTTTACATTTTAACATGAATTTCTGTATTTTCTGAATTGATCGAGATCCGATTTGTCTTATTGTTATAGTTAGATTGATTTTGATTTGTACCTTATTTGACGGATATCTTTGCCATGAATATTGCACGTCTTTTGTTAATTGCTTCATGTGTTACGATATCAATCAGTGAAGTTCATTCAGCACGCATTCATTAAGAAATCCGTGTCAACGATGGTTCTTTGTTCTATCAGTTTTCATGATGGATGTGACAAGCGTGTCTTCAGTCGAATATCGCAGTGTGATACGATACCTCCTGATCCGCGGCTTCGCTAATGGTGACATTCTAAAGGAATTAAGCCTGGCATATGGAAGCAAAGCTCCATCGAGAACTACTGCTTATTTCTGGATAAGCGAATTTAAACGCGGAAGACAATCTGTGGAGCAAGATTTTTCAACTGTTGGTCGGCCGCAGGAGATTCCGGAAGAGAAATCGAGTCAGTGCGATGAAGTGATTACAGCACACAGAAGGATAACCATCCGTGAGTTGTCAAGAGAGTTGCGAATCAGTTATCACTCCTGTCATGACATCATCGAAAGACTTGGATATCGCAAACTGGCATCACGTTTCGTACCGAAGTTTCTGTCACCTGAAATGAAGGAGAACAGACTTCTGGCGGCACAGTCAAATTTGGATCTCCTCGAAATGCACGGAGATCAGTTTCTGAACTGCATCCTTACAGAGGATGAAACACCTTTAAGTTTGTATCTGCCTCAAAGTAAGCGAGAATCTGCAGAGTGGCGAAAATCAGGCGAGTCTGCCCCTTTGAAAATGCGATCCGGAACATCACATCGCCGGTCGTTGATGCTGACGGTCTTTTGGAACGCTTCGGGAATCCAACTGGTTGACTTTGCGGATAAAGGAGTAAGAATCAATAGCGAATATTATTCCAATCTGTTATCTGAAGCGAGGAAGAAAATAAGAAAGCCACGAAACATTCCCCTCTACTTGCTTCATGACAATGCTCCGATTCACACCTCGCAGGAGACAACCAATGCCTTAACGAGAAACGGATTTCAACTATTGAGCCATCCTCCTTATTCACCTGACTTGGCCCCAAGTGACTTCTATCTGTTTAGATTCCTCAAAAAGCATCTTCGTGGACACCATTTTGAATCGCCAGTTGAACTGCGGGATGCAGTTACTGAGTTTTTTGATTCTTTGACACCGGAATTTTTTCATAAAGCTTTTTGTGAATTGAGACTTCGTTGGCAAAAAGTGACGAATGCTAACGGCTCATACATTGAAAAGTAAACTGTTTTCTGGAACAAAACATTTGTTTTTCCGTTAATTATTAGTCAGGTTATTAGTGATAGCTTAACTGTCAAGTTAATCTAAATATATTAATTCTAAATCGCTAGAATTTATAGGAAAATCTTGAAATTCAGACAAAAATGTTTGAAAATTTTGAAAAAATAGAAAACTGACCGGAAAAATTTCGGCAACCATATTTCTCATGCCTTAAAGACCTAAATTTACATCTGAAGTAGTATTCGTTATCACAGGTTATCTGCAAGTAGGTTAGTCCGGGACATTTTGGATCACACCACGTATCAATTATCAATCATTTTCGATGAAAGTTTATCAAATGTCGCTTCAAGTTGGATGGATGCGACTCGGCTCCACAAAGATAAATAATTCGCCACTCAACTCGACGTGCATTAATATTTTTGTTGTTTCGGGTCTAGTTATAGGCCGGAGTCTGACTCCAGCAAAAATGATAGGATTCCGGGACTCCGACTCCACATCCCTGCGGGCAAGTAGGCCTGAAATAGTGGTACGTGAATTTTTTGTCATGTACGTGAATTGTACTTGAATTGTTCGTGATTTTTTTTTCTCAGATAGGGTGGACACCCTGTTTATTGTACCCTCGAAATGCTCAAAGGTTTCAAACGATGAAACTGTTCCAAAAGACAAGTTATCATGCATTGAGACAAAGACGTCATGCGCTGGGAAGTTTTCCTGGGCACAGCTGTCTCCAACATTAGTCGAAAGCTGACTGTCAAAAATGATTCCAAGCGTGTCAGCAAAATTCAAATGATGGCGTCGAAGGCCCTAGATCTCCTTTGTGAGTATTTCATGACACACCTACCACTGACAGATGATGTTCTATGATCTTTTCAGTCTCTAGATCCTGGCAGACAATGACTGATTGATTCGTTGATTCAATTTCAAACTCTTCAACAAATTTGAGAGTTTTGTGCTCGATGCTGGACAGATTGAACGCGAATTTCGACTTTGTCTGGCAGGCTTTGATACCACCGACAATGTCAACCTACTCGTGAAGATGTGGAATTCCATCTTGACTAGAATTAGCTTTGATTGTCTCAGTCAGTTCATCAGAAGGATCCTATCTTACTTTTCCGGTCTACTGGCTGAAGGAGCCTTCACTATGAATGACATAGCGAAAACAGAGTTCCGCCCAAGGATGGATGTTAGTTGTCAGCAACCTTGTCAGTTTCTAATATTGTAGAATGCAGGAATCCGATCTCTTTCATGTTGGTCAAAGTGATTTGACGTTCGTGGGTGATATAACGCGAAGAGGCTTTGTTTCAGGTTGAAGAAGCGCATATTTTTGGAAAACGACTGAAAGAAGCTGAAGGATGGAGACCAATATAGCATTAAAATGTCTGATAGTAGGATCAGAGAGAAAGATTCCACCACTTCCTGGAGTTAACGGCACCCAAACACTTGTCATGGAAACCGTGCATCCAGTCAATTTGCAAGCAGACAGCTCAACGCATTGGTAACTTCATCGTTCCAGTACCTATCTTCCACTTTTCCACTTGTCGGCTATCTACATAAATCCATCATTTGTCCTTTGATGGATTATTGGCACCATCTGTGGGCCGACGCCCCACAAGCGCATCTTAGCCTCCTCGGACGGGTTGAGAACTGTGTGAAGAATATTGACTGAAAAACTTGCTATTGAATTGCGGCCGGGATGTTGCCTCACCCTCTCTCTTCTGCAGATGCCATTTCAGTAGAAGCAGCTCTGCAGTAAATGAGTGCGTACTAAACCAAAGATATTCTCCCCAAGCACGCGCAGAGCTAATGCACTCACATGCTGTCATGTGAGCTTGGAACGCATACGGACCGTGAGTCGTTCGAAGAGCTTTTTTGTTTGCATGGCACAGCTTTGAAATCAACTTCCCCAGACTACTTTCCCTGCCCAATACAATCCTGATGCCTTCATGAAGCACGCGAACAGGTTTCTGATGGTTTCGATAACCTAATCAGATTAAAAGATGTTATTTTGCTTTTGTTTACTTAGAATAATCTAGTGTATTTTCTTTCTTTGAGTAACCTCTAGCTTCGTTTATAGCTGGTAATTGCTCTAGGGGTGAAAATTCTGCAATAAAATTTGAGACTTGTCATTGTCTGTGTGGTCCAAGTCAGGAACATGCTTTTATATACAGCCTACAGCCTGCTAATGCAGTTTTATGGATATTATTCTGCCCACGCACATTTAGCTAGAACGAACATGTTTTCAATAGGAATTGATGCTAGTGAATTGATTATAATAGTTTTCATATCATAAAAGGAATTGTACAAAATTTCATACAATGAAAAATGTTCATTTGGATGTATGTCCATATAAATATCACATTCGAATTTCAAAAGCTTGATTGTGTTGGAGGAGTTAAATATCTGTTGAAAACTTCATATTGTATTCTATAATACCTACTGTAGTTACTTGTATTTGAAACACATAATTTATAGATTGATAATTGATATCCATGCGTTGCATTATGCACATTTCACATTTTATGAAGTCCTTTATATAAAAGCCATTATACAAGCCCATATTAACTAAAACTGAAATAAAAAGAGCAGACCCCTATTGAATTACCACAAAGAGTGAAGTTTTCGTATATTCTTAAGAAAATGCTGCAATAATAGCTAGTGCTTAGATTGAATTTTCTTGATGGAAATGAGCCTTAAGTTTTATCTTATTTTAATGAAATTTCTTTTTCCGGATTTTTTGTGACCATGCGTTTTCATCCCTGGTGCACGGTCCATGTCATCCCTATCAAATGACCAATATTATTAATATAGAGCAGTGTTTCTCAAACTTTTTCTCATCGCATACCACTTGACAGCCGGAATCTATGTCGCATACCTCAGCAGATAATACTGAAGATATTAATAGCAATTATTATGATAATGATGCAAGTTTAGTTAACATTATGAAATTGGTACTGTAGAGAAGGTATGAAGCTTAAGCTGTATACAATGTACGAGTATGGCATCTTAACAATCATTGAAAGTTAAGAAGCTGTGACGTATTCGAGACTCGACGTTGGCATGTCACTTCACGGCTTGCGCAGATTGCGATCAGGATGTGACTGCTCACAATGAGTCGTAACCGCAGATATTTCACGAGTCACTGCTAGAAACTGCTTAATTGAACTTCCAATTTTCTAAAACAGCAGAAAGTGATTTTGATAGTAAATTAGTAGTAAATTTACAAAAAAAGGACACATACAGAATGTTTCACGCGTACAACCTGAAGCTCATCCGCGCACCACTAATTGTACGCTTATCAGTTTGCAAAACACTGATACAGAGTACAATATTGTTAAAATACATGTGAATGCATTCAACAAATTTTCGTTTTTTAGCTTAATGTAAACTAATAGGAAGCGGCTCATAAATTTAATACAATTGTAATTTACTCATTTGATGATTGCATTGTACATGGTATCAGATATTTTATACTAATGCATTTAACAAAATCGATGCTTCTCCAATTGCTGTCGTTGAGAAATCTTGACATTATTTTCATGCGGCGGTTGTTGATTCGAAAGTTGCAAGCATTGTAGTACAAGGAAATCTCAACTCATAAGTTAATTAGAACTTCATGATGTCCTTCAGAACTTCTGAAGAAATTTTTCAGATCATCTATTTTTTGTTGTCTTAATTTTGATGACGTTGCATCTCAAAAAATATGTTGCAAACAATAACCTAGTTTATGCTGTTACATAACTGATGAACAGTTGATGAACAAAATAATGCGAATTAATGTTTTACAGATTCACCGGCAGTTGATGGAATAAACACCGACAGAGGTACGTCATCCAATCATTATTATCAACCTCGAATTCTGAGTCCAGAGGCGAGTCCCCGCGGCGGAGATTCGGTCTCATCGTCTGAATCTGCAACATGTCATCGACTCAAGCAGAAATTTATGAAAATGACACCATCAGCCTCTGTAACTCCTGGGGATCAAACAGCTCTTATGAACGGTTTTTCCGGCTCCAGCAGTAAGTGATGTAGTGATTATTGGTCTTCTTGAGTAGTTACTGAATAGATTTTTTTTTACGGATTTTACGTCACTTTTTACCCCTACTGGAGTCTTGGACGGTGCTGACTTAAGTCAGACTTTGTTTGGAGCGTTGTGGTGCTTTGTAGTCCGGATGCCCTTCCTGCCGACTTCCAATGACACTTTCCGGGTTCGACCTCTGGACCATGAGATCGCTAGCCCAAGTACGCAACCACTGTGCCACGGACACCATGCTCTTCGATTAAAAGAAATTAAAAGAAATTAGAATATCTTTGCTCCATCATTAGATTATCATAAAATTATAAGCTGTAAAATAATATCTCTTGACGCAATTTTTATTACTACCAAACTTCGAAATCTGTTTAATCGATCCGATCTTATAAACCATAAACAAAATATTAGATGATTATATTATTATATTATTATCATTTTTTATTAATCATTGTTTGATAAGGTCGGAACGGTGAAATATGTTTCAAAGTGTAGTGGTAGTAAAAAGAGCGTCAAAAGATATTATTTCACATTATATAAAACAATGCTTCTGATGAACTTGCTTCTGTTACTCTACATCTTCGTTCTTTTACCAGATGCATGAGAGGAATTAACCACGCATATCCATTTCTCGTTGTCGTACAGAACATATTAAGAGATCCTTCTTTCATAGAACAGCAAGGCTGTGGAATAGGCTTCCTTCAGAGGTATTTCCAAAATCTGTCAGTGTTGAGGCATTCTTGAGAGCCGTCAATAAACTTCCACTAAGCTCTTTGGAGAGTTGATAAGGATCTTTTGTCTTACGCATCTCTATTACGTTATCTTAGTTTTCAACTTAGTAATTTTCGTTAGTTCCACTCTTAGCCTCATGAGTCGTAGCTACTTGTTCTTACTTAGTTGCTATGCATTTTATATCACTTTTTACCATCTTATTTTAATTTTCAGTGTTTTTGCACATTGTTATTAGTTATACTAGTATATCATTTTACTTTGTTGCTTCACAATGGCTAGCTATTTAGTTATATTCCTTTATCATCCTCGATTTTTCTCCATTTTCTGCTTCTTTGCTTTTAATCTTCTGTTGAGGGACACCTTGTGGTGCATAGACCCGTCCTCTTTCCTCAAGCTTTGATAAAAAAACAAAGAATAATGCAATGCTTTCTAAGTCTCTTCAACAAATCAAAAATGGTAACTGAAAACTTGGCGGTTGCTTTAATTTGCATTTATGTGTCCAAAAATTGTGGTACGGGGTCATCAGTCCTGGGTCCGTTTGCATTGTAGGCAGTCCCGCGGTGATGCTGTTTGTGATATTCGTAACATGTTGAGGCCGTCATCTTTGGCGTCATCGCACCGGTATTATTTTCTCATAGTTGCAGTACATTGATGATGTTGCGAATACGCTGTCGGTTGTATTTCCTTTTCCTAGACTGATTGCTTCCGAAGCTGACGAACTGCATCTATCCGAACGGTGAAATATTCTGATTCTCAAGGGTGTTTTGATTTCATTTCCTGCGTTAGGCGTCCACCTCCATCCTTGCACAGTGTCCCGGACTAACCAGGCTAGCCACAGCCGCTCAGCAATCGGCTGCGGTTGACTTAGCTGAGATCGGCGGGATATGGAGACGGTAGCATCCAGGGAGCTTGACGTGCAGGTGCAACCGAGTAGGTGGCTCGAAAAGGGGTCGGAACTTGGACTTATGAACTCTTGGACGTGCGCCCCATAGCTTCCCGTGTTTTTGTGATGTAAAGTTGAGATTTGCTTTACATGTAAGTGCGGCGATGGCCGTGTTAGAAATTACAATATCTTCGACCTTGGTCTTTCACTGAGATGATAAATGTAGGAAAATTATTCATTTTGCTATTAATTCCAAATGTGTCAATGACAGCAAAATTTTCTGTCATTGACACATTTGGAATTAATATTTATTCATTCTTAATTAAATTCATTTGCCAAATGAACTTATTTAGGTACCCGAAGAAGTTTCAGGATCTGGGACACGGAATGGAGAACGAGTTTGAAAGTGTTTAGTTTGCGTTTTGTATTATGTTCTATTTCTAAAAGCATGTGATAATCCTGTTTTATCACATAAGCTTCAACCATCTTTCTGATTTTCCAGAGTCATTGACACAGCTGCAGCAGAAAATGAGAGACCAATCGCACTATGAAAAGGAAAACAAACGTGAGTTTATGAATCTTACAAATATGTTATATATGTTATAATTCATATGTTATAAATATGTTAGCGATAAAGACAATGCAGATATCAATGATTGATATTGAAAATTGATACGAAACAGGCATTATTAGCAGCTAGCTTTCTCTGGGTTTTCAACTAGTTCTATGATATCCCACTGAAGATGCTGATGAGTCTTGCGCGTTGAAAGTTAAAGCGCATTTACCTGGCAGTCTGACATCATTTGTAAAAATGTATTGATTTCATTTTTGGGATTTTTAAATGGAAATCTGACTCATATTTTGTAACCTTTGTATACACCGATTGTTGCTGTGGTGTTACATGAACACACAATCAAATACCTCATTGAATAGCATATTTTACAGATTGTTTGATTAGCCTTTAGTACATGGTGTGTGATGCAGTGATGGGTCGATGTGACAACATGGCGACAATTTTTCATACCAAAATGATATGTGACAAAATGTTTGTTTCTCATTGTTGGTGTGACAAAATGTGAAAAATTTACATTTGGCTAATCTGATACCTTAATATCTTAGTGCTTTTTCGGTAGTGTGACAAAACATGAACTTCTAAGTTGCTAACTTTACTTGAGTGAAATAACGAAGAAATCTTACTATTCAAAGAAGTCTTTCTTAATTCTTTAATGATGATTTGTGCTAGGGATATCCGGATATGTAAGATTGATATTTTTCTCCTTTCTTGGCGTCCCAAAGGCGACTTCTACTTTAGCCGGGAAAGTCGTGTTGGTATTTGTTCTTCTGTTCAAAGTTGACTTCGAACTTGATGACCCAACTGTAACTTTCATTCTATGTGGCCTTGTGTTCATCAATTACTATCATGTCCAGATCGAAGGAGTCACTGCGAAGGTTTACTTCCGATAATGCACGCAGTAATCTTTCCCGATTTTACCCATGGTCTTCATGAGAACAAAGACCTTCCTATTTTCTTACTCTGTTAAGTACAATGACAGTCTGTGAGGTATGACTATTTTTTTATTGGTTTCGTCAGAGCGCCCACTTCTTGCTGTAACTTTCACCCCTATGATTCCAATTTGGGGCTTGTTTGTTTAAAATATACGCTTAGTTACTTTACTTTATGGACTGGTTCGTTACCCCCCCCCCAAATTTCGAGGTAATTGTTGGAGTTGGACTATACTTAAATGGCAATTTTCTATGCAGCTGCATAATAAAAATTAATGTCTATTAATGAATCGATGTTCTCATAAACAAGTTTGGTATATATTATGAATATTCTAGTCAAATGCCCAGCTTTTCTTAAAAAATTCAATGTTGAAACAAGCTTGAAAGCTAGCAATTTTCCACGCATGTGACGAAATGTGCCATTTGCGCCCATCGGTTGTGACAAAAGTAACTAATCTCGAATTTCAAAATGTGACAAAATGGGTCACAGTTCCTAATATGGCGGCCCACCCCTGATGTTGTTAGTAGGCATCCATGTAGTAGAACAAATCAGGCTTTCTTTATTTTGTAAATTTAGATGATAAAGTCTGATTGACAATTTTGAGGGTCCTTCAGGTGTTTTTTATGCAGCATGACGATGAATGTTGGCTTAGCATTAGTTAATTCCTGAAAATGTATCTTAGAATTATTTCTAAACTATTCCGACCTGAAGTAAGCAGGAATTGCACATTTTTCATATAGCCTACATGCATAAGAGATTATGTGGCACGTATTCATGACAGTTATGTAAAAATGTTTGTTTTACTAGATCAAACTCGATCGTCGAAAAGTGCTGTAAATTATGCCAATTCTAAACCTTCATATCCTGCTGGACCCATAGACGAGAAGCCAGGTCTTTGTCCTGCTGGTATTTCCCGAAAAGTGGTTGAGGGTCCTTCTGGCCCTCAGTATAAAGGTGCGTGAATATTGCTATTACGATGAATCGATATTGTAGGCACTGCTGTTAAATTTTGTTATTTCAGGTTTCTCTCGTGGACCAACCTCTAATTCTCTATCTCGAGGAACCAATGCGATAACATCTGCTAATACCGGCGCCATTATACATCGCAGCGATTCACATGGTCACCTGTTTGGAAATCGACGCAATGACAGTCAAAATAGCTTGAATACAGTTCAGTCCCAGCCTGCACCCGGTAGGAAACCAAGGAAAGGTAATTGTCATTTATTTTAATCATTGGCTTTTTAGTCTATGATCTTCAAGATGTGTTTTGTTGATTTATAGAAAATATCAGTACGAGATCATGGCGGAAAGGCCAAGAACTTATTCTTCGGGAGCTTGGACCAAATAAAGCGTCGAGTACTCCAAATGTAAAATCAGCAGCAAAAAATGATGAAATTGGTGCTCAGAATATCAACAACTCAAATGGTGAGATCTCAGCCCATGATGATGCGTTTAATTGGATTGTGTTAATTAAGCGGCACATCCTATTTTTTAGATGAAAGACAATCGAGGGATCTCGAGGAACCTCATCAAACTGCAGAAGTGTCTCTTTCAAGAAAACGCAAACCCCTAACTTCAAAATCTACCTTTCAACCACCTGGAAAAGGTAATGTTTGAATTCTATGCGCTAATCCTGCTATTAATGATTTGCGGCTAACCCAACAATTTAGTGATTAATTGCACTCTGGTGGGCTTTTCATGGTTATTGGAGCTTTTAAGTTCCTCTTCTGCCGGGTAAAAATATTTTCTTGACCCAAGAAAAAAATACCTCCGTCTTTAGTTAATGGTAAAAATAGTTTTTTTTGACAATCAGGATCGATAAAAAAGCATAAATTTTCGGCAGCGAGGGCCTTGTTCACATGTGATGTCAAACCACTGCTTCGCTACAGTCACAAATTTATTACTCGAACACAATAGCAAATAGATAATATTGCAGTCCCTGATCCTCGATCAGAAGTGAACACAGCCTATCATTTGAGATTTCCGAAAAACAAACATGCCTTCTTATTTCATCACATGCAATGTCATCATTCACAATCCTTTATTTCATTGTTTTCTCAGCGAAAGGAACATTGTTAGTTGAAGCTGCTAGAACATCATTAAGAAGAGAGGCGCTCGTTCCTTAGTGTGAAAGTTTAAATTTGATTATAGAATGTTATTCAATATTAGATCACCCATAACAACGACTACAGATCTCGACGCGGGCTGTATTGAAAGAAAACCAGCAATGCGTACATTGTTTCTGTCATGGTTTTTCGAAAAATTCTTCTAGAAAATGTTTCCTGCTGCACGAGTGTGTCTAAAGGAAAGTTTGCAAATCCGTCTTCTCAATCAATTTGTTGAAATTGGTGGAATTCATTCTTATTTGATTCTTTTGCACGCTTTCTTCTAAGTCATAAGTCGAAAATCGCAAGTTATCCCAGATCTCATTTCATTAGTAGATTTCTCTATTTACGTACGGTAGACGGCTAGACGCGAGTCAATAATGAATGCGTAATTGCTCTAATCAACCACAAAAGGATCAATTCAACAAAGGAAAAATTCTCTTTAGAAATTTCTTGTTCAGAATTTTGAGAATCCTTTGGAGCTGTTCACACAAGGACGCGCGGTCCTGCGAGTCAAAGTAACTTCAGAAAAAGTTTCTGAAAAAGCAAGCGACTTGCTTGCGAGATAGGGAAATCTAGCCCTCGCCAAGTCGCCTAGCCTCTACCTGCGCATCTACTGCTTGACACCAGATGTTTGCCAGTATCAATCTCAACATCCGTCTTTCTGTGGCTTTAAATCTCTGAAGATAAACGATTTTCAATTCCCACATCTCTGCTCCATGCGTCAGGACACTACGAAGGCACACCGTGTACACCGGGCCTTTTAATCTCTAAGAGATAGCAGGCTGTCAAGCGTACCATTTTTTTAAAAAATTTTTCATTTTTTGAAAAAAAATTATATATTTTCATTTATGCGAACAAGTCTTCATTTATTTTCATCATTTTTCGTCATTTTTATTCATTTCTGAGATCATTTTTTAAATTTTGTATTGTATTTGATGAACATTGCTTTTGATTATCATAAATTTTAAAATCGTTAATAAACTATAGCCCAGATATCTGAAACATAATGTTCATTATAAGTGTTTTGTCGAGAGAAGTCATGTCATCTGCAATTAACAGCTTCAATTTTGCAATTAAGTTTCTTCCTCCATTGAAATGAGTTTTTCTTTGTTGATTTGATTATTGCGACAAGTGAGTAGAGATTGTGTTGGGATTTTACTAAAGACTTACGTTTCGTCGTCTCAGCATACTCTTCAGGACACTTTCATTTTTTCGCCGTTGTACCCATGGTACACGTAAAATTCTTCGATGGCATTTGTTTTCGAAAGCTGCAATGTTCTTCTCATCTGCTTTCCGACGTACCCATGTCTCGCACGCGTACGTAGCTACCGGAAAAACACAAACCTTCAGTATTTCGGGCTTTACTGCCTTACCACAGATCCTTCATTCCATGTAAAGCTCTCATTCCCATCGCTAGCCGACATTTAATTTCTTTCCCGTTAACTCCATTGTTCTTAACTCGTGATCCGAGGTACTGGAAGTGTTCTACCTCTTCGAGCCTTGTACCATTCACCTTTATCCTCACCAAGTTACTTTGACTAATTTCTTTGTCTGCTACAGTCATCACCTTGGTCTTTTTTCATTTATCTTCAAACCTCTTCTACATGTCTTCAACGAACCTGTTCAAACCGTTCCTTGTCTTTGAAATTAACGCTGCTTCGTCTGCGTAATGGAGATCACCTATCGTTGTTCCTCCTACACCCAAGAGATCATATCTTTCTGTTCGATCTTCATCCATCACTTGCATAAATTCTTTCCGTGTAGATGTTGAACAATGCAGGCGAAAGAATACAGCCCTGCCGAACTCCTTTCTGGATCTCAAACCATTCTGTAGTTCCACATTCCAGCCTGACCGCTGATTGTTGGTCTTCGTACAGAGATGTCATCAGCTTTACCACGTGAGCATGTCAGACCACATTGCCGTGTATCCAACATTCTCGAAGTCTTTTGAAAAGTCGACAAAACACACATACAAATCTTGTTGCATCTCCTAACATCTGCGAAT
Source organism: Prostheceraeus crozeri (assembly GCA_907163375.1). NCBI lineage: Eukaryota > Metazoa > Platyhelminthes > Polycladida > Euryleptidae > Prostheceraeus > Prostheceraeus crozeri. The sequence goes on along the minus strand of CAJQUW010015847.1, from coordinate 208,338 downwards.
CAGCATTTGTAGATTGAAAATATGGTCTCTCGTTCCATCTCGTTCCTCTTTGCTCCATGAAGCCGGCTTGAGCTATAGAGATCTCCTTTTTCAACTTTGTCGCCATTACTCGCGTGACAGATGAGTGAAATCGTTCGATACTCTACAAATTTGTAGATCTCCTTTCTTTGGCAGTGGTACAAAGAGTGCTCTGCACCAGTCGACGGGCCAGTCTGCTGTCTGCCAGATCTTAACACATATTTTATGTATCAATGTGACCGCTGCGTTTTCACGTGTCAGTAGTAGCTCAGCGGGGATTCCCTCACTTCCGGGCTACTTGCCACGTTTCAAAGCTTTCATAGCTAACTCAACTTCTGATCGTAGAGGAATCAAAACACTGTATTCAGTTACTTAAGCTGACTCACTTTCCATCCATATCTTGGTTGTCTTCATTTAGATCATCACTGTAAAGCTTGCTGCAGTACTCGTGCCACCGGCCAAGGATGTCTGCTGTTTCAATTAGAACATCGCCGTCTTCACCTTTGATGACGTTCAGCCTGGGTGTAAACTTTTCGGTCAAACGCTTAATCTCCGTGTACATGGCCTTGCTGTTGCCATCTCAAGCTGTTGTGTTTCAATGCTGGAGCACTTTTCTCGCATGCTGTTTCTTGTTCATATTACAGGCCCGTTGAATTTCTGCTGTTGCTGCCTGACATTCCTTACTTGCGATGCTCGTACTTCCCGCTTTCATTCTTCAAATAATCTCCAGCGTCTCCTCCATCCATCCATGGTGTTCTTCTGCGCTTCTTTGGGATATGCTATGGGCCGCTACCAACGTTACTTCCTTCGTTCTTTCCCACAGTTCATTTGGTATCATTTCTTCTTAAACCTGAATTATTGTGATGCTTGTTGGCCTGCCGTGTAATGTGACTACCAGCACTCAGTCACTTATTGTATTGTATCCCATCACGGCTCGGTTGTTAGCTTCAGCAAGATAAACGCCAACGTCGCTTTGGCCATGCTGCTTTTTTCCTGAGAAGACCAAAACTCCACCTTCGTCTGGACGGAAGTGACCCCGTCCTGCTATTCCTGTTATATCGATGTTGTACCGTTCTGCTTCTATGATGACTGCCATTAGTTTCATACTTCGGACGTTCCAAGTTGCAATGTTTGTGGTATTACGCAGCCGCATTCGTGTGGTTTCAGCACTGGCTTCATCAGGGCATGAATTTCCCGTGGGCTTTGATCCATGTCCGTCAATTCCAACATTCCTACAAGCACCCGAAATTAGCTCTTCAGTAGTAGCATCTCGGAGGCCTTCAGGCCTGGCGGTTCCGCTGTCTGTCCCCATATCTGATTTCTTTTGATTTCGTAAAACCATTGAGTCTTTAGTGGTATAAAATGGACGTGGCAGGTCGCCATTACTTTCCACGTTCGTCAAAAAAGCAGTACAAACTTGCCGACGGATGCCAGAGGTTTGACCGACCAGGTCGCCGCCAGATGCTGAACAGACGCTTTCTGGATTTGTTGGAGTTAAGTCGGGGGTTAAGCTGGTGGGTACCGATACCCGCGGGAATATTCATCGCCGTTGGTCTTCACCTTCGTTATTTAGACCAAGGCTCTTCTTGACTTTAACCGGCCCGACTCGGTGGGTTGTTTGGTTACTATCGGCGTATATCGTTTATCGTTCATGAATTGCGAAATCTACTAATGAACTGATTTGTTGATTTGCGATTCTCAAATAGTGATTTAGAAAAGGTGTATCAACCATTGCTTCTTCTAGTGCTAATTTCTGACCAGATCTGATCGGTTAATATTCATAACATTAATCATTTAAATAATCTTTGAACTTAAACATTACTATGGTATGCTGCATACACTATCAATTTATTGAATTTTATTCATCAAACGTGATGCATGCACAATAAACACATGATCATCACAATGTTGGAGTTTCCGGGTACTGCTTCAGCTTGATGGCTCAAATGGTTTGATATTTTCAAATTCCTTAAGCAGTTCGTTGGAATGTTTGTTAGACAGTTTAGAAGACATCGTGAAAATTGATTCTCAACTGGATCAGTGCGATAAACCCTTTACGTAATTACGAAAGTCTATTTACTGATAGATTAATGGACTAATTTTCCTTCAATGACGTGTCCATCGAGATCGAGAGCTATTCTATGATCTCTCACTAAGAGATACTCAGTTTTGTCAACTAAAGGTTTTATTGCTTTGACAGCGCCGACTATCAAAACACTGATAAAATGTGTGCCATCTTGAGAGAATCTTTTTTCTGACGCTCTGTGTGGTTAAACATTCTAACAACATTTCTCTTGTCTGTGACTCCCCTGTGGTTGGTCTATTTTTTGTGTCATTGCAGCTGTAAAGGCTATTACCAACGTAATCTTTCATTCGATGTTTGTCTGCCGATCGATGAATACGAATATACCAGCAGCTACCAGCGAAGTCGGATTATAGTATTCAGTTTGAATAAGCTTACAAATCTTGTGATCGAATCAACTTAGATCTCTAATCCTCACTCTTGTCGAGATAATGTAGCAGTCAGTAGGCGCAACAATGCAAACAAAATCAGCACGGTGATCTGGTAAAAGAATTCAAATTTATCTCAATAGAATGAGCTTATCAAGTTCTTATGTGAAGGCGAGAGGTCAAGCTAGTCGGGTGCCTTGATCTGGTTATCGACATCAACCCATGATGCACATCAAATATTTCGACTCAACCTCACAATTATATCTTCCATTATATACGTGCTTCGCTCATGCCAGCTGCTTGAAAAATGTTTTTATACGATTAAAAATGCACTTGCAAATATAACTTCAAATATCTTTCGGATGATGTCATTTAGTATGGTATGATAGGTAATATTCAAAATAGATGTATTTATGGTGACTCATCATCAGGGACATCAATTTTCCCCGGCAAAAAACAGAAAGTTTCGCGGCAGGAAAATTGAAATTCCGCGGTTTTCCTCGATAATAATCATTGATTATAATTGCATTTAATAAATCATGATGTTGTTTCATTACCAAACTATATTGAGCAACCTGTCATCAAAGAAGTACCGGCAAAATATATACATGTATGCAATCTGAACATACATGCACATCACTAAGGCGTCTCTTCCCGTACGGAAATGTTGGGTATGAATCATAGTATGAAACGTATCTATGATTGCCAGCATGTTCACTACGCATGATTCATAGTATAATCCGTACGTATGTATCGTCACGCTATGCGTTGACATACTATGATTTTTACGTATGTTTCATACTATGATTCATACGCTTTCATAGTATGAAACATAGTATGCATTTGAGGTACCGGTAATACGTATGAAGTTTGGTAATCGATATGGTATGAAACATACATATGAATTTCATTAAAAATCTAGGTATGATTCATAGTATGTTTTATTAAGAATCTTGCTATGAATCACAGAATAAGATGAAATATTAAGTACTCAGCGGAAGTAGTAATGATAATATAATATATATTAATAATAACATTGAGTTGGAGCTATAAATTATCCTGAGGAAAACGTTGATGGATAACAACGAACAATATTCATTCATATTATCATGAAGTATAAGCATGCAATGTGAGAGAAAAGGAATGTCACATCAGCAGCGATCGGAACCTGCTATGTTTAACATAGTGTGTTATTTGTACAAAAAATATTACCTTATTATTCGTTAGCGATTGAATAATTCTGAATGAACGTCGTTTAATGGCACTGCGAAATACCAGATGCGCTATATTCTCTGATATAATATGCATGAAAGATATCATAGGGGACCAGGATCTTGGAAACGGCTCAGTCAGACGAACTGTTGAAGTTATAGCTGCTGAAGTAAGCATGAAGTAAATGGACGAAGTAACAAATTTAATCACTTTTTCGACACCCGGAGAAGATATAATATTATCAACTGATTGCTATGTCTCAAAACACAAATGAAGTATCACAAGAATAATTGTAGTCTATCGAGTTCATAATTCTAATTAATATGTATTTCATGGATAGCATCAGTACAGAATGATAAGTATGAATGATGCTATGATGGTTCAGTTAAAGCACACACATGAAATGTGCACACAATGACATATGTATGAATTACACTATTTCAGCTGAAGCATACGTATGAAATATGCATACAATGACATACGTGTAAATCATACTATGGTATTTCAGCTGAAGCATACTTATAAATCATACCACGGCATTTCAGCTGAAGCATACGTATGAAATATGCATACAATGACGTACGTATAAATCATACTATTGCATTTCGGCTGAAGCATACGTATGAAATGTGCATACGATGACATACGTATAAATCATACTATGGTATTTCAACTTAGCACACGTATGAAATGTGCATACTATGTTTCATATACCGTCATACTATAATTCATACCCTTTCCATTTCTGTACGGCTTCTGATGCTATGCGACTCGTTTTCACTTGTTAAAATACAGCTTGAACAGTTTTGCGATACTCTACTCCGAATAGCGTTGCCTCTAAGCGGAGAGCAATTTGATATTGGATCCGAAACTCCACTTCGCCTCAATTACTAAGGCATTGTATCAGTATGACTGCATGGGCAGCTAGATGCAGAATTTTTCGCTCTCGCACTGTCTTCCCCAGAAAGATAATGGGGTCGTGCGGCTTGACCCAGTGTTGGTCGCTAGACCTAAATAGATTGTTCATCCCGTTTCGCATTCTTTGGGCAAGTGAAGTTCAGCACACTGGGAAGAGTAAGGTGGCACACGCAAGTATTTGTGTTAGATCCAACACTCATGCGGCTTTTAAAAATCGAGTGTGACACGTTGATTTTTCTGTCATTTGGTCCTCGAGCTTTCTGGCCAAAGCATCGACAGCCAAACATTTCCTTATGTTCCCAATTGAGCCCTTATTTTGGGTTGAACGCGCTCTTCACACGTCCGCCATTTGCCGACAAGTGCACCTTCACTGAGTTATGTACGTGGCTTCGGGTCTTGTAAGCTAATGTTCCTTCATCCCCGAGAAGCAGCAAATTCGACTTTTCCGCTGCTCTGCTGCTGTTCTACAAAACTTTAGATGCATGAAAATCCAAAATTGGGTAGTTTATATTACATGTTATAATATTCAGCGAATTTCCGCTTAAGACTGCATTTTCCGCGAGAATCTGCGGAAAAGGTAATTTTCAATGAAAATCCGCAGTCCACGGAAAATTAGTGTCCCTGATCATTGATTCCTATTTCCGAACAGTTTTCTACAGCTACCGCTTTTTAAAAAATGGCTGGTAGAAAGTTGCCGACAATAATACAGAGTCGATCCCATGCCGATGGAAAACAGAAAGCAAATTTGCTCGAGCAACAATGCTGAAGGAGCTTGGCTCAACAAGTTTGCTTTTATTGGTCAGAACAAGCTGCTATTAGAACATGCTTTCCTACATGTGTAATAAGGGAAAGTCAGTGGAGAAAATAGAACGATATCCTAAAAACGAGCCTGGTTGTCGATTATTTCGAATGATGTGTGACATGGCGGAGAAGCATAATATTTACTATTTTCGCAACAAATTTTGATTTCCTTTACGAGGACTTATATAGCGCTCTCATAAATTTTCTAAAAAATTATCATACGTTTGCTATAGTCCTGACGAGGACTAGCTCAGTCTTCACACAGACAAATCAGGTATGGTCAATCACAAATTTTAAATACATAAAATTTGCCATGGTTTCATTATTCGACAAAAAACCAACCAACCTTGCATGTTGGATTTTTGTTTTGTCTCACAAACTCAAATCTCAAGAGATGTCTGCAAATGCCGAAGTGATACAATATCAAAAGGTTTAAAACAATACTGAGGAAAGTCAGTCATCAGAAGGTACTCGCCTAGTCATTCTTCAAACCCTTACCAATTGATCAGAAGACCATGAGGAAGCTAACTGGGTGATGTAGTCATCGCACTCTACTGTGAACTTCAATAGTTCCATTTTGCGACATATTCCAGATTTATCCAGTTGACCAATTTTAAAGTCACTTCTAGTTTAGGAATTGGTGAAGCCATTAGAACATGTATAGTTAACGTCGACCACTTACTGCATAGAAGTAAATTCTTCTTGAAGTTGATTTTGATCAGAGATGCAATTTCGATAAAGCTTCAGTAAAAGTCAAGGTTGAGTCTTCAATCACGGTCAGGTCGAGTTATTATTGAACTGTTATTTTGGTTAATAGAAGTATAGTCAATAATTTTTATAGTGCATTGGCACATGCATGGATGCATGTGTGGGCCGCCTGTAAAACTGCTCCGTCTGATCATTCATTAGTTGAGAATGATTATTCAAGATGAATTATCCGAGAGCGAAGCACTTCAGGCTAGCAGTTCATGAGCTGCAGGAATCCGTCCAAACAAGAGCGCTTTGCTGAACTTCTGACTTAAAACGTGAGATTTCTTAACACATTTAGAACTCTCTAGCATCAATGACCAATGGGTATATTTGGAACGAGCGATCAAAACGGCAGCCGAGAAGACTTCACATAAGAAGAAAAAACGCCATTAATAGCAATGGATGTCAGCTTTAACAATGCGAATGATCACAAGCCGCGACAGCAATCAGAACAGGTGGAGTAGCACAGAATATCAAATGGTGCAAAACGCGATGAAACTGGATATGGAGAAATACTGGACATCAATTGCGAGGAACATGGAAAATGCTGTGACCTTTGAAGATTGACAAAAACTATACAGAGTCATCCGCGAAAGCTCGGGACTAATAGTGGGTCTCGGCTAATTTCCTGAGGCAAAAAATGGTCAGCGATTGATAGACATATCGCAGCACTTATCACGCTGGGTGGAACATTTTGGAGATCTTCAGAACAGTCCGCGGCAGGCCTCCTCAGATTGTCTACAGCTGACTGAACCGTTTCATGATCTCGGTGAGCATGATTGTTCAACAGATCCACCTTCTAGAATGGAAGTTGAATATGTTCTGAAGAAAGTGAAAAGGAATAAAGTCGTGGGTGAAGATGGTATCCCACCGGAACTCTGGATCACACAGTCATTCCAGTGCATAAGAAGTGGAGTAAAGCCATATGTGCCCATTATAGAGGCATAAGTCTTTTGGACATAGCATCTGAAATATTGGAGAACATAATTGTCAGTCGCATAAGACCAGATAGAGAGAAACCGTTGCCGTGAAAGCCAAGCAGGATTTAGACCAGGAAGAGGTTGTGTTGATCAGCTGTTTAGCCTTCATCAGATAATCGAAACCCGGAACGAATTCCAGCAGCCCACTACGGTAGCTTTCATTGACTTCCGATTAGCTTTCGACTCTGTCTCCAGGAGGCGCTTTGGCAGTTTCTTGAAGCAGATGGAATGCCTTCGAAGTTGATTGGGATCATGAAAGCATTGTATCATCGGGCGAATGCCGTTGTGAAATATAAAGGGCAAGTGTCATCTGAGTTCCCTGTGAATTCTGGTCTAAGGCAGGGTGCTCTGACATCACCCATACTCTTCACTGCAGCCATTGACTGGATCCTTCATTGGACCATCAAATCGTGCGTGCGTCGTGGAACCCCATTGGTCTTAGCCTTCGGATCACCGAAATGCCCGTTTGCGATCTAACATACGCGGACGATGTTGCGCTCCTGGCAGAAAACAGCGACGCCATACAAATCCTGCTTGATGAAGTTGCCATATTTGCGTCTGAGATTGGCCTTGATATAAGTACGGCAAACGGCAAAATTCTTGACACTCATGGTAGACCAGACACCATCGTTCTGGCTGGGGAACCCCTTGAGAATGTCAATGAATTCGTTTACCTTGGCTCCACAGTCACTTCAAATGGATGCTTGGAAGCGGAATTAAATTGACGCCTTGGTAGAGCTGCAGCTGTATTCAAACGTTTCAATGCCAACTTATGGTCCAGTACTTAGTCTCACCGAAAACAAAAGGCTGTGTGTTCATAGCATGTATCAGAGCAGTTCTCACATACGGCTGTGAAAGCTGGAAACTCTCACAAGTTCAAGAAAAGCGTCATAGGAGCTTTGAATATCTATGTCTCAAACAATTTGGGAAATTTCGTCCAGATCACTACATTTCATATGCCTCCCCTTACGCCCATTTGAACATCAAAGAAACCGTTACCGAATTTATGAAACATCGTCGCCTGACTTGGTTTGGTCACGTTCTTCGAATGGACTCGATCAGAATTCCTCATCAGCTGCTATGGTATCATCAACAACGGCCAGGCTAACAACGAAAACGTGGCAGACAGAAGATGACCTGGAAACGGCGTCTTCATCAAGAAGCAAAACACCTGACCAGCATCATCAGGTACCATCGCGGTAAATCAAGTGACTGCCTGGCTACATGAACCGAATAGGTGAAATATCTGGAAGCATTGGCAGACAATCGCCAACAGTGGAGAAGAATCGTGTCAGCGGATCATTGCCAGGATTGACCAAGACGTCAAGTCATGTTATTAAGTCAAATGCATAGAGAGGTCATTTTAATTGATAGCATATGATAGCACCAATTACCAGGGATGGAACCGGTCGTGATTTTCCCGACCCGACCCGACCGGCCGGTCGAAAATTTCGACCGGTACCCGACCGGCCGGTCGACCGGTTGATTATACAAAATGCGGTTATGCCAAACTACACGTAGGCCTATATAGTACCCAAAGAATGACGATACTTATATATCTGAGTAGCCTGTGTGTACTAGCTAGATACGTAATTAGCAAATTAATTTATTGTCTTCGACTGTACCAATATATCTACTAGATTAGTAGGTCTAATTAGCAAATCAAGAAGAAATATAGCAGTAAAATTACATATAGCCTTCAGAACAATCATGAATTTAAGATAAGTATAAGCATAACTAATTTTGACTACAAGGAGGCATATGTACGACGTGTAGGAAATGATATATGACTACATGTACATTATACGAGTCTTTATTATTACTAAGTATATTTAATCTTTAAATAAAATTTTACTTACTATCTCATTTTGAAACGTTTTACGGAATCATGGAATGAAAACTGAAAATTTCTCAAATCGTTTAAAACAAATATGATTAACATGAAAAACTTATCCTAGCTGCCACAACCCATTTATGTCTCCTTCTTTTAATACAACAAGACTGTCGACAGTGGATGGGTCAAGTCTATTGCGACTCGCGGTCAATACAGAACCTCCAATGCTAAAGTGTCTTTCACTCTCTCCTGACGATGCCTGAATTACAAATATCTTCCGGGATATTTCACTCAAGAGAGGGTAGGTCGATTGTTTCTTTTTCCAAAAATCTAATGGATTGGTTGAATATATTCCATGAAAATTTTCGTTCATGTAGTTTTCAAATTCTTGCAACAATTCGAGTTTGTTTGAAGAATGCAAAGAAACAGGAGCAGCTGAACACGAAGATCGGAAATTCGAAAACGGATCAATTTTGGTAATTTTTGGTGGTACTTCGGTAGATACCGTAGATTCACTTGCTGTAGGCTTGATTTTAATATATGAAGACAACGTCGATGTGATATGAATTTTGACATTCTCTATAAACTGATAACGAAATTGGCGATCTTCAATAAAAGATAGTTGTCGAAAAGTTGGATCCATGACAGTTGCAACTTTATGTAGTTCAGTCGTAGACGACCAATACTTTTCATCCAATCCGCTCAGAAAGTATTCCTTTAGTAATATCACGCCACGTGACTCATGTACATTGAGAGTAGCGGCTCCGAATTCTTTCATCAAATAATAACTTGGTATGACATTTTGAATCGATGGTTTGTCAGACATTTCTAAATAATCAAATATAGAATTGAAATGTCGAAAAAAGTCAACCAATTCTTTTAGAAGTTCCGGAGAAACGGGTAACAAACGGTATTCCATGTCTCGTGTATGAAGAATACGTCGAAGATCTTCATATGACACACTAAAAGAATGATACACATCGTAGAAGGACCGCCATGGACGAGTAGGACTTGGTCTCTTCAGAGTTAAAGTAAGTTCATCAGAGGAGACAGTCAGTAACCGGCCGGTTGCCTGACCGGTCACATGACCGGCCGGTCAGAAAGTTTGACCGGTACCCGACCGGCGACCGGCGACCGGCGCCGGTCGACCGGTAACGGTTCCATCCCTGCCAATTACCATGATTATTTACGTGCTCACATGCTAATTACATGTCTCGGCAGACATTCTGTATTTGAAAATACATAATGAATTAAATATGCGGACATTTAAGAGCGAAGTATGAAATAATTTTAGAAATACTTATTGCTTTTGTGCGCTATTGCGGTAGACAACTGATGAGTGCTCACCTGCCGTGTCTCTGTTTGCATTGTGACTTTCATTCAATACATTTATTCTGGTTCTGATGATGCTGGCCTTTTGACGACATGCTTAGAGGTATGTGGGTTGAAAAAGTCAATTGTTATCAACTCATCAGCTCAATGTTCTGAAATGAAAGTGCATCATATCGGGGTACGTTTTTTTGTTTCAGATAAAAACGAAGCCGGTCCAGAGGCCAGACTTGTACTGGCCTGGTTACCCCTGTCAGAGTTTCGACCTTGATGCTATCACTGGGCCTTGATGTCGACTTCGATTCAAATATGATCGAGGTTAAGATCATGAAATTGGTATTGTTGGTGAACTAGCTTGTAGAATACCTCAGTAATTCAGACACATTAATTATTCGAAATGGATTACTTTATTTTTTTGTTGATCAGGATCTCTGCATCTCAATTCCTCAACCTCAACGATTTCGATGCTTCACCCAACCTCGACTTCAACGTGATAAATTTCTTTTTGTCCTGATCTCGCTTATTTGTTACACGTGTATGCATAAATTGCATTTCAGAATATCAGTGTCTTTCATGGATGCAAGTGATAGATAAAGTGGTAAATAATAGCGACATTTTGAATTATATAACGTAGTTTATGAACTCGACCTGGATAAAAATTCAGGCCTCGGCCTCAACTGAAATTTGGTTGAAACTTCGCCGGTTATCAATACCGTTTCCAATTCTAGTCTAGACTGATAACGGACGTAAGTGGAACATTGAGACGTAGAAAATAATGTGCGCTTTGCTGATAAATCTTTGTGTTTTCTTGTTATTTATTTCAAGTGATACAAACATTGTCAAATTGACATTCAAGTACATGTTCAGACACTTCATATGTACTAACTTTTCATTCAGTTCATCACATTTCAGTCAGAAATATGCTGTCGTGATCATCGGTATCCCATAAGAAAACTGCAAAACACCTTTCATTTTACATAGTCGTATATATAATAAACAAGATATTTGATTGTACAGTCCGTTTCATAAAAAATTGATCATCCTAAAATTTGACTAAATAAAACATAAGTATGATACAGAAAGCATTTTTCATGATATTTCATGTCCCTTATATATTTAAATGTCCTTATATAATCTGATAAGCTATGATACAGTAACGGTTCTTAAGAAGCTAATATTTTGTGGCCCTACCCTTATTGTCAATGACATTACCAATTCGTCCAGGCATTGATTCGATGATATCGTTGATTTTTGACTGATCTAACTTTCTCCACTCTCTTTTTAACAGTGACGTAAGTTGTGATACGCCATCTGTAGGTAGCAGTGAACGACGAACGTTACGTTTTAGAATACTCCATACATTTTCTATGGGATTCAGATCAGGAGAACGAGCTGGCCAAGATAATGTCCTAAGCCCTAATTGAGACTTGCCCTAAAGTTGACTCTACTACTCCTGTGACACGTAGCATTATCATCCATAAATAACCAAGTCGATCTGTCATTTGGCCAATGTTCATTCGTAAAACATTCACATAGCGTTCAGAATTCATGGCTCCTTGCTGTATGTGAAGTTCAGAGCGGCCATTGGTCCAAATGCCAGCCCAAATCAGTAGAGTCGCACCACCTTGTACCCGGGGACGATGTAAATGTCTCGGAATTTCCTGATCAGATTTTATCCATAATCTCAATCGACCATCACTATCCTTCAGACGGACTGATGCCTCATCAGACCAGACAACCCGATCCCATTGATTTCGCCAGTGACAATGACTCATTGCCCATCTGAGACGTCTTTTTGTATGCTGATCTGATAATTCGATCTGAGAGGGCCTCTTACAGCTCTTGAAATTCGACTCAATAAGTCTTCTACGAATAGTGGACTTAGAAATAGACGAGTCTAGTGCAGCCATCTCAGTTAACGAGAGACTTGGATCAACTTTAACAAATCTCAAAATTAGGCGGTCTCTACGTTTGGATGTTTTGCGTGGACGGCCAGAGCCCTCTTTACGACAGAGTCGAAAATCATCATTATGCCATCGATGCACATTTGTGTAAGGGACATTTAGTCGCTTGCTTGTAGCTCGCAAAGAAAAGCCTAGTTCTAGCAAGGCTGACACTTTGCCTTTTGTGAATGCGATCTCGTTATTGTTCATTTGTGCTTTGTATTGTTTTCAACCGGTAAGAGATAGATTTCTAGCTGAAAGCAATCAGGAGTGCTGCCAACACCACCGCAACGAAGTCAGGAAGCTATGGAACACGAAGTCCAGTTAATCACATGTAGCAGTTACATTATTGTTGATGAATAATGGTGCTATACTGGCTCTGATTGACCGATTTTCTTTATTTTTGTTTTGCTTGATAGCTTTTGGCTTGTAGAACAACATATTACATAACAAAGGAAACAAATGTAATTTTATAAGAGTGAGGTATGATTTTGTGTAACATTGCTAAATGAAGATCAAATTATCTACTACTTTTTTATCTATAACAGGAAAACAACTCAATATTCATGCTTGAAATTTCCAACAATGATATTAGTAAGCACAACTGACATATCTTCCAAATTTCAGAGAAATTCGTTCAAGTTTGGCGGAGTTAGACAAAGTTGAAGTTAAGGCGATGTTTAAGGGTGATCCATTTTTTATGAAACAATCTGTAGCTATTGTTAACGAAGAGGGTGTAACACATTGAATTTCATACACTACCGCTGACCTTGACATCGATTTAGATCTGCTGAGGTCGGGGAAACCGATCGAGGTTCGTTAGGTCAAAGCTACAAGTTTGATTTAAATTACACTAACAAAGGAGACCGAGCTATCTCGCCACACCACTATCAGCATTCCGTTTTTGTTTGTAGCTGCTTAATCATCAATTTCGTTCGCATTTTATGACGTACATCTGATGCAATCCTCTGTCATTTTCCGATGAAAACTTCTAACTTCCGCATATCTTACATTTACAGAGATAACCCCCTCAAAACCCAAAGTAAAGCATTACAAAGTATCCGAAATTCGCTCGTATTTGAAAAAGCAGCAAGAGGCAAGGAAGCGCAAAAAGCAAGACGAAGAGGCTGCGAACCAAGCTAGAGTGGAACGTGTCCGTCGTCAAATCGAAGAATTAAGAAGTCAACAAATGGATGCGATAAAGAAGCATGTCCCCTTACCTACTCCTATCTCTCCACCAGAGCCACCGCCACGAACTCTGAATAAAACCTACGTCATCGATGCTGAAGATGAAAGTGACATGGAAGATGGCGAGGACATTGAAATGGAGCATGAGAGAGGCCAACCCATAACAATCCAGGTTCGTTGACTTGTAGATCAGGCAGAGGTGCAACCTCGACCTCGCAGACCGCGATGGTCTCACATCGACCTCGATTAAGTAGAATGTAATCGAGGTTGAGGTCCGACAGAGCAGTAGTCAGACAATTACAGAAAGTTTCAACCATTCATAATTTTTTTTGTTTGTTACTTTGTTTTTCATATTGGTTTGCTCCTTTGCGCCTGCTTATCGGACGCCTTGGACCAGGGACATCTATGATATCATATATCTAAGGAACGTTCAACTCCCATGCCATGTACTGGACTGGAGGCCAGTGACTTTGGTAGACTTGATTAGTGACGATAGTGTGTATCTGCATAAAACCATGGAAAAGTTGTAAATAATTCACTTCATTATTGTAAAATGCATCAGAATCCGACTGAATTGATTGCTGTGCATACTAATTTACACGCCCGGCTTAGCCTTGCAATGAAATTGTCGGAATAATCTGTGCAATGTACATGTGCTCATACATGCATGTCATCGATGGTCAATTTCAAATAAATTGTGACTTTCTATATTCATCAATTTTCCGATTGTCGTATCTAAAACTTCCTCCTGTATAATAATTTGAACTACTGCTGCACTTAATTCGAGAATTCAAGAGCAATGAAGCGATATAATATGTGTGATTTATTTCCGTTCTTGAATTACTCAACTTTTATCATGGCTATTTTTATCACAGTGATGCGAGAATGTTTTCATACTAACCGACGAAATTTACACGGATTTCATAATCAACTGAAATCCTTACGAATGCTGTTCCTAAATTGCCCAATATGGTAGGACCTCAAAATCGTGGAAAGTCGCCAATCACCACCGCTTGGTTTTATTCAATATAATATTCGCATTTTATGAATCACTGACAAAATAATCTCATTTTATTAGTTCGTCGGAGTTTTGATTATAATTTGAAGGTCTCACGGGTGATGCTCTACAATCACGAGATGCCTATTAAGGGATAAAATATATTGACATCAGCAACCACTCATTATGAGAAGGCACACTTGGAAAGACAGCATTTGCTGCACTTTTCCACCAAAATCTTAATAAAGGATCTTCCAAAGAATAGATATTCAAACGACTCTTGCTTAACCTTAAGCATTTTCATTCTAGTTATATCAATCAAATTATTATCAGTTTTTGACGTTTCAATTTGTATTTTGTTCGTTTCTGATTGCATCAGCGGTAGATTTTCTTTAGAATTTAATCATGTCTATTATATATGACAATGAATAAGGCATGTACATATTGCCTCAATGATCGTTGTAGCAAATGAAATCATTACTGATCAGTTATCACTTAGTACATGACTGCTTTGAGCAAAGGAAATAGATTATCAAAAATTTTCAAGAAAGGGTCCACAATTCTCCGAAAAACAATACTGAATCGATTTTCACAAAGCACGTATAAAATGTACAGAATCCACACCAATAGCCACTGATGCTACGTGCCGTACGTGAACAATTTTAATCGCTAGCAGTTGATATTGCAGCTGTTACTGACAGTCTCTTCTTGACTAGGTCCAGAATCTTCTTTCAACAGATTCCCTGCATGAATGAGCGTATTAAAGTACTGGATAATTGTTTAGAACTTGTTTCACGGTTCTATTCAGATGTGCAAAAACAACCGTTATTAATCAAGTCTACCAAAGTCACTGGCCTCCAGTCCGGTACATGGTATCAGAGTTGAACGTCCCTTTGATATCTTATGCCAATCATAGATGTCCCTGCCTTGGACATAAGAATCCTGAATAAACACATTTGAATGATTGTAGCAAATACTATGGAAACATAGAAATACACCTATAGTCCCGCCGCCAGGGCAAGTTTTTGCATGTAGCGAGACTTCCACAGCATGTTCAGAACCCCATGACTATTACGAAAATGTGCGCCTTCCGAGCTCTGTCAAGTTTCTTTGATCTGTTGACAAGATGAGTATCTTGCCTTCATTGCGCCGCTGCAGAAGATCACTCTTCTTCTATTTTTCCTATACCGCTCTCCATCAACTAATGCGGATATTTTCAATGTTCTTTCTGATAAGATCGATTCTCTTCTACAAGAGTATCCCAGCGCTGAAGTTGCCGTTTTTGGTGACTTCAACGTGCACAATGTTGACTGGCTTGTGCACTCACGCACCACCGATCTCTCCGGTCAGGCAGCACAGGATTTCGCTGTCTTTCACAACCTTAGTCAAATTGTCACTTGTCCTACCAGAGTGCCTGACCGAGCTGGGGATACTGGATATCTCCTTGACCTGTTTCTCACCTCAAATCCAACTTGTTTTTCACACAAGGTTACTTCTCCCCTCGGCACGTCTGATCACTGTGTTATCACAGTTTCTGGCAAACAAATTTGCTCCACACCGTCTGCACCCTTCCATAGAACAGTTTATCAATTTTCCAAGGCAGACTGGTGTGGATTCCGCACTTTTCTTAGTCAAGTTCAAGCTGAGAATTTGATTCTGAGCGAGAACGTCCACAAGTCGGCGCAAGAACTGACAGAGTGGCTTCAGATAGGGATGTTGGCCTACATTCCTCACCGTACTTTCCAAATGAAGCCCCACTCACAACCTTGGTTTACGCCAGAACGTGCAGCTGCAAGTTGCCAGCGTGACCACTTTTCCATAAGTATAAGCGTGACAGTAGCGCTGGCAATCTTGAATTGTACAAAACCGCACGTAGACATTGCAAGGAAACCATACATCAGGCCAAAAGCCGTTACGCTTTGTATGTACGGAAATCCATTGCTACCCAAAAGCTTGGCTCTAAGGACTTCTGGAGGATTTACAACATTGTCACCAATAGGAACAAATCCTCCATCCCAGCACTCCGTCATGCCGAAGTCAGTACTTCTATGGCGACAACCTCAGCAGACAAAGCCGAGCTTCTTTGCAGGGAGTTTGCGAAGAATTCGTCATTAGACGATGGAGGTAGAATTCCACCTCCAATTCCCACGCGCACTGATGAGACAGTTAGTCCTCCTTCAGTCACAGTCCGAAACGTCAAAAAGATCATCGCCGGTCTCGATAGCTCTAAGTCTAGTGGACCAGATGGCATCCCGGTTTCGGTCTTCAAGCATCTCTCACCTGAGCTTTCTCCACTTTTATCTAAACTGTTCGGTAGATGTGTATCCACCGGTGAGTTTCCCTCTTGTTGGAAAGTAGCTTCCGTGGTTCCAGTTCCAAAGAAAGGTTCTGACTCATCTCTTCCATCTAGTTACCGTCCTATCAGCCTGCTTGCAATTGCTGGCAAGATTTTTGAAGCAGTGATTAACCAACACATTGTTAACTTCCTTGAAACTCAGAACCTTCTATCAGAAGAACAGTATGGCTTCAGGCACTCTCGATCAACTGCAGATCTTCTTTCATATGTCACTGAACATGTGAGTCGTGTCCTTGACAGACAAGGTGAGACGAGATCAGTTGCCTTGGATATTTCCAAGGCATTCGATAAAGTCTGGCATCAGGGACTCCTTATGAAGCTAAAGTCCTATGGAGTTGCTGATCAACTCCACAAACTTCTTGCTTCTTTCCTTAGTGACCGGCAGATATCTGTCGTCTTAGATGGCCAAAAGTCTTCCACCAAGTTTGTCAATGCAGGAGTTCCTCAAGGGTCAATTTTGGGACCCACTCTTTTTCTGCTGTACATCAACGACCTCCCAGACTGCCTAGTGAGTAAATTGGTGATGTATGCAGATGACACAACACTCTTCAATTCCAATGAGCGACTCGCTAAAAACACTCAGCAACGTCAGCACAGCAGTTATGCGACGTTTTTAATGAAGACTTACGCAGGGTCTCAGAATGGGGCGCCAATTGGCTTGTTTCCTTCAATCCTTCAAAAACTCAGAGTATTCTGCACTCACGACTTAAAGGAGATGATGATCATAGCATTAAGATGTCAGATAATAGGATCAGAGAACAAGATTCCATCTCCTTCCTTGGATTGGCGGTTACGAAAGACTTGTCATGGAAACCGTACATCCAATCCATTAGCAAGCAGGCAGCTCAACGCATTGGTAGTCTCTATCGTGCCAGCAGCTATCTTCCACCACAGACTGTCTGCTATCTTTACAAGTCCACTATTCGTCCTCTGATGGAGTATTGTTGTCATCTGTGGGCAGGCGCCCCACAAACGCATCTTAACCTCCTTGAACGGGTTGAGAAACGTGTCAAGAATCTCATGGGTGAAAAACTTGCTAGCAAGTTGCAGCCGCTCTCCGTCAGACGGGATGTTGCTTCACTCAGTCTCTTCTACAGGTACTATTTCGGTAGAAGCAGCTCTGCAGTAAATGAGTGCGTACCCAAACCTAATATCTTCTCCAGAACCACATGCAGAGCTAATGCACTCACATGCTATAATGTGAGCTTAGAACGCGCACGTACTGTGAGTCGCTCGAAAAGCTTTTTTTGTTCGCACGGCACAGCTTTGGAATCAGCTTCCCCAGACCACTTTCCCTGACCAATACAATCTTGATACTTTCAAGAGGCGTGCGAATAGGTTTCTGATGGGGACAGCTTAATCAGATTAGAAGATGTTTTTTTTATTTTATTTATTTAAAATAATACAATTTGTTACTTTTCATTTAGTAACCCCTAGTTTCGTTCATGGCTCATAGCTGTGCTAGGGGTGAAAATTCAGTAAAAGAAAAAAAGATCAAAGATGAAAAAAAATTTTATTTGACTGAAAATTGAAGTTTTAACCAATGTATCAGTTTGGTATGTTTACTCCGACTATGAGAGATCTACTAACTCTAGCGCCATATTTTAGACAAGATATATCTTCAGGTCATAAAATCATGAAACCATATACCTTAACTAACAAAAACCAAACATATTTGGATTCAGCAAGCATCTTAGTAAGGTAATCATAAAATTTTGATCAAATTTTAGCTGAAACCTTAAGCATCTAACCACATTCTTGCAAATATCGCACATAGTTGTTTACTAATTGATAGAACGTGATGGAACACGATATGAAGACATCAGGCCTAAAACTATGTAGCTAGAGCTAGAGCTAATAGCAAGTTTGACGGTACAACTTTGTGTATCTGTGAGTTACTTTGATGTTCTTTAGACATATATTTAGTGCAAATGCAGTTCTCCGTTTCACTCAAGCGTCTGGTTGAAGTTTCTTAGTTCAATCAATGTCTGAAAAATGACTTTACTGATTTTCGGCTTGTAAACGGTGTAGTTTTAGCAGCTGGCGAAGACTATTGATTGCTTTGACAGCGATTTTCTGAAAACTATCTAGCAAATGAAGGAGCCCTCTGATTCATAAAGTAGAAACTCAGCTTGAAGATGAGTTGACTTTTCAACAATATTAGTTCATTCTGTAACTTGATATAAATGGCTGGCTAATAACTTGCCATAAATGGTTCGATTGCTTTATGTTTTTGTTCCTTGGATTTACTAATATTATTTTCTTCCTTGTACTGGGGTGGCTTCGACACGTGCCTGTCGAAGGGTTTTGGCCGCCGTTTTGAATATGTAGATCGAAAACTATATTAGCTTTCAAGTTGATTTATGTACGAATCCAGGTCAGACGAGCTGTGCTTCCGCGGAAAGGGTGCAGGTGTCCATGTGTATTTAATTTGTGGCGCAGATCAATGTCAATAATAGGCAAGAATTTATTCTTAAGTATTTAGGCCTACTCACATTTTCCAAAAACAAAGGAAGAAAATATTCATTAAAGTAGCTTTCTGATCATGGACGGGCGTAGCTCTCATACGCATCCATGTGGACTTTACTAGTCGTGTCGCTGAGCTTGATTCCGCGCAGCAATAATCGACTTCAGTCTCTTAATAGGCCTACGCTACAATAAAGACATTAAGACAGCTTTGCTTATTAGATTTTTTCTTAAAATCTCATGGATCTGATGAGAAGATTATGATATTTTACTTGACGCACTTTTTACTGAAGGAGGCATGAGATGACATTGTCTTAGAAGTCTGTTAATGTTGCAGGAACCCAAGAGCTTTCGATGTTCAGCTCAATATGTGCATTTGCCCGAGTGCCTCCTTGCATTATCAAGGGCATGACAAAAAATGCCAATGAGATACACATCGTGGACAACAGAGAGGTGAACAAGTATCAAAGAAACAGTACTCAAGATCTACGAATTGCTAGACGAACTAAGAGTTGAAGGCATATCACTATCTACTGCTGTCAATCATGTATTTTCTTGATAATGGCTTTGGTGTAAATAGCCGATATGTGTTGATTAAATTTTTGTACTCTTTATATAGCAATAAATAGGTTGACTCTTTTCCAAACCTATTTTCAATTATGAATAACAGTCGAGGCATATTTCCTCATATTCTGCAAAAGCAATAGGTTGCTTTCCATAAAAGACGAACATTATATTTAACGCCTATATCTCATTTTTGTATGTGTAATGCATGTACTACATGCATTCGAATGTTAAGTTTTTTGGGTACTTTATAGTATGCTTTTTTAGGACTTGGAAACGCCATGCAAAGAGGCTCCTCTCTCGCCAACCTATCAACCCCCTCGTGAGAAATATCATGAAGTTTGGCCTCTTCGTGTCAATGGTGAAGTGACAGTCCCTCCTCCCTCAGCGTTCGCCACTCTTTCCCCTCGAAATGGAGATGGAGCCACTGAACCTCCTGTGGCTGTTGCCAGTCGATTAACTGCTCTCGAGGAAAGTGCAAATCTTCTTCAATCGAGGATTTGGCAGCTCGCACATCGTGTCGGAAGCAATTCAGTCGGAGAACAGCCACAACAAGAACGCCTTGCTTTCTCATCTCGTGAGTCGCTAATGTTTTCGTCATTTTTGTGCTTTTTGATATCAATATCATGCAAAATATTGTGCTTTAA
Organism: Prostheceraeus crozeri; assembly: GCA_907163375.1. Classification (NCBI taxonomy): domain Eukaryota; kingdom Metazoa; phylum Platyhelminthes; order Polycladida; family Euryleptidae; genus Prostheceraeus; species Prostheceraeus crozeri. The sequence goes on along the minus strand of CAJQUW010015847.1, from coordinate 187,884 downwards.
TTTTACAGCGACATACAGTGCATCAGTGTAATGCATTTTCGTTGTAGAATCTGTGCCATATCGTTCTGATCATTTAATAGAAGATGATTCCTCAAAAATGTCGCCCCCATTCCTATCTCGGTATGATCGTCTGACTTGGGAGAATTCAAAAAATCCTCTAGAGGAGGAACCGCATCTACCGGGCAATACGACTATACCAGAATATCCTACCGCTCCATATCAGGTAAGAAATTACCTAGATAACTTGATTCCATTAATATATTCAGCTGTTTGGTTTATTTCTTTGTAGTTCGCCAGTGCTGCTTTTCTTGATGACTCTACCTCAGAAGCATCTGAAGATTACGTTCTTCACGCATCTCATAAACAGGTAAAAATTTTAATCAATTGTGGCACTCAAACTGAAGGCTATGCTGTTTATGGTTTCCATCTATCAAATTTGTAGTCTATTACAAGTTCATTTTCGAACGATATGATTCAAACTAAGATAGAGTATTTTGAATTCTTTGTTGTTGCTTCAAGACGAATCTGCATGTGACAACAATGACCATCACAAGTATTTATTGCCTGAGTTATTTTTCACTAAGCATGTTTTGTTTGTACAGTGAAAGAGTAGTCTTCTAGGTGTTCTTTGACTTAGAAATATTAGCCATGAAATTTATTCGAGTGACAACTTTGTTGGCACCCTGTATTTACAAAAGATTGCAGCGCAAGATCAATGAAGGTCTGTTCTATATGAGTGACATGAAGTAGCAAATACGTATAAGTAAAAAGTAAAAAATAGTAAAGGATAGAAAATCCAATTAGCATCCAGTTGACATGTTGGATGAACAACGTCAATGGATAGACGTTCCCACAGCCACTACTACGTATTCCGTTTATCAAATGTCGGCTCAGTAATGCGTCTGCCTATCTCGACTGAGACTACAGTCAACAGACTGTCCAGACGTTTCGAAGATTTATTCTTAATAATAAATTCATTTCACTCTCAATATCACACCCTATTTAATCTTATTTAATTGATATGTCAAATAATTCGATTTTTAATTATAAATCATCATGTTAATTTACTTGATATTTAATTTCACTATTCTCCTGTTTTAGCATTTTTCTTGTGATCCATCACGTTTTGGCTTCTGTTTTTACTATCGCCGATGTCTTGCACTCGATTTTCCAACTTAGACGTCCGAATGTTTCGATTCTGATATCCGATTTAGAACTTGAGTGTTGTTCGCTCCGCTGCTGGCTAAAAAGCAAACACTTTCATTACTCTACTACCTCATTTGTTGCATACTGTCAACATCGTTCTTCCTCTGTAATTATTAATTCATTAGTGTTTCTCTGCCACAAGGAAGACATATTTCTTTCCAACTTCTCCATTGCTCTGAACATACATGTATTTCCCTGTATTAACACAGAAATTCGTCACACATTATGATCATCTGTCTATATAGATAGCGTTCTGTGTGATTCACTGGCATATCACGGAAGTTGAAAATTAGTCGATGAGCAAATTTTTGTTATTCTTTTTAAGATATCTGATAAGTATGTCCTTTTTCAGGAGTCAATTCCTCCTCTGCAGCGACAATCCTCGAAGCGTCGCGGCTCCCATCCAATGTTCAGACCATATTCTACTGTCGGGGAACGTCGCAAGAAGATCCACTTCAAAGACGTGCCTCCGCCGCGCAGGGCAGCAACAAGAGTGGAAACTCCAGCGGCCCTACGTGATGACCCCTTCTCATTCATGAGGACATTCCGACGTCAGCGACATCTCCACCGCGTGCGACCTGGCGGTGATACCGGGTCTATAGAACAGAACTACGAGGAGACAATAACATCACAGGGAGAGAGTGATGAGGAAATGTATTCCAACGATTTCTCTGCTGAGGATACTCAAGAGGAGGATGACAAACATCTCATGCAGAATGAAGAAATGGATGATGATGAGGAGGAAGAAGAAGAAGAGGAGGAGGAGTATGAGGATGATTTCACATCCGTAGCCGCTCCTCAGACGTCTTCACAGAGATCTGTGTCATACTCTCAATCTCACACTGTTCCACAAATGACTGGGCGGTCGAATGCCAACAGCGACGATCAAATGGATTCCGAAGTGCCCAGCAAAGTAGGTTCATTTCGTGAATACTTAATAGTTCATTTCGGTTGTTGATCTGAACACATCAGGTTCTCTTCACATTCTTTATTTGAAGGTCGGGCTGTTCTCCAGCTTATCAACACGATGTCATTTGATATGATTTCTACGTAAAAGCCTCACTGCTCATATCCTAAAGTTGGTTTGTAGTAACAAGTATTTATTACTGCGGGACACGCCTTAAGACGTGGGTTTGTTGGCTACTGATCTCAAGATGTCAAAGAACCCGAAGCGAAACGTAGGCAGTCGATCATCTTGCTGGTGACTCCGTGTCTTTCAGTATGCATTTATTTAACCAAATGAACATTATATTTTATTGCCAAGTGGACCTTTGCCGCTACCTGTCGCTTTTGCCCGACTGAGCGGAGCAATGAGTCCTTTTCAGAAGCACTTGAAAGATATTGTCTATGTGTCAATAGTTATCATTTTTTTTCTTATTACATACTTTCTTCGCACGTTATTGGACGTGAGTCGCATCGCTCGCTCATAATGACCTTTTCCTATGTGTCGAGACCATATAATTAAATATTTTGTTTATCTGCTTCGGTTTGCTAGAAGTGTGATTAATGCGAAATTGACGGCACATCGAGGAACCTATTAAGTGGGCAAAAGGGAATTCCTAATACCTTACAGAGATAGGAAAAAAAAGTCGTGCTTCGATTGCCAAAATTCCTTCAGATTCGAAGATTTCAGATCATTGCACACAAGTTTTCTCCATAATGTTGGCCCTTTCGATCATTATTAAAGAAAGTCGCAGGCGTACGAAAATTAGTTCACTTGATGTTTTCACATCCTCTCCTCAGCATTTCTCAATGTATAGTGAATCGAATGTCAGCCAGGCGATGTGTGTTTTGGTGTGTGAGAAGTGATATCACGGCACGCACGCATTTCTCGCTGGCTCTGGTGTCCTCTGCTGACAGCTTATTGTTTGCCATTTCCAATAGCAAGCGATACACGAATTATCCATTCGAGAAGGAGCAAGTTGTCTAATTCTGTGATGTGCCATTTTGATAATAAGGTTACATACAATTCTTCCTTTCTAGGAAACCGAAGCGCACGCAGATGAATCTAATTCTGTGGTCGAGACACTTAAGATGAGAACATATTTTCAAACCTAAAATGCCGATGAAAATCGGTCTATATAAAAATCAAAAAGTCAAAGTAAAAATGTGTCCGGCTGAAACCAACTATTGACGATTATAATCTGAATTTTACAAAAATGTAAATGAACTGAAAAACATGGTGATAATTTCGAAAGCAGTGAACATGATTTTCCGTTTTTTGTCGGTATTCCAGTAGCGCCCTTAGTCAGCTGCTGAATTATTGCATTTGCATTTTTGTAGATGTGGTTTCCGGTACTCAATTTCTGACAGTCAGGGTTGGCATAATTAAAAAAACCATGACAAAACCCACACGTTTTTAGATGGCATTTTAGTGGATTTCTTTAAATGGCTTTCTTTAATTTCAGATTCATCTTCTGTTCATTATACAAATAGAATGATTTGAGCGATCCATGTGATAGAATATCAGGCAAAATTACCGTATGTGATAGAAAATACTTACTAGACCTACCAATCACAGTTACACATTCCAGCCAAAAACTAAATGACAACAAAAAGAGTGTAGTGATTCCAAGTGACTTTACTGAAAAGATTTCTATGAATTAATTTTTCCCAAAATCTTTCAAATATGTTTGTCATATCTGCTTCATATCCCATGTTTTGGATCGAAATTTCAAGCTTTGTTTCTAAATCCTTTTGTCAAACAGTAATGGCAAACATGTAAAAACTAGCTTTCATTCTACAAGTTTTCATTGACGTACAGCAAAGGGAATGTCAATCAAGTTCCTCATGTGCGATATTCTTTGTATAATTTACTTTGTCTTTCATTAGAAAGTGATCTTTTTGAAATTCTTTTATTAAAATTGCTCAACTTTCACAACTCTTTCTCAAAAGTATATTTTTCTTTATTTTTTTCAGAGATCTTCCTACGAAGACTCCTCCGCAGCTCGGAGACTGTTGTCTGAAGTACGAGATGAAGTGAAAGAGCTTCCACGTCCTCGTCAGCAGGTGCTTCTCGGAGCTGCTCCGACATCTGCTCCTGACACGGACTTGCCTCTCCGACTCTCTCCCAGTTCGCTTGAACGACGTCTGTTTGCAGAACTGCATTATCTTGAGTCCGTCGAGGAATCAGTGCGTCAGGTTGGAGACATCGAAAGAGTGCGTGCTGTTTCAATGTCTCAGCAAGAAACAGTCAGTTTGGCACAAATTCTCAAAGCAAGACAACTAGCTCATGGTCAAGAAATGCGCGAGACTCAAATTAAGGCCAGACAGGAACAGTTGGAAGCAATGAACGAACTGCGAGAAAGTCAGCAGCAATTCGCACAGAGAGCAAACTTGACAGCTCAATCCATTGATCAGGTGAATATCTTGTAGTTCTTAATATCAAGTAATTAATTTAAGCATAGTTTTCAGCAATCTAATTGGTTTGAATTCCTCGAATTGAGTGTATGTAAAATAACTCAAGTCACTCAGCATGCATAGGCCAACCTAAATCATTAATGAATATTGTGTGCAGAACAATGAAGTTTTTTTTATTATTACAAACAACACAATAATCATAACACGTTTGAAAAAATCTAGCGTGGTAGCCTTTGAAATTTGAAGAGGATAATTCATAAAACATTCGAAGACTATAGTTGACAAATGTTGTCTAATAGTAGTGATATCGCGTTCGACCATTCTAGAAATGTAGGTGATGTCCTTGATGCATGTGTGGTGTTTCTCTAATCTGCCTGTGTTATTTCATTTATACCATCGTTGCTGCAATAGTTAAATTCAATTTTTGGACACAGGTTCGAAAAGAGAGTGCTGATGCTCATGAATTTACCCGACGTCTCATCGAAACTCATCAACAAGCGACAGAAGCAGCCATTCAAGCTGCCCAACAGTTGGCACAAGTGGGTGTTTGTGATTTAATGATCGTTGCTGGCACATAATGAAGTGAATGTATATCTGTAGCATACCCAACCACAATCTTATTATTTGTGTGTTTTTCCAATTTGCTGCATTTTCGCAATGCTCGCTTGATTGTACTCATTTTATCAGGTGCTTTTGACGAATTTGATGCAATGTGTTTTCAAATTATTTGATCAAAAATACGTTTTATTTTACGCACATTAATACGAATTACGTATTAATAGAACGTTTAATTACGAATATATTCTTATGATTTGATAATTGTGTCCAAATATAATAATATATAATATATAAATATATTTATAAAAATATGTAAAAATATATATGTTATTAAAAATAATGAATATATAAAATTATATATATATTATATAAAAATATATATAAATATAATAATCCAAGCCATGTGAATTTGATTCAAAATGTAGTTCAACAGTATACCAACTCTGTATTCAAAAATTAATTTTGCACACGACTGTCATTGCTGTAAGTTTGTCTACTGCATGATTGTCCTTTGTATTAGAAAACTATTCTTTGAAGTAAGTATTCATACAGGCATCTGTTTTAATGTAATAAAATGTATAGAAATATAATTTATTTGAATTTCGGGATTGGCTTCGTTGCTTGCCATTTGATGAGGGAAAACTCTTCACGTCATATAGAGCCAGCTATGTAGCGTGAAATAGATTCCTCTACAGAACGTGAAGGGGTCTTTCCTTAATCAAATCGCAAGCAACGAAATGCCTGTTCTCCAGTCCCCAAACGCAAATAGGTCTAAACGTATTAATTGGAAGTTTCTTCAACTATGATTAAAATAATTGAATGAAATGACCGAATTTTATTTGGAAATGCTTTAAATATTTTCGTAAACTAAGTAATTATTGTCTTGCCGACACTTGAGTGCTTGCATCAATTGAATGATTATCACGTGATCTCAATGTTCATATGTTTTCGTATTGAAAGTGAAAGTAAATTATACATGTATCTTTAAATTTGTAGACCAAGTTCACTATGTCGGCAAATTTCGGTCGTCCTGCAACAGACGCTGGCCAACAGGTAATTATGTAATAGGATATGCGATAGATTGTAGAATTGTGTGCATGCTGAAGTCCATTGTATTCTGGGTGTCCGCAACCTAAAGACTCCTGGAAGTTTGTGATTTGACCCAGAAAACCTGGAAAACCTGAACTTAATTGAAAAATTCTGGAAATGTGGAATTCTTTGAGTAAAAATAAAAGAACCTGACATCTTTATAGCTTGATGATTTGACAAAAATTGATCATAGACTCAGCACAATGAGAAATATATTGTAAAACTAAAACTGGATTTTGATTAAAAATAATGCAGCGTATGAGGATCGCAAATATTATTTTCAAACGGTTTCAATATTCATCTGAACCTTCAGCATAGCGTTTCTCAGCTTTTCTACTGATGGAAATCTCGAACCTCAAATTATCTTCCGATGCTCGTACATGTATGCAGGTCATCACGTGCTTGAAGCTACGCTACAAGCAAGATTTGTTTAGTTCATTTGTTGAAATATGTCCTCTCTTAATAGCGGTGATGAAACCGACATTGCGAAGCCTGGTATATTAATGTAATTTGGCATGTAGTCAAACTTTTTCTCTGCGAAAAATACCGTCTCTACGTAGATCCACACCTTCTGGTCTATATTTAATCATGCTATAGAAGTGTTTCGGCAAAATAGAAAAATAGGCTTCACACACAGTTGGAAACAGCAATAGAACTTTTCCAAGTGCGCAAAAAGACTAATTACATATTTTGAAAAGGCAGCAGAACCGAAAAGTCGGAAACAGATATATAAAATTGATGGTAGTTGTTTGCCGATCAATTACTCGATTCACCATTATCAAAATGTCCTTCATCCATTCGCATTTTTCAATATGATGCGATCGAAAGATATATTTTAAGTAACTATTGTTTCATGATCACAAGACAAAATGAAAGCTTGAACTCACGCAGCACATTCCAATTAGATTCAGTTCCCCGATGAATGTACATGTATATTCTCTTGTCCATCGAAGTCTCGAAGTTCACACATTGCATTGACTAGAAATTTGACACGTTTTGAAATTCCTTGAATCTTGACGTGTGAAAGCTAAAATACGCTTTCTAAATGTCTGAGAAATACATCCTTTCCGCAATTCATACTGACTTCCTAGACTAGACTCAAATTGACTGTTCCACTGACTGAGGGCTGAGAACCTAAGCTGTAACTATTCTGGAGAATGTTGTTATCGCTTTCCTTGTAAAATCGCTATTACCGGTATATTCCAGACATGCAAGCGACGGCATGTCGGCACCTGTGGCCCTGTTCAATCTAGAGAATTTCGAATGTGACTCACGTGACCGATATACAAACGCGACTCATCTCGGTCTACTTATAATGTCGGGAAATCTTTCGAATTATTGATTTATTATAACAGCATTTTTTTATGAGTCTTTCTAGTTCAACATCAAGCGGCAGCCTTGAAATGAGCTTTGATAGGATACCTAAATAGATCAGGCACGCAGGGGTATGACTTATTTTGGACGGTTTCTAATTCATAAAGTCGGGTTAAATATGTAGAATCGAATGCTTTCCGGAGATTTATTGATTGGTTGTCCCAAGCAAGACATTTTTATAGGCCAAAAGATAATCATTTTTTGAATGCTTGAAAAATTGATGAAGTCTTGCCAGTGGGTAAAACTCAACGCCACTGAAAATGCTTAACTCATGCCTAGATTTATGATCTCGTGTCCGGTTTTTCTCTTGTCCTTATCCTGGGCATGCAAGAACTATATATATATTTGCATTAAAATTCACCTGCAATTTCTCAAATTACACTGCACCATTCGCATAATCATAAGAGATAAGCTTACAGTCTATATAAAGTTGTCAACACTAGATTTAGTGCATTATCGATAATAAGCAAAGTCGGCATTGATCATAGTGAACTCAGATTCACGTGAATCACATGATCAATGTTCCTTTCACGCTGAACCGCTGTACAATTATAAAAAGAAATATCCTTCATCTAATTAGTATTTCTGACATTATATTCTTTTCTTCGAACAAAATCATAGTTTATGACAGTTGAGCAGGATATTTTTTCTCGTGATTTATCTATTGTAATGTCTTTAATGACTTGTTGAAAATTAGGATAGAAATGATAAAATCTACTGATTTTTTCGTTCACTGAAATCGGACTTGAATCCAGACTACTTCTCCAGTCCTGGGTGAGATCCCGAAAGAGGTCTTTACTGCAAGCCGATCAAATATCATCATTCAGGCATGAAAACCTTGAAGTGTGACAAAAAGCAAGTTCACAAAACCTGGAATTTTACATAAACCGAGCTGGAAAAACCTGGAATTCAATCCTCGAAAAGCTGCGGACACCGCGGTTTGAACCAACTTCAATTTTGAATAATATTTCCTCAACAACGAAATATTTGATGTAGCAGTCTGTACATTAAGATTGAGGCCATAGAACATAAATACAATATGCAAAAATCGAGTTGCATCTTCAGTCATTAAACACACGTTTAATGACTAGAGAGATCGTTGGTTTTCAAAAGCAACGTTTTATTAATTGCTGCTGCTACATTAATTGTTACTGACATTCAGCTTATATTAGCGTAGCAGCAGCAGCAAAAATTTTTTGTCAAATTTTGATTCTAGACATCGTAATAAAAGGGAAAATCATCTTATCACATGCTCTAGTTTAAGTCAGTATTTGCATAAGCCTCCGTCATAATTTTCTCGCATTTGAACTAAAGTTCATTTTAAAGTGGATTATGCCTCAAAATGAATTATTTCAGTCAAAGTTGTGATCCGTTCCTACAAAATTTGAATTATGTTGCCTTTTTTTGCAGGTTTCCCTCTCTCGCTCCACACCACTTCCTGCCCCTTCATACTCACAACCCGCTCACAGTTCATCTTGGCGGGGAAGCACACCCCCCAAGCGACGGACGACGGACACTGAAGAGACGTATACCTCATCAAGACAACGAATTTCCGCAGCAGATACAGACGATGATGAAAGCACAATCCAAACAGATACTCCCAAATTCGATGAGCAAGGTAGCTTGAGATGCTGTTCATGACAATGTAACTATTAAATTAGACATCCTTGTTATCTCACAATTAGTGCGACCCTTTTCAATTGAAGCACAATCTGCATTCTAATCGATCAAAAGCAGCTATCGGAACGAATTCGATTCGACTTTCTACTTAGCACTTCTTTGCACGTCTTCGCGACGGTATCGTGGTTGTTCCTCGAGGTACCCGCACGCATCAAAAGATTGATGACGAAGTCGGTTAACGCATATGTTGACATCGCACAGAGAGAAGATGAATAACTGTGACAGAGAAGGTTCACGGCGTCACCATTCCCTTGTCTGTGCACGCGCATTTTTCTCGGTGTCATGTAATTGCGGCTGCATAGCAGCATCGGAGCTCGGTCGGATCCACTTTAACGCTCTCTGGTCGCATCAGTGTATAGTAATGAGAACAACGCAGTGGTATTGCAAGCATGTACATTGAAAAATTATTTTAAGTAGTCAATTTATCATTACTTTATATTAGCCTGTTTATTTTAAGCATAAGAAAAAAAATCACAACATAAGTAAAAGATTTGATTTCATACAAGTAGGAAGTGACTTAGGTTTGATTTATCTAGATTTTGTGGCTCGCAACATTTATCAGCTTTTGATAATTTCATTTAGAATTCTGAACAATGAAACGCATCACGCAGGTACCAAAAGGTCGAGAAGTATAGAGTGAAACTGCCTTCTCTGTCGCATCTTTATTCGCGATTGAGACATTGAGAAGGTCTCATACTCTTATTAGGTCTCGATTTCTTTGTCAGTCAATCGAATACGCTCTTTTAGAACTCTCTACTGCAAGGTTTTGTATACTTGGAAATATGCGAATTCTCGGAAGGTCTTCTCCATGAAATGCAAAATTTTGATTTTGTTGAGAAAATGACTTAATTTTGACAGATTTCATTTAGGATTGATGTTTTCGAATTCTTATTATTCTCCGACCCCAGACAATCAGTTAGCTTGAGTTAAATATAGGACAGTCACTCCCTTCGTTAAGACAAATCTACTTTATTTTTTTAAAAAACATATATAGGCCCACAAGCCCGACGCGTTTCGTCCTCAGACGTTATCAAGGCCATGAATACTGAACTAGCCTAGTTTAAAAAAATTTTGACCTTTCCGGTGACACAGTGGAATACATCACCGAAATATTAAGTAAAGTGAGTAAGAATAAAATATTCTAAAAAATTTCACTGTGTTTGCCGTCAGTAATGCCAGAAGCCTACTGCACCATGAGATTCTAGAAGGCAGTATGACTGGAGATCGTTTTCGATGGTTCCTCGAACTTCTGTCAGCCACCCACGAAAACGTGATTCTATTTATTTTTGACAATGCCTCTTGTCATTCGATCGTAAGGAGAAGCCGAGCAGCGGGTAGTCCCAATCTGAGAGACGTGCATGAGTGTATCTTTCTTCCTCCCTATTCACCTTATTTGAGTATCGTTGGAAATGCATTTAAATGATCCTTAAAGAATCAATTGGAAGATATTCGGAATCAGCTGATTAACGAATCTCATGAAAGAAGACTGGCAATTCTGACCAACTGGCTGAGCAGTCAGCAGCGGTAATTACACTTCAGAAGTCAATCGCTTGATTCAACCACTCGCGAAGTTACGTTCCTGCTTGTATTGAGAAAGATGACATTCTTATGTAATTGTTGAACGTATATTCAATACCATGCACACACTATTGAAATAATTTTTTTTCTTTACACATTGAGCAGTGATGGCAGGAAATTGACTCCTTTTCTCGAAATTAAAATCACTAGCTAATTGAACATAAACAAAGAATAGATCACGCTAATAAATAGGCTTCGGTACCGATTACAAATAAAATTTTACCATTTGATACTTGAATGAACAAATTATTAATGATTGTTCCAATGTGACACTTGGGTATGGTAGCATTACACATTACTGTTTTCTTTTGATAACTGCATGGACCATTTGATAACTTGAATGGTCTATTATGATAATCGAAAGCGGTATTTTGATATTTGAATGCGTTAAAATGCAATTGACTGCATTACCCTGACTAAAGGGCGGTAAAACCTACAGATTGTTTCATAAAAAATGGATCACCCTTAAATATCGCCTTAACTTCAACTTTGTCTAACTCCGCCAAACTTGAACGAATTTCTCTGAAATTTGGAAGATATGTCAGTTGTGCTTACTAATATCATTGTTGGAAATTTCAAGCATGAATATTGAGTCAATGCCTAGACGAATTGGTAATGTCATTGACAATAAGGGTAGGGCCGCAAAATATTAGCTTCTTAAGAACCGTTACTGTATCATAGCTTATCAGATTATATAAGGACATTTAAATATATTAGGGACATGAAATATCATGAAAAATGCTTTCTGTATCATACTTATGTTTTATTTAGTCAAATTTTAGGATGATCAACTTTTTATGAAACGGACTGTATATCATGGATTTTTAGGGCAGAAATATCAGACATGGATGAGACTGCATTAGCTGTCACATTTGTCATACATAGCAATAGATGACTTTGTAACTGATGATCGACGACTCGAACCCTTGCTCAGTGATAGGATTCTCCCCCATTTACCACTGCTGCTTCCCGTACAGAAATAAGTCCGTATGAATCATAGTATGAAAAATAGTATGACAACGCATACGTATGTAATAACATACTATGAAACATAGTATGTACAAGTATGAATAATGCATACGTGTGTATAAACATGCTATGAAACATAGTATGCATAAATATGAATAGCGCATACGTATGTATTAACATACGATGAAACATCGTATGCATAAATATGAATAGCGCATACGTATGTCTTGACATTTTATAAAACATACTATGATTAAAAATGTATTACGCATATGTATGCATTATCATAATATGAAACATAGTATGCATAAGTATGAATTTCGCATACGTATGTATTAACATACTGTGAAACATAGTCATAATTGATTATTTAAATTCATACCGTATACACATTTACTACATGTTATTGTGCAGGAGTAATCTATGTTGGGTAGCGACAATTTTTTCTACTATGATGTTTGATGCGTGACCCGAATTTTGTACCCATGCTGAATGATGCTGGTGATTATCAGTCATCTATACAGAATTAATGAGTGATATCAAATATAACTTTCGTTGAATAATATAACTTCGCATTTCATAATGTTCATAATGTTGCTGTTCAACTTCCTGATGAATAACGTACCCATTTTTATCTCAGGTCATTGGAAATAATTATTTTTCATTTAATTATATTTGTCTAGTATTAAATAACTATTTTGCTAGGATATAATGACATTATTTGCAGATAACGAATTCGTCAATAGTTCTGATTCTTGTGATAATGAAATTCTTTCATTTATATGTATATATTGTTCATGCTTTTCAGATACTTTATGCAAAACGTCTTTGCTACAAGCTGAAAATTTCATCTGAGACGATTTTATCAAACTCATTTTATCGATTTTTATGGTACTTAATGCATGCAATTCTGAAATATTACTCATTGTTTTCCTATGATTATTAATGCAATAATGATATTTATGGAGCTTCCACAGTATCTCCACAATATTTCAACGTGTTTTGAAAATGATAGTGAAAACCTACTGATGATGCCCAACACATCGATTTTGTTTTATTTTTAATGCATAAATGATTCATTTATGTATATTTAGTCTAACCAAGAATTCATCGAGTTGGATCCTTCTCATCTCATAATTGCATGACCTACATGCATTTTTTACATAACATGATGATATCATAAGAATTTGATTAACGATTACCATGCATATAAGAGCAGGTATTATTCTTGTTTAAACGAAATAATAACGTGTCTTGTAGCTTTCTTTTGCTCAAAGAATTAGTGATTCAACGAGTTTACTTTTGAAAAGTCTCATGTGTATTGTGGATCTCTACAATGTCAGTAAAAATTTGAAAGTCCATTTTTGAGTAATCTAAAAGTTAAATATGAAAGTGTTACTAATATAATTTCCTTGAGTTGCCATTGATTAGGCGCTATTTTGAACACCAACACATTTAAGATAAGAAATTCCATCAAACATGATTCATGAAAGTAATAAAAGCTAATTCAATTAGTTTCGAAAAATATTGTTGATATTTAATTGATTATTTATCTTTCCTATTATTGCTTGAGAAATTGCCACCTTATCATAAACGTGTATAATTCTTTTATTAGTGTGTCATTGTATCTGAAGTTTTCCATCATGCCCACCAGGGTTGTCCAGTCTAACTCAGACGGCTCCTGGTTCCTTCCACTCTTCTAATAATAAGCATTAGTTTATTTCCATTGAAAGCATAAATGAACTTGTATGAACGTCAAAACAATAAACTTCACACTGTCTTGACGTGGGAGCATTATTATTAGCTGCTTGCATTACAGGTAACGGTAACGGATTCTTTTAAGATTGTTTATGCTAGTGAATGCTAGCGAGTTGCTTCACTTTCTTTTTTTTATCTTCTGCTTAAGGGTTTATGGTACCGTCCTCTTCACTCGAACTTTGATTTTAAAAAATCATACAAAAACGTTTATCTTTGATCAAATGGGTACGTCGTTCGTGTGTTATAACAAATGAATGCCATATATGTGATTTTAATGTATGAGAAATTGTAATTATTTTGATCTTAAAATGATGATAATAGCTGTCTCCCTCATGATATGTTCTCTATCTAAATCAGTTGACTTGCTACATTTGACATGTTACCGGAGAGACAAGGTGTTTTTGACTTTGTTCCCTTTCAGATTAAAATACGACATATTGAATACAGAATGCATGTTATTATTCATATGATAAGTGGTGCATATAATAATGAATTCATGCTGTTATAGAATATATGTACAACATCAAAACATATGTGCTTATGTATGATATTCCTTCGTACGATATACTGCTTTATGCATATATGTTGCATTTTTATGTCAGGAACATACTCTGAAAACTCACGTGTGTTTAGGATGAGTATACGTACCTATTTTCATAGTATGTTTCTTTGTATGATTCATGCGTATGGCACGACAACGCGTTACATGCTCTTAGTACGTCTCATACTATGTTTCGTATGTCTGTTCCATACTATGTTTCACATCATGTTTTCACTGCGTGTGCCATATGAGTATGCATACTATTTTCATAATATGATTCATACTATGTAAAGTCATAGTATGAATCATACGTATGTTAGGGTATGGCCAAACAGAGCGTTACATGTTCATAGTATGTTTCATAGTATGCTTCATACGTCTGTTCCATACTATGATTCATACTACGTTTTCACAGTGTGTCTGGTATGAATACGTATATGATTTTTCGTGGTATGTTTCATAGTATGATTTTGCTGAGTATGATTTAGGGTATGCTTCATACTAAGTTTCATACTATGTTAAGTCATAGCATGAATCATACGTATGCCAAGGTATCCCGTACAGAAAAAATTGGTATGAATCATACTATGAAACAGTCGTATGAAACATAGTATGAAACAGACGTATGTAACATAGTATGAAACATACTATGGACATGTAACGCTCTGTCGGGCCATACCCTGGCATACGTATGATTCATACTATGACTTTACATAGTATGAATCATATTATGAAAATAGTATGCATACTCATATGGCACACGCTGTGAAAACATGATGTGAAACATAGTATGGAACAGACATGCGAAACATAGTATGAGACGTACTAAGAGCATGTAACGCGTTGTCGTGCCATACGCATGAATCATACAAAGAAACATACTATGAAAATAGGTACGTATACTCATCCTAAACACACGTGAGTTTTCAGAGTATGTTCCTGACATAAAAATGCAACATATATGCATACAGCAGTATATCGTACGAAGGAATATCATACATAAGCACATATGTTTTGATGTTGTACATATATTCTATAACAGCATGAATTCATTATTATATGCACCACTTATCATATGAATAATAACATGCATTCTGTATTCAATATGTCGTATTTTAATCTGAAAGGGAACAAAGTCAAAAACACCTTGTCTCTCCGGTAACATGTCAAATGTAGCAAATCAACTGATTTAGATAGAGAACATATCATGAGGGAGACAGCTATTATCATCATTTTAAGATCAAAATAATTACAATTTCTCATACATTAAAATCACATATCGCATTCATTTGTTATAACACACGAACGACGTACCCATTTGATCAAAGATAAACGTTTTTGTATGATTTTTTAAAATCAAAGTTCGAGTGAAGAGGACGGTACCATAAACCCTTAAGCAGAAGATAAAAAAAGAAAGTGAAGCAACTCGCTAGCATTCACTAGCATAAACAATCTTAAAAGAATCCGTTACCGTTACCTGTAATGCAAGCAGCTAATAATAATGCTCCCACGTCAAGACAGTGTGAAGTTTATTGTTTTGACGTTCATACAAGTTCATTTATGCTTTCAATGGAAATAAACTAATGCTTATTATTAGAAGAGTGAAAGGAACCAGGAGCCGTCTGAGTTAGACTGGACAACCCTGATGGGCATGATGGAAAACTTCAGATACAATGACACACTAATAAAAGAATTATACACGTTTATGATAAGGTGGCAATTTCTCAAGCAATAATAGGAAAGATAAATAATCAATTAAATATCAACAATATTTTTCGAAACTAATTGAATTAGCTTTTATTACTTTCATGAATCATGTTTGATGGAATTTCTTATCTTAAATGTGTTGGTGTTCAAAATAGCGCCTAATCAATGGCAACTCAAGGAAATTATATTAGTAACACTTTCATATTTAACTTTTAGATTACTCAAAAATGGACTTTCAAATTTTTACTGACATTGTAGAGATCCACAATACACATGAGACTTTTCAAAAGTAAACTCGTTGAATCACTAATTCTTTGAGCAAAAGAAAGCTACAAGACACGTTATTATTTCGTTTAAACAAGAATAATACCTGCTCTTATATGCATGGTAATCGTTAATCAAATTCTTATGATATCATCATGTTATGTAAAAAATGCATGTAGGTCATGCAATTATGAGATGAGAAGGATCCAACTCGATGAATTCTTGGTTAGACTAAATATACATAAATGAATCATTTATGCATTAAAAATAAAACAAAATCGATGTGTTGGGCATCATCAGTAGGTTTTCACTATCATTTTCAAAACACGTTGAAATATTGTGGAGATACTGTGGAAGCTCCATAAATATAATTATTGCATTAATAATCATAGGAAAACAATGAGTAATATTTCAGAATTGCATGCATTAAGTACCATAAAAATCGATAAAATGAGTTTGATAAAATCGTCTCAGATAAAATTTTCAGCTTGTAGCAAAGACGTTTTGCATAAAGTATCTGAAAAGCATGAACAATATATACATATAAATGAAAGAATTTCATTATCACAAGAATCAGAACTATTGACGAATTCGTTATCTGCAAATAATGTCATTATATCCTAGCAAAATAGTTATTTAATACTAGACAAATATAATTAAATGAAAAATAATTACTTCCAATGACCTGAGATTGCGTCATTCATCAGAAAGTTGAACAGCAACATTATGAACATTATGAAACATATTCAACGAAAGTTATATTTGATATCACTCATTAATTCTGTATCGATGACTGATAATCACCAGCATCATTCAGCATGGGTACAAAATTCGGGTTACGCATCAAACATCATAGTAGAAAAAATTGTCGCTACCCAACATAGATTATTCCTGCACAATAACATGTAGTATGTGTGTATACGGTATGAATTTAAATAATCAATTATGACTGTTTCACAGTATGTTAATACATACGTATGCGAAATTCATACTTATGCATACTATGTTTCATACTATGATAATGCATACATATGCGTAATACATTTTTATTCATAGTATGTTTTATAGAATGTCAAGACATACGTATGCACTATTCATATTTATGCATACGATGTTTCATAGTATGTTAATACATACGTATGCGCTATTCATATTTATGCATACTATGTTTCATAGTATGTTAATACATACGTATGCACTATTCATATTTATGCATACTATGTTTCATAGTATGTTTATACACACGCATGCATTATTCATACTTGTACATACTATGTTCCATAGTATGTTATTACATATGTATGCGTTGTCATACTACTTTTCATACCTTTTCATACTATGATTCATACGGACTTATTTCTGTACGGGATGGCCCGACAGAGCGTTACATGTCCATAGTATGTGTCATACTATGTTACATACGTCTGTTTCATACTATGTTTCATACAAATTTTTCATAGTATGATTCATACCAATTTTTTCTGTACGCGTAATTTCAGGTACCAATGACTCAACAGATGAAGATATTTTAGACCACTCATTCCGCATGGTTCTGCCGTCTGAAGAGCATCGTCGGCATGGTCGGAGAACGAAGGATGTGGCGGCCACGAACGGTGGCCATGTCGATATCAATGCTGAGGAATCCAATACGCCATCTTTCCGACGTTTTACTGATGATATGGTTCGACAATACATGCGCGAGGAAGAATTGCGTGCTCAACATCAAGTTAGTTATATTTTTGTCTTCGTTAAGATATATCGGAAGTGCGACTAGATTATGTCAGAGAACGAAAACCCGTTTAATGAAAAAGAAATCTCGTTTGATGATAGTGTAAAAATAATTCAAATAAAAATTAATAGCTACGCGCTTTTAATTCATTCAATCTTTCACGTATGTTCCGAGGCATTAATGGTTTGGATTTGGTACTTATCGATAGAAAAGGATTGTTCAAAAAAATAAGATAGCACCTTTCTAAATTATTGCATCTTCTAGATTGTGAAACTTCTCGAAATTCCACAAGATCCATAACCTGTTCGTCACTTCTTCATATTTGATATCCATCTCCATGATGTAGCTGACCTTCATCAGAATCTGATATTTTCCTTTCCACTCCAGAAACTTGTTTATCATCATATCATTCACAAAGTTTGCCCATGCACCAGATGGGTATCATTTCATCTTTATCAAAATCTCCACGATCAGAAAAAATACTTCTCAGCTGATAACCTGTCATCCCAGTCCACCCTTACTTCCTGAGTATTACAACAGACTCGTTCTTACAAACATGAAGAACGAGCTCCTGGATATCTATGTCTCAGACTTTGTAGGCAAAGCACATCGACCATCACTTTTCTGAGTTTTTGCTCGGCAATTTCGTCCCTCCACTACGTTCGAAGAATTCCTTCGTATGATATGGCAGAGGGTGGGATGACCATAATTCAATGCGAATGTAAAACCAATTTCAATAATAACACTTAATTAAGTGTTCTGCCATTGACAAAGGGTCTGGACCCGAAGTCTGGCGATTTTTATTCTTTATTCATTTTACTTGGCATTAAACATATCGGGAGAGTATTGAAATTGGTTTTACATTCGCATTGAATTCCTTAGTGCCAACTAAACTTCAATTTTTAACTTTCATCAAACTAGCTACCTTAACTTATGCTTGTCAACCTCTGTGCCCCCTTCCCACTGATGGATCGCCTTGAGGTCAGAGCGGCTAGGCACATAATAAGAAATACATCTTGTTGCCGGTCGTCCACCCCAAACTTTCTTATATGGCTTTACTCCTTGGTTGGCGATGGAAAATGATGTATTGCAAGCCTACGTTATTTATCAACATTCAATGAAGTGGAGTGAGCATATGGCTCACTCTCAGCTTCTTAGAGTTAATTTTTCCATCAAAGAGCCAAAGCAAACTTTCTTCCATAGACAAGTTACAATGTACACTAATTATGTATAGAGACATATCTACATATGTAATTATCCCGCTACATAATCAGTGAAGCATCATGAAACGATTTCATGCGTAGACAGAGTGTGAATAGGCATTTACTTGATTTATACATTTTGCTGCACTATTTGTTGTACCTATTTTGATTTTTATATTTTAAATATGAAATTGGCAAAAATCTAAAATCACGATTGTATCAGCTAAAAAACAGCCTCTATATCGTCACAAATTTAAAGTTCTGGATTTTTTAGTGTGTGATGATTAAGAGGAACTCATCTCCTTTCAGATAACATTGCTGAAACTTCGTAAGAATGCTCTTGGGGAGAAGATGCACACAGAGTTAGAGTTCCTTGAAACACAGAAACGCCAGTTAGTGAAGCAACATGGGAAATCTCAACAACAAGGACCTCATAATCAATTAGTTGATAAACAGATGGCACTGGTTCGAAGATGGAAGCAGGAAGAAGCTGAGATTGACCAGTTATTGGAGGCACAAGAACTTGCGGACAAGCGGAGACAAATAATGTTGGAACAAGACGCTCATATTTCAAAGATGAAAAGTGAAGCGAAAAAGGTAGTCCCATTGCTTCTATCAGTCTATGATTTCCAGTCTACAAGCAGTGATGACTCTACCACTATTCATTCACTATTTTACTAACATAGCAAATTTCAGCTATAAAATTCCCTTTATAAAATTGATAAAATTCCCTTTATCAAAAGCAGTTAAATACAAGCTACTATGTTCACCAGTTATGTAGATCTATTGACGAGTTCTTATGTCGTTGTGGAGACCCATTGAGAAGAGTCAATAATCATAGCAAGCGCATATTTCGAAAACGAAAAAATATGCCATGAATCTCAATGAAAATAAGATATTGATAAAACAAGCAATGCATTAACATGGAAAAGTTAATGAGGTAAACGTCAAGTCGAATTGCTAAACCGCATGGAATATGATAAAATGTACGCCGTGAAGTCACTGGCCTTAGAATAGTACCGCGCATCCTTGCGTCACGTATGAGGCGACTAGAAGGGGCCATGTGGTACACGAGTTGTCGCCCCGGGTAGATGCCACGAGGCCACTGCCACTGCCTGGCACGCAATTCGTAGTGATGATTGAAGCTTCTTTTTTCAACTTAATTAAAGTATCTTAACCAGTTATTCCTCTGCTGAAGTTGTTTTACTCGTTGATTTCAATGTCCAAAATAAGTCTCAAGTGAACTAATTGACAGGACTGGTTTAGGGATAGTGGTAAGGTGTGATGCATTTGATTTCCATGAAGATCTCCACCCACTGGATTCCATTAATCATCGATAAAATCGTTTTCAATGATATTCGATCGTTGGTCACTCTTTTGCACTTAAGTTGATAGAATTTTCATTACTCATCTCAATGTGACCTTCCTCAAAATTATCTATCAGCTTTAATTTGCAATTACATCTATCCCATACTATGTGAATGTGCAGTCGCCTGACTTTAAAATTGCATTAGTTCAGATTTATTGTCATTATCCGTATTTGCGATTAAATATTAAGAATGATTTCTTACTGCAAAAAAAGCAATGCTTTTCTCATTTCGTTCTTGTGTAATTAGTTAGCCGAACTTTTTATATCCTAGATTTTGAATATTATTTATTTCCCTAGATAATAAAATAATCCGCTGTCTGATGGAGCGCTGTTCAGTCTAAAAATTATTTCAATTTTGCAGATTCGTGCTGAGAAGGCGAAGTCTGACGATCGTGCAAAGCGCCTGGACAAGAGGTAATACTTTCCTTCTTTTTACGCGAGTAGGCTGGAACACTGTCTCCTCTCAATTACTTCCTATAGGATCATTAACGCAGTTACATGATGCTGCAGTGGATTGGAAATAAAATAGAAATTTCATTTTGATAATTCCCAAGCAGAACTATAATTTCAGTCGTGTAATTGGATGATGCAGTCAAATAAATGTGTAGCTGCAGTATCAGATCAGCTTCTTCATGTCACCGAAGAGAAATTTTGACCGCAACTTCAGACAAATACTTTCAATATCTCTTTCAATGAGAATATTACGGTAGAAGTATCAAATTAATAACAGCTATCAATCGTGTAGTTATCTTTTGTGTCAGTTTCGCATGATTGACTGATTAAAATGTATGCGTCTCAGTCTTCGTATGAAATGTACAATTCTGCACCAGCAGGTATTCTTTTATTTCTAAGACGTGTTACAATCACTGATCGTCGAAGTGTTATTTCTGCATTAACATCCAACTGCTCTCAAAATGCTTTGTAGAGAGAACTACTGCTGTCCACTTAAAACATTCTTGCACAAGACAAACTGAAGGTTGGAAATTTCGCAGCACATCCCATTTCGACTCGGTTCCCACTGAACATGCCTTTCATTGTCCATCATAGTCTCCAAGTCCATGCGTTGCATTAACTTGAAATTTGTCAAGTTTGAAATCCCTGTTTCATCCATAAACAGATGAGGACGCTTCTTGTAGAACTACGCTTTCCAACTGTCTGAGAAATGCATGTCTCTCGCCATTCACACTGACCTCTCAGACTTAAATAAAGTGTTCCACGGACTGAGGTTTGAGAAGTCAGATATGTAGCTATTCTTTCTATCACTTTCTTGTAAAGTCGCTATATTATATTCCAGACATGTAAGTGGTCGACGTTGTGTCGGTACCGGTCTGTTCCAGTCTGTGAAATTTTTGTACCTCTCGGTGGAAGGTGAGAGGCACTGCTTTTGCGCAATTATATTGTGCACTGTGCAGTTGCACAGTATTCTGAGCAATTGGTTCAGCCCACAGCAAAAACTCTGGAAGAATTTCGATTATTTACTTCCACACTTAAGTTCTACCCGACTACGTGCATTTAAGTCGACGTAACCTTTCCAAATTAGTTAAACTCTCTGGGCGTTTGTTTTGAAACTCTTACATGGTCTTTGATCCTCCCACAGAGATAAATTGCTTTGTCTCTGATCCTCCTGGTTGATATTGTAAAAAGCCCGTTTTTAGTCTTTGCAGGGTTGTGAAGCCAGTGGGTAAAATTCAGTGCTCTCTCAGTGTTAACTTTTTAAATTGTCCGGCCCCGATCTCGAGCATGCAAGAATTATATAATTGCATTTAAATTCACGTAATTTTTCGCACTACACTACATACACTTCTTTTACGATAATAAGCGACGAACTTACGGTATGCGTAAAATTGCCAAGTAGGATTGTTGAATTTATTACATCAGCGATTGCTTGAAAAGTCGGGCATGATAATAGTGATTTAAGTTCATTACACAACTACTCCTCTGTATACCTATAAAGATGAATTCTTGATCTATATAAGATGAATTTCTTGAAGCTGACCAAATATCTGACATCAAATTTTTCTGTTAGAAAAAGTCATGGTTTATGGTAGTTGAGTAGAATATCCATACTGTAGGATTCTCTCGTTGCAGTGAATGACGGCTCGTTGAAAATGTGGATAGAAAAGATAAAATCTATTTTCTTTTCACTCACGAAAAATCGGGCTCCGTTTACAGTTCTGGGCGGGATCTCGAAGGCTTTTGCTGCAAGCCCGCCGTGTCTCTCAATCAGAGACTCAAACATGAACCAACAGGGATGAATATAGATAATGACGATCAGCAACCAATTATATGTAGCGGCATGATTACATGTGTATTTAAACTGTAAATAAGATGTAAATGCATAAATATCGGTATTTAGACATGAAAACCTTGAAATATGCCCCGATCCGCGGACACGCTGTTGATGAGCTATATGAGATGTATCTACTTCTCATTATGTTCGTTGATATAGATATGGATGTGAAATTTTATCTCCTCTACAACCCTGATGTTAGCCGTAATCGGAAATTAAGAGAACGCATAGTATGGGGAACCCAACGCACCTACCTATAGATTCATAGTACTGTGCATGTTTACCCATAAGTACAGTAAGATCTTAGAACTCATTCAGCTTGCAATTGCCATATTAGGAGTTTTAGCGAAAAGAAGAATGAGACGATTATTGCCTTAAATTAGAAAATTGAAGCAGTGAATTATATCGATAGTATTAATTACAATTACATGTATAGTGACTTCTGCTTCACCTACCTCGTAGGTAACCATTACTACTTTGTACATGTATTTATAATGTTTCTGTGTCTGGAATTAACTTTTTAATTAGAATGCACGAGTAGTTGCACAGATTTCAATCTAAGAAAAGCAAATATTTCGTATCGTCAAACTTCATTGAAAGATTCTTTTATCATAAAACAATTTGAATTGATGTCACCACAAACACTTTTTTCGTTTTCCCAAAACACATGCCTAATCCTGGGAAATGTATATTTCATCCGCTTTTTAAGAGAAAACAGTGACTTATTTTGTTTCATTGTTAAACCTCGAGCGACATTTGATGATCAATTTCTTTAACGTTAAACATTTTGCAAATTACGCATGACTTTAGGCATGCAGAAAAAAATAAAATCAATGTAAGTATGGGAATTGGCTGCAGTCTGTACACACACTTGATAATTAATGAAGCATTTTTGAGTTTAATTAACAGCAAGTGGACATTCTAGTGATTAGAATTATGCATTCCAGCCTTGTTGTGATAATTGGCAATTTATTGTAACCATTGCTATGGATTGATTGTTGAAATCACTAAATAAAAATAATTGATTGGAGACGTTGCAATTATATTTTGCTTTTCCAATCCCTGATAACCACATAATGAACAAAATACTTGAAAGTTGGAAACTCATCGGAGGTTGGAACTCCAATTGTCGCATTCATCAAATTTGCGTTGACTTCAACTGCTGTTGACTCTAGCTCCTCATCACAGACAAATGCTTCAGCTAGATTTTCATGGCAGCTTATGCACGTATACCTGTGTCATTTTCATATGGCGCCACTTTCGCCTGCGTTTATGAAGTGATTCCACTTATCTTCCTATTCGTCGCATAGATTTTACTGAAAAATGAATAGAGCATACTACAGACATCATGATTTCGTTGATTGGATCATCAGATAATTTCACTTTTAACCTACGAAACTTGAGTAGTGAAAGAAATTCGATTTTACGAGCAAATTCTCCTGTTCAATTTTGAGGATATTCGCACAGCCCTCGTTCAAACGAAATTAGCTGCGTATTTTTTACTGTTGTAAATTGTTGCGTTGAACTTCCACAATTGCGTAATGAGAAGAGTACATCCATTGTGTCGAAATATTTATCATATGTATAAAAATCATCAATCTCAATTTATACCCAATTTTGTAAAAGCTTATGCTTAAAAGGCTGAATGACAGTTTGATTAGTCAAATAGTGATGTGTAATTCATGCAAGCAAGAATGTTATCTGCTTGAACTATTTCATATTACACTTCTGAATAATATGTAGAAGCACATTTTCATGAATACCGTAATTGTGTCTAATGAAGCCATTCATATTCATTGTTTTTTTTATTTGTGTAGTCATAATGATATACTGAAAACAATAGCTCGGTGAGACTCAGTTTTAAAGACGTGGCATGCTTGCCTGTAAGATTCTTTCAGAAAAATCATCTATCTTTATTTCTTGACTTGATCTGCATTTGTCCAACCGTATTTGTTGTCTAATTAGTGGATGCTCTGCTGACCTAAATTTGCTTAAATCAAAGTTGTAATTGTTGATTTAGCCATTGGTGTCTTCGAGGCTGCTATCCGAAACTGCTTCAAATTGAAATGTCTTTTTGTTAATTACAATCTGCAACATGTATTTATTCGTATGCGATCTGCAATATTTGAATTAGAAAAAACACTATTCAGATTGTGAAATGTTTTGAACCCTACTTCTGTGCTTGTGAAGATTTGCAATCTGGTATATATTTGGCATTGGTTGATTTTTGTATCTATAGGTGGAACTTTGGAATGTTCTGGCATTATTCTTGGTATAGGTTTTATCACAATTGTAATCTTTGTTAATCCTTTGGATTCTAGTTGGAATTCAATCATTTAGTCTATATTTCAATTTCTTGTGCATGGCTAGAAAATTTCGATGGAATCGGAGTGCAATGATGCCTATTAGTCCAACACATGATAAAGTCGAAGACGAAACGTCGTGCATAATAGAATTTACGGTCGAAGATCATCGATATTTTTCCTTATTGAATGATGCTTATATTCTCAGTGATGTGACTGAAGATGAGTACACTAAGCTTAATACTTGATGTGCATCTGTAGGCATCTTGAATGTCGTTGAATTACAATAATTGCGACATTTTCAATGTTTTCTATCAAATTTTCATTATGCATTGCATTTTAGACGAATGTAACTTTTGAATGTATTTGTTTTAGTTGTATCGTATTATGAATGCACGTTAAATGAGTTGGAATGGAACATTTTTGTTTATGCATTGTAAATATAGTTCTGGAATTACATCGTAGATAGCAATTTTCTTTACTAAATTTTCTTGTGAAATTTCAGCAATATTTGTTATGCGGTACTATAATGCATGCCTGTCTGTGATCCTGATCATTTCGTATCAAAGTACTGTTTCCCTTAGTTACTGAATTGTGAAGCAAGGCATTTGCCACGTAAAGACATTGTTCTATGTATTGCATCACATTAGGAATGTTATTCTTATCTCGCAAAGTGCTAGCCTGGTATTTTACATCACCACACCACGACAGTAGATGGGCAATTGCAATTACAACACTGTACTGATAATTCAATGTACTTAACACACATTTTTTTCTTTATTTGTGTATTCCTTGCAATGAATTATAACCTATCTATATTAGTGATGCACCACATTACATGTATGTGAGTTTCATGGAATTTGGACTTTTCTTAGATTCCCCGACCATATTCTTTTCCTTCTCGTAGCCGAAATTCGGTAATAATGAATGTTTTAATGTAAAGACTCTTTGAAAGCAGTTTTCGACAAGGTTAAGTGATTTCAATGTTTGTTAAAGAGAAATTCTATTATTATATAGTTTCCGAAGTATTGGGCAACTGCAGAGCTGTCAACTGTCCTGACTTTTTGGGATGTCCCGAATTTTTGCCCTCAAAGTCGATTCAAGGACTGGATTTTGCCCCGATTTGTGAGGAATGTCAAGGATTTCCATTTTAGACTCCCTTGTGCTGCTGACACACATGTTGTGAACTCGCATCCACGACTTATGATAGGAATGCCACAGGGCGTAATGACGGGGAGAAGTCTCGGAAATTTTTCCAGGCTGAACGTACTCTCATCACAGGTTCATCTCTACAACCATGTAGGCTACTTCATATCACCATTTGTTTGAATACTCATCGGAGCCGATACTACTAGATTTTTTAAGGTCGTCATATCACATTTGGCACTTCATTGGGACCTCCTTGGATCCCCAAGCAACTGTGATGTATTCAGTGATTGCAACATAAACCCAAGGTAGCATGTCGTCTTACATCTTGTCTATGGACGCCACATGGAAATTTATCAACTTTTCTTGATATTCCACTGCCATTGTAAGTGCCTATGTCTCCCTCACATTCACGCGGGAAATTCACTTTTCCATCTGGTAAAATGCAACTTCAAGTCGACAAGATTATCTGCCAGATGATCTGCATCTAATATTTACCTCGCACAGTCTTCATGACGAAAGTTGCGGCATAGGGCATTAATGACAATTACAAAGAAGAGTAGACTGAGGACTGATCCCTGGCGCATTCACAAATAGGTTGATATGTCTTTAATTCTGTCATAAGCATGAATGTGTAATTATATTGTTTTGAACCAGCAATCGGTCTGGTCGTCTAGAATTTTTCCATAATTTGTGATGCAACTGACATTTAGAAGGTGCGGTGTGCCGAAAAACGTGTCAATTTGTCGACTTACGCCCGAAAGCTTCGATAGAGATAAATTATTCACTCTTATCATTCTTATCTGGATTATTTTTACTAACCTCTTTCCGTAGACTAACTGCCTGGTCAAATACGTTCATCTAGGCAATGACTCAACCAAATGATAAGCTCCGCATATGCCTAGCAGAAAATGGGAATTGATATCGTAGAATTATGCACTACTTTAGCCAACAACCGCATTATCATCTTAGTTGAATTCTGTCACGTAATTGAATGTCTGTTTGTGATAGTTTCGTGTATTGCTAACTTGATTTTTGGTAATTACTCAGCATCTGGAATCGCGTTTACCAAGAAGACTATATGTATATGTATGTAAGAATGTGCATGGTTTCCTCACAGATCTTTGAGTGACTGGGAACAGAAGTTGCATGCGCGCCGTCAAAGAGCAGAAGAATTGATTCGATGGCAAGAAAAATTAAAATCAGAAGAACAAGAGGTAAAAAAGTTGGAGAAAGCGGCTATGAAGGTAAGGAATATTTCTAAACTTAAATTTTGATAGATAAAAGGTGTGTACTCAGCAGTTAAATGAAATGCGATTGACTTTTAATTCTTCGAAAATTCTTGGCATCTCATTGCGTATAGCAAATGTTTTGCAAGATAAATGCTGAGTTAAAAGACAAAATTTTGATGATTTTACGCTTGCTAGATAATAACAGGTAACAGGTAGATAATCACAAAAACGGGGTTCTATTATAAACAGTGACATGCTTGAGATCGCCAAGAAAAACGATATTCCAATATTTGTATCCGCGATATTTTATTTTTAGATTGTTAATAATCTTCATTGTATAATAAAATGATGTATTTGATCATGATTATCAACTAATTATGCATAATCATCTGTCTTCGTCAGCACTTCCCCTTACGAGGGGTTACTGACGTTCTCACCACGAAGATGCACTATTCCTACATTCTCTTCAGTCAGTTACATCTTCTCCTTTCAAGCCAGCTTCTTTACATTCCCCCAGTACCATGCTCTTCCACATCCAATCCGTGCAATTTCGCATCGTCTTGTACAAGATATTCCGGAACTAAACATTTCCTGAAAGCAGTAGTCGAGGAAACCGATGAAAAGTCGTTTTCAAGAACGACAAAGTACTTGTAAAGATATTTTTCATCTTGATGAATTATTCTTGCATCCTTCTGGCGATGAAAAGGGCATCAATTACTCCTCTCCCCCTTCCCAGGCATGAAACCAAGCTGTGAAGCTTTTTTAAGATGTCAACAATCATTCGAAGTTTTCGTTCAAGCACACGTTATGTAACCTTCATACTCTGTTCTAATGATATCACGCCCTCATATTAAATGCATTCCATTCTGGTATCTCTACTTTTGTAAATCGTTATTAATGTACTTTCCTTCCAATCTTCTGGTACAATGGCTCCATGTAATATGTCACTGGTGAAGTTCCTTCACAACAGTCAGTGGTGAACATCGCCGTTTTTCATTCTCCTGAATGTTCTTTCGATCTCCTCTT
Source organism: Prostheceraeus crozeri (assembly GCA_907163375.1). NCBI lineage: Eukaryota > Metazoa > Platyhelminthes > Polycladida > Euryleptidae > Prostheceraeus > Prostheceraeus crozeri. Next base: position 159,503 of record CAJQUW010015847.1, on the reverse strand, counting down.
TTTCAACCTTAAATATTGGTCCTTCTACCACATATATTTTACCATACCATCCCAGTTGTTCTCTTGGTTTACGATACTCATCAAATTTTTCCTTGCTCCGTCTGATCAAAAGAGATCCTCCCTTCTGTATCCTTGAGGCATCTACAATCATTTATGTTCGCTGAATCTCTCTTTATTTTTCTAAGCTCCGCAAAGATGTCATGACGGCTTCGTTCAATGATTTCTAGCTCTTTCTCCGGTACGCTTTTGACAGCTTTCGGAACAGTTATCTTCACATTCTTATTGACTTTCCTATACTTCACATGAGTTGTCTCAAATTTTCTAATTGACCACTTAAAATTGGTAAAATACCCTAATTAAATAAATGCATTTATTATCATGTAGAATATAGTAAATGCAAATACATAGTGCCATAATATCAAAGCTTGAAACTATTCCAGTATGGGAAAACAGAAAGTAATGCGAACGGGTAAATGATATTCCAATATTTGTGTCCGCGATTTTCCTGTTTCGAAGACTGTTAATGATCTTCGTTCATTGTATAATAAAATAATGGATTTAATTATAATTATCTATCAAGTACCCATAATAATCTATCTTCGTCAGCTTGATTTTTTCTAACCATTAGTTGGCTACACTTAAGCCACACGGTGCGTTTTTCAAGCTAATATTGAATAACAAATGCATGATTCAGTTTTGAAAAGTATACTAGCAGTTATTTAATCGATGAAAATATTCTAACAAGTGAATTCAACTATGCTGGACGGGATAAACTTCACAATTATGACAGTCTTCAAGATGATTTGAATAGTAGGTAATTTTTACTTAATATGCATATTTGCTAGCATTCCTGCATTGCTAGTTTTGTAGCTAACTAAAAGTCAGAACCATATTGTACAACGCTTTCAGCCTGATCATCAGTTACCGCTTTTTTATTGCTACCAGATAATCGTAGTGTCATGCTTACAACCGGTTTCAGATATCCATTGCTACCTGTCTGTGTTATACTTGCCACAGAGAACATGTCCCGCGTTGAACCGTGTCGTGAGATAGTTGGCAGAACAAAAGCACGATGTATGACGAATAATAACTTCTCATGAAGATTGCTCTAAGTTAAAGGGATGTGGAAATTAACATCAAAACAGCTTTCTTTATGTTTTCATCCACAGATCTGGAAGGAGTCTCCAACTCACACTGAGGTCTCTGCCGGCGAGACTGCAACAGCACAACGCACTGCAGCCTCTTCATCCACAACATCCAGCAGCAAAACTACCAGCAGTGCAGCATCAGTGAAGCGTCGTAGTTCCCCATCAATAGCGACTTCCAAGAGTGATGAGTCCGCTGCACTTCCAAGACTTCACATCGGTGATGTTACTGATACTACAGCCACAATAGCAGAGGAGGTGTCAACAGGTAAGCAGACTTTTGCAATCTAGTGCCCATAGTGTCACAGTAGAATCAGTCGATTGAGACTTTGTCGACATCACTGAGTGAAACCACAACTCGTAGCAACTGTCATCGGTGCTATTTCGACATGAAATTCTGTTCTATGATAATCAATGTAGTGAACAGTCTTCCCAGTCAGGCGCGAATTCGCGCCTGGCGCGAATTTTGCCATCAGAGGCGCGAATGCGCGAATTCTGTGGGCAAGGCGCGAAAATATTTGAATGAAATGCGCGAATTTTGGGACAAGCAGATTATCAGATTTCAGTAAAAACTCTCAGATTTATTAACATGCAAGTTTGCTGTACTTGTCCTAGGCACACAATTTATTGAAAATGCATGTTTATTACTTTCGAAGTTGCTACTTTCCATGAATATGACTGAATATGATAATTGACTTATCACTATTTTCTGATTTCCCATGCTCTGCGCTCGTATAGATATCCTATTTCCTGTTCAAGTTCTCACAAGTTGAACGAAGCCACTTTGACCACCTTTTCGACAGTTTCACGGAAATAAAGAAAGTTGTCTTCCTACGCCCAGTTGATACTCGGTGGTTGCAAATTGTTTCCGTCGTGGAGCGTGTGCTACATTTATATGAACCGCTGGTTGAGTTCTTCTCAAAGCAGACCAAAAGAGGCAAAAGTTCTAGCTTCACATCTATCCAGGAAACACTGAAAGATCCAAAGGTGAAGTTTCTTCTTCTCTTTCTCGCAGAGGTTTTAAAGCCATTGGAAGAATTCGAATTACTGTTCCAAAGCGAAGGCACCCAAATTCACATTCTTCACAGTCGTATGGTTGCACTGATGAAGCGCTGGCTCCTCCGCTTCATCAGACCAAGCAAGCTCACTGACAAAATTTGGAAGCCTGATTTAGCAGACGCTTCTGTATGGCTTCCACCTTATGAAATGTCAGTCGGAGAGCCTGCAAAGCGTTTGTTTGCGGATCTTTCAGTAAGTGATCAGCAGGCGTGTCTCTCATCAATGAAATCCTTTTTTCAAAGCAGGAACACAGAAGCTGAAGGACTATCTGCCGTTTGGCAATAGCTTTTTGGTTGCTTGTCAGATGCTTGATCCGAAGCACCAAAAGCATCCCAACTTCGTGAAATGGGTCGGAAATTTGGCGCGTTGTCTACCCAATGTGTTTGCTGACACAGAGATCGGCAGCTTTGAAGTCGAGGCTCGCCTGCGCCAGACTGAATTTAAAATCACTTCTATTGATGACGGCGACGTAGTTGACTTGTGGAAGAAAGTTTCAGGCGACAACAACAGGTCTCTCCTGACTCGACTCGTCCGTGCGCTCCTTGTCCTGCTTCACGGCAATGCCGAGGTCGAGCGTGTGTTTAGTTCACTGAACGACACGGTGACAAAGAAGCGCTCACTACTCAAGCCAGCCACTGTCAAGGCATTGATTGTGTCGCGTTCCTGCATGGAATCAAGGAAGTGGACTCCAGCCTCACTTCCTGTGACTGCATCCTTGATTAGCATGTGCAATAGTGCCCACACTTCCTATCGCCAAAGATTTAAAGATGAAGCAGCAGAAGAAGGAAGCGTGCGAAGGAATTGGAGGCATCCCTTATTGCCGAAGTCCAGATAGAAAAGAAATGCAGCAAGCGGATTTCGAGTCTCGAGGAGGAGCTGTTGCAGAAGGAGAAAGAAATCGAAGCGAAGTTGAGAGAGAAGGAGGCAGCTCACCAGTTGTTTCTCAGCGCACAGAGAGCAACACTGCCAGCCGTGACGAAGAGATTGAAGCTTTGCGGAAGGTACAGTGGCAGCTACAAAATAAAAAGGAAAAGGAATCGATTCGAGTAACTAAAACGTTCTAAAACGGAAAGTCTGTGAAATGACAATGATCGGCTTGTCCAAGATTCCGAAGAAGGACTGATGTATATTTAGATACTTAAATGCTTTATTAGACAGCGTTGTGTTTCATGAATTTAAGCTTGCTACTCACTAATGGTTGTTTTCCACTCGTATTTTCCATGGGTGTATGAGGTTCTGTTGTTTCTACTGCTGTATTAGGTACAACCCGCCTAAGAAGACCCGCAGGGCCATCCACGCGGTCCGTGGAGATTGCTGAAAATAGGCATCTGAATCGCACAAGTAAAATCAAACCTCTCATTATGATGTCTGAATATCAGTTTTGAATAGGTATTACTGATTAACTTAGCTGCTGTTTTTTTACAATTTTTTGCTAACAGGGTATGTGGCTTCCCAGGAATAGTAGTGCACGGTGTGATCATGCGGAAGTAGTAGGTGTGGAGTTGACCCCACGATTGCTAGTCTCCTAAGTCATTTCAGTTAGGCGCGAAAATTTTCACCAGGCGCGAAAAATTGCGCCACTGCTGACTGGGAAGACTGGTAGTAAATCACTTGTATATGTGTTGATCACAATTTCAGATGAGACGTCGACAATCAGTCAAGAGTCAGTTGTGCTCTCCACACGGATTATCAAGAGGTCAGAGGATGAAAGTTCTATTCAAGAGGAATTGGACAAAGGCACTGGAAGGAGTCGTAATGACAGTAGCAATGACAGTATTTCAGAAGATGTGGCTGTAGCAACGCCGAGTGTCAGCATTAGGTGAGTTAATTTGTTATTATCAGTGTCGGATCTGAATATTGTGGATGCTGATTGTTAAAGATGTTTTAATCATTTGTAGTCATTGTCGTGATCGGCTTTTAGAATGAATAGTCAGGCATTTATTACGTTATGTCTATTGTGAAGTTGATGAAAATTTCCGAAAATAACTCGACGCGCCCGCCTGCTTTCAACTTTAATTTACAATTATTTTCCAAAACAAAATTATCTCGCTGGATTATCCGCCTGTCATCTAACTATGCGCAAAATTCATGCATGTCCAACAGACTGAGAAGTAACTTGAATTGCCTAAAGGTAGCAGCATGGTATCATACTACTCGCTTGAATTGACCAAGTACGCTATGATAATTGTACTCCTTTGAATTTACCCCTGGAATAAACTATCAGAAACCAAAAACTAAAGTTCAAACTTTTGAAAAACTCGATACTATGAATTTATGTCTGCCATTTTCAGAACGGAAACCATCGCTGGCGGGACGACATTTACAGAATCAGTGAAGACTGATATCCCAACAGCGACCCGCACTCGTTCTCCTTCTGCATCATACGGTCCTGACACATTCGAATCTGCGTCCAATACTACGTCCAGACTGAAGCGACGCTTGGGGGATTCTGTTGTGTCGTCTCTCACTTCCCCTCGTGGCCCACCAAAGCAGATGGAGGTGAAAACAAGCGGCGGTCATCCGCCAGGAGGTCGTGGACACACATCTGAAGATGAAGACTCCTTTTCCTGTGCCACTACAACCATGTCAGGTAAGAGAAGATCCAAATCCTTTCAATACCAGACAGAGTCTGTTGTTTGCATTCCGATCTGGTGCGTGATGCATTTTGTGTTCGCACATTTTTCAGAAGGAACTGAAGTCAGCGATATGGAAGGTCGATTACACGCGTTAAAAGAGGATTTGAAACATCGAGTGCGAACATTGAACCGATTGAAGCGAGAAAAGGCAAGAGTTAATCGCGAACGTCTTAAACAAAAAGAAGAACTTCTCCATAAGCACATAGAGGTTAGTATGGTATTTTGTATCAGTCTTATCAGTCTTTGTCATTGTTTTCAGGATTTTAACCTGCAAATCATAAGCGACAGCAGAAATAATGCTGTGTAAAGTGTAGGCCAGTAGAAAAATTCAAACGTTTTCATTTTTGCTGTCGTAGAGGGATATGACGCATATACAGAACATTACTATGAACATTGCCGCATTTCTCCATGTTATAAAGCCTATTGGCTTCAACTACAAGTAATTTTCGCTGATTTAAAAACAAAATGTTGATGCTATTTAGAATATCCGGGTTTCAATGTGGTGCTAATCAATGAATAAATCCGAGTACGCGATAGCTTTTTGGAATACATGAAGAATCAGAGATAAGAAAATGAATGGAACTGACTTGTAAGAAAAGTGGAAGACTTTCGTTTCATCAGTCAACTGATGGAAGATTGGTTGGACATTTGTAATAAATATCCTGCATGTGCTTCAGAGATTCCATGTCTATGATCCTGAGTCATCTCTTCGTGATCTGATCACTGTGCCGCTAACAAATTTTCTGCATCGAACTTTCTTTACATTACCTTCCATTTAAAATCTGTTAGAATTTCCTTTGAACTGTATCTCCTGAGAAGCAATGTGTTAATCGCTGTATAAGGTGATTGAAACCGGTTGAAAATAATATCATAACGTTCTATCTGACATCTTAACGTCGGGTGTTTTATCCGACATAATTTTAGACTTTTCGAAAAGAGTCATGCAACATTAAAGAGATTCGATCCCCAGAATTGAGAACTGTAGAGGATCAGCGTTTTTAAATTGGAGAAGCAACCACGCTGCTGGTCGATATGTATTTTTACAAAGTACTGTGATAGATGTATGATGTAGGCCTACTTGCTTTAACGACCGAATCCTCACTTAAATGCGCTAATGACAAGAATTCTATGTGATGAAAATATGGATGACCAAAAATAAAATGGATGAAATATGTTTCCAAGCAATCTGACAACGAATAAATTAATGCGCCTTATTTAAGCCCACTCACCAAATGTAAACCAATGGAATTCTATAGGGTTGTAGGGAATGCGGTTCTTTTATATGGGGAGATGCGGTAGTTGTATTCTGAAATCAGTTATATTGAGTCACCAATTCCCTTAGTTTAAACCAAATCTTAGTCGACTGTAGTCGCATTGCTTTCTTATTACAGATGTACGATAAATACATAACTGATCTCAAGGCTGAGTTGGACCACGATTTGCATGATGGTTCCGCCTTGGATTCATCCTTCGGAACTCCTGTCAAACCTCAGATCAAAGCTCCAAAGGCCACGACACGAGATCGTTTGCGCAACAATTCTACAGACGACAAACGACTGGTGTCGGAATCACAAGAAATCCTCAAACTGCCATCTGAAAAGCCGCAGAAAGACGAGAATGAAGAGGACGTGTACTCCATGAACTTCACTTCAGCTGCAGCGTCTGTTCGTTCTGAGAAGTTCGATGAAGATGAAAGCAGTTCTTTGCGAAGCGAACCTTCACAAAAAGGCAAACAGTCGGATGCAGAATCCAGTTCAATCAGCGAAGCTTTGTCAAAATTCGCAGTCTCAGCCAGCTCTTCTGACCGCGGCAGATCTACATCTAAGTCATCTGGGAAAGCCCCCAACCGCGGCAGATCGACGTCTAAGGACCTTACAGAATCGAATGACGATGATTCCTATTCTCAGTCGTTCACCAGTGCACCAAAAAGTGAATTGGGGACAGAGATAAGCGAATATCTTCCGAGTAAAATCGATTCAACCTCGGCTACGTCCCCACCTCAAAAAGTACGGAGCTCCAGTGAAGACAGTGAGCATCTGACGAAACAAAGTTCTTCGTCTGATTCCCTGAGTACAGAGAAAAAATCATCGATAAAGGATGTAGCTGAATCAGTAGAAAGCCTGAGCGAAGTCCTCCCGTCCTCTGTTGCGACGAAGCCCGAATCGGAAAGCGTGAAAATTGGAGAATCAATTGAAGACGTTGGTGAGGCAACACCAAGAACACCCCGACGTCTCACTTTCTCGGAGATCAATGAAGAATATTCACCGAGTGAGGATACTAAGTCAAAGGACTCGGTTGAAAGTGATGTAAGTTAATTTCTTTCTTGAATGTACGATGCGTTGAATATCAATCAGTGTATTTATGTACTGCATTGTGCTTAGGATTCAGGATTCAACTCTCTACACTCGGCTTCAGGGTAGCACTCTCGATGCGACTACAGATCTCTTTTCATATGTCACTGAACAAAAAAGTGAACATGTGACTAACGCGTTCTTGACTGACAAGGTGAGACGAGATCAGTTACCCTGGATGTTTCCAAGGCATTCGACAAAGTCTGGCATCAGGAACTCCTTAGGAAGCGTAGTTGTTATAGAGTTGTTGATTATCGAAACGTGTCAATTATGGGTGAAAAATTTGCTAACAAGTTGCAGCCGGTCTCAGTCAGACGGGATGTTTCTTCACTCAGTCTCTTCTACAGATACTATTACGGTAAAAGCAGCTCTGCAGTAAATTAGCACGCAACCAAACCTTAGATCTTTTCCAGAAGATCACGCAGAGCTGATGCACTCACATGCTATCATGTGAGCTTAGAACGCGCACGTACTGTGCGTCGCTCGAAAAGCTATTTTGTTCGCATGGTGCAGCTTTGGAATCAGCTGCCTCATACAAATTTCCCTGGCCAATGCTATAAACAGATTAGAAGATCCTTTTATTAGAAGTTCTAATTTGCTTACACAATATCACATGCATGCTTCTGGGTTAGATCTTAGACTTGAGTATACACTCATTTGAGCTGCTTTTCAAAACCAAAATAGTACCTGCAAAATCTGTAGTAGGCCCCAATTTGTGGAGACAGAATGAAGTTACATCTGGTCTGACAGTGATTGACTCTTCGTGTTTCTCAATCAGCATATGTTTCTGTATTATTTGTATTTGAAGTGCAATTACAGTGAAGTCGTATTGTTCCCCATGCGACTGAACATGTGATGAAAATGCTGCATGACATGCTAAATTAAATACTGAAAGATCGATTCCAGAATTGATGGGAATTATTTGAAGGCCGAATTTTAAAAAGTGAACACATCGAAATGGATTGCGAATTGCATGGTCATGACCGTCCATTTGATCTAAATGGCTTGTCTAAAGATCCAATATTCAGAATTTTCATATTTATCTTATTTTGTTCGGATTTTATTTCATAAACATGGACATGTGACATGTGCAATGTGAACATGCTGACATTTATAATGTTGAATTGAAATTGAATGAGACAATTCTAATGAACACTAGTTGTCATCGCCTTCTAGGCGTTGCTAGCAAAATTTATCTTGGAGTACCCATTTCAGTAATGTTTGTCACAAAGTCCGATCAAAGCTCTATATTTTGTTCAGACTGAAAAACTTTCTGCCATTTCCTTTATTTTGCATCATTTTATTGTCTATCAATTTGGGGCTGGTGTAGTGCAACACGAATGAATGACTTTGAAATTCTGCTCCGATGCGATTTAGTCAATGCGATTGATTCTAAATGTCAAATGTTCTTTTGACATGTCATCCATTGATATGTTCAAATGATAACTGGTTTTCTGTAAAATATCGCCGCAAACTGAAAGTTGTTCAAATGATGTATAAATCGCAACACAACACAATATGCCTCCACCGTATATCTTAGATATTTTCAAAGTTTCCGCAAATAGATGTAAAAGGAATTCATTGAGATCATGAAAAGATCAAAAGATGCACGTTCCTTTTTCTCGTTGCAAATTTTGTGACAATTCCTTTGTTGCCACTGATCCACGTTGTTTCAATGAATTGCCATTACCTATTCGTCACCTACCGAACTATCGACAATTCACTTCAGCCTGATACCAGTATTATTTGGATTGCTTCAGAAAGTGACATTTACATCTCGTTCATTTTTGTATTTTTACTTTATCTCTATTTATCACTTGTTTGCTCGACCACAACGAAAAGAGGGTCAACCCTATTGTGTTTCGAGTTTAAATGAAGAATATTATCATTATGTGTGTAATGCTTAGTGTACAAGTTATTAATGTAAGGTGCATCTGTGTTGACTCATTATAGTGTTCAACAGTGGAGAAAACCTTTTAAGTCTACCTCTAGAGCGTTACCAGCCACCTAACCTCGCTTTATATTCGACAGTTTTTATTCCCTTTCCTTCTGTCAAGGACAAGAAGCGAGAGTCTCAAGCCTCAAAAGCTTTCTTTTATATGAATCTTGATTCTGTAGTTTTCTGCTGCCGAAATTGAATATGTAGATTGTAGGGGCATCGTTTACTTATTTCCCGACAAGCATTGAACCTTATGAAAATCTTAGCTGTGGCTTTTAATTTTCACCTTCATTTTTGAGTGAATACTCTTCTTTTTAGGTGGTGAAACCTTTACCAAGCTTAGATCTCCGTCCGCTTTCTCCACAATCTCCTGAACTACCCAGAGAAAAGACTCCGGAGCTGCCCATCTCTCCTCCGGGCGATGGTAAGCAAGAGCCGCTGCCTCTCTCCGCACGAACCATCCATTCGCAAATGTCAGACATACCCGAAGATTTTCCCTCAACTGACCATGCGCCTTCAGAGAAGTCTGATGACGATTATTCGTACACGGAGGAATTTTCAGCCACATCGTCATCTCGTCCCGCCTCCCGGTCGCATATCAGTGAAGCAACTAAATCTCAGTCGTCATCTTCTACTGTCACAGCATCCGCAGCCCCCACGTCGGTTCCTGAGGAGAATATCGAAGCGGGAGATAGCGATTCTTGGTCCGTAGAAGCGATGGACCTCCAGAAGAAATTGAGCGACGCCTCCGTCAAGTCTGAATGGAAGTTATCTGATGATGACGACAAGAAGCCCTCCAGTCATCTTTCTGAGATATTAACCGTCGAGGAGGATGTGCCTTCGAACAGATCCGGGGAAGAAAATACCTCAGAAAGTGAAAAATCGGTGACAGCGGTTCCTTCCGTTCATGTGCCCACTGATAGTGTAAAAGAAGATGAGAAAGAATTGGTTGTAGAGAAAGTAAAGCTTGCTCCGGAAGACATCATAGAAGATATAACTCAGGAGCAAGAAAAGCCGAAAAAGAAAGTTTCTGAAGAGAAGGTGGCGGCAATCGTGGCTGATATTTTCCGAGAGACATTGAGAGATACTCTAGCGGTTGGCTTAGCATCAGCAAACGTTACAAGGAAGAAGAAGGAAGAGACACCTGAAGTTTTAATAGAGAGTGCTGAAACGATGCAACCAAAGCCAAAAGAGCTTTTTCAGGAACACGAAGAACAACGGACTCCTCTTGACATGGAAAATGAAGATAAGGTGAGATTTTTACTTCAGAATAAGTTGCACAGTGAATATACGATGAGTAAATGTAGATTTAAATCAGATATTCCTTATCCTCTTTTGTGATATTGAAAAGAATTTATTGATTAGAGTTGTAGCTTCTTGCGCATAAATTCCAGTCTGCATTTATACTTAAATACTGTGTTGATAGTACTTTCCAGAATATGGATGCAAATGAACAAAGTTCGAAACAATTTCAAATTTATCAGATCTTGCATTCTTTTATTGCATTCACAGATGGTGTAAATACGTTCATTTCGCAAAATTGAGTGTTTGACATCAAAAGAAATTCAGTAAAGAAGCATTAACTTCGTTTTCTATGTTACGTTGGCGAGGTCTTTCAATCTAATTTGAGCTAATTATCCTTAATTAAGTTAGCGTAACCGCTTTGCATACTTACGTTTAAGCTGCAACTTATCAGACATAAGTTTGGTTAATCTACTGAACGCACTGAAAGATTTACAGTTTACAGTCAATTTTCGAGCCTTCACTTTCTTCTCTATACATCTTATCTACTTACTCATTACTTAAACTAACCTCATCAGTATCATGATATTTCATCTTTTTTTCATGTCCGGTACACGATTATTTTGAAAGTAATTTCTATTGAATTGAGTTTTGTTTGGATTTGGATATTCTTATTATTTATCAGGTATGTGTTGCACATTATTGCTTCGCTTGCTTGAGGATGTTCACCTGCAGTGCTTGGAAGACCTCGTCGTTCTTAATATGATTTCCGGAAAATCTGGACTTGTTTTATTGAATAGATGTACTTTATTTAAAGTACGCTCATGCTATCGTGCATCTCAGAATCAGAGGGTGGGAATTACATACCTAGACGAAAATGCATAAAAAATATTAACTTTGTGTCGATCTTCTATCCAGTATTGTCAATATTTCGATTCCAAATGCGCGAGTCTTACTTATTTCAGAGACGAAAATCTCTTAGGTCCGCATGATGACCGCCTATTGTTCTTCAAATTGCTCGCAATATTGGGATGCTGAACAGGTAGCTCAGTAGCTCTCATCATTCAATTTCATAACGCAATCTGATTACGTCACTTCTTCAAAGCCTATTCATTCATTTGTTTATTTTTATTTGCTCCAAACAATGCGTGCTACTTGTAAGAAGCAGAATCAAGTAATAAGTGTAGTTGATTAATTTAACGCTGGTACCTGAATAATGGTGCAGTAACCTCTGATCTGTTGACGCTTCAGCGTTTGTGCTTACGGTGAATGCGAATTCTCCGTGGTGAAGTCGTTTTTCCAACTTTCGATCGTTTTTATATTTATAAGTTCAATAAATACATAGTTCGTGATGATGTCATGTAGATGAAAATACCTACATGTGGTTTGAGTAAAGGAGCGGACTTTCAATCCCAAATGCATTGACATACTATGTTAGCCATTAACTTTCAGAAGTATACATGACTCCGTAAAAGCGAAAAAGGAATAATAAATAAACCTAAATATTTGAATCGAATTATATAATCTTCGGCAATGCGACGTCCTCAGTGGAAATGGCTATATCTGTGCCCATAGAAGTCCGACACTCTATAATAATAAAGGACTAGCAGTCTCACGCACCAACAAATTCTAGCCAGGTAATTTCCAGATTTTCTAGTAATTACTAGACATCTTTATGCACCAACATTTTCCACATTTTCCATCCTAGCAATTACTTGATACACGAAAGATCTTCTCTAACAATGACCTTGTGGCGTCATCACATTGCTGAGTGTTAAATGATGAACCAATGAGGATAAAATGAGGAATCTTGAATGTGACGAATATTGTGTATGCACCAATATATTCAAGGTTTGGAATCCCCCTGATAATTACCACTCAAAACCTGGTAACAGACTCATCAGTCTAGGATACTTTTGTCAATGGATTTCGTCTTGCTGTTGGAACACAGAATGCTACGTCGCGAGAGATTAATACGAGATATGAAAGATGAAATACTTGATGATATTCCTATTGATTACCTAAACTTACATCCGAGGGACCAACCAGAACAAAATGGTGACAATTTACCTGATCTGGGATCCCACGCACTGAGACGACTTGGAGAGCAAAAGAGGAATGAAATTGCTGCTCATTTGTTTTCTCAAAACTAAACTGAATCATTTATGAAAGACGCTTATTTACATTTCATTTATGTACCGGTAATTTTTGTGTAAGACTGTTTTCGTAACTGAATTTCAGTTGACAATAATTATGAGATTATTTCCTTTAACATTTAGATATAATTCATATCTCTGATAATTGATATTTGCTATTACGTTTCTGGGAATAGATAGCTTTTAATAGACATATCAAAGCTATGATCAAAACCTCTGTGCTACACTTGCTCTTATTTATATCCGATTTATTTGTATTCAAATAAAGAGAAAGGACAATAACAAAGCCAATGAAATGATTATGTAACATCACATTAAAGGTTGTGATGTTTATTATTTGATGTTATGTTTTAATTGGTCTTGCCGTTTTTAAGAATATCAGTAGTAATCATTACTCCACCACTGTCACAGCCCAAGATAACAAAAATATTTTGTATTTCAAATAACTGTTTACATTAGTGACAAGTTTCAAAAGATTACAGACTTAAAGTTGCTGTAGACAGATTTTCTAATTGAATTTTATATCTACTCGCACATGTAAAGGTGAACATTCAAGTAGATGGCTAAAGTTGTTGATAGACACGTTCTATCGATACACCAGTCGGATTGAATCACCGATGGCTGATGCTCACCTAACTCAATTTGAAGCTTTGTTATTTCCAATCTCAGCTTCTGTTGTTGCAACAGCAGAGTCTCTTTTTATGAGTATTTTGTCCTTCTCCATGATCAACTTGCTCTTCTGCAATGCATAGAGTTCGTTGAATTGTGGAGGATCCAAACGACGTCGTTTTGAAATGGTAGTTTCTCAGTTTCAGCACATTTGCCAGACACATTCGAAACATAGAAATTTAGCAGCTGTAATATCATTCACACTAGAATCTCCTAAATTTTCCTTCGCCGACTCTTCATCAGAATCGCTCGCATCTGGATCGGATGTTATCGAAAAATGAGAAGACGAAACACCACCAGGAACTTCAAAGAACTTCGAATTCCCTTCTCCGAATATATCGAGGATTGAATGGTCATTCGCCGAGAACACAACCTCTGGACCATCCCCTGTTGAGCTCCTCTTCTTAAATTTTCCTTTCACTCGATCGTGAATATAATAAAACCGCTTTTGCAGTTGCTTGATGTCCATTGATTTCCCAGTCCTTATGACGTAGCTTTCTCGGATTTCCTTCCATATGTCAGCCTTTTTCTTGTTAATATTCTTTGTCTTTTGCTTACAAGAAAGTAAATTTGAGTAATTGCGCAATATATCTAAAAACATTGCCTCCTCTTGAGTATCCCCAGCGTCGGTCTTTCGATACACTGAACCTAAAACTGCATGCAAGTTTGCTAAGACAAGCAATTCCGCCTATGTGAAAAGCATCCATGGAAGCAGTCAAGGTCGCAGAATGAATCAATGTCAATGCTGTCACCCTATTCGCTAAAATGCCAATCATCACCCCCTTAACGTCTATTTTTAGTTCAGTGTAACTCAGACAATTCCACAACCTGGAATATGTCGTTGCATAACGATTTCGACAAATTCTAGGCCTGGAAATTACCATGCTTAGTAATTGCCAGATTAGTAATTTCTAGTTTGGTGCATGCGGCCCTAGAACGGCCAAGGACATTGAAACAATAGAACGTCGTGGACATGTGTTGTCATGACAGCGGCACCTAGCGATGGCGGCTTCCAGTGGTTGACAATAGGAAGGTGCCGACACCTCATCCGTGTTCTTTGTAAATATTCACGGCCATTATTATTCCTCTTTACCTATAAAAGCATTTTGATAAAACAAGTCACAACGGATCGCCTTGTGGCATGAATATACAACTTTTGCATGTTTCAGTAATTTGCCTCTTCTATAAATCTAGCAATCGGCGCATGAAATGTTTATTACCTCATAGCTTGCAGTGCATCCACCATATAATTGAACTAGCTCTGCCGTCCAAAGGTAAAAGTGCGTAACTGACATTTTGGCGATTTTCAGTTTTTTGTATTTTTAGATAGAAAGTCAACTTGTACACCTATATTCAATGCAATAAATCCGTATTTGACTCCCAGCCGTCAATAGAATCATTTATGTAAACGTAACTGCAAATGAAGGTGCTATGTTCAACTCAGAACATAGCGTATCTGACATCTCCAATGCAAGAATAGCGTATCTGCAGCAGATACGTTTGAGTGTTTTGAAACATAGTATGAAGCAGATGCGTTTCTGACCACTTGCGTCATTTTGCAATTAAAATGCTCTCGATATCTCCGCTCATACTTTACTTTTCACTTCAGAACGCGCTAGAAAGCTTCTTAACTCGTGTGGACTCTATAGTTGGTGACGCGTGCTAATCAGAACAAAGCAAGTAATACACACGCACCGCGTCTCATAGCGAAGTATGCGCTGGTATAATACATACTGCGACTGTAATTTGCAAGGTGATGAAGAGGACAATATCGAGCTTCTGTCGTTATAGTAACCGATCCAACCTTTTTCAGGATGTATAACGTCTGGAAAAGTCACGGGAAATGGAATTCGGCTTCATATAGATAATCATTCTCTTCATTTTCAGAAAACATTTTGACGCACAGATCTGCTTCTTCGTCGATTGAGATGATGAAAACTGTGATTGTTCCTGATGAGTCCCTCGTACAGTCTTTGCAGCTAGGCGAAGACGAATATGGCTGCGCTATCACGTTTTGGCATTGCCCCTTACCTGAAAGGACTTTTGCTTAATGATCTCCCTAAGTCACCATTCTTTGTGTTTATTTGATGAATAATTGAATGAAGCATCACATTCAATTCACAAGGTCAGATTGATTTACATGTATGGCACTGGATGGGGATAAAGTCATCACAATGTACTTGATATCACAGTTTCTTGGATTTGCACTGCGTCCGAATTACACAAAACTCTTCAGGAAGCACTTAATCCCCTTGATGCTTCAAAACTCTAGCAAATTTCCATGGACGGTCCTAATGTTAACCATTCTTTCTTCCGATCGATGAAAGAAGTACGCGAGCATGACTCCGAACTTCTTGAAATCGGAACGTGTTCTCTTTGCATTGCCGATGGTGCACTTTGAACAGTTGACAAGTCCAATAACATTATGAAGTTTCTTCGGAGCCGTTGGGAAGTGTTCAAAATCTTCCTTCGAGACGAGCAGATTACTTACACTTTGCAGAAACAAAAGATGCGAAAGTTCCTCAGAGCGACTCAATGGTTAGAGAATGTTCCAGTTGCAAAAACAATTATTGCTCAAATTCCTAATTTAAAGACCTATGTCGAACATGCGATTGTGACACGTATTAAAATAGAACCAGAGTCAAAATCTTACAAGCATATGGAGGAGATATTGAAAGATCCTCTGCTGAAAGCAATACTGTATTCTTGTGATTGTAGCTCTTGAATTGGAGGTTTTTTGAATAAAATTTCAGAGTGACAAGCCAATATTGCTATTTTTTTCGAATCATGCGAAACCATGATGGATTCTCTCTTACGGCGTTTTGTTAAACCGACTGCTACCCGTCATCTCTCCACAATCCAATGATTAAACGTTCCCTTGATGTCAGAAAATTTGCTTGATTTAAAATGCATCGATGTTGGCTTTGTTGCTAGGTCGGCACTCAGACTCGTTTCATAGAACCAGACCAGAGATCGATCTCTTTGCAGAACGTAGAAATATCCTGCAAGACATATTGAAAAAATGTCTGATGCGATGCCCCATCAAATATAAGTTGAAGGCTCTGGTTGCCTCGATCCTCTGAACATGGTATCTGATGGGAAACGGAAGTTCACCTTGCTGAATCCAGCATTGGAGGAGATGGCAGCACGATAATGGATGTCTGGATTGGAAGCTGATCGTGCAGAAGCTCAGCATATTTCACTGACAATCAATCAAACAACTATTTCGTACCTCAGTCTGTTTAACGTAGAATCCGATCGACTAGATGATTACTTGATTCCTTTTCTTGCGAGTGAATCCGTCAAATTCGGAAATATTTAACTTTGCTCTTATTGCTCTGTCTGAGTCACGGCCAGGTTCTCGAAAAAGAGGATTTAGTAATGAAAAATATGAAAAATCGCTCACTTATATTTCAGAGAATAATTAAGGACCACATACCATGGTTAAGACAAGCAATTTAAAGTAACAAAAAAATAGATTTTATCGTCGAGAAGCGCATCAGCTCGATTTAAAGAAGCCAGAAAGGCGACGGGTATTCACTACCTTTTCTATAATTCATCATCATATACGTTTTCATCATATGTGTGTTACTTACCTCGCATTCCCTGCTTTCGCTCGTTGCGCTTCTTCATCACCAACAAAAAACAAAGCTATTTTCGAGTTACTTACGTCAGTTTTGTCCGATGCACATTCAATTGAAAAATAGCGTATGTGCTGACCAATCACTTACGTTTTGAAACTGCGGAAATTTTGTTATAACATTTCAAATGCAAAACAACGGATTCATTGTTATCGATTAATTATTGATTTTATAATTTTCCTTCCCATGGTCAAAAACTTTTACATATCTGCTCTATAAGTAGACGAAAAAAGTTTTGGATTACAATCAAACAGGAAATCACAGAATGCAAAAGGACAAAATTGGCTCTACTGAAAATCGTCAAAAATGTCAGTTACGCACTTTTACCTCTGGACGGCAGAGCTATCTAAGTTATTTGAATCACGAGACTCGAAGCAGCAAATGTTTTTAGTAACGCAGACAGTGAGTTCAATTAGACGGTGGAATCACGATAAGCTATGCGGTATTATATTGCCTGCATGATATTGAGTTCTTAAATTAGTGGGAGGAACTGCAATGATATCTCAATGCATTCAATGTATGCAAGAACCACTTTTCAAATGCACTGATAAAATTCTAAGAACTGCAATATCATGCTGGAATTTTCCATCAACAAACAGCTGCTGTCCATTCTAATCCCACTAACTTGACAAAGCGAACAGTCAGATTTCTATGTTTGTCTCCATGTTGATTTTCTGTCAATAACATTGATTCCAACTCACTATCGGATCATATTGCAGCGAGACCATGTATTGTATGTACAGTGTCTAGTCATATAATATATAATCATGCACTTGCAACACCACAAAAATATGTTTGCTAACATAGTGATTGCAAGACCATAGGGTATTCATGTCGATTCATTCCTCGCTGTTAATCGACCTTGCATTATTCAAGCATACTTAGCAACCATTGTTCGTAACTGACTTTGCATTATTCAAGCCTACTTATCAACCATTGTTCTAAATTGACTTAATTTCATGACGACTGAAAATGGGTTATTCAAACGATTTTCGTCTTGAGACTGTGCGAGCTGTGATAGCTACTCACAAGCATGATTTCTTTGTTACATAGCAAAACTTTCGATTTACTTGTTGATTCTCCTTTAGGATCAATTCAGTCAACCATTTCATAAGTATACATGTGCATGTACAGGAAATTGCGATATACAACTGATTATGACGCTCAATATTTGTGCTTAGACATGCACTTCAAATGTCAATGGAAACAGACACTCGAGATTGCATCCACAAACTACAAACGTCAGTTATACATTGTAAGGTACATATTATACATGTGCAGTACTTGTACAAGGAGTCTGCATTACATGCACATGTAAGCAATTGTGCATTACATTACAGATGCCTATCAAAAATAATGCCAGTTTTGCTTAATTGTTTATTCGTTCCTTTCTATATACTGCAATATGCTAGGAGACTGCAGATGAAGCAAAGTTAATTTGCGCAATTTTCGCAAATACCTATCAAGCATGGTCCACATGTGAATTTCTCGCTGAAAAAAGCAAGTCGACGTAGTTTTGTTTCTGTGGTACAAGCGACAAGTGAATCAAAGCTCAGGTTGTTCTTCTGGGTGACAATTTACAATCAGTTGGTTGATTCTTGGCACCATGGTCGGTGACAAAGCATGTATGGCCAACACAACATCCGTCCGTTGAATGAGGGATTCACGACGAGGCTCACTGAAAAGTCTCAAAGCTTTGAAAATCACGTCGGCGTTCAGGCACACTATGTCGATAAAATTGACAAAACACGCTGAAGGCCATCGACATGTTTGGACTTTGAAGGAGCAGCAACAAACCATCTGATCAGTCGAATCGTCTCCTGCTTTTGTCTGATTGTAAAGGAGACATATTTTAGACTTCAATTTGGTATTCGTGCCACCATGTTCAACGACTCCCTCCATTTCTGTGTTGCAACTGCAAAAAATGTGCCACATTCGTCCCTCCTCGCCCTGTACACGGCCATTGTGGCTTCATTAGTGCACTAAAAATGGAGCGATATAGTTCTGTTTCCTTCCAATTCATGCATGATCAAAAGTGGAATTTCGTAAAAATTTCCTGCGATAAAGGAATTGTCGAGAGTGATATTTTTGTGGGACCCGTGAAAAGGAGCAGAAAGTTTTTCAGCAACGTGTTGGGCAATCACACACGAGCTAGAATTTGTCCCCAAATTTTGCTACATTTTGAGGCAGACATTGGATGAAGGGACATCTAGCTCGACATGGAAGAGTTGCTTTTCGATGGCAACGTTCTCCAGAGGAAAGTAGCATTTCCTATCATTTTCACCATTTCTCAAATTCTTGAATGTGGTAATATTTCTTTGCTCGCCTTCGTTTATTTGTCATTGAATCTTAAGTGTCTCAAAATCATCACGGAGTTGTCGCGAATCTTTGCTTCTGTCAAGGTGAAGTCTACAATCGCGTTCAAATTTTCTCAGCCAAAGAGCTCAATACATCATCGACCCTGTCGGTAGCAAACGGCGTAGGGTCTCCTCCTTTACTAATGATATTGTGGGCATGGGCAGGATATTTCAAGCCTTATTGGGATTCGACTCCACCGTGTCCAGATACGCTTTCTACTGCAACTGAAAGCGTAACTGAAGAAATACATGACATATATGTAAATCCAAAAGTTCAGCATTTTACTTCTCCTTGCAAAGTAGGCTTGCATATATAGCCTCTATATTTTCTCATAGTCCAACTATTCACGCATTTCGGGTAGTGACCCGCGAGGAAATTTGAGAGTATGATCATGCGTGCGCGTATGAATCATGCCTAAGATTCATGCGCATGATTCATACCTAAAACATATTATGAAAGTGAAACACTTTTTGTATACAAATCATACGTATGAATCATACCCAAATTTTGGTATGAGATTCGCATGCTATGATCATGCCATGACAGTCTCTTGCGCCGATTATGGCATGAAATATCCAGAATGCGAACATTATGATTTTTTTCATACCTTTATTTTCCCCAGCGACAGTGTTCCTTTAATGGCTTACTTCTTCGTTTTTTTCGGAGAAAATCTTGCATTAGATTACCTTATCATTGCTTCCTTCATTTTTCTAAAATAGTTGCCATTAATTTAGATCAGCGCTTGAATTATCAGATCTATCCAGTTGGTTTGAACTGTATTGAATGATTAAATTTCGGCGAGATTCTACAGAAGTAACGAAATTTTTCTGTGACAAAATAATGAAACAATTTTTAACCAATTTTGGTAATAATATGAAGTCTATCGTTTTCTAAAAACACGCAATCTTGAAAATTGTTCAATAGAAGAGTATCTAAAATTAAACGAAAATTGAAACATACAACAATTACATGTCTCAGATAATCTGGTAGCAACCTGATGGGAATGTCATGAACTTAATAAAGGAAGTCAAAGTTTTTGACTATTAAAACTTGTTAAACTATAGATCAGATATTTATCTCATGAAAAAGGAAAGACCTGTAGGGAAAGGTATAATGTTTGAAATAAACTGCACTCCCCTAAAATGCAAAATTGACTCATTTTCAACGTTTTTAAAGTGCATTTTCAATTCCACTTTCTAATCACTTGCTTTATGAATGATTCGTAATTATAATGAGTCATTTTTAGCAATTCACACCAATCCAATGCGAACTATTTGACCTGGACATGCACTGTGGCTTGTCGGCAGCTAATCGACTGTTACATTTTGACCAATCAAATGCTCTTGAAATCGATAAAGTAACACGTAAAAACCCCTCAGCGTTGGCGCATGTTCACCATGTTCAAAAATGATAAAACGCTCGACTACGACGTTCAAGAATGAAATTCACCAGCTAGTATCTTGAGAGTCCTATGCGACTTAGTTCAATGTCTGATTGGATTATTTTCGTTTGGAACGGCAATAATCACGAATTCAAACCATTGATTTCAGAGGCATCTTTTCACATAGCGATTTTTTCTCACAAATGTGAATGATTAATTTCATTCCTAGATTCTCTGGATTAATCGCTTCTCTCATAGTACACCATTTAATTAGAGCTTTTAAGTACTAGATTTTTTTACTTGTCAATCTTTAATGACGTTTCTATGGTCAGTGGTCAGAATCGTACGATCCATTGGCCATCAGGAGGGTCTTATCTGACGCCTACGACTATTTTATGGGATCCCACAGAATGAGATATGCAGGACTCTCCCAAAGCAGTGTTTGTTTTGAAAATGTGATTAGAAACACACTGGAAATCACACTTTTAAAATCGCATGGTTAAATTCTCACATCCATAACAGCACTAGTTTTGCATTGTGTAGTTTAGCATGAAGTTGCAAAATCACAACCAAGCAAGTACTAATGAATGATATTAACTTACTATGTTTGACTGAAGGTTAATCTACCATACTGAGGAAATACACCTAAATTGACCAAAAAACATCTTCGCCTCGATGGTTTCGCCAGTATATCTCTTTGGAACCATCTCAGCGCTATCTCAGTATAACAAAATTAAAGGAGAAACCTTTAAACGACTTCATTCTATAATAGGATTTTAGTATTGGAAAATCTTTTACAAAAATCATGGTATGAAATGATGGTATTCACTATTGAAAATTCATACAAAATCATAGCATGAAAACCTCATGCCCTTATTTGCGCATGATTTCGGTATAAAAACCCTGAAATTTCATGCCTGTGACTCACCAATGCCCTTTCCATAGTCAAATTTTAGTATGGAAACTCATGCAAAAATCATAGTATGAAAAATTCATACACATGTTTGCGTTTGATTTCAGTATGAAATCTCAAGAACATATGAATCATACGAAAATCATACTATAATTCATACCGACTTATTTCCTCGCGGGGATAGACGAGCGCATGAAAAAAAGATTGATGGCGCTACCGTCCAAAGATCCGTAGTCCTTGCTAGCGCCAACGTCAATTCGTGACCTATTTGGAAATTAAATGACGCTGTAGATGATATACAGGCGCCTCAGGAACCGTAAAGTTTCGCCAGTATGCCGAAAAACAATATTTAAAAGATTCCAATGATCATGCCTCAAGGGCAGGAATTCATTGATGACTTAAAGACAACTTACATGGTGATCAAAGACAGTTACCATTACTTTTAATGAATGAGATTCTTCTTTAAATTTCTACACGTCAATTTATAAATTATACATACAATTTGACTCAGTCACTGATTTTGCTTTGTGTGAGTATAACGGAGTGTTGCGTATTCGAGATAGCTCAATCAGGCTTCCCTGTCAGCGCAGACTGTGTCGGCTCAGACTATACATGCGCGTTCCGCCTATCTCTTTATTAAGAATGTATCAACGACGACGTCATCACGAAACTTTACCACGCTCCTGCCGTTTTTGGTGAATCAGATAAAAACATGTGGCGAGCAGTGATTAAGGATGCTGCGCCGTTCAATAATATTTTTGGTCGCAGACTTTCTCAAGTCACAAGCATGAAAGTAGAAGTACAAAACAATGACATAAATGGAGGAGGTGACAATTCACGTCATTTGATGCCGTCAACATGCCTTAACTCTATTGTTATATGTGCGCATAAGTCATTTAAGTGCGAATCGTCTGTCAGGGCAATTTTTATGTTCTTGAAATAAGTGACAACCACTCAGTTCTTCTTGAAACTGATAGACTGAAGATTTATTTAGGCATGTTCATCAGAAGTTCATATTTTATTCCATCACAACTCCGCAGTCAAAATTAATCGAATATTTTTGTTAAGCTGAGCATTGCCACATTTTGTTGAAAGATTTAAGTGATTCAAATTTGTGGATATAGAACTTAGGTGATGTAATGTCTGGAGCATGCTTGAAATTGTGAAATGACAGATCCTGCTTCGACTCAGAGTGTGGAACATACAAATAATTTCCTGAATGTGATGAGCAGTCTGAAAATGAATAAATAATCTCTTAATTTCTGTGTCAAAAACCAAACTATGTGTCCAACGTCTGTCTTCTCGGCTAAGCAGCTGCAATAAACCAGTAGAATGACATTTTCTCATCATGGAGTAGAATTGATAGGGAGAAGCCCTGAAACTGAGGATGATTGGCCTCAATATTTATCACATGACATTAAGGCGTATCAGCGATGACCGCTTATTTCAATGCCAAATAATTGACGTTAGGACGAGGTCCCTGCATAGTCCATTGGATACTTCGAGCAGTTGATCAGGCTGAGCGTGAAGTTGATCTCTCAATTCCGCTAAACCTTGCTTCACCGAAGCCTTCCATTGTGAGAAGCAGTTCTACTGGCGGAATCCATTCTAGATTAATTGTCTCCAGCTGACTGACCACCAGCACTTAAGTGAGCATGAGCGCTGTCGAAAAATACTCCTCGTCATCGGGAAAATGTTCTACTACTTCTCGTAAATATTCCTTGAAACGGTCACCATTCATTCCTCCGCTGATCAATTCTTTGTGCAATAGAACGTTAGTGGCACTATCAGCAGAAGTGGTGTTATTTCCGTCCCCTTGTGCCACCTACTACTCGTACTGCTCGCTCGCCTACCCGCGCGTGTCTTCTGGCACTCTTCGTCGTAAGATTGATGCTTACTTCATCTATAATGATACGCTCCTTGTCAATTACTTACATGATCAATTCCGCAAGCTACTTTCGCCTTTCTTCACATCCGTGTTTCGTTGACCAGACACATCATCCAAATTCTTCATTACGATAGTTAAATTTGTCGGAAAATTGCATTTTCTTTTTGATTCACACATCCAACTATGCGCATCTTTGCACTTCTCTCCATCAAAATTCATGTTGGATCCATGTTAGCCAAATAGGAACTTTAAATGATCCTGGAATGTCGATTAGACGG
The DNA here is from genome assembly GCA_907163375.1 of Prostheceraeus crozeri. NCBI lineage: Eukaryota > Metazoa > Platyhelminthes > Polycladida > Euryleptidae > Prostheceraeus > Prostheceraeus crozeri. The sequence continues at coordinate 135,847 of CAJQUW010015847.1, read as the reverse complement.
GTAAAAGTCCATCTGGCCCATTATTCAGATCAAAATTCAATAAGTCATCGCAAATATTGAATTTCAATTCAAGTATGCTTCCGACCCCTGACCAGTTTCGCTTTTTTAATCATGACACTGAGGTGTAATGCTTTTTTTATTAAATGCTTTACTCAGGCATTCTGCAAACCCAAAGCTGCACTGTTGGCGTCACGCATTTATTCATTGAATGATTTCCAATTAAATATCTTTGTTATTGTATTATTGTACTTTAATTTTTGTTACATATTGTCATGGCAGGAAAACGTGATTTAGCTGTTACTTTCTGCCTCTATTATATAGCTTCCTCACCCGTACTTAATCTTTTCATTTACAATTTGATACTACAAGAAAGCATTTCACTATTTTATAACAAAAGAAGCTTGCCAGGAGATTAATGAAAGTAAAAGCTATAATGAAATTACCAAATGTCGAAACGAGTGGGTTATTTGTAGGTTATCAATACTGCGGTATACCGGACATACCAGATTCGTTTTTATCATCTATGTGGCGATAGTTATCTTACTTTACTTTACTTTCTCCTTTTAACGTCTGCTTTTCCTCCTTGGTGAGGGTTGGACGTGATGAGACTCCTCCAACGGGCGCGGTCCTGTGTGTCTTCCACTATCAGCCTCAGCTCCTTCATGTCTTCCTGGATGGACTGCAGCCATGACCTTCTTGGTCGGCCACATGGCCTGGGACCTTCGACAACCACGTTGAGCACGCGATGAATCGGCTCCTTATCTGTCCTCTGTTTCACGTGCCCGAACCACCTCAACCTGCGTTCTCATTTATCACATGTAATTAATTGAAAATGGTTTTCAAATACTGATGACGAAATATTAATTGTGGGATCACGATTTCTAACAGCTGAAGTCTAAAATACCGTCAGTGTAGATCTTACAAAGAAATCTCATAGCTGCGCTTGTAGGAGTGTTTTTCATCATTTTCTAACCACTCAATTTTTATCATTAAACATATATTCATGAGCCATTGTTCTTTGAAATGAAGTTTTTATCAATCCTCTGATTTTTGCAATTTCAGATCTCTCCAAGATTGCGAGAAGATTCTCCCCCGCCTTTAGTTCGAAGTAAGTCTGTTGAGTTGATTGCGGAAGATGTTTTAGCTGAGGAAGTTGATCGGGCACTTATGAAACGACGAATGAAAAGGCGATTAAGTGGAGAAGTGGAGATTCAGTCTCCACCTGCGTCCCCTACAATCTCGGTGAATTATCTTCCCTCTGATCAGGTACGTGTAGATCTACTTGCAATATCAAACTGATACTCTGATTTTTTGAAAACATAAAATATTTTGTTCACTTTGAAATGGAGATATGTTTTTGCCACTAGAACAAAATCTCTGTATGTATAGTTGTGTTATATTTACTCAGAAATTTAATGGAAATTTTTATTTTGGGATAAAAATTTATGTGATATGTTTACTGTATATGAGACAAAAAGTCCTTCGGCACCTCCGTGCAAAATGGGGTCCTTAACATACTGAGCTATCTTACCACCTTAAGTACACTATCTACTGTACATACTCTAATCCACTGAAGTTTTGATCCCAACCGAAGTATGTACATTTTTTTAATCTAGCGTTTAGTCGATTTTTGCATCTACATTCCTACAGATTGTTTCATCAGTAGAAATTCTGATATCTGTCCTGAATTTTTTTCTCGGCAATGTTAGGTTTAACTTTCACATGGAGTGCAGCGATATTGCTTATTCATTATCAATGCTAATTTTGATAATCAGTTGATACCAGCCCTGTTTCTTGGACATGAGCAATCTGAGGTTTAGGGTCCTCGCGAGATTTTAGGGAATTGTACAGCTTCAGAATCCACTAATACTCGACAATTAGCACAATTAAGAAAGATGCAATTACTCGACTATGACACGCACCCATAAGAACAAATTATCTTCGTCCGTTGTAACTAGGAAACCACATTGCATTAATTTTCTGTGAAAAACTTTCGATGTTAGTGTTCTGTTCGATGAATATACAGATTCATTCAAAACCGGATTTAAGATGTTGCTTTAATTGCATCAGTTTCTCACTATTTGCATCATTTTTTGAAAAATGATTCTTGCATCACTTTTTCATGCATTTGATGGGCTTTTAAATATTTGTTTGTGCACTAAAGAAAAATGCATAAACAAACTATATACGATTTATTGGTAAATCTCAATGACACTTTCAATCCTTCAGGACTCAAGTCTCAGCGAACCGTTGTTCAACGACCCTGTCGTCACTTCAACTCCGGCCGCACCCTTGATCTCATCATCTGAACCTCAGGAAACTGTTGAATCGCCTGAGCCTGTCCTTCCAACCTTCGAGCCAGAGCCCATCCCCAATGAGTCGTCGACTCCTGCTCCGTCAGATCTTCGGTCTATATCTCCAATATCATTGAATGAATCACTGCGCCTAGATGAAGAACGGACAAATTTCTTGGTACCTCATGCCCGCCGTTATCTCCGTGAAATGGTCTCTCAAGCGGTATCCGATCTCTGGCCCTTCGTCAGCGGACCTAATCCACCACGCCTCAGTCATCTTCCTACATACCCTTCCTTTGACTTTTGCCTAGTGGGGGAGGCCGAGGAGCCAATGAAAGGACCATTTGCGTCTCTATCTGAAGACGCAGTCATTCGTAATCGCCGTGCATACAAGCACATGGTTTATAGCCTCATTTTGGATACTGTCAGGAAAATCTACGCGAAGGAGGTCCCACTTCAGCCATGGATGTGTTCTCGACCAACACGATATCGATTATGGAGGGATACGAAGCCGTAAGTGAATTTCTATCTATTCTTGACAAAAAAGTTGTGTCGTTTTGCGCTATTCCCTATATGAATGGCGCCTTTGATTGTCTTATTTTCATGATTTAGCCAAATGTTTTTGTGGATCTGATGAAGAAAAAATGTCACATAATTATGAAATATTGTTTCATCATTCAATTAAACGAATACATGTTTTATTCAATAGGGTATTAAATTATTGCAGCACGACTATTTAGCTGAGCAATGTAGGACTTAGATGTTCTGTTACAACATAATGTGCCCAGGTAAAAATATAATTTCTTCTTTCATTTCGATTTATTATTAATTTACTTATTCAAATTGTACAATTTCAAAGACAGTAAAAGAAATTTAGGTCAATAAATTCTCGACTGTAAAAAATGTGAAGGAACTTGTGTTAATGCTTGATAAAATACCTTTCTAATAAGCAGCCATTAAGTCTGATTCTGCAATATCAGTCTTGTTCGCACTGGCAGTGATGAAGAAAGACCGGTCAAAGTTCACGTGATTATGAAGCGTTATTTTTACTCTCAAATGCGCGTTTTCAGATGTCTAGTTGTCTCATCGATGTGACACTGTGATTCTACAGTTGACTTTCTGTTGCAGTTCGATGTATTTCATAAACCCCACTTTAATCGATTCCGCCGGGGTAGGTGAATCAGATTATTGCATCCGGTGGGTTCGACCAACCTTTCACCCTCCTTTGGGAGAAAAAATAGCATTATAATGAGATAAAAATTCGCCAAATACTATCATATTCAATGCTGGGTGGCCGGTTTAGTAACGCAGACCCGGCCTCGGCCGTAAATTTGGAAGACTGCAAGCCGGCATCCCATTAAGCCGACCGGCCGGTTAATTTAATTATACCCATGTCGACCGTTGACGACATTCAGTCGAGAATAAATTACTTGCTTAATCATTACAACATTAAGAGCATGTAAATGTAAAATAGTTTGAGAATCTTTACACGTGTGTTTTGATGTTTTTTTTTATCATTTCTCTCATCATGATGAGATGAATGGTTTGACGTCACTACTCCCCCATACTCGGGCCTTGGACGGTCCTGACATAGTCAGGTTTTTATTTGGAGCATTGTGATCATTTTTAGTTCGGATGCTCTTCTTGACAACTTCAAATGACACTTTCGGAGCTCGACCTCTGGACCAGAAGATCGCTAGGCCAAGCACTTACTACTGTGCCACGGAGACCACTGTTTTGACATTCATATTGATATACATATGTTAAAAAATGATTACCAGCAACTTACTATACATGTACAACATGTAGTTCAAGCCTTACTTTATCGATGTTGTACAGTAGTTTCCAGAATCCTATATTCTAGCCTGCATGAATTTTGGAAGCAGTGTACTCCTCAGGCTATCTATTGTAAAATTATTCCAGATCTTTAATAATTTCACTAGATGACACATGATTGATGGATTTCAATGCAACCTAGGAACTATTACCCGAACATTTGATAGTGGATCGTGGATAATTGTTTGATAAGTTAGCGACACGCGATAAATTTTGATTGAAGTTGTACAGGAACACTCACTGAAATGAAAATTTTATGACAAGTTTGGCGAGCTCATTGTTCTAGACTCACATGTCTGCTCGCGGTCATCAATGTAAACTCAAAAGATCTGAATTCAAACTATAGTGAAGAGAGTTCTCAATTGACGTCACAAATCACTGGAATTCCCTCACAAGTGAAGAAGTAAATCTCACTTCAGTGAATCACTTTAAATCAAGTTTGCACGTCGCAGACAAAACGTTTCGCAACACCAGCACTCAGTCAGTGATCAAATTGTTCATCTCAGAACTTCTGTCTTTAAAAAACTGTTATTATGTTGGAACTTAGAATTTGTTGACCGCTTAAAGCTTTCTTGTGGTGGCGGGATATAGATATGCGCGCATAGTATTATTGTATCAAGTTTACTATTACATGAATGGCCGTTTGGGTCATTATTTTGATTATCTGTTTCCAATTTGCTTATGTTTGACTGACTTTGAAGATGTAGTTAACATCATCACAAATTTTAAAGAAGACCTACAACTCATCAGATTAGTAAGTAAGTCATTACACGTATTACTGCTTATCGCACAAAACATGTTATCAAAGTGCGAATGATTGCATTGTATGATGTTGTGTTGTAACAGGTAGCTCTCGCTTATCCGGTGCACCGAATGGTGTACCATTCATGCATTTCACTATATGCTGTGTGGAGATTGAATAATGACAATTGGCATGAATTGACAAAATAATGTATGACGATCAAAGCCTTAGCCAACCGGTACAGAGACGCCAGTCACCGTTCCATCCCCGACCGACCGGTTTCGATGACGACGCCCACCGGCCGGTTCCAACCCTGCTGGGTACTGTGCTTAATCTTGCGATATTTTGGTCATGCATCATGATAAAACAAAATACAGGTATACAATACATCATGATGATATTGAAGCATTGCAATGCCTAGTCATGTAGTCATCACCGAAGCCTGTTGTAGAGGAGTGGAGTATTGATTTAAAACATTTATTTCATTTCCATATTCAAAAGTTTAGTATTAGACGCCAATCTGATTTTTTTTGCAGACCATCAAACTTAAACAAATTGCTATCCATTGTTGAAGACGAAATTGAAACTCATATGGGCTTCATGCCAAGTCGTAAACGAGAGTCAAAATTAACTCAATGGAGTCGAAAGAAACGAGCTGGTCTCGGTCATTCGACAGCCATCTCCGTGGATCCTGTTGATGATTTACTGAAGAGCGAATTGCGCACTGAGGAAGCCGATTGGGTCAATTACGAATCAGAAGAATTTCAAGTAAGTTGCACTTAAGATATGACAATATAGTACCTGCCTCTACTCTACACTGTCTTGCTATTTATGTAAATACGTAAGTACTTCTTAATTTACATTTTCTTTCGTTTTCAGGTGAAACTTCAGGTAGCAGAAGGTCTTCTTATGGATTTGATCGATGATACGGTGCAAGCAGTACAACAGACTCGAAGTTCTTCATGCATAGAGGCATCCTCATTATCCTCAATCCCTGGACTTTTATCGCGTGAAATTCAGTCAGGCTGGCTTGACGACTCGAATCCTTCATTACTCTTGTGATACACTTTCTTGATTACACAATTGCATTACGATATGAAAAGCTTTACTCTACTGCACATTTGTAAATAGAACAATCAAAACAAAGTGGGACATAATGTTAGTGTGGAATTGTTTTTGCTCAACACAATTGCATATATGTATGTGATGTCAATATTCTAGTGAAAAATCGACCGTGAAAATGAAGTCGAAAATATTATGACTTCATCATTACTTTCGTATTGATGCATACGATATACCAAATTGAAGACGAACTGTCAAAGTATTTTGTTGTTTTATAGACATTTGATGTAGGATCTGAGAGTAGTTTTGACCACAATTGAAATTTCATTGCCATTACTTTCTGGTTGGTCTAACTGCTGTTGCGACGTTATTTTGTACATTGTCCATTGATATGGTGTATTTTATGCAAACTTTTACATTTCGTACCCAGTCTTCTTATTAGTCTTGATAACTGAAACTACAGTCCTGGAAGACATAATTATCAATCAACGTTATATTCCTTCGTTTTTATTTCCTTTTTAATGACCCACCAACTAGTTTCACAGCAACCTGTGTGAACTATTTTTGATTCCAGAAATATGATGTCAAATCAGTAAAAGTACAATTATTCAATAAATCTGTCCATATTTTGATGAATAGTTTTTTACATGTCATGACGTAGTTTTCGACTGTTTGAGTGATAGAATGTTTTTTACTTACCCCATCTTGCTGTATCGAGTTTCTTGTATTGGCACTGATAATATAATTTAGCCCTCGAAGTCTCATGGAAAACGCTCTTCGATATCAATAGATTATTGTCTGATCAAAATGTTTCGCTTTTTTAGATGTAGAATGATGGAAATATCTCTGAAGTTTGATTTAAGAAGCAGCAACGCTTCGTAATTTCGGAGTTTTTTACGAAAACATACAAATATTTCAAATTTCCGTAAAGCCTCGGTATTTCCGGATTTTTGGTGAGATCTAATAGGTCTCCCCTGTAGCAAGGTTTCAATTATAGGTCTGTGTTATTGTATTTCGTTTGGAAAACACATTAAGTGAAATCCTTCTTGCTAATCTTAAGAAAGTTTTTCAATTTATCTTTCACTGTACGCGATCTCGTGGTTCCTATTTTATCAGTGTGCACCCTAATAATTTTTCAGGTGAAACTTGCATATGGATATGAGGAATGCGCGGTGCACCGGTTCTCGGGCCTCAATATAATAAATCCAACGTGGAGAACACTATTCAATTCAGACTTCTAATTTTTATATATCATGGTGCAAATTTTTTGAAGATCATGGCTGTGTCATAACTTAACCGACGCATTTCCTGATATTGAGAAGAGAGTGACTAAAACTTAAATGTTCAAGATGAATCATATACACGGCCACCAAATATCGATTTCCGCGACCTCAGAATTTTGAAAATTCATGGAGATACACGTAATTATACTGCGTCTGCTGTTGGCCCCCTCTTGATAAAATGCAACTTCCACGGGCATGAGTAGGCCAACCGTCCTATTTTTTCGACATCCGGAAACATTGCAGCATCACAGGGAGATTGCCAAAAACAAATGAGCTAAGTTGTTAACCTTCCTGCATAGCAACTGATAGATTGCGGCGACAAATTATTTCGAACCTTACCTGATGTTTTAAGCATCATCAAAAATCCGTCATTTTGTCTGCCATAACCTATGATGATTGCATTTGCAAATGTTTGTTGCATATCTTCTTAATTTCTGCTTTAATCTGGTTTCAAAGAATTCCATGATGCACGGGTTATTACACGGCCGGTCCGCATGTGAGAAAACGTGAGAAATTTGGTTGGTTGGGCGTGAAAAATGTGAGAAACATGAAAAGATGTGTGAGAAATATAGCTTTTTGAAATAATTTGGCTTCAGTTCCATCCAATTAAAACATCGTATCAGCTGTACATCTCTGCAATCATTATAAAGTGTGTGGTTGTAATAAGGTTGATGATCAACAAAATGCACAAATTTTTTTCTTCCTTTAATCACATGCGTTAATCATTTTTCCTTCTACATGCAGCCTATTAAGTTGCAAAGGGCTGTCCGCGTGCTTCCTCTATTGGAGGGGCTATAATTATGACACCCATTTGGACATTACCTGAGAACAGAGCACAATTCCCACCGAAAATTCCTACAATTTAGACACTAAACTCCTATTTGGGATATTTTTCCTTGCTCTTTGCTGGATTTAAGTTCGACTTTAGCGCTCTTTCCAGCGTCAGCGTGTTTTCACAGTTATACTGTCCTCATCAACTCAAGAAAGCCTAAACTCGAGTAAAAAACAGAACCGTTCCCGAGTAAAATTACCGTTGTCAGTTTAACAAATACTTACCAAGCACTTGGCATTAAAGTCCTAAACATTTAAGAAATATTTATCAAACCTAGTACATTTCCTAAACTTTTACTAAATATTTAGCAAATTTTCTGAACTTTTACGAAATGTTTAGTAAATATTTTGTAAATTTTCCAAACTTTTACTAAACATTTAGCAAATTATTTCTAGCTTTTATAATATGTTTAGTAAATTGCAAATTTGAATTCATGAAAAATATCTTCTTGTATGAAATGTTTTATATTTATCAAATAAAAAACCAAAACAATCACAATTCGGCAAAAAGATAGCTAGTAAAACGCTCTGCTCGAATTAATCATGCTCAAAATCGTTCAAAATCCGTACGGCATATAAAACTGCATGACTATAATAAAATGACTGATCTTGCTAAAATTATACTTTGTACGATAACATTCATAGAGATTACAAAAACTGAGCCCTGCTCCTCAAAGTAAACAGCAGAAGGAATGGATATCCTTCAAAAATACAATTTTTCATACGTATTTGGAAAATGAACAGAGTTTTATATAGTAGCACACATCGAACGATCCGATACAAATAATTTTTATGAATATCACTTTTATCAACATAAAGGAAATTTCTCTATCCGGATTTGATCAATCTTCATTTGAAAATCCTTCCAACCAGAAAGCATGCCCACAGCCCGAATACGCATTTCACTTCATCTGAAACACTGTCATTTCGAGTCAAACACCGTCGCGCCGTCATCAGTTACATTTTTAAGAATAGAGGTGATATCACGAAAAATTTACAGTTCAACGAAGAAACAGTCACTACCAAATGAAGTTTGAAGCGATGATACGAGGTCACTGAAAAAAAACATCTTCGCGGTTGGACCACAACACGGTTGTCCGAATCTGACGATCGCTGGGACGTTGCGAGTATGAGAGATTTATGGATAAAGAATAATTCCAGTAGTTTTTGGGGTTAATTAGCTCACAAGACAAGACGGAAAAGCAGCCGAATGTAGGTCAGGTATTGAGTCATCGATGGACAGATACACAGCCTCAGCAATCAACACCTGTAAAAAAGAAGACAAATCTTGTGCTGATGTGCAGAGCAGAATTATCAAACTTAACGGATCATAATTAACATTCCATGGGTAGGCCTACTCAATGTTCAGAAGATAAATCATTTATAGTAATTTTAGGTGTTACAGTAAAGACTTGCTTTTGGATTATTTCATCTCTGACAATGTGGGAAGCGATATTCTTAGGAATTTTGATAGCAAATGAAGATATTCAAGAGTGGTTGAATTGTGATCATTAGCAATTTATCAATTTTTTTTTTTTAATCAATACTCTTAGTATTTATCATCCTTATTTTGATATTCAAGTACCGCGGTAACTGTTTTTACAAAAAGTTCAATCTGCAAATTAAAACAGAGCCTTACCGAGATGTAGCCTATTACCGACTGCTTGTCAACCGTTCATGCGATGAAGATATTCAGGAATGCTTGAATTTTTATTATAGTGTTTAATACCGCACATGTAATTTTATTTTGATATTTTGTTTTATTTTAAACAATTTGTTTAAAATCACAATCTGCAAACACATACACACGTAATGTCATCTTGTCTACCGCTTATATGACAACATCTCTACAGGTAATTCATGGTGGGCCTACAACTAACATGTGACCATAATAGCTAGGCCTACGATGATATTGAAAAGTGCGAAGCATAATTTGTAATAAGTAAACACAAATTGAATAAAAGAGTAGCAATGAGTTTGTACTTGGATTGTTTTATATTTATCGTAAAGCATGAAAAATTATTGATTTTGCAAAACTAAACCTATTGTTGGACTGCAACGCATGACTGATCTTTATTACAGTGTGCATGTAGCCTACAACGTGCAGTCCGTCGTGTAGCATCTATGCCTTTTGTGTGCTTGATCATTTTTCTTAAACTACTCGAAATGTCAAATTGATACCATTTTCTAAAATGTGGCAATTCTGAAAAAAATAATTGAATATCATAGGCGGTAGCTACAGGTTTTCAATTCAACATATATAAAATGGAAATAGTGACCTATTTAAACAAGCTTCCTTGATGGATCCATCTTTCAGAAAATAGATTAAATTGCATAACTTAAGCAGATATCGAATAGCTCAATAGTTTGTCCGCATTGATAAAAACATTCTCCATCTAAAATTTTTGCAGTCCTGAAATAGAACTTTATGACTTATAGCATGTTTGACTGTTTCAAATTTTTTTTCAATTATTTGTCATCCAAATATTGATACTATTGCACAAGTATACTACATATCTAAATATTGAAGTGCTAGGTTAAAATGGTTTTAATGCGCTAATTAAGTTCTTTCGTGCTCATAGTTTCTAAGGTTTTTAGCATGCAACTATTTTGTCTCAACATAACCAGATGTTTGTGCTATTTTCAATGTAAGCAATCAGAAATTACGAATTTGAAAACAATATATTACCATTTCAACATATTCCAATTTGATTATGATTCTTTTGACGACACAAGTAGTAATAAAACGGCGAACACTCGACCGGCGCGCCCCCCCTCTGGAACGACAGAGTGTCGTGGTCGGCCGCCGTGGTGCTTCGAGTCTGACTCCCCCCCTCTGGAACGACAGAGTGTGGTGGTGTGCCGGCCAAGTGGGACCGAAAGGTTCGCTGACGTCCCCCCCCCTCTGGAACGACAGAGTGTCGTGGTGGACTTGGGCGACCGCCAGGTTTTGACTTGAGGCTATAGTGTGTGATGATTTTCGAAAAAACGACAGAGTTAGAATTTTGGTCGTTTTGGGCTGTAGCGCCAAAACGAAGCATCGGATGGGAAAACGGAGGCCAGATTCGGATTCAGCGTGAAATTCTGCATCTGTGTGGTGAGTTTCAAGTCAATCGGAGAGAAAAAGTTTCGCTGACGTCCCCCCCCCCCCCGGCACCGACCTTCCAACTTTGATTCCAGTGGACGGATTTTGTCGTGCAATAGCTCGTTTGAAAGCTAAGAGTGAGACAAATTCACTGAAAGAATCAGCTTGTTCATATCTGTCTTCGTTTAGATGTGAGACGCCATTCAAGATTTGGGAGATTAGCGAAAAAACGACAGAGTTAGAATTTCACAAGAAACAGCTCCAGCGGGCGAATGAAGGCTCGGATTGGTAAACGGAGGCCAGATTTGGAATCAGCTGGATGTTATTGTCCAATGAGGATCATCATCCAATGAGAATCAAGCATTTCTATATAAATAGCGAGCCTTCCACAGTGAGAATCATTCCATCGTTGAATCGCACGAGTGACGGACGCACATTATCTCTCTCTATTCTATTATCCAACTAAAATGGTAAGTCGCTACTTCCCTCCCTCTCCTCCCTTGAACGTAAACTTAATACAATCTTTTTCATTTTCAGGCATCTACTCCATCTGCTGCACTTGTAGGACAAAATGGCGGTCAAACGTTACAAGGTTCGCTACGGTCAGATCATCTACAACTGAGGCCAGTGGAAGAAACAACTAAGGTACATAATCCTACACCGCTACAGCATAAATTTAAACAAGTCTTGCGCTATGACGATCATAGCGTAGTACTCCAAACGGGAATCCTCCCTTCCACGGATGTCAAGATAATGCGCAATCAGTATGGGGACTACATACTGATCCCCGTGAGTCCGTACATTCGCCGCCAACTTGATATTATTGAGGAGTACGTGACATTAAATATGGACATTCCTACTCCTCTTGCTCAAGAGTGGAAGGCGAGAGATGACAAGGATACTCCCTATAGAAAGATTTGGGATGGTAATCACATTTGCCTACCGGTATCACATTGGTGTACTTACTATAAGAAGGATGGAGATCAATCAATACCCATCAGATGTGATGAGCTCGGAGAAGGTACTTGGGATATCCTTTTCAAAGTGAATGGGCTATATTATGGTCGACACAAGGATAATAAAATAGTCTCTCTCTCCATGCATATGGAATCCATCCTATATATTCCAAAACCACCCAACGTGGATGACATAATTGATCAAATCCTTAACAGCAGTGGCACGAAGCGCAAGTCGGAGAAGAATGCTGCATCAAAACGCAAATCAAAGAAGGAGAATTACTAGTCCTTTCCTAACTCTACCCTATGACAATTCGCTTATGTGCTTTGATTGTCGTAGACGTGGTCTTATTAGATACATTTTACTTCTTCGTTGCCATCATATCATTTGTGTATTTGTCGTGAAAAGCATCGATGTAATTCTTCATTTTGTAATATGTTATAGAACGTTTCCTTAGATGTGTAAATTTCCGTTTTAGGCTTCTATCATCATTTTTATGGATTGTGAGGGTGAACCTGTACAGGAGCTCAGTGCTATTGCTATGAACAATTGGACATATCAGATTGTCAGTGTCTATCATCAACATGCCAACTGCGATCCCAATGTTGATCAATGGGTGAGAAAACACATTCATGGACTTAATCTGAAATATTTGCAAGACTATGGCTTTTCTTGTGAGACTGCTCTTCTTATTGACTTTAAACGATGGTTAGCTACTTTCAATGTTATACGCATCTTTTGTAATAATCCTGGTAAGGAGAGGAAAGTATTTCCCAATCTAATCATTGATGATATTTTGCTCCCGCCTTGGGATAGTAGAGTGAATCAACATTATCATGAAGTCACGAAACGTTTTAAGGATTTGTGTGTTCCTATTTTGTCTGTTCGTTTTAGTAGCTACGTTCATAACCAATGCTTCTTTCCTCCTTACCTCAACACTGCCAAAGTCCTGTATGGTTATCATTGCTCGCTGTATGATAGTTACCAGCTGTATCTATTTTATCTCCTTCAAACCATTGATTTATAATGCATGCTTGTTACCGTTATTCAATAAATGTTACTGTGAGAAGAGTTGTTTTCATGCAATGGATGGGTTAGATAAAGGGCGATCATGTCTTTCTCAAACGACTGCGGAACATTACATTTTCATAGGCAAAGTTTAAAAGGAGCTGTTCAAGATTATGTGATAAATTTTCATAAAGATGAGACCGACATCGAAGCAGTGGTCGATCATGCTAGCACTCTATTTCTAGAGTTAATGAATACATTCTCTGATAGCATTATCATGGCGCGATTAGTTGCGAAAATTAAGTTTAGTCATTTTGGAAAGGAAGAGGTGAAAAGTCGCTCTTTCCATTTTGCTTCTTATTCAATGGAAGTGGTAGTTCACCCCGAAGAATTTTTTAAAAGACATATGATAAAAATTGCTGAACGTCTTAACGCATTTAACCATCATGCAGCAGTCTTGTGATTGAAGCGATTTCAGATATTCACATTCAACTTTCTATAAAGAAAAATTGAAAATGCAGTGGTACTTGATTGTAGCACAACTGGTTTTCGAGCCATGTCTGCTCACTCTCGAAGTATATTCCTTCTGTACATGCGTCTATTATTTAGAAAAGGCTAGCAAATTCATATCTTCAAAAAGACTTGCTATAGACATCAGTAACGGTGAAACTATGTGTTGCGATGTATGTAAGCGAAAGGATGGAAATGAAAAGCGCATCTTCAAGAGATGTAAGCATGCTTTTTGTCAACGCTGTTTCATACGTAATTGCATTCAACTTTGCCAATGTAACCACTGTGATATTGCTCATTTCGAGTGTCACTTATGCCGCAATAGTTAGTACCTATGCAAATGTGGTAAAGATAGGTTTTAGCAAAGACTAACACGAAAAATGGCGAAACGTAAAAGTCAAAACTCTTCAAAGTTTTCTTCAGCCATTCAAGCTCTCAGACGAATGAAAGCAAATCAGCGATACAATGCTATACGACATGCTAACGATAAATTCATGCGTGAAATTATTTCTCATGTGAGGAAGTTGAGGACGAAGAAATTAGCACCAAAACATCGAAAGTTACTTAAGCGATATGCCGCAAAATTGCGTTTCATCTCCAATCCTAAAGTCACCCTTCAAAGAAAGAGGAAAACTCTAACACAAAAGGGTGGTTTCCTTTCAGCAATACTTCCAATATTAGCTCCTGTCGTGGGTAACCTATTGGGTAATATCTTTGGCTCTAAGCGTTAATTATGCAAATGTTGAATCTCAAAGTATTAAAATGGATTTCAGACTTCAATGCGATAAAGTTCTGACTGTATCAGGTCCATCTCATGCAGGTAAAACTGTTTTCACGCTGAATTTTTTTGGATAAAAGAAGGGAGTTGTTTAAGAAACCTATCAATCGAGTGATTTGGTGTTATGGTATTTATCAACCGTCGCTGTTTCAGGAATTGCAAAGTCGCAACTTTATTCGACATGAAGGAATTATTGCAGTGGATAAACTTCAGTCTAATGATGTTGTTGCATTGGATGATTTATTAAAAGAAAGTAAGAATTCAAAAGATGTTACAGATATGTTCACTCGCGCAGCACATCATAAAAGGTGCTTTATCATCTATATCACACAAAATGTGTTTCCTGATGGAAAAGAAGCTCGCACACGAAACCTGAATACACACTATTATGCTATTTTCAAGAATCCGCGAGATAAAAGTCAATTGAAAATATAGCGCGACAAGTTGCACCCAGAGGATCAAGAGCCTTAATTGAAATTTTTCAAGCAGCTACTGAAAAACCACACGGTTACTTATTCATTGACTCATTCATCAAAGATCCATATCGTGCTGTATTATTACAATCGGAAACTGTTGAGCAATTGAAAAACTTGAAGAATAAGATGCGTGACTCTGCATCGACTGCTACACCTTTCGCATCTCTCGCACATGCCATATCTCTTTTCAACAGTATTGAACCCCATCTCAATGTAAATGATAGAGGAGAAATCATTACAGATGAAAATAAAGTGATTGATGCTTCACGTTATGAAGACTTGATTCAGTATGCGACACGTAGAAAGCGCCGTCAGGGCTTTGTTCCACCTGGTTGGTCATACTTTCTTAAACTATTGAAAAAGCATAACGTGCCAAAATTTGCTTTGAATAATGAGACATTGAAAGAACTTGATTCAACAGTGGCTACTGCTCCAATGCTTCAGACGATGAAAATTCCAACAAATTGGTTTAAGACGTCACCTGCTACATCCCCTCCCACACTCACTAAGCAAACAAGAGGAAGAACTCGACGTAGATCTACGCCACCACTAAAACTAGTAAAAGGAAAACGTAAAACAGCTCCTCCCAAGAAATACATGTTCTCAGACTATTAATATGAAGCAGATGTGTTGCTTGCCATGTAATGAACCGCCAGAGGTGAATGTCGTTGTCACTTGCACTTGCTGCGCTAGCTCTCACAATGAAACCCCTAAGCAATGTGAACACGATCGCAAAACCGCTAAAGCTAAATGCTGCAGTTGTTGTAAATGTAGAAAGGCAAGAAAACAAAAAGATGAGAAGGAGGAAAAAGAGTCAGTCGTCATCGACTGAACGTTTGAAGTCAATCTATTATTATGTAAAACATCCGGCAGGATTTGCATCTATCAAGAAATTATCAAAAGCGAGTGGTCTTCCACAATCACAAGTGAAACGATGGTTAAAGGGTCAGGCTACCTATACACTCCACAAACAAGCGAAAAAGAAGTACCGCACCCGCCATTATATTGTTCATGACATCGATGAACAGTGGCAAGCAGATTTGTGTGATGTCGCCTCCATTTCAAAACATAACTCGGGCAATAATTTTATTTTAACCGTCATTGATATTTTCTCGCGTTATGCGTGGGCTCAACCTTTAAAAACTAAAGAAGGGAAAGGAGTAGCAAAAGCATTCCAAACAATTTTTCGAGAAGGTCGGATTCCAAAAAGAATTCAGAGTGATCAAGGAAAAGAGTTTGAAAATCAGCATGTGAGAAGATTATTTGAGAGGCATGACATTGAGTTGTTTAGTGTAAAGAGTGCTTATAAAGCTGCACTCGTTGAACATTTTAATCGCACATTAAAAAATCGCTTGTGGCGACATTTTACTGCCAACTTGACACAAAATTGGACAAAGGTTCTACAAGATACACTCCATGCCTACAATCACTCTATCCATCGTTCTATTGGACTCAGACCAGTAGATGTAAATGCTGACAATGTAGATAAAGTGCGCGAATCATTCCAACGTAAACGAACTCATGTGAAAAGTGATGTGAAAATTGGTGATAAAGTTCGTATCTCAAAAGTGAAAAGTGTTTTTGCTAAAGGGTACCTTCCGAATTGGACAGAGGAGGTATTTACAGTATCAAGGATTAATCAAAAAGACTCTCCGACCACCTACAAGTTGAAAGATTACGATAATGAAGAAATTGAGGGTAGCTTTTACCGCGATGAGATTGAGGTAGTCACTGAAAGTGAAACATATTTGGTAGAGAAAATCATTCGATGTAAAAAACGGCAAGGTGAAGAATGGTGTCTTGTTAAATGGATTGGTTATCCTTCAAGTATGAACTCTTGGATGCGTCGTGCCGACATCTTTCATCTAAGTGATCGACAGTGATTCATGCAAAGTTGTAACTAACAATGTTTAGGGTTTGAGCTATGAATCCAACTGCCTCATTTTATTCACGACCCTCCTATGTAAGTGGTGGAGGACAAATTTACATCGGTGCTCGCCGCCAACGTGGAGGTAGCATACTTGGTGCACTGAAATCTGTTGTAGCACCTCTCATATCCAATGTCGGTAGATCTTTAAAACGAAATGTTTTAAGTAATGCTGTTGGCTTTGCTGGTGATGTTGCTAGTGATCTTTCCAGAGGTAGAAGTTTTAAGAGCAGTTTGTTGAATCGTGGGAAGGAACGCGGTTTAAAAACATTGGAGCAGACCTTTGCTGGTGTTACTCAAGGAAAGGAATCACCTAAACGAATGAATAAAGGAAGGAGGAAACATCGCGGAGCTGGTAAGGTGCGATCTTCAGTCAAAAGGCATTCACGCAAACGTCGCAGAGGCTCTAATCATTCATCAGGCGCTAAACGACGACGCTGCTATAACTTCTAATCATGGAGTGTAAAACTTCCGGGTTTTGTTTGTTTGATCAACAAGCCATACAGACAGATATTCTTAGTTCAAGTATTGTAGATTATCATCCTCGAACAGCTGAGAATGCTGGCCCCATTGAATTTGTTATTCCTGGTGGTAGTGATGACTACATAGATTTGAGTTATGCGATGGTTGATTTGAGGTTTAGAATTCAGCAAGCAGATGGAACTGCTATTGACGATGCGCATAAAGTTGGACTGAACAATTTACCATTGACTACATTACTTCGCGATGTTTCTCTAACGATTGGAGAGCAGCAGGTGGAAGGTGGTCAAAGCGATTATCCCTATAAATCATATTTCAATCATGTATCACAGTTTCATCCAGCAGCACAAAAAGTCATATGGAAGCCATGGGATGGTATAGAGATGAAGCAGGAAAATTTGATGTTGAAACAAACAGTGGCTTTGTAAAGCGATCTGCTATGATTAAAGATAGTAAAGTATGCCAGCTATATGGTCCGCTGAATTTAGACCTCTTTAGACAGTCAAAGTTTTTACTCTGTAATACCAGCATGCGACTCAAGCTGACATTGAATCAGACTGAATTTGCGCTGAATGCATTTGCTAAAGTTGACAATTTTAGAATTCATGTGGAAGATATTGCACTTTACATTCGTCGAGTAGTACCGAATCCAAGTGTCATTAGAGGACATGCTGAAGGTCTTAACCGCCAAAATGCCATTTACCCCGTTCAGCATACAAAGCTTCTCACCTTTACAATTCCGAAAGATCAAAGGAGTTTCATGAAAGATGGCCTCTTTCCATCGGAAGCACCGAAGCTCCTCATGGTGGCAATGGTTGAAAATGATGCATTTAATGGTAATATAAAGAAGAATCCTTTCAATTTTAAACACAATCAGTTAAGTGAAATTGCTTTACGTGTAAATGGTGTGAGTCATCCTGGTCCACCCTACAAACCAGATTTTGCTGCGGATCAATTTATGCGCAGTTATGTTGATTTTATGGATGTCTTTGGCTTTTACAATACGGATGACACCAACGGACTGACTATGAAAGAGTTTAAGAGTGGATATACTATTTATGCATTTGATTTGACTGCTGACAGCGATATTAGTGCACCCTATCGTCAAGCGAACGTGCCTCATAATATTCGTTTGGATTTGACGTTCAAAAGAACACTACCTGAGACGATCAATGTATTAATTTATGCAGTCTTCGATTCAAATATTGAAATTACAAAGTATCGTGACGTGATTCTTCAGTATAATCGTTAATGAGTTGGTTGACTGCTGACGATATTAAGACTAAAGTGCAGCGTAATGCAGACGAAGCGACGTTGAAAGCATTCGATAATGTCTATTCACTTGATACCTTACCACCTGCAGTAAATCACTATCCCTTCTTTATTGTGCTAAACACTCATTCGCAGAATTTAGGCGGTGAGCATTGGAAAGCGATCTTTATTGGAGAAGACCGACGTGGTGAACTATTTGACTCTCTTGCTCAACCTCCAAATATACCAACACAGCAGTGGTTGAGAAAACATACGCGTCAATATCAGCGAAATGAACGCATACTACAACATCCACTTTCATCAACGTGTGGTGCTTTTGTACTGTACTTCATCTTAAAACGTCTACATGTATCTCGATTTGTATCTGTTATTCAAAACTTTTCATGTAATCCTTCCTCTAATGAAAAAATGATTTGTAAGTTCTATAATGATTTGAAATAAAAACATCATGTTGGAAAAATTGTTTTTTATTTTACAATCCGCTGGGTACGTACATACTCGATGAGATAGTCTAGGATCACATTTGCTTGTACATGAGATTTTAGTCCAGTAATGATCACTTTACTATTATGAAAGATTGCCACATGCACAGGTAACCAACAACTAATGAGAGCTGCAGGAAAAAGTTCGCGTTCATAACACAAATTGTAACTGCTGGTACGAATCTTCAAAAATGATACACTTTCACTCAATTGAGTAGAGATCACCATATTGTCCACAGTCAGATTCGACATCACACACCTCTCCCTCTTCCATATCCGACGTAGTAGTCTTTGTAGCTCTAAGCGCATTGACTGCGCCGATGAATGAGAAAGGGCGCCGAGAATCTGTACAGTCCCATTTGGGAAGAGTTGAAGATTCCGTGAATTGTTCATCTTCACCACTAACATTTGAGGTCGGCCCGGGTAATACTTGCTGTTTGGAAGGTGTTGGTGTAATGTTGTGAGATCGATTTTGGTGTAGAGTCTGAAGCGACGGAGAATGTTGACGATGGTGTAGCGATGGCGCTTCATGATGAAAGAATGAGTAAATTGAGCGATGTACCTTCCTTTTATACTTTCCCAACTACCTTGATGAAATGTGAAGTTAGTATGAAGTTGGGAATGATAGAGTTGAATTCGCCGATTGTTGACGCGCAACCAGATGCGATTTCCAATACGTGAATGTCTTTTCATATAGAAGTATTTCAAATCCTTCATGATATGATGTAGAGATTGAAAATGACGATAAGATAAAGCAAACTCTCTTCTCACATTTCCAGTTGAATCTTTGAAATAGACGTTTCGATCATGATCCGTTTCAATACGTTGTAGGGAATCTAATTTCCAACTCATGGTGCGTTGTAGTCATGTCTGATTAAGATTTGCATAGTAGGGCGATGAACTCACGACGAATAAATGTCATGATGGAGCGATGTATGTATCTTCTATACTTCTCCCAATTGTATTTGCGAAATGAGAAACAGTTTGCGGAATGAGAATGGCAGATTTGAATTTCATTTCTGTAATGTTGAAGCCAAAGTTGATCACCCAAGGAGATGAATCTTAATGTTTCAAAATATTCCAAATCCCTCATGATATCATTGAGGTTGACAAATTGTCGCCATGTTAATGTAATACCTCTTGATTTATGACCATGAGAATTTTTGAAATGCACGTTTCCATCACGATCAACTCTGATATATTGTAGAGAGTCCAAAATCCAAGTCTTCATGATGTTATGCAAAGTTGCAGATCAGCAATATCAAAATGTCGTTTTATCATATTTTGCTTAGCAATGCGGCTACAAAGAGATTTGCTAGTAATCGAGCCGCACTCTTTTCTACTCCCATTGATCATACACAACAGCTAAATGGAAATTGGGAAGTGGGTGTCACTCAACTTGTTTATAGCAACTGTGTCTATACTTTTGATCAT
Source organism: Prostheceraeus crozeri (assembly GCA_907163375.1). Taxonomy (NCBI): domain Eukaryota; kingdom Metazoa; phylum Platyhelminthes; order Polycladida; family Euryleptidae; genus Prostheceraeus; species Prostheceraeus crozeri. Next base: position 115,390 of record CAJQUW010015847.1, on the reverse strand, counting down.
GAGGTGATGACTATTAATATGAGACGTACAGCTGCTTACCAATGTGAAAAGGGGTGCCGAGTATACATTCCACAGTGGCCAAAGAAAGATCTCTTATCATGTAAAAAGTTTATATATGATTTCCTGAATAAAGCGTGTAAACATATTGTCCAATTTACTCCGCACAATGATGATCATAATTATGTACATCATGTAGTTGAGAAAGATTGGATTGTTGGTTTAAGTCCAAGTTTAAGAAATGATTTAGGTTACCTCGCTAGCGCCTTAACAAGCTATGATAATTTTAACGTTAATTACCACAAGTGTGGTCATAAACAGTTATATATATAAGAGGAAGCTTTATATGTAGATCTTATTTCAAAAAATGAGAAGACGTTGGTGAAGAAGATTGTGATTAAGCCAAGAAAGACAAACATGACTCCTGAAACATTATTGAAGAAATTTAATTATCTCCTTCGAGTTGATGGTAAACAAGTGGCAACATTGACTTATATCAAATCATCTAATCATATTGCAATAAGTAAATTAAATGATGATGATCTAGTATTAGTTTGTTCAAAAGATTTTCATCAGTTCTTACGACATCGTTCTGCAGCTGTTCATGGAAAATTTGATATGCAACATTTACCATGTGAAAGGTCAAATCAATTTGATACAGAATGGTCCGTATCTTTATACAGAAAGTGTGTAGAGCCTTTCGGTGGTGTCTTACATGAAACAAGAGTGTTGATGCCTCGCATTATTACTTCAGTTAAATTGGTTGTAGATTATTTAAATGAAGTGATTAATGACCAACAAATTTCATTTTCTGAAAAAGAAGGTGTTTTGTCTCTCGCTATAAGTGGAAAAGGTATTGAACTAATTATGGATAAAACTCTAATGGACATTTTGGGTTTTGATCAAAATATCTTTAAAAGTGGTACTGTAACCAAAGCTAGCGCAGACATGTCACTATCGCGTCGTATTAACTATTTTCAGATATATTCCAATATTGGTGAAGATGTACGTGTGGGAGATGTTGAAGCTCCATTGCTAGCAATGATACCATACCAGCCAAAAAGCTGCAGTATTTTATCTGAGCATGCTTTCAAGAAAGTGCATTATACAAAGCTGAAAACAAGCTACATCCCACAAATTGATATTCCAATTTATGACGATGCTGGTAAGTTGATTCCTTTTCATAAAGATGCTGTGACAAGTATCACACTCCATTTCCGAATGAAGAGTTAATGCAAAAGTATGCTAATATATTTTTCCAATGTGAATAATATGGAAAGTGAAAATAAGGACTCGTTTCTAATCTACTTGCCCAGTAATGCTTCTATGAATAAATTTCCCAAAAATAAACCATCAGACTATCGAGTAGAATTAAATCGCCCACTACATTTAGAAGGTGAATGGGAGGTTGGCGTTTCTAGTATTTGCTATGATAGCAATATTCAGAATGTGAATGATTTGGAAGAAATGATATTGACTCCTCGTACCCATGATGGAATAACGATGAATAATGCATTCCAGTTCCCATACAATTTAACGTCAGATGGAAAGTGGAACTATGAATGGATTCAGATAAAATCAGATTATTATGGTCCATTTGGGAATGAGAAAATTATTAAGGCATTCAACAGTGGTAATACTTCCATCATGAAGAATAAGGATCAGAAAGTTTATGAGTTTACTATCTATCATTGGAGTGGGAGACAGTTCCTTCGCTTTCATTCTTTTACTAAAGGTCTTACACTGAGGTTGGATAATGAATTCTATCCACATCTCGGTTTTGGCCATGGACTACATCTAACGTCAATTGCTACTGCAAATGTTAAAAAGTTTATTCAAATCGAATCAACAAATTTCATTATAAATTTAAAATATTTGATGAAGATGTTGTAGAATGCGAAGAACGCATCATTTTGAAAAAGCGTGATGTTCAACCTTTATCACTTATTGAGTTAGTAAAACGATGGAATGAGACTGTGGGTAAGAAGTATGGAGAGAAAATTATGGCGGACAAAAATAAGTTGGTTATTCAGAAATATAATGACAAACTTACAGTTTATTTCTCTCCAACCTTGCGTCATTTTGTAAGACATTATACGCCTATTATTGGAAGCGGTGTGGTGTATGCCTCTCATGAATATCACACTAAAGCTGATTCAGTTAATGATGAATGGTGGGTGGACATCTATGGTGACCGCATCAAGAAAATTTACCAGTCTTATCAAGAATCTAAAGTTGCTATCAATATAATGCCGCGTCTATATCATACAGTTGAAAGCTTCATTCATGTAGTAAATCCTTATATACAACAGAAGTTGAAGCATGTGATGAAAAGTAAATATGATGTAAACACACACCACATTTCGTTTTCAATTGAAAATCAACGCGTTGTTCTGAAACTGGGTGATGACATTCAATGTCAATTGAGTAAAAATTTGAAAAAACTCTTCGGTTTTTCAATGCTACGAACTGTGTTTACGGCTGCGCATACGATTGGTATAGAAACACCAATGACACTTGATAAACATGAACAGCACCTTTACATTCAAAGTGATTTGATTCTACCTATTTCTGTTGGTGAGAAAAAAGAATACATTTTACGTGATTTCATTCATGATAAAGACGCTTCATATGGAATAGTCGAGAAGATGTTTGAATCTATTTTCTATCATCCCGTCGTCAAACAAACTATACCCTCTATTACTATCAAAATTACCAATGGTTTACAAGAGTGCATCCATGTGAAAGATACTAAATCCCTCGTAACTTTAGTGTTTCGGAAAACAAAGTGAAGTCATTGTGATATGTTTATTGAAATAAAAATGTGTATGAAAAAGTCTTTTCACAGATATAGGGGGAATGGAACAATGTTTATCTACAGAAATCAACATGAAAATACTAAGTTAAGGATGATTATGCTAAGACGTCTCCTGAATGTGGTAGTGTGAGTTTAATTTTTTTGGGTGGTGGTTTGTCTGTATCAGGATGTCCATGTGGAAGAGATATGTTATGTTCTAACCAGCACCTCTTATCCTCCCATGCTGAAAGCGCCCGTTTCCTAAAAGTATGAGTTTTGATCTCATGCGACTTAGATTTTAAGATTGTCATATTGACAAACGTTATATTTTTATTTCTATAGGCTTTCCTGAAATTTTTATGTTTCATGTTAGAGACCAATGATCTTGATATGCCTTTAGCACGCTTAATACTATCGTCGCTATCCCTTAATTTCATACTGTACATTTTTGGTCGGAGGAGAATCATTTCATCTATTTCTTTCCCTGCTGTCTCATCCTTAAAGCAGCCAAGTTTTGCCTTATTTTTGATGGAGTAGAGTGGGTGATCAGTAGGATAATTTGATGTATCAAAATATCTTTCTAAAGATTTTCCTACTTCATTGAAATTTAAATCTTTTTGAGTGGTAATACCTAAGAAGAAACTATCTGTATCACCACCCAACAAACGAACCTCTTTTACGAGAGGACATGGTTTTAGTATTTTATAAAAGAGTTGGTACATTTCAAGCTTAGGGTAATCTAGTACAGCTTGGCCAATATAGATGGGCTTGCACAACTCAACTTCAGATTTTATCATTTTAACACCTACAAGGTCCTCATCGATAATGTCTCTATCGATGAATAGAGGTGATGAGACCAATTTCTTAAATTTTGTAACATCATTGACTAGTTTATAGTTTACACGTTTTCTAACATCCTCCATCGTCTTACCAAATAGACTATTATTCTTATACTTATAAAAATCTTTTTCAAAATTATTTTGGGCTAGTGCACGTTTCTGGCTGTTGCTATCAATATATGGTTTGAGGAAGGCTTTCTGCCTAAATTTAATAATGCGGTGAACTCTTTTTAAAATCATACCCATTTCTAAATAAAATTTTAAGATGCTAAAGTGGACTAGATAGTTTTCCTTATCATACTGGGTGAGTAAAAGTTTGCGGCAAGGCTTATAGTCGGGTTGACCGCATGATTCTAAATCTTTATGAAATTGTTTCATAAAGTCGGAAAACATATCTTTGGTCACTTCACCTGATTCGGGTGCGAGTGGAAAATCTACGGTTTTATGTTTAATATTATTTGGATAGATTAGATCTATCTCAAAATAATATCCCCAATCACCTTCATCTGGAATTGCTAGTATGTTAGAAGGGTTGGAGAGATGCTGAATTTCACTATCATCTAACCAGCTAAACTCAGAGGGAGTGGTTTGGATAGTGAACTACCATATAAATTATTTTCGTCATAATACTTAAGATGAGTCTGATCATCGCCTACTAATTTTGATTTTAACCTATGTTTATTTACAAATGTGAGACCACCGCGAATTCCTCGCTCAAATAAATTATACATCTCTGGATCTTGTAAGAGATGAATGGTCTCACCAGTCATTTTAAAAGCAGACTTAAATGACATGGCTGGCAGACTGACAAAGTGGACGGGATCTAACTTATCTTCTTCTAATGCCACTCGTCGAAACTCCTGAAATACATCAGCCAGCAAAAATACATCTAACTTAAGATAGGCAATCATATATTCGCCAAATGTATGGCAGTCAAATTTTATCCATGCATCTTGTGCATGATCATAATCTTCGGTCTTACATTCTGCGCCGGTCAAATCATTTTTAAATTTATCTATGGGCGGAAGAGAAGTCTCGCCGAGTTTACTAATCGCATCAAAATATGCATATGGAAAGACTCCTTTCCGTGTGATGACTTCATCGGTTAGATTTGGATATTGTTTCTTAAGATTTTGTGTTAGTGGAAGAGACTTTAGATTTTGTACGAGAGAGGCCAGTGATGCAGTCATAAATTGGTAGGAATCTAAAAATTTTATATCAAAATAGACCGTCTTATTTTCTTTAGTATTATCGACAAGCACTTTTGCTGTCATGGCCATAAACTTCTCTCTCGTTTGTGCTATTACATCAAGCTTCCACTCTTTCATTTGACCTAAACCTCCTTTTATTATCATATGGCTGTCGTAGCCCTTGAAGTTATGGAAAATGACGGGTAATGTACGCCGTTTCATCCTAAGTGAAAAATTGCATTTTGAACATAGTGCGTTTCTAAATTTACCAGTGATGTGATCATGGTCGCGCACTTTCTTAATCTTATCATCATCAAATGTTTTCCTACATTTGAGGCAAACGTTGCAACTATCAAATTTTGCTTGATCATCTGCTGTCATATGCAATGATCTGCGATAGAGTTAACCATCATACTTTTGTTGAAATTTTACAGCCTGTTTGAGGAATTGTAGGAATTGGTAAATACAATCCTCACCTTGCCAGACGTGCATTTTATTTTTTCTATTTTGGAAATGGTCATGCCATACTTCATAGCAGGAAATGGCTGCTGCTCAATGGGTGTTATCATCGATATAGCATTCGATGTCAGCATAGATGACACGAAGAGGACTTAGTTCATCACCATTCTCTCTATATGAAAACTCCTTATCTTTGGCCATGCGCTCCATTTGTAGTTTACCTCACTTACACCATTCGTAGTGAGTTTCAAATTTGTTTTTACTCCTAAAGTTCCGAATGCATCTGTCACAGTAATAAATCTCTGATGAGCTAGAATTTCTTAGGTGGTGGTATAAGCGAGAAATTTTGGGAATACCACAGTAGTGCCATTCCTCACTATCATCCTGTCTTACTAATAAAAGGTTGACAACGTGGTCATAATAACTCGAACGCGAGTTGTAGCGGACACCCTTCAATCCCTTTTCCCAAACATGGAGAACTATTTTGATGTTGTTCAATTTTTCAAATTTTTCTATATCTTTAATTTTCATATCTTCACTATTGCAGTCATCAAACTTTAATTCATTCTCCCACTGTAGATACTTACTCTTACGGTATCGGCTATTCTGTACATCATTATAGTGGAGAATGGAGAGGACGGCATACTTAAAACATTGCGATTCGCAATCTACAGAAATGACTGCTGCTTTATTTCTTAAATTTTTCGGAAGTTTAAAGGAGCCTCGTCCAGAGTAGTTCTCTAATAAAGTGATTTTAATCATGGCGGTCTCAATACCATCAAAAACGAGTCCACTATCACGCTCGTTAAATTTATCTATGTTTAATTTTAACCCTTGGATATGAAAATTTATCCAAGACTCGCAGTCTACAACTTCGGTTGCAGGAAAGGAGGGTATGTGAAACTGCAACCTCTCTACTATTTGACCAGTATGGTGGTCGATTTTTGCATATTTTATTTTGAGATAGATGAGCGCCTTCATTCTAAAATTGACTAAATTGTTGAAGAGCGCACCAATCAAAGATGAATTTTGATGAAACCATTCTTCAAAGTCAGTAATGGTTTCTATGGATTCCATCTGGTAGTTCCTCACTAAATTATTTATCGACACTTCAGAGAGTCGGATAGAGGAGGTGCTGTTAGTATAACTATCGTCACTGTGTGTATGTCGAAGTCTATGTGAAGATAGTTCAAAATGTGACTCAAAAGACTGAATGCATAAATCGCAAGAAAAGGAGACATCGTTAACAGAATCATCCCTGCATTCGGAGATTGATGCTGACTTAGGTCTACAAACACCTCGCTTGATGTGTCGGACGAGATCACGCTTCCTCGTGAAGATGTGCCCACAGTCAGCACATTCCCGATCGTTGCATTCCCGCGACAATGTTGACATGGACTCGCTCGAGATGGGACTGGTATCACCTGAAAGAGAAATCATTCTATCATCTCTGTTCAAGTCTCAGTGTATTGTTACAACCTACCTTGACTCAACAACTCTAAACTTTCCTCGAGAAGGGAGGGCGTTGGTGATGAAGTTGACGTCTGAAATTGAGGAAGATGCTATTAGCCACACGTTTGAGGGAGATGACTGATGAATTCCTTAACTTACCATTTCAACGAAATCAAGTTTAAGGTTGATACTTCAACAAGATAGAGACTTCACTCAAATTTGGAATTCACGAGAGAGCAGTTCACTTGTACGCCTCAAATATAGAATTCGCTAGAGAACACTTTACTTACACGTCTCAATGACAGAGTGAAATGACACGGATGTCACTTTACATATATACTTTCATATTCATCATTCATTGGCTGTTGATTTTGATTGGTTGCTTGTTTATACTTAAGAATTAGAAAACATTTCAAAGTCATTATTCACAGTCAACATGACAAGCCCTCCAAAAACACCGAACACAAAATTCTCTTCTCCATGCTCAACACCAAAGGCGCTCGTTGCACCAAACGCTCCAACGAAGGGGAAGGTGGAGAAAATATACCGACTCGACAATATCAGAAAGTTGTCATTACCAGCGGACGACGAAGAGGAGAGTGTATGTGAGAAGGAGTATCCCGACCTAACAGGCGTGAGGTGGAAGTATCTACAGTACGATACTGATGATGTGATGGAGATCACCAGCACCAAATTCCTCCACCAATTATGGGAATGGTACACCCCTAACTCCCAGCCACGAACTATAGCGGAGTGGGAGTACATCGACAAAGTGAGGCTCGCGGTAGAAGAGCGATTGAAACAAATGAACTGTTTTTGTGATCTATGTGAAGCCAGACTCTGGGACGATATTGACGATGAAGACCTTTTGAAATACATGCCATAATAAATTTTTATTTCGTATTATCTTTGCTTTCATACTGACTTACTTGAATGGGGCTTCAGTGGATGATTTAACCATGTATACTTTTTCATTTGGAAATAGTAGCACACTTAGTTTAACTTGCAATTCTTATAACATTTCATATGGATGATAATGGTAGATGAAAAAGTGTTAAATAAAATTAAGATAGCTTACACTTCTGATACAGGGGTAGCAATCGACTGCGATCCATGTGTAAAGAGCTTGTTAGACTACGGAAGAGAGAAGTGTGTTATGTTGCGTGTGGCGCGTGAGTGTCCTCCCATTTCATTCCATTCATCAATTCATCTCATTGATAGAGACAGGTAGAACTCATGGTTCTCATAACGTATGCAATGGATAGTTTATAAGGCAACCTTCGACAGTTGGCTAAATGTCGCCCTGGCGCGAATGCATACTACGTTGAGACAGAGGCAATCACTTGCAAACATGACGCAGAGAGGTTTAACAAGATTGACCATTGCCGAATGTCCCTTGCGGTATACATAGCTACGGGTTTCACCGCCGCCCTTTACAGGAACGCCCGTCGAAAGGAAGTATTACACCGAACTTCATTTGCAACGTTCAAGTTGACTGATAGCAGATTCAACTTAATGATAGTATTCGCCAGTCCGAAGACTGCCCAGGGCAAACCGCGTGGAGGTTCTATCATGTCTTACCCCATGGTGGCCCTCAAGAGAGACGGTGGTTCGTTCTCGGGGTGTGTGATAGGGACTCAGGCTTGCTGTTTCGACTGCGGCTCCGGCAACGGGGCGGGTGGTCGCTTCTCTTGGATGTCTGTAAAGAAAGAAGTAGTGAGTTATCATCTTACATTTTAATTTAGTCATTTTTACTTACAGATCTTCTCGGACGCTTCCTCATAAAGGAAATTCGAGATCGGATTACGATGATCGAAGGTGAAGTGTAGACACTCCACCCCTTTCTTCACCCGAGAGTAGCATTTCTCCCCTCTTCCACGCTCGTACAAGAGAGGAGTTTCTGCTACTCTCCCCTTTCTAATAGGGATGTGCAGACGGCTGGAACGCACCCTTCGATCGCGATCCACCAGCTGCGCCGAACGGTGCAGCTCGTGGTTCGTCTCGACCACCTTAGCCATCTGCACATGGAGTCTCTCCACTTCCTCCTTCAACCTTCGTATCTCCTTCTCCCTACTTTCCCTCATTGCTAGCAAAGTCTCTTCTCTGGCTTTCCCATCGAGAGTCTTGAGCCTCTCCTGCTCCAACTCGCCATCCCGCTCGCTTAATCTCCCCTTCACCTTCTTCATCTCTCCGGCCACGTTCTTTAGGTCCTCATACTTTGCCTTGTATGAGAAGGCCTCCTCCTTCAACTTCTCCACCTCTTTCTTTAGTCTATCCCGTTCGGCGATCACCGGCGGGCGCTTGACAAAATTGCGACATTGTGTTGCAATTCCGCTCGCAGTCACGGCTGTAGGGGTCTCGCGATCGAGGTCGACGTCCTCGATAGGTTGCGACTGTAGCTCTCCCTCCTCCTCCTCCTCCTCCTCACTATCGCTGCTGGACAGCGAGCTCTCGCTAATAGGCGAGGATACAGCGGCAATCGCTTCAATGGCGGATTGTAGCTCAGTGGCTTCAGTGGTGAAGAGTGAACTCCGTTCTTGCTAGTTGGCGGATTGTAGCTCCAAAGAACGGAGCTCAGTGGCGAAGATCGAACTCCGTTCTTCTTCGCCTACTTCGCCTGTTTGACACTCGCTGTGTTGTGAGTGCCAATCCTCCAACCACTCACTTAAGCGACTGATTTTGTGGGCTCCGCAATAGTAGCGACCGACCCCTATCTGTTTCTTGCTAGTGCAAGCGTGCTTCTTGAAGGCGTCAGCTCGGAATACCTTCCGGCATTGACACAATTTGAAACTGGTCTTCACATTATTGTATTTCGGCATTTCTGAAGCGAAAAGCGGAAAACAATGATTTTTACACTTAGTGAGGAATGATAGATTTGAATGTAGTGAGTGGCACTCGATCCCGTCGACAGCCCGAAGGCCTTGTACTGATCACTAGGGAAGTGAGAGATCTTCCCCGATACCCGCTATTTACAGCTTAAGACATCATTGTCACTGCCCCGAAGTGGTAACAGCAACGCCGAGTCAAAGGTAGTGATCAGTAGCTGGGATCTAACCCCTCAAAGCTGCCTTAGACTTAGTTAAATTTGAAATCTGATAGCAGATTTGAACTCAGCATACTTGAAAACCTTGAGGAAACATCCCAAGTTATTGCTATGATCAGCTTGATAGCAAGCCGTAGAGAGCTTGATTCACCAGCGTTTTGCAATGGAGATGTTTAGAGGCCACCCATGACAAGATAGCTAAGACTCAACCGATTGGCGTTCAAAGTGCTACGTTGAGAACTGTGTCAAATGCCCAACATGAGACATGAGTTGTCCCAGCGGTTACGGTCTAAACTATGACACACTCCCTTGCCACACTTATCACTACGGCATCGTCCGCCGTCCCGAAGGAACACCCTGTCAGTGGAATATTACAGCAAAACTCTCCGTGTCTTGCTCGCTTTCAGTGAAAAAAGCCGCTTATACCATGAGAAGACTAGCTCAGACATCATTAAAAATGCTTTCATTGACTTCAGCAGGGTCGAAAACCCCAGAAAACCTCCAAAAGTAGTGAATTTAAATTTTTCAACTTTTTAGCACTACTTATGAAATTTTATAAGTAGTCTATCACTTAGGGCAGGTCAATAGCGCCGAATCTTTTTTGAATCAAGTCAAACGGACTTGTAGAAGCAAAGTTACAAGCCTCTAAAGTTTTGGAGTCTTTTATGGCCTGGAGACGAAGGCCATCTCCTGGCTAACCTCTAAGTCTGACGCCTTAGCTGATATCAGCAATGAAATTTTCTAAGTCGGTTTCTTACAGAAACCCGGAATTTGGAATGTCCGAAGCTATCATCGGAGCTCAGAGAGACGACTTACCGTTGGCAATCTCTCGTCTGAATGACAAGTCTCTGTCGGTTCCCAGCTTATATAGTGTGTGGCGATCAGCTGATGACGTAATACCCATCATCCAAACACTTAAAACGCTTCTATCATCGATTCTGGAGGTCCGATTGAGCTGGAAATATACCATTTTAATGTAGAATTTGACGCTGAATCCGAATCTGGCGTCCGTTTTCCCATCCGATGCTTCGTTTTGGCGCTACAGCCCACAGCCATCGCAAAAATTCTAACTCTGTCGTTTTTTCGAAAAATGTTAAAAATTTTTCTCTCCGATTGACTTGAAACTCACCATGTTGATAGAGAATTTGACGCTGATTCCAAATCTGAAATCCGTTTTGCTCTCCGATGCTTCGTTTTGGCGCTACAGCCCAAAACGTCCAAAATTCTAACTCTGTCGTTTTTTCGCTAATCTCCCAACTCTTAAATGGTGTCTCACATCTAAACGAAGACAGATATGAACAAGCCGTTTCTTTCACTGAATTTGTCTCACTCTTAGCTTTCAAACGAGCTATGGCACGACAAAATCCGTCCACTGGAAGCAAAGTTGGAAGGTAGCTCTCCCGAGGGGGGGGGACGTCAGCGAAACTTTTTCTCTCCGATTGACTTGAAACTCACCACACAGATGCAGAATTTCATGCTGATTCCAAATCTGAAATCCGTTTTCCCATCCGATGCTTCGTTTTGGCTCTACAGCCCACAGCCATCGCAAAAATTCTAACTCTGTCGTTTTTCGACAAAAATTTTTTTTTTTTCTCTCCGATTGAACTTGAAATGTCACATGAGATAGAGAATTTCATGCTGATCCAAAAATCTGATCCGTTTTCCCATCGATGCTTTTCGTTTGGCGCTACAGCCCAAAACGACCAAAATTCTAACTCTGTCGGTTTTTCGAAAATCATCACACACTATAGCCTCAAGTCAAAACCTGGCGGTCGCCCAAGTCCACCACGACACTCTGTCGTTCCAGAGGGGGGGGGCGTCAGCGAACCTTTCGGACCCACTTGGCCGGCACACCACCACACTCTGTCGTTCCAGAGGGGGGGAGTCAGACTCGAAGCACCACGGCTGCCGACCACGACACTCTGTCGTTCCAGAGGGGGGGCGCGCCGGTCGAGTGTTCGCCGTCTTATTACTACTGACACAATCAACTTTTGATCGATTTTTCAGCGAGAAACGTCGTCGTGAAAACTGATATACATGCACATTCTCATATTAAATTCAAAGTGAATAAGCCTTGGGCATGTGACATCATTTGTCTGATGGAAAACCCAAGTAAAACGATGTATTTCTTGATAGCTATAATATTTATATATAAATAAATATTATAGCTATCAAGAAACACATCGCTTTACTTGGGTTTTCGATTACACAAATGAATTCAAAGTATTGGTAGGACTCCTAAAATGTGATATGTCTGCTATGAGGAACTAAGAGGAATTGAGATATTTTGTTATCAGTAAATTAAGTATGACGCTAGTAGCTCTTTAGTATTTGTAAAATTAAGAACAGATATAGCAGTAGTCAATAATAGAAATGTCTCTACGTGTCATGGTCAATAAACCCAAATCCATGACCAAATCTCTCCTTTGATTTTGTTTTCGGGATTTCCAAATACATGTACCTAGACTTGCAGTTAAATGCTGAAACTAAGTTGACAAAATAAATTCAGAAACATTTAGAAGCTTACCATTTTTCTGTAGTTTGATCCACGAGCTGCATTTTTAATTCTGATGCAAAAATCAAAGGAACTTGATGGCTTCATTGACTGAAAGAACTCACTGACTACATGCGAGTGTTCATTTTCGAGTTGTGCTCCATTTTGTGCATGATAGCTAAGCAAGATGATGAAAAAACGTAGACGATCACAAACCGACGATGAATAAATAAAGGTGTGTAAGTAGAAATATCCTCTTGATGTGCTGACTTTTGTAATATTAAGCAGTTAACGTAAACACGCGTTCGACACGAGAGTGAAGAGTGCACAAGCTAATGCGCCTTGCGCAGCTTTCTGTTCCACGTGATGGGCGGATAATAATTATTAAGCAGGGACGCTGAGTCACAGCGCAGCTAGAGAATATTATCGACCGCTCATTGCTCCCGAATGCGGCCACGACCAGGCTGCCAACAATGTGAACGAACTTCGTCAGCTGCGTGCGCGTGGCGAATTTCCTTAATATAGTGACGGAAAGTTATAGAAGCGAAATATGATTACGCAGACTGAGCGAGATGCTTATGTAATTGTTTGGTTCAGTTGCATACTGATTTAATATCACTAGCTAAGTAATTTACCGAACACACGAGCAAACTGATCAAAGTCGACTTGCTGATGGGCATGGTATGGAACTTAGAAACTTCAATAAATGCTTTAATTTGAGAAGCAAAATGTGTGCCGATAGAACTGCTTAGGCTCCCTTAATAATGAAAATATATGACTGATGTTGTTGCTATTGTAGCTACAGTGTACATGTAGTGAATGTGAAAGATGATGAAAAATGAGTAGAAGAAGAAGAAAAGGGGAACGAGTGAGTGAGTGAGAAAGAGAGAGAGAGTAGTGATGAAGTCACCTGAATATTTATTTCATACACACCATTTCATCAAATATAAATGGGCATGGGCCTATATAAAATACTCGAAATAATAGTAGACATGCACATTTCAGGCCCACATGTTTCATATGTCGATATCCATGGAAATGACATAATACACTCTCTTTAAGATTTGAAAGAAATTGTTGGTGCCATCATAGAAAAATATCAACAGTTTCCTGACAATTATTCCATTATTCAATCATTTAATTAAGTTTGATGGCAAAAAAATCAGCCAGTTATCAACGACGCAAAACTGTGATATAGTACAGACTTTATTATTGGGTATTTCCTGTGACGTTGCATTTCTATTTTATTGGGAGATGATTGTAATCAGAGTTTATGAGAGCTGATGATCATCCTTGTAATATGCATGAGTTCAAAAAATTGTACGGGTGAAGTTACCGCACATTGAAATCACCATGCAATTAAAACCGCCTTTTACGACAGCTACTCATAAGCGGATCCTGCCTATTGCAAGATTTTTCTTTCATCAAACTTAGTAAATGCAAAAAAATCATTTGTTTGGATAACCAAACAAATATTACCTAGGCATTTGATAAACGTTTTCTAAATTTCGCAAAATTCGTTAATATCGACTTACATACAAAATGTAGCAAATATTTGTTAGGCAATTGTTACACATTTCCTAAATTTGTTAAATTTCCAAAACGTTTGTTAAACTATTCAAATCTTATAAATTTTCCAAGTAAATACCAAATATTTGGTAAAGTTGATAAGTTTTTTTCTCGGGCATGCTCTAACATCTATGCAAAAGAAATTTTTCATTTATATTAATTAACCCTCTCAAAATCTCCGAAAACTACGAGAATGTCCTCTGACCGAGACCCTAAAAAATCTCGGGTCAGAGGACAACGTTAAAATTGAAAATCTCAGTCAGAATACAAGGGTCTCGGTCAAAGGACATTATAATGTATGTTATTACATTTAGATCACTTCGTCTTACGCATTCAAGTATTCGCCCTAAGTTCCCAGTCTCATGAACCCAAATGCAGAAGCCGAAGAGTTTCCTGTTCGACATCTATCTAACCGAGATCAATTTTAGAACTGCTAGATTTCTATGGAAAGTTTTTATTTGGTGTGGTCGTCACTAAGATTTTCGTGTTCAGCGTAAAAATATGAGTATATATGCAAATTTTCACGGAAATCTGAGACCCAAAGTTGAAAAGACAGAAATGTTGTGAAATAAATTGGATTTACCCCTCTGCCCTTGTGAAAGACATTCGATTGCACTGCTCCCTTTTCTAACACGATCAATATACATAAATTAATTTGAGTACATACTTTGTGAGCAGTATACGATTTGAAGACACTCATGCATGTGGTGAAAACATTAAATGGGAACTAAAGTCCGCTCAGAATAACAGTAACTCGATTGCCAAATAAAAACTCATGCATTTTTCAGAAATTTGTATTTCATGTTTCGTGTTTCATGACAAAATACATTTTCATTTTAATTGTCAATACAATCCTGTAGATCTCTAACTCAATGCGTAAAATAAGCAAAAGGATCATAATTGTGTATGTACAAAACAGATGTCAAGATAATCGATAATGGGATCATGATTATATCATAAGCCTGTACTGACAGGGACATATTTTGATATTGAGAAAATCACTTTACAAGGAACAGCCATGACCACTGGATTAGGATCGTAAGAGTTTGCCGTGTATCTAGTTATTCAAAATATTAACATGCAACATATCATATATAATCAGGATTTTATGCGAAGTTCAATGAAAATACAAAGAGGACGCAGCATGCCACACTTTTCCAAAGACTGTCATGAAGTTTTGTGCTCTCTAACCAACTGTTGACTGATCATGGCATTTCAATGTGTTGGAATTTGATTCAATTTCGAAACGGCATTTTTGATGAAAGCGTCCCTTGAAAATTTGATATGTATTTGGCAGCTTTTATAGTGGAATAAGGTGACGCTATCCTCAGATAATTTCGTCTAGGTATCATAATGCATACCGCTATGATGATCATGACTGGTAGAGGCAATTCAGTTGCAATTCCTAAGGAAAAACAGTGGGAAGCCTTCATCCAACATGGACCTTTGATGGAACTGATAGATACGGTGCTTCTTCAGACATCACTTAAGGCGATTGATTCAGTCAATGCCTGCTATGCTGAAGAAAATTTTATCTGAAAAAGGTGAATATATTCGATGTTAACAATATTTACTCTAGTTCGATGTTATAAATGTTACTTTCTTATATTTTTAAATGCACAGTTATTAAACTAAAGGTGAATTGCTTTACTCAATGATAATTCAGGGGCCACGGCTGTAGAGGGTTTTAGACTATGATTAGTGACACCATGGTCGTAATGGCATTAGGCAATCATCTGAAGATGCGACATCTTCCTCCGTCGAAATGCTGCTTGCCTCGGTTATATCTCCAATGCACACGCTCCCGTCTTCACTGTCACTACTGCTAGTGCAACTGTCTTCATTTGCCGACTTCTTAGGTTTAACTTTAGGATATGTTGAGGCAGATTGTACGGTGGATCCTTGAGTATGCATTTTCACCACATGAGAAACAAGGTTTTGATGGTCATCGAACCTGTAATTACAATGTTTGCAAGTGTATATGGATGAGATGGGCCGGCAATATTCCAACAGCCGTGAACACACATCCTGCTTATGCCACATATTAATGTGCTCCAACGATCTGCGTTTTTCTCCGTACACTAACCTCGGACAAAATCGACAAACTGTAAAACTTTCCTGTCGATACTTTTCCAATTCCTCAACCTCTTCAATCGCTTCTCCGTCGTAGCAGCAACGAATATGATCAATAATTTCATTCGCCTGAAATGGGAAGATAGTATAAATTAACCAACATTTTTATTATTATCAGAGTTATCAGGTTTTTACAGTCTAGTGAAAAAAGTATGAAGGCTTTTTTGACGTTAGTAAAAATATTTCATAATTTTCTGTTAAATTTGTCTCTGACGCACCAGTTACGAATGGAATGCATAAAATAGGTGAAATCGACCAGTATCTACTTTACAATGGACATAATCTGACGGCATTTCAGTCCCTAGACATTCAGCCGATAGGCTATCGCAATAACAAGGAATTAATAAAGTGACTAAAGCAAATGACATGCGCACATGCGACACCAGCTCTTAAAATAGACGTCGAACATCATGTTGTTGATTGACTTTTGTTGTTTTTGTTGTTATTCGCTTATCTTTATTTTTTTTCTTTTTTCTAAGGACTTGTGCTGATATAACTGAAAATTATCGCATCTGTAATTTAGCATAACTCAGAACAGACAATCAGGTCGTCTTTCTGGGGGTTGGTAACGCCGAAAACGCCTGTCAAGATAAATTAGCATTGCACCTTTGCATCAATCACACGCATGAACTTCTTCATAAACACATATGCGTATTTCGCTTTAAATATGACGCTCCAAATAATCGTCTGAAAGAAAGCAAAATACCATAGGCCCTATATACGAAATAAAAATAAGGTAAAATGCAGATATAAGATGGATATCTAATAAATTGCTTGACTCACCGAATTTTCCTGAATTTTTCCGACCGAAAAATTAAATTTTCAAATTCTGAGTTTTTCCGGTTTCCCGGGGGGTCTTTAAATACTTATATCAAAAGGAGACAGTTACTGGTGAAAACTATTACCTAATGTTTCGTATTACCGCATTTCTTTGAATAAGAGACGCGTCTCTTATTTTTCCAGATCCCTGATTGATGCGTCTCTTATTCAGGGGCGTCTCTTATTCAAGGGCGTCTCTTATTTATCAAATGTTCAGGTTTTCATTCTTTCATTAGAAAAAGATGTCTTAGTTTTTTGCTACAATTCTCTTAGGGTAACCCTTGCATTCCTCACTTAGGCCTATGTCATGGGCAAATTTCGCCAGTAATTTTTCTTACATATATACGCTTTATCATAATTCAGATATTTTGGAAATGAAAGGAGTTTTATGGTTTGTAGTAGCATATCTTGTAGACTCATCTAATACATTCATATACCAGTACATGTTGGCCACTATACATGTAGACTAGATCTGAATTTACCGAAACGAAAATACCGATTATCAAGTAGTATTTACAGTAAAAGTTACCGACCGGTACATGACTCCGAATGCAAAGGAAGCTACCGTATAATGCCTCCTTAAATGGTAGATGAAGTAACCTTAAGTAAGCCTGCATGTACGTATGTACAACATGCATGTACTGCATGTACAACAACAAGAAGCCTTATATAGTATACAATGGTCATGATAACCGGTATTTACTAGTAGACTGACTTATTTTACTAAGATAAGTAGGCCTAATAATCGCTCAGGCGGATGTAGCCACCACATTACAATAGCCTGCATGTAATATGTCTATAGCAGTCTATTTTTTGTACATGCGTCTCTTATTAAATTTTTTCCTCTCACGGATGCGTCTCTTATTCGAGGGCGTCCCTTATTCAAGGACGTCTCATATTCAAAGAAATACGGTACATGTATTTGAATTACTTCACAATTTCAATGAGTTCTGTTTTTCAGTTTAAAATTCTGTGAGACTAGGAATGAAGAGATTGATCGAAGTTAAAGGGAAGCCATCTGAAAAATTGTTGCAATTCCGTGTTCCTTGTTATTTGCGCGTGCAAGTTGCTGGTTATCCAATGTCATTTAAGTTCTTTTTAATAATGTCTTTTATACTAAATTATTTCCTCTGATTAACTGTCAAATCCAATTAAATCTAAATGATTTGAAATTTCAGACATAATTGAATTTCTTGACCATTTGCATTTCAGCCATCATTTGATTCAGTAGTAATAGAGACTAGCTCCACATTTCATTTCTTTATTAAAGGCTGTAAGTGAGACACTTGGGGAAGATTCTCGCAATTAAAGAATACACCTGAATCGCAGTTGTTGCACCTTCAACTGTGTTACTGACTTTTAGGGGTTGCATAATTCTGACCTAAAAAATTGATGGTGATAGAGAGTACAAAAATTGAAATTCCTTAGCATAGAAAAACAAAATCTTGATATTAGTGGTGGTTACTATTGATTGGCTACCCTTTTGGAAAAGAATGTTGAAATCTTACGTGTCGTTCAACGCAAGTAGTAATTACTCACAACCTAACCAAACTGTGAAGATTTTTCTGAAATCACAAGATATTTTATAGGTTTTGAACTTCAAGAGTGACAGTTAAGGTTTCGTTAATGAAAGTGATTTCAATGATGGCATTGAGCTTCATAAGTGACATTGTGATTTCAAATAAAGAAAAGTGGAACTCAAAAGGGAACTTACGAAATTCGAGGAGACAATGGGGCTTGTCCTATAACACGTCATTTGTTTGACCGTCATTAAACGTTGAAGGCAGTTTAATGAAAACAACTAAATGACAGATAAAAGATCTGTGATTTTGGTGTTCATAGAATCTCACTTTAAATGTCTTTTTAAAATGATTTCATCTAACTGTCATTAAGCAGAGAATGTGCATAAGCTTCCATTAATTTTCCAGAACGTCGCGTGTAGCATGATTTCGATGTCATTTTGACGCGTTCTGACATCATGACATAAAAAATCACTAAATTTATCGTTACCGTAGTAAAAGATGACCTCATTTTTCATTCCGACACCACGGATTTCATTCATAAATGACGTAAATATATTATTCATTCTGAATCCAGCAATCCATAGATATCGAAACAATTAATGAGGAAAGGCATTGTACAATAAATTGTTAGATTCGCTAAATGCGAACTCGCTCGGGTAATAATAGGACTGCGGATCAAGGGTGTGTGGAACTGGGATTGGCCCGGAACGATAACTTTGGACCATGGGCCGTTGGGTCCCATATGGATGAATCCATGGATGATCCTGACAGGATGGATGAATTTCCTTTTCTACTAACAACTTTATCATTTCTTCACTACATCATCCAACATAGAATTCATCCATCCTGTCAGGTCAATTTATTTTTGCTACTACTGGAAAGATATGTAATCCAGTACAACCTGTTCATATCTACATTCCTTCATATCATATCATTGTAAATCATGTCATCTCATTGTGAATATCATTTTCAAATTCCTTATAGTTTAAAGTTCGAATCTTTTGTACCTGAAGATGATTGCTGGATGGCGATTGAAAAATTTTGTACGGTAGAAAAATAATAATTAACATCTTTAAAAACCTGACTCTTTCCGACTCAACTATTACAAATAATTGGTATTTCAACCTCAGTCAAAGGCTGAAGTTGAGCGAGTTCAGATCTTAGAAATCATTCTTAGCACAGACATTTTAGAAGCTGTTGCATAATTATTTAATTAATTTGTTGATTATATAAGTATCTATTTGTTGATATATATTTTAAGTATCTATCATCTCTTTATCGACTTTGACGTTCGTTGCACCACCCCAAGAACGAACAACATTGTCTACTTCAAATATATTCAACTTCTTGGCGTGATTAACATTAATCTCAATCAATCAATCGCTGCCCCTTTGAACAAACTGATATTTATAGGTGTGATGCAATATGATCATTTTCAAAATGATCAATTCTGTTCATGAAGCATAGTCAGCTTTTAATAGTAGGAAAGTCCTGTGATGATCAAAGCATCCGTGGTATTTGCCTTAAAGAGTCAATTTGCACTCTATGGCCAATAGGGTAATTATGCGGTTCAATAGCGCTCAATCTTACCAGGTCTTACATGAAATCTTAAAATCACTCTAGAATGCACAGGATTTGTCGAAGATATAAAAATGTCATAATTGAAAGTATCTTTGTCCTTCTTGATTTCACTTTGTCGACAACTTCTGCGCTATGTCTTTCATGAATTGTCAAGTTCTTACATGATTCTCTGACTGTCCTTATTGAAATCCAAAACCGCTACAGTATTCATAGTAAAGATAATGTGTCAACTTTCTCGAGTTTGTCTAGAAAAATTTACCATTAAAATGTTGACTTTTGTAATCCCTATTGTTCAACCATTAGACAATTTAGAATCCCACCAGCAGAAACCGACAATCTAAATCATCATCAGAAACTGATTTGCAATAACGTCAACTTACCGTCAATTTTGAGAAATTCATTTTGCAGCCAGAACAAATTCGCAAACAGAATTCTGCATGATTTTTCAAATTTTCTTTGCTTGTTAAAGTATATGAGCATTTCGGACAAAGGAAGACACTGACTTTACAACGAGAGAGATGTTTCTTAAACATTATTCGCGTAGGGTATCCCATTTCACACACAGAGCAAATATGTCGAGATAATATGCAGCGATTTTTTCCAGCACCGCGCTGATGTGCAACCAACTTCTCGAATTTATCAAACTCCGCAAAGCAGCCATAAACACAAGAAAAAACTGAAAATCAATGATAATGCATCAATCAAAGCGAAAAAGTAAGTATGTCATATGAATATTTGTTTGGATTGTATTTCACAAATTTTGGGCTTCAAATTGTGTAATAATTATAAATGCACTTCAATTGCACCAGATCGATTTGCCGGATATTATTATCACAAAAACGCAAATCTTATGAACAGCGACTCCGATCTATTTTTAGATATTAGCTTCTAGAAAAGTGAAAAATGCACTCATCCGTTTTACAATTATCATTCACAAATGGATTGAAAATTAGAGACGCTCTGGTACAAATAATCTGCAAAATGAATGTATGTCGTTAAAAAAGAAGGATGAAATGACTACATCGCAATCGCAAAACTTGAAGCCAATGAGGTCGTTTAGCAAACCCTCAATCAAAGTAGCCGGTCTCCTGTTCAGCTGCGATTTCACGTTCATATCATCAAACATTGTGCACATCTTTCATTATGAAAGCACGAACTTAAAAAATCTAAAGATTCCAATATTCAAAGCAAGCGAATCTAACTTAGCCGACATTATTCCATTTTCATTGAATCAATGATCTTCAATTGAATTCTCATTTGTTTCATGTAATCCATGACAGACTTTCTTCCAGGAACTCACTTCGCTATGGCACTTCTCATCGCAAAATCAAAGTTTAAAATCATCATTCATGAAGTTGTTCATTCCCTTGTAATTATTTATCTGGCACTCAATTTTCTTTTATACTCACCACTTCTGAGTCTTGTTTTAAGTAGAGGTGTGCTATAAAATCGAAGTATTTCAAATCGCGTTCAACACCAGCTCATTTTGTAAACCTAATTTTTCTGTGCACT
Organism: Prostheceraeus crozeri; assembly: GCA_907163375.1. Classification (NCBI taxonomy): domain Eukaryota; kingdom Metazoa; phylum Platyhelminthes; order Polycladida; family Euryleptidae; genus Prostheceraeus; species Prostheceraeus crozeri. The sequence continues at coordinate 93,982 of CAJQUW010015847.1, read as the reverse complement.
TCGGCACTAATTTGATCAAAATTGACCCAAAAATGAGTAGGTGCGACCCATTTAAAAAATTACGGTGAAGTTACTAAAGATAGCTACATAATGCCCAATATGAAAGTGCTTATTATTTACACCAGACTTATGGAGAGTCCAAGTTCAATAATAAAGACACACAAAGCATCAGTCACAAACAGATTATCTGGCAAACACGTCAAAACCTGCTTACTAATGCCAAATATTCCCACAGTTATGCATGGGATCATCTAAACAATGTTCGCATTCTGAAATGTAGTGTGCTTAAGATGTCTCAATCTCATCATGTCATTGAATGGGTCACAACGCTCAATGTACTCTGCTTTAAATGATCGATCCGTGTGATCACTGATACAGTTACCTGTTCTGTGTGTACATTCTTCCGACGCTTTTCACTAGCATCCCAATCGGCAAAACAAGGTTCTTTTCCAAAATAGTCTTCTCACAAGATGGTCCTGAAACTCAGTTTTTGATGAAATTTGTCATAGGGAAAGTCATGAAACGAAATTTATTTGATGTCGTGGTAACTATCCTAGCAACATCCAAAATCCGTGCAACTGAAAATTATCGCCGGAAAATCAATTGGCACTTGCGGTATAGTGGACGTATGTAGAGGTAAGCTTAAGTAGGCCTATTTTGCATTATGTCACATCTCATTGCAAATATCACTTTCAAATTTCTCGTATTTTAACTTCTACAAACCTTCGTCTTTTGTACCTGAAGATGATTGCTTGATGGTAATCGAAAACTTTTGCACATCTGGATAAGAAATAATAATTGAAATCTTAGAAATATTTGACTCTTTCCATTTCCAATCATTATACCATGATTAGTCACGTCATCTTCCAAATATTTTGTGACTGCAGGAGGCAACTGATCATCCAGTTAAAATTTCAGGACGCTGCAGGGGTTAAGGTGCTGCTAGGAAAGTTCACGATATCGTTTTGTATGAAGACTTCTTTTGTTTCATGCTCAATGGACGGCCCATTTGCTTCCATTGAATCTGCATTGATCTTCGTTAGGCATCTCGGGATGCGAATACGCATTGTTTGTGTCAATAGTCATAACCAATAGAATGTTGGGCAAAATTGTAATGTCGAATTCGGTTAAGTCTGTATAAGATGGAGTGGTTGGCAATTATTCGCGGATGAATGCTTCGATATGCTACTTAGGTTCACAAGTAAGCTTGACATCTACACCAATGGGTATACTCTTCTCTATTTCATCAGATCAATGGTGATTTAGGAATCTCTCACGCCTTGCATTTGTGCACTAATGTGAATCAGATGTATTCTTCAGCTTTCATGCCAGTGCTACGCAACCTCTTGAGGTGATTACTTGAAAGAAAATACTTTCTTTGGTCTATTGCCGCTTTTGATTTTGTACCGAATTTTATACCAGACTGCCGATATGGTCTTACAGAGCACTTTCAGTCGAACATCTTATGCCTCTTCTGATAAGATTACAAGTTTATGAAGTACAGCTTGCAATTCTCCCTCGCAGTTCCCCTCAAATATGTCGACATTACTGAAACTTTCCTGGTTCTCGATTGACTGACCAAGTAGAAATCATTCCATCATTATCGAGGATGTTGGGATCGGACATTTAAGTGTTTGACTCGCCAATTCTAAGGATTTGTTCTTCTGTTTCCTGTTTCCTCTGCACTTCGGATCTGTACTCACACCAGAGCTCATTTAGCATCTTTAAAATTTTGATAAGCATATAAAATGGTCATTTGTAAATTTATTACTCTATACCGAGTAAAAATTTTTCTGGATGATCTACTTCGATGATCTGCATGAGGCGATTGATTTCCCGGTTGATTTTTTGTAACAGAAACATGCGTTTCAAATGTTGCTGCGAACGTTCCTACCATTCGAATATCACTTTCAGTCTTTCCCTTGGACAGAGTTTCGGGACCATTTTCACCACCAACCTATGATAGGCCTACTGTATGTATACGTATATCTTCACGTAGTTATAAGTAAACATAATTGTGACTTAAGTAACTAAATTTTTAAAATGTGATGCAGTATTTAAATATTGTACCGAGGTTGAAAAAAATCGTGTCCGGACATACACACGAGCATCAGCTGAGGTATCTAAAGAAAATGAAAATTTTAACCAGCGGGCTGAAATTTTAGGAATTCTGGGACCCATTCATATAATTACTCAAAGAAAACACGAAGGATACCAACTTATATGCTAGGAATACGCAGATATATTTATAGTCAACCAAATGAAAGTCGTATTTCCTTCCTGTTGAAGCCATTGCTTGGTACGAACTGTCGTAGAATACACCAACCGCGAAGATTTTGACATAGTAACTTACTTTGTTTGTTTTCGTCCGCATCTATTCAATTTTGCAGAGATTTCAATAAAATTAGTACCAAAATGATCACGAGACACTGCTCATTGAAATAAGCTGGTGTTCTAATGGATTTGAAAATGTGGCATTTTTTCCACCCTGTATAGCCCACCTCTATTTGAAGTGCAATAAAACCGTTATCATTATTAGACACTTAGGCCTACCATGATCATAAAAAGTTGATAAAGTTGTTTACATGAATGTTCGTGCCTTTATTCTGAACAAGAAAACATCTCGAGGGAAATTTGAATTTAGACAGGCCTTATTGATTGTTCAAGTATAATTTGTCAATACATTCACATGGTTACTAATTTGAAACGGACCCATGTCCAGGCATTATAACTGAAACTCACATGACTCCGACCCGATTTCCACTAAGAGAGAGCTCTTCCATCCATCATCATATGCGAAAATAAGCTTTCATGATCTACCGGTATATATAAAAATTGAGTCTGGAAAAATTCAGTTTTTTTAATTATCGCATTGATTACAAGAAACCGTTTAAATTTAGATTAGTAGTTCAGTATTGTTAGTAATAGTAAGTCTTTAGATCAGTCACTTTTATTGAAAATTAACAAAATCCACTAATCGCTAAGTAACCGACCGGCTAGTAAGAAATCGACCAATTGCTACTCAAGCGCATCAATAGTCGATTACATAAATAGATTACATTAATAGATTACACACCTACATGTATATAAACAATCTAAAAATTCAGATCTGCATGTTATCATAGTCATAGTCTCGTCAAAATGATTAATTTAGGTGCTGGTTCAATGATTATTTCTTAAATTCACGTGTGGATTGTATTCGAGAAGGTACGATATTTAGTTTAAGAGATGTTAAGTGGTATAAAATAGGCTTATTTCAAAAAATCTACGGACAACGTGACTTGCCCGGTATAACTTTGCCTACTCTTCTGACACCGCTGTATTCTAAGTGTTCGATCCCTAACGATTCCACAATGGCATCCACCTTTATTTCATCATGCTCGATCCTCTCATCTACTCGCATGGTGCCGGACTGATGCTCAGGTACACCCAACAATACCAAGTTGTTAGACTTTCTTGTTCTCTCCTCTATTTCGTCAAATATTGTGCTTTTAATGTCGTCCACTTTTGACTTCAGTTGGTTGTGCGTGTCCTGCATGGCTTTGCATTCCCTCTACTACGGATGAAATAGCAGAATCATTAGACGCTAAAATAAACGAACTATTGCAACCGGCCTTAGAAAAAAATCTTGAGGGAATGCAAAGCGATGCGTTTGTTTAAATTTACTATGGATGGTGCACGGACAGGTAAGATTCCATCTCCATGAGGAGGTAGGAGTTCATGTCACATGAAATCGCCTTTCGCATGGTATTTCCTTTCATCCTTGTGTGAGTCCAGTTCTTGATATCGTCAGTGTAGATTCGTCCTTGTCTTCCTCTCGCTTTTACATCGTTTTACCTTCCACCATCAAACGCAACATTTCGTTGTGTCTTAGGACATGACCAAAATACTCGATCTTCCTCCGTTTCACGATATTCAGCAATCTTCGTGTTTCATTCACTTTTTTCAGTACTTCATTGCTTAGTTTTCTCTTCCAACTGATATTGACCATTCTTCTCCAACACCACATCTCAAATGTTTCTAGTCTTTTCTCAAATCCTTTATTCAATGTCCATGCTTCTACACCATATATCAACACAGACCATACATAGCAAACTATCATCCTGGGACGGTAAATAAATCACGGTAATAAATGAACATCTGAAAAAGCAAGACTCTGCAGTAATTTGTTATTTTCAAATATTTCGAAGTGTGAGTGGACTTGTCTACAACAGCAACATGAAATCTTCGCAGCGATCTGAAGTTTCATAACATATTATGTACTTCTTGACTATGCGTATGGGAAACTGTTCGTATGATAACAGTGTTCCTCTGGATAGTCTGCGCAAGTATTTCACCGACATTCTTAAGCACCTCAGAAGACCGACTGGCGTCACGAATTTGAATAAGTACCACTTCAAGATGTTTTAATTATTTCAATTCTATGGGTGTGGTGATGTTCCCTTGGATGGAACATTAGTATTCTATAATCTTACTTTGAAACATAGACACAAACACTTGAAATCGGCGACTCAAGGGGCCTATTCATATTGATGGCATTAATCTCTTAGATGTTAGATGTCTAGAAGTTTGATTCCATCAATATGAACAGGTCCCTAAGTGGACACTATCATGCATTAAAGCTGCCTTAATGACGTTAACTAAAGGTAAATGAATGAATTATCTTCCAACATTGATTAATGACACAGATAAGACGCAGTCAAATCGACCGGACCCGTGCCCACATAGTCGATTTAGAAATTCAACCGGACCCGTGCCCACGTAGTCGATTTAGAAATTCAACCGGACCCGTGCCCGAGCAATCGATTTAGAATTCAACCGGACCCGTGCCCGAGTAATCGATTTAGAGCTCAACCGGATCCGTGCCCGGGTATCCGTTTTGATACACGACCGAACCGAACCAGAATGCTGAAACAGATAAATCTCGGAAGAGAGCCAGTCGACTTGGACAAGGTGCCCGGATATTCGGTGTTGATCGTTGTCACTATTGGGGGTATATGTCCCAACCAGGGTATTTGAACGGTCGATCGGTTGCCGTTTTTACTATTTTGGCTTGATCGAATGATCAATCGGTCGGTGATTTTTCTCGTGATCGGTTTTACTTGCTGTGATAGATCGGCAATTAGTAATCTTGGCTTCAAAGCAAGAGCTCAGAACTGGTGCTCGGAATTCCCTGCACATTCCACATTGCAGTGTTCATGCGAAGCCCGCGCTCTGTCGATCTTTTTATCTCAGGGCTGTAGCGCTCTAGGGCAGGGACTACTACTATACCTTGCACAAATAATCAACACATTTTCAAACGTTGATTTCTTACTAGGTTTACAACTAGTATTCATTTTGTGTTTTAATGAATTTCATTAATAAGTTTTAAATATTCTGTGCAACGATTAATGAAACGACCAGAAATTTAATTTTTTTATTGCAAGTGCCCGGACCATACCCGCGCCTGCAGAAATGACCGAAGCCGTGCCCGGAACTGCGCCAGGAAAAACGGCCGAAACCGCGCCCGTGTCGGACGTGTTCCTGCAAAAATGACCCAAGGTGTCCACGCAAATTTGGATGAAATTTTCCAGGTGTTTTCCAAGGAAATTTTACTCAATTTCACGCAACAAATCTAAACAGGGATAACAACACGGTCCTACAAAAAATCCGGAAGATCTCTTCTAGGAGGGCCCATACGTTACTTTTCCCGGGTCCCATTTTCAGTTTTAAGATGATTATAAGTAATCCAAAAGAGTCAATTTTAAATAGTTATGAATCTTTATGTTATGCACCTTCACACTATAGGCCCTATACTGCGACTAAAGATACATTGATTAATTATTAATGCAAGAAGGCCACAGATAATAATTAAGTAGAGCTCAGCCATATGAAGGCAGAGTATCGCCTGCGAAACCTCCAGCGTTTTGGGAGTTTAATTAGCAGAATTTTCATATCTTCTAAAGCGCTGCAGGAGAAACCTCCTAAAATGTTTTCTTGTCAATTATTTCAAGCAGGACTTACAACTTTCCTTAGCTTTATGTTATTTCGAAATGTCATGATATGAGGGAGGGTTTTGTGAATCAAAATTTCTTGGCGTGTATAACGAGTTTCACAATATACGGGCAATAATATATCTCGTAGACAGTAGAACAAATGGAATTGTTTACTTCACAATATCTGGTGTACTTCTTGAATACATGTACCTACACTATATTATTGTACTGTACATGCATTTTTTATAAAATCAATCGCCATTGGTGCCAATGATGCATTAAAATAAAGAAGAAGACGAACACCAATATTAATGAAATTTCTTGAACATAGTAATAATAGTAAATAGAACATAATAATGCACCGGTATGAAGAATTTCTACAAGCAAGCTCTAATCGGCCTGTAATTTCAAGCAAGACCAGGCCAGACACCATTCTCATGGAATGTATATATAAATTGATCGTCATGAACTTAATTTCAACACAGTCTTTAATTGGTACGCAGTCAGGTTTTCTCATCATGTCTAAGGCATCGGCTAACCAATCCTCTGTTATTCTGAAAAATTCCGGAGAAAATCTACCCGAGGTTCTTTGCCTAAGGAGTTTGCATACCATGAAATTAATATTATTGACGAAAAAAGATTGAAAGGTGGCGTGAAGTTGGTTGAAGGTGTTTTAATTAGTCTCAAAATTTCAAGGTGGATTCCAGGATTTCCAGGGCAAAATTACAATTTCCAGGAGATCTCTAGGTTTTCCAGGGTAAAAACTATTTCCCAGGTTTTCCAGGGAGCGCGGACACCCTGAATTGACCGAAGCGGCACCCGGATACCTGCCGAGTGCTGATCCTTTGTTGATACTTGAGTAGGTGACTAAATATCCTATGACTTGCAACTAATGCTCTGAGTGGTTTCTAATTATGTGAAATTCGTGCTAATACGTTCGATAGTACGTTTGACACGTGTAGAACTGCCCAACAGATATTCTAAACTTACCTCCATCTCTTGAGTGATTATGCTCTGCCAGGACGTGTGATTCAAGACTTTCGAAGTCTGAAAATAGTTGACCACATGTTGTGCATTTCTTAAGAAGGCAAGTTAACAAATGTTTCTTAAAGTCCGCTTTTGTAGTGAATTCTTCATTGCATCCTTTGCAAGCATGGGTTCTGGTACCTGAAAAGAAAGATGATAATCACGACAATCGTTCGTCACAATCTTTCTTTAAAAGCGCTCTTGTAATAAATAATATATACCGATTATTACCCTAGAAATTCAAAATGAAAAAAGAGAAACAGATGACGAAAAAAGTAATGCACTGATACTGATGATTTACACGCATTTCATTCTATCAGTACCGGTAAATCACATTCATTGTATTCATGGATCCATGAATAAGTCCGCGGCGGACGAAACGTCGGGCGGTTTGCAGATTGTAATTTTATTTATCTTAAAAATTAGAATCATCGCCATTACAAGGGAGTGTTTTCAATTTCAATGGCAACAAAAAAATTCATGGTATTACTGATCTGTAGAACAACATACACACAGAAAACCTATAATTTAGAGAATGATGTCGGATAATTTCTCGACGCTATATTCACATTTAAGACGCCCGGTTCTATTAGCAATTGTTAATTAAAAAGTTTGGAGAAAGCTATGCATCGCATTATCAACACAATTCAACTTAAAAAGTTCTATAGAACATCCGAAATCATTTCAAGAGCAATTCAATAAGCAAATGGAAACGACTTCGGGCCTGCAAGGCGTCCGACCAAAAAAAGAATATCTTCACGCAAGAAAAAGAGTAAAATAAGAGTACATAGTAGGGGAAGCCGGGGTATTATAGACATGTTTCGGTGTTTACTCATTTCACTCATATCAAAAGATAGCGATGATACCATGTCCTTATTATAGCAAAATTGATTAAGATAAAGTGTGACACAGATTCAACAGTGCTAAAAATCATAACTTACAATTTCGCTGCATGTGTAACACGACATGATCAAGCCGTCGGAAACGGGCTGGACAACGTTCACACCAGAATATTTTACAAGCGTCTGGTCCACAGGCTGTAAAACTAGCATGATCCCATAACTTGTACAATGCTTCAAATTTCAAATTACACTTCCTGCATCGAAATTCCATGCTCTTAAATGGACTGAGGTCGCAATAGGCCTGAAAAGAAAGTCTTCTGTTCCTGATTTGAGCACAGAGATAGCAGAGAAATGCAAACACGGTGGGAGAAGTAGTGACTTATACCTTGCTTCACACAAAAATAGATTTTTATGACATAATGAGCCCAGTTTTGGCAAATATAGCATACTTTTCTTACTTCTACACATTTAATCCACACTGAAGTATTTCACAGACTTCAGTCTTCATCCTCAGTGGCTTACATGTAAAACGGAACAAATCAGGACATTAAAGGCAATTTCGCTCAACAATTAATGACAATGGGAAGGAAGTGGTGTTATAGTTTGATAAAATATCTGTGTCATAAGCAGCAATGGAGACTGATTCTGCAATGCGAGTTTTGTTCGCACGGCCGATAACGGTGATTGTTCAAAATTCACATGATTGTGTAGCCTTATTTTATATGGTAAATGGTGACCTGACAAATGCTCTCTAATACGTTTTTGTAGATGTCTAGTTGTCTCGCCGATGCAACACTTGTCACAGGGTTCACAAGCAAATTTGTGGATTAAGTTCGAGGCGAGATATCTAGACAGTCTATCTAATAAAATGAGCAATATTCATGGTCTTGAATACGGGTATGATTTTACCGTTAACAGATCTTTATTGTAGCAATGACTGATTTACTTATACGAAGTTCAATTTCCGATTCTTGGATGTTTGGTGATATCCAATAACTTATCATTTCTTAATGCTACAGCTTCGTTTGTGTCAGATTGATCGCACATGACATATCACAGGCCTCCCAGCGATTCCGGATCAAAATTTTTTATGATTTTATGACAAATTTTCGAAACTTTTATGACAAATGTTAGAAAATATCATGACCATACGACATGACACATGACCGTTTTGACTAATATCTAACCACATATTCCAGCAGAAATACACATGGGTCATAATTTACATGACCTATGTACATGTATCATATTATGACACTCTAAAAACTAACAAATTAAGGGAACAAAAATTATATTATTCTATAACAAATCGACAACATGTTAAAAAATCATATAAAAAACAACACTTTTTGACTAGTAGTTGCAGGAAAATCTAAAAAATTTAACAAAAGAATCATTAACTTCATGGATGAAAACTTATAAACGTCAGGCAGGCACGCGTTTCTGATAAAGATCGGAGCAATTTTAACAAGTCCACAGCCAACTGCAACGTTCAAAAAACGTAACAAAACCTCATGAATATCAATGGAAGAAAACTTATTTTTCAAAGATACTGAAGGCTAAGCAGAAACTTGAGTATACTGTATAATAGACACTTTAACACTCTCTGAATTTTATGTTTACTTTTAATCGTTATGCTTTATGTACATTGTATATGCATGACTTTCATTCACTTCAATAAACATTACTATCATTATTATTATTAACTGAATTATAACTTCTCGTTGACTCAGTCATCACATTCGCCAGCTTATTTCTTTCCTTTCTTCGTCATTTCTTCTTCAAGTTTTGATACTTCTTCTTCGAGTAAGCGCTTTCGCTTTATACCCATCTCCAAAGATTGAGCCTTTTGCAGAAATGTCCTTGATATAGTTTTGTCTCTCAATATTTTCGCAATGTTTGAGTTTGCATCATTGATCGTTTCGTCTGCAACTGAAATACCAACCTTTTTTATTTTTATCTTCTCTTCGATGTCTTTGAGTTCAGATTGCGTTGATGTCTTGTGGATTTCCGAATCAGTTCGATTCTTTTTCGCTTCTAGATCTGCCTGATATCTTTGGTAGCTCTGCCTAGCACTCAACAGAAGATTCTTCGTGATTGGGATATTAAGGAATCCGCCGGCATTCAAGATCTCATCTTTGACAATTCACAATGACACCAATGTGTTCTCATCGAGCGATCTTCCATGCGTCGCTAAGATGGCCTTATTGATGGAGAAACCAGATTCCGGAGCTCCATTTCCATGACTTAAAGTCAGTATACATTTCACTAATGACGTTAAAAATGGACACTTCAAATTACCTGCTTCATCTTTCATCACTGATACGTTCTTCCAAAAGAGATCAATCCTCATATGTGACGGTTGGCTGATGTTCATGTTTGCAAACTCCAACCCGAATTCTTCGTGTACACGTTTCCAGTAAGAGTGTTGATTGTTTTCATTTTCTTCAATTTTCGGATCCAAGTTAAATGATGGGATACTTTCATCACTCTGAAATAGCCTCCATTCTCTTCGTATTTGGTCACATAAATCGTCTGACGACTGAAATGATTCAGTGAAGACATTCTTCTGAACCTTTTTCAACGGCTCCATCATTTCCAAAGACAGCTGCGAAATACTTGATAATGTCGCAGGCTGATGACGCATGTTTGGATTAATTGCTTGCGCATGTCGCAGTATCTTTGAATCAAGCGGAAGTTTCAGTTGGAGAAACGATACAGATGCTACAAAAAAATCCAAGCAGTCCTTACGGAAATTCTCTATCTGCTTTTGATCAGGTTTCTTTTCCGAAAGAATTCTTAGAGTTTGGGTACCAATATCTATATTTTTCTTTCGCATATGGGTTTCTCTTTGATTTACGTCAATTTTTGTGAATTCAATCAGAGGCTTCTGTTTTCCATCTTCGTTGATCATATTTTCCCTGCGAACGAATTTTTGAAGCAAGCTGTTGAGCAGCGTGCACATTCCGCCATACAGATTATGAATTTGTGGCTCTTTCCTTTGAAATTTTAACAAAAATGCTTCTAAGTCCTGAGCTACGAAAGCAACGAAAGCAAGATAAGCTGGTGTCAAATCATTTTCTAACATTTAAACAATTCTTTTGCATCTGCCAGTGTCTCGTATTTCCGTTGCAAATGATTTCAAAGTTGGCAGGAAATTAAGAAAATATTCAAGAATATTTGGCCACTGCTCTAAGATGCGTAAAACTGGAGGTTTCAAACTAAGCCATCTCGAGCTTGCGTACCTTAGCATGTACCAGGCAGTGACATCTGTCAGCACTTCCACAGATTTGTAATCCTCCCGTCTTGCTGCAGACAGCTTGAAAAAGAAGTGCAAGTCGAGAACCAACTCTTCTATTTTACAGAGTTATAACAATGCATGAACAAGAGACTTCAACTGCAGGGGCAACAACAATGACATCTACGAACGCACATACATGACATATCATGTATAAAATAGAAAAGTTTCCGTAGGCTTAATTGTTCTTTTACGGTTTGAAGATCAATCCAATCTGATTTTCTCATATCCAAATAACAGTAAGCATAGAACAAAAACGATCACACTGACCTATCATGTGGATTTATGCAACTGTCACCTGAAACAAGAGCAAAATGATAATACTGTTTTTTGATAGAGCGTCTCTTGCTATGAATACACTGGCGTACAGCTGTATCATTTTCATATTTTCTTGAGTGAGAGAAAAGAACAAAGTTCGGATAAAATACATGTACTTCCCATTCGCAGTATATTCACTTCCCTCAAATCTCAACTATTATTTTACTTCTGGTCATGGACGCTTCATTTTGGTGACAAAGACCATCAGAATTTCAGGTGTCAGTACTTGAGGCCACGCACATATAGTGGGATGTCTTTTATCCTGGTTATATACGTGGTTCTTCTCCCAATTCAGGAAATTATGTCATGACCCAAGCGCTTGGGTGTTGGACCCAAGCACAACCCAAGCACGACCCCAAAAGACAAGGCCAACTGTTTGCTGTGTCTGTAGACTTGCTCGTGCTAAATTCTTCGACGAGAATTCCCCATAGATTATCCACTACTGATCTAGGCTACCGCATTACTGGTTGCGGCGGGCTGCGATCTGTCGCTTTTCACCCACACAAACCTGTGTTCAGTCAGATTATGAATAGGACCATTAATTCATTCGCAAATTCCTGGAAATATGAATGGGGAGAACAACCAGATAATAGCAGATCAAGTTCATGGGTTCATCGTCCTCAAGCAAACTTGACTGCTGTCTATCGATCGACTGCGCTTCCTGGAAATATGAATGGGGAGAACAACCAGATAATAGCAGATCAAGAGAGAGCCTTCACACACTGCTTGTAGTTAGTTAGGCTTTGGCACCGGATTATCTCTGTGGCGCTGTCATTACTGTCTATTTCTACCTGTGTATTTCTGTTATCCCATTTATGGTTGAGGTTCGAGGTTCAGACTTTTCATCGTATTTCAAAGAGGGCAGAAAAAATGCCGACGGTGTTCCAACGTCTACTTGCAATCTCTGCAGTTCGACGATTTTACGCCACAATTACGGCAAGAATAACTTTTTGCGGCACATGCGGTCCATGCACCCGGACACTTACAAAGAAGTAGAGAAGGCCAAGGGAACTTCAAGTCAAGGTAAGTTATCGCTTTTAGGGATCTTTTTGTTTTCAAGTATCTGCCCACCAATAATGCAAAATGAGAAACGATGAAGAGCATTTGCTGAACAATAGGGTTCACAAATCCCGGACGATTTCCGATCCCGGGATCCCGAACTTTTCTGTCAATCAGTGCATTTCTGCTCATTTTTGTATAGGCCTATCAATACCTACTCCACACACTGTAGGTACATGCGGGTATGAAGTTATGAACTCTATATATAATATCTTTTGATTTTAATGTCAACTTACAGAATTAGCCTGCCCCATTCAAAAAGTGTGCATTTTGCTATGTATAGCCTACATTAAAACTTGACATAGGCTACCGAAATAGTGACCACCGCTGCGCTATTGCGTTGCAGATTGTGAAGGTATGACTCATACTTTGATTGTGGCAAAAAGCAGTAGGGCTCGGCCAAGCGAAACCGAACAGCGACATCAAAAAATAAATTTCAGATATGCAGTCTCTACCATGCATTATTTTGATAGCTGATACGCTGAAGTTTTCATAATAAATCGATTTTTTGAATAAATCGATTTTTGACAAACATTTTTTGTCAATGTTTGACGAGAAATTTGACTTTGAAAAAAAGGATTTTTAAATTTAAATTTTGTTTTTCTGCTATATTTTGTGGTTTCTTTGTCGCTCATAAGTATATTAAACATTCAAACTCCAACCCTAGCGCTAAACCAGTAACACCGGCATTGCGCAAGAGTAATACATGTAGATGCAAGTTGTAGACCGCATACGAGATTTTTTATACCGGTACGTGCAATATGCACACATGTCATCACTTATTTTCTATTCCATTAACTTATATTTTGAATTTATGCAGCCTACATACATATAGGCCTATACAACATGTACTTTGCGAAATATCTCATGTAAGCCACCGAGGGCAGCTGGGATTAGTGATATTTTTTGGCTTGATTGGAAATTTGATTCATTTAGCCTACAATTTCTACGTAATTTACAAGAATTTAAAATTTTTGTTCACTAGGCTTACTACTAAGATTCGCTCCATGCAACTTCTATACATAGGTCTAATTTTGCCTTGATTTATGTAATGTCTTTATGCCTTGTTATTGCTTTGATTCTGAATTTTACAAATTAACATACTTTGCTTTTTATGCCATGCCAGGTATAGGTGATATATATCGGTATGTGTTTCATAGACTCTCCATCTGACGTGTACACCTGTACAGTACCATCTATCTTTCAAATACAGTAATACTAATTTAGGAAAACATACGGTAATACATGTTTTGTTAAAAGTAATGTCGCTTTGTAGTTTGTTGCATTTCTGTAAAATTCTTTCGTTTTTTCTGTATAGTTCCTTTACATCATTACTGAGTTGTTTAAAAGCGATCTTTGAGTACCATTTTGTACCAAAAGTTCATAGTACCAAAATGGTACTCAAAGATCGCTTTTAAACAACTCAGTAATGATGGAAAGGAACTACCGTATTTCCTCAATTAGCCGCCGGGCCTCTAATACCCGTCGGCCTCCAATAAGCGCCGGGTCTGGAGCATCATGAATGTAAGAAGCGCCGGGCCTCCAATAAGCGCCGGGTCTTAAATAACAATGGGAAAAAGTGTACCGGTGAATTAAATCATAGCCTACCATCATGTCAGTCATCAGTATATCTAGCCAAACTTACCAATAAGCTAGTGCCAATAGCTATGCTGGCATTATAAAGCTACGACAGAATAATACTGATACCCTACAATAATTACATATAGGCCTACCGGTTTAGCCTATTGTAGCTACTGATATATCGCTAGGATAGTAAGTAAAATTATTTCAGGGGAAGTTACACGTCCCTAACTGAAGATACGTGAAGTAGGGCTATTAGGAATTATAAAGGGAAACCGGTACATGCAATATACCGGTAGGCCTAATAGCTACTGTATTAATAAGAAAATGATCAATCTGCAGATACTGAAGCCTACCACGGGTAACTGACTAGACCTACATGTATAAGATCTTCAGAATGTGTCGTAATTAATCGGGTAGAAAACAATGTTCACCGATTGTTGAAACCTGATCATTTGATAAAATTAATTACCAATATCACCAATCTAAGAATCGCATTTTCCCATTTTTGTGTGGAGCCGAATTTAATAAGCGCCGGGCCTCTAATACCCGCCGGCCTCTTATAAGCGCCGGGTCAAACAAATCTTGAATGTAATAGCCGCCCCTGGCGCTTATTAGAGGAAATTCGGTATACAGAAAAACCGAAAGAATTTTACAGAAATGCAACAAACTACAAAACGACATTACTTTTAACAAAACATGCATAATAAACAAGCTGCATCATAAATATACAGGTAATACATGTACACGTATATATTGATTTACTTGCACTCATTTTATTTTTAACTTAATAATATGTTTGCATTTTCAGAGTCACGAGCATTTTCGGGCTTCCGCAATTGGATTCCACAGGAGAAAAGAAAAAGAGAAGACATAGCAAAGGCCTTTGCTGTGAACCATATTCCCCTTCGTGTGGTGGACAATCCATGCTTCAGAGATGCATTTGGCAGTGCGATTCCCAAGTCCTTGCATCGAGCTTCTCTTAGAGAGACTATGATCTCTCTTCACAAGGATCTTCTGAAATTACTGCTCGCGAAGGGAAAGTTGAAAGACATTTGTTTGATGATTGATGGTGGCACTCTCAATAGAACTCGTCACCTCAACATTTCCATAGCAATTGATCAGACTTGTTTCTTTTTTAAAGTCAGTACGTGTTTCCAGAATGAGAGCATCAGACATTGAGGCGATAGTTGCAGAAACTTGTGATGAATTAGCGGCTTCTTCTCTTTTCGTGTTGTGTGTTATTGCAGACAACGCGAGATCAATGCAGAAGGCCCTTACAAATGTATTCAGCCCAGTCACAGATTCGGAGGAACCTCATGACGAGGATGAAGATGATTTCTCAGATTCTGATAGCGAGGCACCACTGTCAAACGATGATGCCGAGGAAATATTCTTCTCTGGTGTCAGTGAGGGCGCTTCAAGAAAAGGAAGCTTCATTGTTCGATGTGCTGCGCATAGTTTCCAATTGATCTTGAAAGATATGATAGATTCAATTCAAATTGTAAGCACGGCTGAAGCAGTCATTGACAGGTTGGTGAAAGAATTTACCAAATCTCCAGAAGCTGAGAATACTCTGAAAACGTTGCAGGTTGCTGCTGGCTGTCAGGTTCCACTGACTTTGATAAGACCGGGACTCACACGGTGGAATAGCTATTTGGATGCCATGTGGAGAGCATTGGATTTGCGAAGCTACATAGAACTATCAGCTGTCGACATTTCTTCCACGGAATGGGAATCGGTACAGAAAGCCTTGGTGCTGTGTGAACCGGTCGGCGTGGCCACTGACGTAATCCAATCCGATCAAGCGAATTCTGTTGTTTTGTTCGACGAACTCCGTCGCATACATGATCATTTTTCAAGTTTGAGCAGAGTTGCAGATGCAGAATTGAGATCAGCCAGTTCGAAGTGCATGGACATACTCAAGAAGAGAGCAAATAACAACTTTGATTCTGATCTCTACAAATGTGTGGAAATGTTAAATCCCAGTCTCAATCAAAGGAAAATGTTGTCGGAGGATGAGCGAGAAGCTCGTGTCAAACTTCTTATGTGCTACTTCAATTCATGGGCAGGTCGTCGATCTTCTGAAGAACCGTCTCAACTACCATCAAGTACCGACTTTGCCATGCAACTTGGCAAATTTATCAGTCGAGATATGACGAATTCAGAAACGGCGTTCCTCAAATTCTGGTCGAAAAAGTTCTCGACGTGGTGTCAATTGGCTCCCTTCGCCCTCTCAATCGGCACAGCGGTGGTTTCGGAGGCAAGTGTCGAGCGGAGTTTTTCGAAGCAAAGTCTTATCTACACTCCTCTCAGAAACCGTATGTCCGAGGCTTTGACTGAAGCTCAGCTATTCATTGCGATGAACAATGAAAAGCTAAAATCCAAACCAGATGACTGTGTCATTTTACCTCAGCCTCTTGTCAAAAACACAGAGAAGATTGAAAAATTCACTGTCTTACTGTCCAAGTACCCGACACTGCAACCCGATCAAGATACCGTCGAAAACCCAAGCTGGTTTTGTACAGTATGCCATCAAAAGTACAAGAACGCGTTACAGTGTAAGGACTGCGACGAATGGGCGCACGAGAGCTGCGGACTAAAAGGTCGCAAATTCTTTTTTTGCAATAA
Organism: Prostheceraeus crozeri; assembly: GCA_907163375.1. Taxonomy (NCBI): domain Eukaryota; kingdom Metazoa; phylum Platyhelminthes; order Polycladida; family Euryleptidae; genus Prostheceraeus; species Prostheceraeus crozeri. The sequence goes on along the minus strand of CAJQUW010015847.1, from coordinate 77,252 downwards.
TTGCAATTAGTCCCTACGCTGTAGCGCGTTCTTGTACTTTTCGATTTTATCCACATAACCATTAACCATTTGACCACAGAAACATGGATAGTACATGTATCATATCCAGTTAGGCGCATCCTTTACAAAGTGTTTTATCCTTGAGAGATTTTGTTATAATTTTGATGGCATCTGTACAAAGCCAGCTAATAGCTAGAGTTATCAACGGTCTGCTGATTTTCTTGCTAGCCTATATCTTGTTTTGTTAGACTATCCCTTGATGAAAGATATTGTTCATTGAAAGTCCTTGTTTTTAATTTTAGCAGACTCATGTCTTGTAGATACAGAGTAAGAGTTGTATTAATTATAGCCTACTGTTCATTTTTACGAACAAGATCAAAAGTGAAGTCCAGGCTTGCAATGGTCAAACTGCGCTTTGCTATAGGATATAGCCTACATCGTAGCCTACCGAAATAAGCATGGGTTTCGATTATTCTAGGCCTGTATCAGTTAGCTACATGCGGTCTGTAAGACACATTAGCCCATACAAACACATTACAGTAGGCTCAAACTAAGCTTATGTCAAAAGAGATAAATTGCTAGTGCCAAAATTTCTTGTAGAATGTAGATCCAATAGACAAACTTCGATTTTACCGCATGATGTTATGTCTAAGGCTCTGTAGCCATCGTATGGTCGTTTGTCGTATTATAGGCTAAGCAGGCCTACTACAATATAGTTTATCGTACCGGTATATTGTTGTGTCTAAGGCGTTAGCTGATCTACAATATAGCCTAGTCTCATAAAGCCACAAGAACGGCATCAATAAGTAGGCCTACAGGGCACTGATATTCAATGCAGTAAGGCAGTCTGCAGCTGTAGGCCTAGTTTCAATAGATCGAGTGGAGGTAGGCTAATTGCTATTGGATAGCCTATTAGGCTAGATGCAATGACGGCTGACCTTCATTGGTGTCATGTTCATTATTTTTTGTTTTTAGAATTATATTATTATTATTATTATTCTGCTTGGGTCATGAAAAATCTGCTTGGGTTGCTTGGGGCTTGGGGGTATACCCAAGCAAAACCCAAGCCGCTTGGCTTGGGGTGACCCAACCCAAGCCTCATATCATCCTTGCCATTTACAATCCGACATTGATAATAAAAATCAGTAAGACACACATACCTGTATTTCAGGCATGCGCACTTCGTCGGTGGTAATGAAGGATGTTAGTACATGCAAAACACTTTATAAGTACAATGACGAATCAAGTCAGAAATTATAACTACGGCCATTTAAGTTCACGTACACATGAGAAGTATAGCCTTTGACACGGATCATTCATTGTCAATGACGAAGGGCGCCTGTGTAGTACAGGGTTGACTGATTATCATCGACCATTGTATCTGTTTTTCAATATAACTTTGGGCACTCTTGCTTTCAATAATGAAAATATTTCAAAAAGTGTCTACACAACAAAGTAGATAATAGCCTATAATTTGATTCAGTAAAAAACATGTAGAGAAGTTAAGTTTAAATCGGAATGGTAGAAAAATTGCAAAAATTTTAAGACTTTTTATGACAGGCGCTAAATTTTATCACATTTTATGACATTTTTTGAAAATCAGGTTTTTTATGACATTTTATGACGCTGGGAGGCCTGTATCATATCATCAACAGTATTGCGAATAATGTTGTGCTTTCAACCTCACGTCTTACATCGAGAATGTAATGGAAGTTGTAACCATTACTGAGGAACAGGTTGACAATGAAATAATTGCAAGTCTTCATCAAAATGTCATTGCTACACATCCGTTTTGCTCTGTAGAACAGCCCTATGTTCGGCAATGATATCATTTTATCTTTAAAATGATATAACATGATATCATTTTACGAATTTTATGAAATGATGTCATTTTATATCATATTATTTTTCATAATGAAAATATACCATTCTTTAGTGAAATATACATAGACCTGCACAGTAAATAGATCTAGCCATACGAATTCTTCGATTTACATTGCTACCATGCTACTTTTACTGCTCTTAGCAATGGTTAAAATTAGAATGCATGCAGCATCGATATATTCCAATTAATAGAAGGCCGAAGAAAGCAGTTTAGTCATACAAAGCTTCTTGTACATCAAAACTTAGGTAGGGTCTATGGCCTTTACATTATGCATTAGACATCGCAAGTTTTGATTTAAGCTTTATGCACTCGAATATATATATATATATATAATAAATATGCCTACAATATGCAGTTCGTTAGGCCAACAATATCTTAAGTACGAAAAAGGCTAAAAATATTTAGATTACAGTCAAGACCAGCGGCGGGAGCAGTTAATCGATTCCGCACGATTAATCATGCGACAGAATCAATCGCACGATTCTTGAATGACCAGGAATCGTGCGTTTTATTTTGCAATGTGACTCCTCAATAAAATTTTCTTGATGAGGTAAAAATGATGCTTCTATTCACTCATTCATCGTTTGAGATAATTGCAATGCGCGGGTGCTCGTTCCTGCGATCATGTATAGCTAGACAGAGTGGCCTTGTGAAATCTCTTTGGGAGCTCCCCACATAGCATTAAACACGTTCGCATAAGCCAGGTACACCATCTATACGAATCATGGATGTTGTCAAGGCAGTCAAGCATAGTAGGTCCCTATCATATTATAATATCCGCATCGAAATCATTGAAATACATTGATAACAATGCATATAAATGCCTGATTTAGATTTAACATGCACAAAATGAAAATAACCCAGCAAAAAGTGCACTTGCAGATTTGTTAATTATGAAGATTGTAATGTGCTAATTCGCCTGAACATAGAATAGGAAATTGTCATCAGACTTGAACAAATGAAGCACGAGAATTCCTTGGCAACCGTAGACGCTGCGTTTCGCCCTACAAGGGCACGTCAGGATAACCAGGAGTGGCCCTCAGTACTGTAGCTTAAAATACCTGGAATGTCTGAGCAAGCTGAAGGAATGCACAACAGGCTGCTCTATGTTTATCTTTCATGACTATGCCGTGTGGCTGATAATCATGAAGATTATGCTATAGAATGGCAATTCTAGATATTTTAAGCTAGTCTGGGCCATTCCAAGTCTTACTGACTAAACTTGTTAGGCGACATGTAGTGTCTCAGCTGTCACAGGATTTTTGTGCTGAAATTGCTCAAGTCGATGGACGTCTCTCTATTAGATTATCTAATGTTTTCCAAGCGTTATGAGTCTAGAAGTTTGATTTAATTGATGCATGATTATGCTTATTTCATGACTGATAGAAGCAATGGTATAAACCTACACTCCTACAGTTATGTTCGATAAAACTGGGAAACTTGGAAGTAAAACTATTAATAATATACTTCATAGTGCATGTATAATTGTACATGATGTACTTGCAGTACTTCTATGATGACAGATTTGCAGTAGAATCTTATAAGTAGATTATCAAAACTTTTCATGTCTTGTTTGCGACTTTTCATGTGTTCTGATTTATTGTGCCGTTTTCCCAAGCATTCTCAAAAGAGTATCGCATTAATTAATAGGGTAGTTATAATTTCAGTCTAAACAGACTGAGTGTCACATACTCTCAATTTTAATGGAAATTATCAAACTCTTGATGGAAAAATAGTTCTGAAGTGAAAAATAATGCAGGCTAGGTTAACTGCGAACTTCCAGTCACTGAATCTCAAAATATTCAGAATCGCGCGATTTCCGATTAATCGTGCGCTGAGTCACGCGAAAATCGAATCACGCCCGCCACTGGTGCTCACCTTGCTCACCTTGTCCCGCGTATCCCAGGGTAGGTCCAGTCCTCTTTTTCCATTCCTTCCGGTTATGGACCAGGGAGGCATCCACTCCTTTTGTCTTCATGTCGGCGGTTATTGTCGCTGTCCAGGTCTTCTTCGGGCGGCCTCTACCTCTTCTTCCTTCCACTTGCAGACGTGATGCTTTCTTAAGGGGATGGCTCTCTCCGCGACGCTGCACATGACCAAACCATGACAGCCTTCTTGCTCTTGCCACTTCTTGAATAGGGGCTATCTCCACATTAGATCTTATTTCTTCATTGGTCTTCCGGTCCAAGCGTGTGTAGCCCTGCATCCACCTTAGCATCCGCATCTCCGCCACGTGCAGCTTCTGCTCATCTATCTTGAGAGGGGCCCAGCACTCAGAACCATAAAGGATTGCTGGCCTGATCATAGAGGAGTATACTTTGCTCTTTATCTTCAGTGGCATCCTTCTGTCACATAGCACTGGAGTCAGTCTCTTCCATGTGTTCCAGCCGCAACGTACTCGATGTGCAGCATCACCTGCGCTGGTCACCTCAGTATTGACCATGGACCCCAGATATTTAAAGCAGTCCACACTCTTCACCGGCTGACTCTGAATCTCCATAGTTGTTCTTCTTGGGTCGGACGACAGATATTCGGTCTTGGAACGGCTTACCCTCAGGCCCTTACTCTCAAATGCTCTCCTCCATGCTTCCAACCTTCGCTCTACATCTTGATGACTGCTTCCAAATATTACGAGATCGTCGGCGTATAACATATCCCAGGGACCACCTCTTCTGCAATCCTTGGAAATTTCATCCATTATTACGATGAAGAGAAAAGGGCTTAAAGCTGAGCCTTGATGTAGCCAAACAGAGACAGGAAAGGCACGACTTTCACCTTGTCTACATCTCACTGCAGTTGTGCTGTCCCTGTACATGTCCTGTATTAAACGGATGTAGCACTCCGGTACTTCCCGTGTGCGGAGACAATTCCATATCAGCTTCCTTGGGACTGTATCGTAGGCCTTTTCGAGATCAACGAACACTGCGTGGAAAGGCTTATTTTTCTCTCTGAATGCCTCCATCGCCATTCTCAGACAAAATTGTGGGTCTGTTGTGCCAACTCCAGGTCTGAAGCCAAATTGATTGATATCCACCTCAATAAGATCACGAAGACGCTTCTCCAAAATCTTCATGGTGTGACTGAGAAGCTTGATACCGCGATAGTTGCCAACATCTTGATGGTCTCCTTTACCCTTGAAGATAGGTGTAATAACACTTTTCCGCCACGCGTCCGGTATCCTTCCCGATGTCAGTATCTCATTGAAGAGGTACACCAGAAGGTCCAAGCCGTAGTCCCCAAGCACCTTGAAAACTTCAATAGGAATGTCATCCGGTCCACAAACTTTTACCCGATCTCACTTTTTTCAGTTGCTCAGCCACTTCATCCCTTGTAATCATCTCCACTGGACCCTCAACAGCAGCTCCAGCAGGGATCTCTTCATGCGGCCTTGTTTGATTCAACAGGGCTTCGTAGTAGTTTGCCCAGCGCTGCCTGTTCCCACTTGCCGTTGTGATAATGTGACCCGACTCATCCTTGACGAAAAAACCTTCATAATTGTCCTTTCTCGCTTTATCTCTCGCAGTTGCAATACGGTACACCATCTTTTCCCCTTCTCGGGTACCCAGCTTCTGGTAAAGATCTTCCGTTGCATCATATTTAGCCTTGGCCACCGCTGCTTTAGCCTGTCTCTTTGCGAGCCTGTAAGCTTCCTTGTCCTCTGATGTACGGGACCTCTGCCATTTCTTAAAGGCCTCTTTCTTGTGCCTGACGGTCTGCTGCACTTCACTCTGCCACCACCAGGTTTCCAAATTTCTAAATTTTCCGCCTCTAGTGGTGCCGCAGGTCGTCTTACCAGCTTCGGTCAAAGCTCTCGCTAGACCATCCCAATCGCTAGTCAGTCTCGTTCCATCAACAAACTTCTGACTGACATCTTGCTCCTTAAGAGCCCACCATTTCACCTTCTGAATAGCCACTTTGGGGTTTGGATTTCTTCTCCTCCTCATGAGGAAATTCATAATGACAGGTCTGTGTCGACTGGTCACTGCTTCGCCCGGGACAACTTTACAGTTCCTTATCGAGCCTTGGTTGCCACGATTTACCAACACGAAATCAATCTGTGTGCTTCTTCCGCCGCTTTGATAGGTGATAAGATGGGAATCACGTTTCCGGAAAAGAGTGTTGCCCAAGACTAAGTCATAGGCTGAATTCTCACACCATCCTCGTCTCTCCCCGAAGCCATAGCCACCATGGCACTCGTATCCATCAGCACCGGTACCCTCATGACCGTTAAAATCTCCACCAATGATGAGAGGCTCATTCACCATACTTCGAATAGTATTCTCGAGGGACTCATAGAAACGACTCTTCACCTCTAACGAGTGACCGGCTTGCGGAGCATATGTAGACATAATATGTGTACAACTTCCGTCCGAACCCGTCACCAGCGTCATCGTCATGACCCTGGTCAAGACTTCAAAAACATCAAGACAATTATTAATGATTTCAATGTTCAATCATGGGCCTACTGAAAGTCTGAAGTAACCAGCAATATATGAGATATCCACTGTACATGCATCGTGCGAATCCCAGAAAACGGCGGTCTTTATTAACGAGAATCTTAATTATCCAAGTCAGAAATGTCGAGCTTTGACCACACTCGCATTTCCAAATTTCAAAACCTCGTTTACATATTACTAATAATTCATTCATAAGCTTCTATTATACTCGTATTATAGAAACTAAGACAAGTCAGAAAAAACAAATTCAAACCAGTGTTTTTAAACTAGCATTGTTTGACAATCTGTGTGATAGACAGACAGACTGACAGACAATAGCCTGTTGCTTTTCGCTACATGAATCAACCAGTGGGGAAGGACATGGGTAGAGCAAATGAATGAGACTAAATTTGCTTCAATACAAAATGCGAAGAATCTATGATTAGATAATATAATGGAACAAAAATTTTTGATGATATCATTTTATATCATTTTTCAAAAATAAAATGATATAATTTTTCCACAGAATAAAATGATATCATTTTATCATTGCCAATATTTGGAACAGCCTGTTCATGCTGCCTGTTTAAATGTCTTCGGTGCACACGCACAGGAAGGAATATAAGTATATATTATCCCACTGATTTTGTTCAGATTCAGCGAGAATCAAAAGCTATGCATTCTCCGAGTCGAAGGCGAAGTGAATAGATAACTTTCGATACGAGGTGATTGGACATTTATCTCCAGTGGGATAAAATACATTTATTTTACGATTCCAAAGCTATGTACTGTCCGTATTTTTTGCATATATGCTTGCTTTCCTTGTTTTGTGGATGAACAAAATCCACAGGTAGATTAGACGCTCAGAATCTACAGCAGATTAATGACATCTAATTTGTTGTCATCACTTTGATTATTAGGGAAATTCAGAGAAGTGATTGCAGAATCAGAATTCATAAAAATGGCAAAAATGTCGTCAACATATCGTTTGTAGAATAAAAGCTTTTTTTTGACCATCAAGGTTTCCATTTTACTTTTCAATTTGATTCATGGCAAAAGAAGCCATAGTAGGACCGAGGGGAGAACCCATGACAATGCCCTCAAGTTGGATATAAAGACATTGGTTGAACCAAAAAACGATGTTTTTGCAAGCAATGGCACGTAATTGGCGGAGGGCATCAACGTCAATAGAAAACTGTCAAAATAGACGGTGGATATCATATGCTCGATTGTAGATCCAACAGGTATGTTGGAGAACAGGCTGACTGCGTCAAAACTAACAAAATATCAATCTTTGGGAATATTCTCCTTGAAGTTGTTGATACTGTCAACAAATTCAAAAGTATCTTTCAAAGAAAAGTCTTAGGGAATAAACGGTTTCAAAAACTAATAAAGCCATTTGGACAGTATATTTGGCAGAATTCTTCATGCTAAGAATTGCACGGTAGTCAGGATTAGTTTCTTTTTTGTTGACTTTAGATTTAGTTCAAAAAAAAAGATTCAGTTTCAAAAGATATCCATTGAGATGATCCGAGGATAAAAGGGTTTTTGACAGATCGAGTTGAAAGCTCATACGTTTTGAATTTCGAATCATCATTGATCACAGCGTTCCTCTTCTCAAGGGGAAGGACTCTATCATCAACGACAATATTGCTGCCTTTACAAGACTTGGAGATGTAGAGGTCGGAATTTTTAGAAAAGATTATCAACAATTTAATTTTGCTGTTGCACTGATGTTTCAATGAACGATTTTTATCGAAATAGAATGGAAAGATACCATGAAATTTTCGATATGTCATCTCATCAACAGATGATTTCTTTTGAGATTCTGGCAAGACACCATTTCCGGAAACTCAGACACGCAATAGATTTTAATGATAATTTTTACCACCGAACCATGGTAGATTTGCATTACACAAAAACACTTGCATATTGTCCGTTTCTCTAATCGTTATAAAAAATCGTCAGAAAAACAAATATGTAATAATAGCAGAAAGATGCTAGTATGGTAGATCTTGGGTAGAAAAATAGACACACAACATATCATAGCAGAAATGTGGTTAAAATGACGTGTGTTTCGTCAAACACAAGAATCTTCATAAATGTTCATCGAAACAACTTTTTACGTTTATAGCTGATGAAGGCATCAGAGACGATAATACGGTTATGTGATGAATAATAATAAAATATATATTGTAAAGCGGTGTGACTTTCGTCAAATATGTGCAAAATGAGACAAAGAAATTTTGGAAAATTATACGCTCATATTCTTCGTATAATAGATTCTGCACCCATAATTCGAAATTATCGATAACTTAATCACTTGGAAGACATTTGACGAAAATCTGAAAATGCCATTTACAACAATGAAAACAACCACGAAATGAAGACCATTCCTCAATTTGGAAACAAAATGACAAGTTTGCAAACGAAATTACAGTTATCACATATCATTACGTATCGATGACGTAAGGGTATATGGCGAACGATAATATATAGATAAGTTGCATATCAAAACTGGCGTGACGCTCGTCGAATATACACACGTGAGAAATGCAGTGAGATGTAGAAATTTAGGGAACTTCTAAATTGGATTCTACGATTTTTCATAATGCGACATTTCTTCTTCAAAATATGAACTTCAAACTTCAAAGTAAGGAGTCATATATTCAAATGGCTGTATGGTTCTATAGCTCTTCAAGGGGCTCATGCTGAATCTTTGCTGCTTCTTCTAACAAATCATAAATGAAGCAAAATATGGGCAAATAAAGATGACTATCACTATCGACCTTAAAAAAATTTTGTGCTAAAAAATTCAACAACTGTATAGAAAAAAGACCCTACCCCCTCCCCTATCCTTCCGTTTTATAACGTTTTTGGACGAATCTCGAGACCCAATAAAATTCATGCCAAATTTCCGGAAGAATCTCACCCATGCGTATGACGGAACAGAAGATATTGAGGAATGATAATGAGGTTCCTTTCTTTTGATTTCTTCTTCTGATTGCTTGCAGATTCTATTTAGTTATCATTGTGGTATTTTAAAATATGCTGTTATATACAGTTATACGTTGTTTGTTATACAGGTTATAATACTTGCATATTATTTTACAGGATGATATTGCGTATTAAATCCAAGGTATTTTCCAGTAGGAAAACTGCCATATATCTTTGCAGCAAATAGCAGAACAAAACAACCACTTTTCATATTTGACTTATTCACTATACTTGACCTTTTTTATTGTGCGCATTCCGGAGGACCTCTTCATAAAGAAGACGTCTCCAATTTTGAATAGACAACTTACCCAGTAGGGCTTTTCACTTTTTCTTTCTGTTTTCTAGTGCACCCTTTTTCCTTTCACCTGTATATCAATGTGTTTTGAGTTATTATCATAGTTTCCGCTTGTCATAGATTAAGATTTTTCATAGAATAGCTTGATAATTTAGCATACGCTAGGTTGATATATTTCGAAATTTATGTACATGCAGCTATCAGTTACTACATTACATGTACTTCCCTGATGACAGTAGGATGTTCCTATAGAAAAGCCTTGCTATTACATGATTTCACTATAAGTTAAGCATGAAATGTGTGCCATCCTCAAGGACGTGAAATTCCAATTACCTATTCACCAACCAAAACAGGCTTCCTTGAAATATCTTTATGCTATCTTGTACAATTCAAGCTTACCAGTGGAACTGCTACGCCTGCACTTGTGGAAATATTGGTCACGCTGACAGGTTACAGCTGCACATTTTGTTGTATTTTAAGGTTGGTAGTGGGTCTTCATTTGGAGAATGCGGTGGACCAACATCCCAATCTGAGCAGAGCTCTTGCGCCGGGTGTGGACGTCCTCATTGAGAATCAGGGGCGACCGCACAGAAGCAGTTTTTTTAAAAAAAAACCTCTTTCCTTCTCAAAGGAAGGCTTGTTTTGACAGGTTCCAAAACTATTAAAAGGTGCCTTATCCTTTAAGAAATATATTGATAAATATATATTTATGCTTTTGATTGCTTTTTATTATGGAATAACGAAGAGGATTTAGAGCTGCTGAAAGAATTATTGAGCAATTTAAATCCGCATATTAAGTTCACAGCTGAAGTCAATCCACGATCTATTAATTTTTTAGATGTTCATATTTGTAAGAAAAGCAATGCAATTGAAACAGACATTTTTTGTAAGCCCACAGATAGTTTAAACTACGTTCCTTTTCACTCTGGGCATCCAAATCATGTTCTGAAGAATATTCCATATAATCTCGCTAAAAGAATAACTAGAATTGTATCAGAAAAAAGTAATAGAACTAAAAGATTGAATGAACTGAAAAATAACTTGCTTAAAGCTAATTATCCAATGAATTTAATCGATAACGCTATCTCAATTGCACAGTATCAACGTCGTGATGGACCAATACCAACAACTAATAAGCCAATATTACCTTTCGTATCGACTTCTAATCCCAATGACCCAAATGTTTATAAAAATATCATTTACCCAACCACTGGTAGTCCTGCTCTAATTGAGCCATTTAACAACTTTAAGGTCATCCCTTCTTACCGCCAAAGCCGTTCTCTATTGAATATTCTTCGCAGGAATGACAATACGATTATTACCGGAGTCACTAAATGCAGCGATGTCAGATGTAAATGTTGTAACCATCTCATCACTGGCACAACGATAAAAATTGGTGACTTTGTCTTCCAAATAAAAAGGAATTTCAATTGTAATTCTAGCAATATTTTGTACTTCTTGAAATGTAATGGTTGCAACGATTTCTATGTGGGTCAAACTGGTTATATCTTACGGAATAGATTGGGCGTCCATCGACAACAAATTAACAGTCCCAGGCTTGCTTTGCTCCACGTAAGCAAACATATAGCCGCCTGCTGTAGTAACAAGGAAATCAAATTTGTTGCTGCACCTTTTAATCAATTTTCTAATGATACAACTAGATCTCTGAGGGAATGTAAAGAAAGCTATTTTATTTCAAAGTTTAAATCCTCTCTAAATAGAGATCATGCGTAGTTGCTTTTTCAGTTTGTAATTATTTCTAAATGGTGTCTGACGAAGTACAATAAAGTACGGAAACCGGTAACACCGAAGACGTCTTTTGGTTCTCTCTTTTATTTATCAGAAATTATCTTATTATTTTTTATTTATCTTTTATTGTCAGAAAGCCCGACCGGTTTCTGCCTGTTGCAGGCTTCTCAAGGGCATAAAATGATATATTGACATAAATTCCAGTTATCTTTCAAATACATCAAAATAATGTAACTTAGATACACACATAAAATGATCAACAAAGAAATCAATAGAGATGCTACGGCAGAGAGATAATGTCATATATCTCGATTTAGAGTGAAATTTATAATTCTTATGCTTAGTTTTTCTTTTTCTTCGCGGTATAATCGTGTGCTATTAGGTGGTAATTTTAGAATTGGCATGACATGGAAATATACTTCTAAATCTTGAGTACAGCCAAATATGTGATTGCTGACATAGAGAGTTCGGTAATTTGCATCGCGTATTTGTTGCCTACCTACCCGAACTCGCGCACGTAATGAGTCCCCAGTTTGATCTATGTATAGGCTTTTACATCCTTGACATTGAAGCGCATAAATTAAGTCTTTTGAGTCATAATTCATATTATGTTTGATGTTAAAGGTCTTCGTTTCATTATTTATTTGATGTGGTAAAGATGTTCCAACAATTAATGTTTTGCAGCATTCGCACCTTTTGTTGTTACATTTCTGAACACCTATTAGTGGGACTCGATTCCTTTTCGCCAAGAGGTTTAAAAGAAACTTTGGTTGTTTATAGCAAGGCCTTACATTAAAATTTTTGAATGTTGAAGTCAGTTTCAAACTCGAGAATGAAGGTTTGATCATTTCCTGGAATATATCAGGATTATTTGGGTTGTGCGTTTTCACATAAGAAATGATTTCTTCATTTTCACTTGAATCTTTTTTCTGACGGTTGCTGGATTTTGCAATCGCGTCACTTATCAGTTTCTTGGGGTAGCCAAGTTTCTTAAGTCTTGCATGCATCTCTTGAAGTCGTTTTTCTTTAACGTTGTTTTTCGAAACAATTCGGTTTATTCGTTTAGCTAGGATGTATGGTATATTACGCAGTATATGTTTTGGGTGACCGGAATTGAACGGCACATAACTGTGGCTATCTGTAGACATACATCTGTAGACATATATATATATATATATGTCATAGAAAAATGTTGATGTTGTCGTAATTGGAACCTTTTACGTTACTGAAGGTGATATTAAATAGGGTGTAAAGCTTGACCCTCCTTGTGTGTCTTTCTCATTATCGCAATTTTAAGTAGATGATCAAATAAATAAACATGTATAAACTATCATTGTACAACAAAGCGTCACAAGAAACTCTAGAAATTATCATCAGAAACATGCAAGTAAAAGTAATGGAGATCTAATAAGCAATGTGCAAAAAATGACATTGTAGGCATATTTCATGTCCCAGAAAGCTGAACATCTTTGCTGCAATGGATGCACGTCAGGTATTCACAGAGGAACCAGGTGCACCTACAAAGGCAAAACCCCGCAGCTACGCACGCATATCGGTGTCAGTGGAACTGTGTCATGTTTTTTTCGAACAGTTGATCGGTTCTGTCTCCCAAAGCACTAAGGGGTTCGCAACTCTCAAGCCACTTTAACCGGTAGTACAGTATATGGGTAAGTGCAAATTAGAACAGTGAAGAGGAAGTTCGATTACAAATGAGTGCCAACCCAAAAACCTGATTAATACCATGAAACATCTGATGACCATGCTGTCAGTAATGGGCAAAAGACCGTTCCAGGACACCATAAAATTCAAAAAATGGTATCTTTAAAAACGACATAAATTCATGAATTTAGACCCTTTTTCAGGTTTTTAAGACCTAAATACATGAATTTAGTCCATTCAAAAAGTACCATTTTTTCAAAAATGGTACTTTTTAAAAACGACATAAATTCATGAATTTGAACCCTTTTTCAGGTTATGAAGACCTAAATTCATAAATTTGGGTGTTTTTAAAAATACCCAATTTTCAAATTTTTCAAAATCTCAAATTTGAGAATTACAATTTTCTCGCTTAAATCATGACCGTTCCAGGACACCGAAAAAATCAGAAAAGTTAAGAATCTCAAATTTGAGAATTACAATTTTTCTCTTGAAAATCATGACCGTTCCAGGACACCGAAAAAATCAGAAAAGTTAAGAATCTCAAATTTGAGAATTACAATTTTTACCTTGTAAATCATGACCGTTCCAGGACACCGAAAATCATAAAAGTTGAGAATTTCAAATTCATGAATTTTATCCATCTTTCAGGTTTTTAAAATATATCATGTGACTAATAATATTTCTTTAAAAATGGAAGAAACAAAAGTGGAAGGAACTTCAGAAATGGAAGGAACCTCAAGAATATATCCTTCATTATCATATGAACGTAGTTCTACTTTAATGGACATTGAAAAGATTAACATTGAAAAAATGAACATTGAAAAACACAAAGATAGAGTTAGGTATATGAAAGATAAGGAATCTCAATTATTATTAAGATTAGAGCATTATAAAAAATTAAGAAAGAGATGGAACAAAGTTAAGAATGTAACACAAGGAATTGGCATATTCTTAACAATAAGTTTAGGTGCTTTAACAATTGTTATATCTTCAGGTGTTTTAGTAATTCCAGTAGTTGCTACAGCTTTAACAGGTACGGGTGTTTTTGCAACTTCACTTGTTACAATGTTAGATAAATCTTTAATAACTAAGAAACGAAAATCATTAAAAACTAAGCATTTACATATTAAAGAAGTCTATGATAAACTACATTACTACTTTCAAAGAGTATGTGATGATAATGTTATTACGTTAGATTAGATTGAAAAATTTGATCAAATAGCTAATGAAGTAAATCAAATATCATTTCAATCACAGAAAGAAAAAATTGATGATAAAAATAAAAAGGATGGTAAAATTTCTAATGAAGAAAATGACAAATTTTTTTTAGAAGAGCTAAAAACTTTAAGCGAAAATTTAAGCAAAACTTTATTAAACAAAACTTAAAACGAGAAAACTTTAAACGAAAAGATGTCAAACAACAAAGCAATAAAAAATAATTTGTTCAGTAAAATGTTTTTGTTGTATTCCAATGTTACCACAAAATTCAAATATTGTATTTTAAAAATGGATAAAATTAAAGCTGATAATCAAAAAAGAATTAAACAATTAGAAGAGTTAATAAAACAAAGAAATATTATGAAAGAAAATCATCTTCAACATAGAATGATAAAAGCTGGCATTCAATCTGATATGTTTGAAAAAATGCAGCAAACCGAGCAAGTAAAAACTGATTTTGAGAAAACTATGAAACCATTTAAAACTCTTGAAAAAGAAAGTACAAATAATGATAAACAAATTGATATAACAGATCCAGAGCACAAAACTATATTAGATGACTATGGATTACTAGAATCAAACATTAATAAGAAATTACCAAAATCTATGCAATTTGAACATTCTATTTCATTTATAGATGGAAAAACAATACCTAGATTTTATCTCGGACAAAAAGAAATATTTCCACAACCTTTTCGAGGTATAATTTTTTCACCAGATAAATCTCCTTTTAATTTAGATAGAAATTTTGTTAATCTTTTAAGAGGAGCAGATTTAAATAATTATGTTGTAGAAGATCTCATAAAATATAAAGCTATGTTAGACAGAGTTGGTGCAGTAAAATCTCTTAGACGTTATAAACAATTAGAAAATTTATTATCAACGGGAGTTAAAGTAGGGAAAGGTTTATCTGAAAAACAGAAAACAGAAACAACTGTATTTTTACCAGATGATCCACAAGAATTACTAAATAGATTAAATATTTTAATATCTGCAATAAAAGAAGGACATAATTCTAGTTTCAATGAAATTCATGCTATATTGAAAAGACTGTTAGAAAAGAAGATTCTAAATGAAGAGGATTATAAAAGTACAACGAACCGAATGTTCTAGGGCTTCGCCCGTAGCTGAAATATGTTGTTTCTAATTTTTATCTATGATTTTTTTATCTATAATATTTATTTAAAATTTTAACTAAAAAATGTGTTCAGCAGATTTAGACAAAATTAATAATCATTTAGAAAATTTGACAGAGATTTTGGGTTCATCAAAATTTAGTACGACGTTAAAAATTATAACAACTACTTCATCACACACTTGTAATTTAGAACCCATTCTACATTTAGAACAAAATAAAAATTATCAAATTGCATTGACTAGTTTCTCTACATTTAACACTATTCAAAACGTTATCAAAGATGTGAATGATCAATTTAGATATTCTACTGATAAAGGCAAAACATGGGAAATACTAACTTTTCTTCCTGGTTCTTACGAAGTTGAATCAATATCAAATGAAATTAAGAGAAATTTAGGTATACCATTTAAAGATAAGAAACAATTACATTTTGCAGTTGAACCGGCAGTTAATAAATTTTCTCTTACTTTAGACGAAAATCATCAAGTTGATTTTAATCATGATAGATCATTGTCAAAGCTATTAGGATTTAATAAACAAACCTATAGTCAAGGTTATCATTTAGGTGAGAAGATTCCTAAAATAACTGAAATAAATTCAATTGTTGTACATTGTGACATTATTGAAGGAGGATATATAAATGGTAAATTATCAAATTTAATATTCAGTTTTCCAGCTTTTACTGTACCCATTGGTTATAGATTAAATGTATTTCCACAAACATTAATATATTTTCCTATTACAAGAAAAACTATTAACAACATTAACATTAGAATCACTGATGAGAAAGGACAAGAAATAAATTTTGGAGGTGAAGAGATTATGATAGATCTTTTGGTTCGAGAGGTATAAACTCCTACGCGAAGCTAGAGAAGTTTAATTTTCTTCTTCTTCTTTAGAAACAAAAAATAAAAAAATAAAATTTTTTTATTAAAAAATAAGTGAATTACCTCCATTTAATAAAAAAAACTTAAATTTAATCATCATCCAAATTTATCTAATAAAGTTTTGTCAGTTATTTGTGGAAGATCAGGTTGTGGAAAAACATATCTATTATTTAAAATTTTAACGACTCCAAATTTTTTGGATTATAACAATCTTACAATTTATACAACAACGGCAGAACAACCTGTCTATCAATTTTTAAAATATGGGTTTGAAAATAATCTTAAAAAACAGCAATTGCTTCATTATTCAAAGAATATGAAAAATCTGAAGATGAAGAAGAAATAAGTTCGTGGTGTGAAGAAGCAACAAAAAATAATCAGTTAGTAGAATCTAATAAAAATAACCATATAAAGATACAATTAATAGATGATAGTGGTAATATGCAAGATCCTAGTAAACTAGATAAAACAATGAAACATTGTGTAATTTTTGATGATTGTGTTAATGACAGAAATCAGTCAGTTCAGAGAAATTATTTCACAAGAGGTAGACATAATAACTGTAGTGTTTTTTATTTAACACAAAGTATGTATTCATTAGACGGAAGTGTTATTAGAAAGAATGCAAATATATTTATACTATTTGAAATAAATGCAAGAAACTTAAGTGATTTGTTAAGAGATTTATGTGTAAGAAATAAAGATGAATTTAAACAATCGTGTAACAATGCTTGGTCAAAAGATTATGGTTTCATTACAATTAATATTGATAAAAAAATTCATGAAAGAGTTATAGAAAATATTTTCGCGGAGTGATAAAAATATACAAATATAGTGTTATAATATTTTTTTATTTTATGTATATATCAAATTTGTCTATCTTAGAAATTAGAAAATTAAAAAGGTTCAGTAGTTATTCCATCAGGTAAAATTTTTCTTTTATCATCAAATGGATCTAATGCTAATTTATGTTCTTCTTTTAAATACATGTTATGTTTTTTTGAATTAAGTCTATAATTACATGCTGTTTTTATTTCATTATTAAATAATACATTTTTATAATCTTGAAATGTTATTTGATTAGCCACTGATGCCTTTGAAATTCCTTTTAATGTTTTATGTGTTTTAATATTATTAGTTGTATCATAACAGTAACATTTAGATTTTAAAAATATAGCTTCTGTTATGAAATCTTCATTTCCTTCTAATTCATCTTTTACTTTACATAAATCAGAAGGATGAATGATATCTTTTATTTTATTAATTTCTTCATCAAGTGTAGAATTATACGGTATTGTTAATTCTAAGAAAACAGAATCGGTATCTGTAAAGTGTAATTTATAGTTTTTGCCATAAGCAGGTGCTAAATAATCATATATAAATCTATACATAAATAGTTTAGCTAATTCTAATATAGTGAAACCAATAAAATTAAACTTATCATGTTTTACGCTAATTCGACGTAAATGTACAGCACATAGTTCATCACTAAATCTAGTAGTTC
Organism: Prostheceraeus crozeri; assembly: GCA_907163375.1. Taxonomy (NCBI): domain Eukaryota; kingdom Metazoa; phylum Platyhelminthes; order Polycladida; family Euryleptidae; genus Prostheceraeus; species Prostheceraeus crozeri. The sequence goes on along the minus strand of CAJQUW010015847.1, from coordinate 59,484 downwards.
TTTTATATGTAGGTTTCCTTGTTAATTTTGAAACCTATCTTTATCATAAACTATTTCAATATTTTGTCTATTACGCACATTTTCTAAAGTCTTACCATAAAATGCATTATTCATTAATTTGAAGAACACGTTTCCAAAATCATCTTTATTTCTTTTAGCTATTTTGCGTTTTTCAATATTGAACTCTATATAATTTTTTAACCACCTAGATTTTTGATAAAATAGTTTTCGATGTATTTTGGTGAGAATCATTCCATGATCTAAATACCAATCTAGCATTCTTCCTTCAACAACATACTTTCCTTTATTGCTTTGTGTTAACATAAGTTTTTTTGTTGGTCTGTATTTTTTAGGAATTAAAGATTTTTGATAATCTGAAAAATCTTCTATATTAGGAATTTTGTTTTCGGGACAGAAAGGAAAACATTTTGTTTTATCTTTTATTTCATCAGGGTATACTAAATCAACTTCATATATATAACCATGATTATAATTTCCATCATATGTTTTTTGATAATCTAGAATATTACACCATGACATTTCACCTGTTGGTAATTCTTGTATCATGCAAGAAGAATATAAGCTATTAAAATCATAATATAACAAATAGTTTTCTCTCATGAATTCATCAATTGCATTTTCACGTTCTACTCCTTCTCGTTTCGTTCGAAAAATTTCTAATATTTTTTCTTTTTCTTCTGGAGATAAAGGTTTCATTATTCCATAATCATCAGGATTTACTTTCTTATTTTAACATATCTATTACCTAAAACTGATGAAACTCCACCTCTAATTCCAGATTCAAAAAATAATAATTTATCATATGTATTTTCTTTATAATGTTTAAGTTTAACATTTGTATGTTTTAATCCTGCTAACCATGTTAAACCTGGTGTAGAATAACAATAACATGGATCTATTCCGTAATATTCTAAACACATGTCACGAAAGTTTTCGAAAAGATCAGCTAGTATTAATACATCTATCTGAAGATATTTCATTGTATAATCATACATTGTTTTACAATTTAACTCTCTCCAATTCTTTTCAGCTTCTGCATAGTCTTCGTCAGATAATTTTGATTGTTTTAATGTTGATTTAAATTTATTTATTGGAGGAAGTTTCTGTTCTTCCATAATTTTATTCACAGAATTAAAATCAGTCTTCGACTGTGAACCACAGGTTTTATCTCCAATTATATCAGTCTTCGACTGTGAGCCGCAGGCTATATACTCATACGGAAATATTCCTTTTAAAGGTTTTAAATTATATTTATTTAATATTTTACATTGTTCAGATTTCAAAGTTTTTCCCATAACATCTAATGAATAAGGAGTAAAAAATCTAAATGCATCTAAAATTCTAATGCAACCTAATTGCATTGAAAAATATTCTTCTTCTGTTTTACATAGTACATTTATTTGTTGTTGTTGTAATTTTTCAGATGAAAATAAATCTTTCATTACTAGATGGAAATCATATTTAGAACCATTGTAGAAATATAGAGGAACAAAGTTATATTTAAATTTATTAGCCTTAAGATTACAAGAATTATGTGCTGCACCCCTATATAATCCATTTAGATGATCATGATCTTTTACCTTGACGGCAGAGCCGTCGCTTCGCTTGTCAAGATATCTACCTTTGCCATTTTTATAATTTTTTGTAAATTCTTTTCCACAGTAATAACATTTTGTTTCATTAATAAAATTTAATTTTTCTTTTTCTGTTAATGGCATCATTGGTATATTTGTTTCAAGCAATTGTGAAAAGCGACCTTGTAATTCTTCTACTTTCTTTGTAAACATTTCTGAACTATCTTCACCATAGTATTGATAATATTCTGATTTAAATAATTCAGGATAATTTGAATGAATGTACATTCCCCAACATAATGGTTTTTGTTCAAATAAATATTTTTCTTTACTTTGTTCAGATGCACTTTTTTCATAATTACAAACCGAAGGTTCTAGGGCTTGGCCCGTACCATTATCAGAATCGGGCGAAGCCCTGGAAGTTTCCGTTCGATTTTGTGTCATATTAACATTATATGCTTCAAAATCGCAATAAATAGTAAAGGGTACTTTATTTTTAAAATACCATTTATTGTATTCTAAATAATCATCTTTTGGAAATGTGTTTCTGACTGCTTCATTTTGTTGGCAATTCTCCAAATGTCTATTCATTTCTTCTTTAGTTCTAAAGCTCGTCATACATTGGAGACAAGGAAAATTAGCATTATCTGAAGTTTTTGTAAATATAGAAACATCTTTACACAATATAAAATGACCCTGATAATATAATATATTCGCTTGTGCTGGCTGTTTTGTCTGTTCTAGTTTTTCAAATTTATCTTGATATATTTCATGTGTTTCATCAATTTCTTTTGTAAGATTAAATGTATTTCGATGAAAATTTTGATTTAATATTTGTAACTGATAACTATATTCTTTATCATATTGTTCTTTATATTGTTGTAGACATTTTTTTAAAGATTCATTTATTTTTTGATTGGTTTCATTTTCTTCATTATTTAATTCTTTATTGTCTTCATTTAATTTTTGAATCGTTTCTATCTTATTTTGATATTTATGGCCATATTCTTGTACTAATATTTTTGTTTGTTGTTGATAATCTGTTTTACATTTTTGTAAACTTTCATTTAAATTTTGTAATTTTTGTTGATATTCTAAAAATAAAGATAAATAATCGGTATAATAATCATAATTATAATTACGTCCTTTATAATTATTATGACTAATCATTATTGGTGATAGTGTTTTTATAATTTCAAATTTTTCAGTACATATTATATTTCCTTGGTAAAAAATATTATGATGCATGTAATTTCCCCTATCATTATATACTATTTCTGATTGACATAAATTTTTATTATTCAAATAAAATTTTTTGAATCTGAGTAAAGTGGAGTAATTTTACCAATAGAAACATAATTCACATTTAATTCAAAAACATTTACTTCTATTAAATTTTTATTCTTTTTATGAAACTTTTTTAACCTATTATAATCATATGGAAATTCATCTAAGCCATCAGAAAGATCAAATTCATTTATGTATTCTTCTTTATTGTAATGACTTAGTCTTTCTTTGTGATATTTTGCAGGATGTAAATGTGCTATAATACTCCACAGAAAACAATAATCATCTTCATTTTTTATGTTGATTATTTGTGGTGAACTGAAAGGCAAAGGAACATAACTACCACCAGTATTATTTTTATATTTATCAATTACTATTTTCTTAGATAGTATTTTAACAAATCTCCAACCAGATTCACGTAACTGGGCTTCAATTATACAATTTTCTAATTTAAGTATCATCGATTCAAATATGGGTTGTATATCATTTACATTATGAATTTCTTGTGAATTTGTAAAATGTCCTTGTATTATTTCTTCAGGAATTCCATCAGGTCCATTTTTTGTATAAAGTACTTCTACATTCATATAACATTTGAAAGATTTCTTAAATATTTTGAAAAAGTTTTTTAATACATTATAAAAAGTTTCATCGGTTTCATTATGTTCAACGGGCGAAGCCCTAGAAGACATCTTTGATGTCCCGTGCACAGACTGATTAAATAAATATTTTATATCTGTTACGGCTTCATCAAATTCATCTATTTCGTTAAATTCATCAGTATCTCTAAATAAATATCTTCCATCTGGTAGGGGCGAAGCCCTAGAACCTTCGGTTTGTAGGGTCTCATCTTCACTATTAAAAACTTTTTTATATTCCGAATGTGAATAATCATCAAACATTTTTTTAACTTTTATATCAGTAGGCAATGTTTCTAGATAGTTTTTATAACTATTTAATTTTAATATATTTCCTTCATCAACTCGATCTACATTTTGTAAATGCAATTTACTATTTAAATGAGATTGATAACTTCTTTTTGTTTGCAACTTTTTTTTACATAAGACACAATAAAACTTGGTATTTTCCATTTTTTTATTTTTTTAGAGAAAATTTAAGAAAAAATTTGTGTTTCAATTTTAGATATAAACATTCTAATATCAAGGACTCGAGTGTTATTTTATATTATTATATATTTCACGTTCTTTAGTTATTTTTTTTCTTTATCATATTAAGTTTCATCATATAATGTTTTATCAAAAGATAATTTAAATTTATTTTCACTAACTATTGATTCTTCATCATCATCAATTGATTCTTCATCATCATCATAAATTGTTTCTTCATCATCATAAATTACACTTTTTGGTATAGGATGCCCTTCCATGATAGGATACCATTCTCTTATTGGAATATCTAATTCTAAATTACATTTCTTATCTGATAATAATATAATTGAGAAAAATATTGGTCTTTGATCTCTTTTGGAAAATTTAATAACACCACCATAATCTGATTCACTTTTAGTTTTATTAAAGATGATAAAATTTTAAATTGATTAGATGTAAATCCTAATTTAAATTTTGTAGACCCGACACATAGTTGTCTAACAGTATCTTCAACTATTCCATCATTATTATTTTCAATTGTAAGAAAATGAAATTTAGATAAATTTTTATAATTACTAATATTTTTATAATCTTTTTTACCATTTACACCTTTTTCAGATGTTTCAGAATCATCATTTATATTATCATCATCTATATTATTATCATTATTATCATAAGATTCTTTAAGATCGGGCAAAGCCCTAGAACCTTCGGTTCGTTTATTATGATTATGGACATTGTTAATAGTATAAGGTGTAGTCCACATATAAATTTTCTCTTGTTGAGCTAAACCATTTATATAAGATTTTAATAAATTAATATTTAAGTTGGAATATAATCCTATATACGTATCATCATCATATCTTTGGGGCATTTCTAATGTTTCTTGTTTATAAATTGTGTCTCTATAATAAACTTGACATAATAATTCTTCATTATGTTTTTTACTCTCTATGTGAATGTTATATTGATTTTGTTCATCAACAAATAATCTTATTTTTTCTTTTGAAAAGGATTTTAATTTTTTAACTAATTCTTTAATATTGATATAGTTAATAATTTTAGTTTCTATCCAATCAGTATTACTAATTGGTAACACTGCTCTAATAAAACCATAAACATTATTATAACCTATTATAACCATATTTTCTTTATTTAATTCAACATAAGCTACATCATTATATTTACTTACAATCTCCATAAATTTAATAAATGGATCACCTGGAAATAAACAATAGTTACTTTCTATAGAAGGTAAACCTTTTGTTTGTTCTCTAAATATTTCGGCTTGTAATTGAAATAAAATATTAACATCTATACATGGATTATTATTATTATTATTATTATCAAAACATTTATTTTCAAATCCCGTTGATCCCGTCGAATAAGAAGAACAGGATGATGCGGACGAATATAATTTTTTTAAATTTAGTTTTTCCATTTTTTTATTTTTATTAGAAAAAATTTTACTTTTTTATTGTTTTAAAAATGATGTTACCAAATGTTGGTGGAGGTGCATATATCCCGAATAATCGTGAATTAGAAATAGAAAATTATATCATGAAAACTGGAGACGTTTTATCTGGTCCATTGCATCTTTCTATTCTTCCGCAACAAAATACAGAGTTAACAAATAAACAATATGTTGATACACAAATCAATGATTTAAAAGAAAAATATATAAACGATGTTTTGGTTCCACTGATGAATGAATTAAAGTTGCTTAAACTTAATGACAAATCATTAAACGAAAAATTATTAAAACTTGATAAAAGGATAGAGAGCTAGAAGCAGATATAGCAAAACTTTTTAAAAAGATTTCAGAACAATCAAAAATTTTAATATTACTTTCTTTAAATTTAAAATCTGCTGTAATTAAAAATAAACATCAGATAAAAATGTTAAAAGAACAATTAGAAGATGAAATAGAAAAACTACCTGAAAGAATTAAAAAAAATTTAAAGCAGTTACAAACTACATTCCAAAAAAGTGTTGATGAATTGAGTTCTAAAATTACTCAACAAATGAAAAAGATGAATAGAATAATAAATGAAGTAAACTCGCTTAATCAAAGAGTTGATAAAATGAAAACTCTTAAAATCAATTTAGAAAATGAATTAAAGAAAAATTTACAAGAAAACTCTAAAGAAAATAAAGAACAGTTAGATGCTGTTAAAAGACAATTAGATGTTCTTAAAATTAAGTTAAATGCACTTAAAACGGCATTGAAGATTAATCAGCAGAAAATGCAAGTTAATAGAAAAGAAATTAAAGTACATCACACGCTGCTTGACGCAATAGATAAAGTGCAACAGTCAATTAATAAAGTTATCTCGAAGTTGTTGTCCATTCACAAACGTAAATCTTAACACGTAAATCTTAACGTAAATATTTTTCCCAAAAGTCAAATTTTATCTTAAAAAATGCCTATAATTTATAAACACAATCTTAAACATTTTGCTTCAAATCAAAAAATTGCTCATGAACCATCTATGAAATCTGTTTACCATTATGACAGTGTAGAAACAGTCGGAACACAAAAGTTCCTAGGCACCGCAGGTGCCGTCCAAAAAGAAGGGGATGGCATCTTTTCTGGTATTGGTAGTATCGTTAACTTAATTAAAAATAATAAAGATTTGATTACATCTGCTGCAAAAGGAGCAGCTGCTATAGGTAGTACAGCTAGTGCAATATCAAATGCTGTCAAGTCTCAAAACGAATTAAAACAACTAGAAGCTATTCGTAAACTTAGGAATGATTCTGAAGAACTAAAAAATTTAAAAAACTTTCAGATGAAACAAAAAATAAAATTGCTAACATAGCTGTAGGGGGTGAAACCTTGAGGAGCGGAGCTCCGTCTGATAGTAAACATAAGAAAAAATCAGGCGTTGCCATAAAACGTTCAATTGAACCTACGGTTCGTTCAATTGAAGAAATAAGAGGTAATGGTCTAGCAAAATTCTAAAATTCTATTTTAGTAAAATTTTTTAGTAATTTTTTTAGTAAAAATTTTTTAGTAATTTTTTTAGTAAAAATTTTTTCTGTCTGTGAGAAAAACAAAAAGTCAAATTATTTTTTATAAAAATGTCTTCGCTTATCGAAAATAAATTTAGATTAGACGATCCTCCGTTCGTCAGTAATAATCAAAAAAATAATGACTATATAAGAATTGCTATGAATCCCGGATCTTCCAGTAGAGTAAATACTGGAGGTGATTTAATTTTTGAAGTTGATAATCAGCAGAGTTATATATATCTACCTGATTCATTTTTACACTGTGAATATTCTTTGTATAGTGATGCCAATTTTACAACACCATTACCAGATACCGATAATATTGCATTAGAGAATAATTTCTTTCCAAGATTATTTACACAAATGCGTTTAGATGTTGCAACTCAAAATATAGAAACAATAAGTGATTCTCCAGGTGTAATTGATACAATGCTTAGATTTGTAACAATTGGTGAAAATAATAAAAAGTATGAAATCGAAGGTTGGTTTCCTGATACTAATGATGGTATAATTGTTGATGATTTAACTCACGCTGGAACAGATGCAGCAGGAATTGCGAAAGATGTAGAAAATATTGCAAAACATTTAAATAAAACAAATAATGATGCATATAAAGAAAGACGTGAATTTAACAGGAAAAGTAAACAGACAGTAAATTGTCATTGTCTCCATTATTCGGATATTTAGATTATGATAAAATATCATATCAATTAAAATTTAAGTTAATAATTCATCGTACAGCAAATAATGAATTAATCTTTTTTGGTAAGACTGGAAAAAAAGCATATTTAAAAATTGATAGACTTGAATGGTGGATTAAGCATATTACTCCTAGTTTAGAGATTGAAACAGCTATTGCAAAAAGATTAAATACTAACAAACCAATTCCAGTAAATTTTCTAAAGAGAACTGCTAGTTCAGTAACTTTTTCCGAACAAAGATTTAACTGGCATTTTACTAGAACTGCGAATACTCCAAGATATTTATTACTAACTTTTCAAAGAAATAATTCTCCAAGTTTTGATAAGAACAATAATCTCTTCCATATTAATACAATTCGAAGTTTACAAGTTTCATTAAATCAAACCCGATATCCAATTGATCCATTAAGATTCGATGATACCAATAATCAATTTATGGAAGGATATGATGCTTATAGAAATCTTTGTATAGAATTTGGAGTTGAACCACAATTAACTCCTGGAGATTGGAGACATTTATATCCTGTTTTCTGTTTCGATTTAAGTGCACAATCTGAAGATATTATCAAGACTGGTTGTGATGTAACAATTAATATTGAAAAGAAAGATTCCACAACTTCATTGATGGCTTATGGTTTATTGCTAGAAGATGTAAAATATTCTATTGAAGTTCTTAATGGGAAGATGGCTAGGATAGGTTAAAGCCCAAGACTTAGTCGATTAATTAATTTTTTTCATAACTAGAATAGATTAAAATTTTTGGTAACTTAAAATTTTTTGGTAACTTAAAATTTTTCATAACTAGAATAGATTAAAAATTTTGATAACTTAAAATTTTTTTATTAAAAATGTCGCAAGCGAAAAGTAATAATAATAAAACTGTTGAATTAAAATTACGTAATATTGTTGACAAAAATACCCCTAAAACTATTACTATTAATAAAAAAAAGTATTACATAAGTAAACCAATGATAGAGAATATTCAATTACAAGAAGAAAAGAATGGTGGAATTCTCCCATTAATTCCACTAATAATAGGAGGCATAGCAGCTGCAGGAAGTGTTGCAGGTGGGACAGCTGGTATTGTCCAAGCAGTAAATAAAAATAAATCAGAGAAGGCAGCATTAGAAGAACAAAAACGACATAATAGAGAGTTAGAGAAAGTTGCTAGGGGTGAAGGAGTAGTAGATAATTTTATTAGTAAATTAAAATTAGTTGATGAAGGAAAACGAGTTCTTAAAAATATTCTTCACAATGTTGATGATTTAATTGAAATTAAAGAAACTAAAGATGGTTCTGGAATATATCTAAGTCCTAGTATGATTCGGTAATAACCTCAGGACCTTTGGTCCATAAGGTAAAACATTTATTTTATCTTTTAAATTTTTTTTATCTTTTAAAATGAATTCTAAAAATTCCGAAAATTTAATTAAATTAAAAATTTCTAATTTAGATTTATTGAATTATCTATTAAACAAAAATAAAAACTCAAATTGTCAGCATATTGGAGGTGACAAGAACAAAGTTCCATACCACTTCGGTGGTGATATACAAAAAACATTAGAAAACTTTCCTGGCTTTAATTGGAGTAAATATTCGAAAGAAAAACATCTTCCTGGTCATTCATATACCGGACCAGGAACTCGATTAGATATAAGACTAGATGAGAATAATAATCCGAAACCAGGTGAAGAACCAATAAATAGAGTAGATGTCGCAGCTTACAGGCATGATTTAGCTTATCGAAATCATGATCTAAGTTCTCGACATGCAGCTGATAAGAAGATGATTCAAGAATTAGATAGTATTCAAAATCCTACATTTAGAGAAAAAATTGAAAGAATGTTAAGAAAGCTTTACAAGCTAAAATATTATTCGGTCAGGGTTTAAATGAATCGACAGCAAAGCTGTCTGAGAGCAACGCTCGAACCTACGCGTCTGAAATTCATAAAGAATACAGAAAGCCGAAATATCTATTGAAAGTAAAAGTATTTAATAAAGATGATATTTGGAGTGCTGATCTTATTCATATGCCGAATGAAAGGGACTACAAATACGCATTGACCGTTATAGATTTATATACACGATACGCTTGGGTAAAGCCTTTAAAAAATAAAAGTGGTCTATCAGTTAAATATGCGTTTGAAGAAATCTTTAAAGAAAGTAAAAGAAAGCCAAAAAAATGTTTGTTGATAAAGGGTCGGAATTTTATAACCGAAACGTTCAGCCACTATTTGAAACTGTTTATTCAACTGAAAATGCAGGGAAGGCCGTAGTGATAGAAAGATTCAATCGGACGTTAAAAAATAAATTATTCAAGAAATTTACTGAGCAAAGAAATCAGAAATGGTTGAAGATATTACCAGGAATTGTAGAAGAGTACAATAATAAAGTTCATTCTGGTATTGAAGAAACTCCAAAGAATGCTTCTGTCGACCCTGATTTGATAAGAAAAAAAATATTCGAGAATAATAATTTGAATGAGAGTAATCCGAATATGCAGAAACTTAAGCCGAAATTTAAAATTGGAGATAGAGTTAGAATATTTAAATATAAGAATAAATTTGAAAAAGGCTTTGTTGGCTATTGGACTAAAGAAATATTTAAAGTTTCTCAAATAAATCAAAGTTATCCGATTACTTACGAAATCAAAGATTTAGATGATGAAAATATCAGAGGCCGTTTTTATCAAAATGAATTACAACGAACTGATTTTTAATTATCATTATCATTATTATTAGGCGTAGCCATAGAACCTACGGTTCGTTCAATTCTAACATAATATCAAGAAATGGCACTCCTTCTTGCAATTTAAATAGAACATAAAGACATAATTGACCGCAATATGTAGTTCCTGGTTTTTGAATTTGAAACGTATTATAAATTCCATTGCCAAGTATTTCTCTTACTTCATTCGTAGGTGGAAGTCCGTATGAGTCGAACCAATAGTTCTCAGCCTCCGGGCGGTCAAAATAATAATTAGAACAGTTTATATTTCTTTGTCCTGCTGACCAATGTACACCTTTTTCATCTGACGTATGAAGATTTGTTATGAAATTTATAGTTATTGATGGAACTTTGTTCCGGGAACTGAAGGTTCCTGTTGGCTTATTTTTTAGGAATTGTAATTCGTCTCTCATTAGAACATGAAAATTCTTTATTCCTAATCGATTAGCGATTTTCTTTAGGTCGAAATTCGTTGTCGTTTGTGTTCCATATAATTTCAAAAACTCATTTATGTTGCTCATTTTATAATAAAAAAATTTCTTAAGGGACCCCTAGAAGACAGAAGGGAGGGGGTATTGATTTAAAACTGTTCTCTAATGATGTCTTTCCTTACTACTTGGGGGGTATTGATTTAAAACTATTTCATAATGATCACTTTCCTTACTACTTGGGGGGTATTGATTAAAAACTGTTCTCTAATGATGTCTTTCCTTACTACTTGGGGGGGGGTATTGATTTAAAACTGTTCTCTAATGATGTCTTTCCTTACTACTTATTCGATTTTAAAATGATTTAATTTAGATTAAATTAAAACGTTACATTGTTGCATTGTATTAGTAGAGTTAGTGTTTCGCACATCTTTTATCAATAGTAATTCATTACTCATCAATATGTGAAAATTCTTTATTCCCAATTGCTTAGCAATCTCATTTAAATCGAAATTCGTAGTTTGTTTGCCGTATATTTTTTGGAAGTCTCTAATGTTTCTCATTTTTATAGAAGATAAAATGTTTCTATTATATTCCCGTAAATGAGAAATTAAAAACAACACATTGGATATTTCAATTTGGTTACATCCACTTTGCATACATTCAATTTGGATACATTGAAATACATGTAAATTTGTCCACGGGTGGACAAGGTTTCATTGGTTGAAACACTCTATTGTATTTACATGTGCAAGAGGAAATAACATTGCATATAAAACAGGAAATAACATTGCATATAAAACAGGAAATAGCATTGCATATAAAACCGACAGATACAAGTTTTCTAAACAATGGGATTTCTGTCCACGGGTGGACAAGGTTTCATTGGTTGAAACACTCTATTGTATTTACATGTGCAACAGGAAATAACATTGCATATAAAACAGAGGGGTTTCAAGAATGATAAATTTTCTTCACAGCGCGTCTAATGTTAACGCGTTGATTTTTGTTTAGTTGAATGGCGCAGTATTTTAGCTGAATGGCGCACCATTATTCAAGAGAATATAATGAAATGGCATAGGTCTAACATTGAAAATAAAGTGTCTTGCGGCCGTATCGCAATAACAATAGCGGAGTTTAACATCCAAATTCCATTGAATATGTCAGCGCGGTATTATCGCTAAATGACGCACCATTGTTTGGGAGAAGAATGGAATCATTTGGAATGACACATAATTGCTTTACACAATGAAGACAATCTTCCGATAACGTCAGGTCGTGACTTTTAAAGTACAAGAGAAACAGACACCCGACAAAGCGTAGGAAATTTGTCTGCTAATTTACCTAATTTCATAACAAATGAAACTTCGGTAATTGATCACTATAAAAATAAGACTTGTCATTATCACAAACAGAGAGCAGATAGTGCTTACCGATAAAAATTTTACACATAACACTGAGTGAATTGTTTCTTTTTTCATGCAACAAGAATTTGTGTAAGTTTACAATTGTATTATTCTCTCCACCATTTGGCTCTATGAAATCACTCAAAGAATCTGTAAATTCATGCCTCTCCAATTCCTCCCGTAATTTTTTCATCCTCCCTGGCAACGATTGTTTTCTTCTATCTTCAAATTGATCTTGTCTCATTTTGAGAAATATATGACGAGAGCGTTTTGACACAACCTTCACTGACAAGAAACACTGTTAAATTAAATAAGTCTTCAGCACAATTGTTTGAAATAGCCATATCGATTATTGTTGTTGTGTATTGTTACACGGCATTGCAGCCGGAGTAGGATTTGCTGGTTATATATTCCACGTCTTACAAATGTCTAAGTGGGTGCAGCAGCTGTTTGTTCTTTCATACATTGTTTCCTTTCAAATGTTTGAGTGGGAAGTCACAGCTCTTTACACTGAAATGCCTTTTATTCATAAATGCGAGAAGCAGATGTTCTCTACAATTGAGTGTTCATCTGAGTGCAAAGCAGTAGATAAATTGTAAGAACGCCTGATGAAATGACAATTGTAAATACTCCTAAACTTATTGCAACAGGAATATGCCAATTCCTTCAAATATTATTAGACACATGATATATTTTAAAAACCTGAAAGATGGATAAAATTCATGAATTTGAAATTCTCAACTTTTCTGATTTTTTCGGTGTCCTGGAACGGTCATGATTTTCAAGAAAAAAATTGTAATTCTCAAATTTGAGATTCTTAACTTTTCTGATTTTTTCGGTGTCCTGGAACGGTCATGATTTTCAAGAGAAAAATTGTAATTCTCAAATTTGAGATTCTTAACTTTTCTGATTTTTTCGGTGTCCTGGAACGGTCATGATTTAAGCGAGAAAATTGTAATTCTCAAATTTGAGATTTTGAAAAATTTGAAAATTGGGTATTTTTAAAAACGCTTAAATTTGTGAATTTAGGTCTTCATAACCTGAAAAAGGGTTCAAATTCATGAATTTTATGTCGTTTTTAAAAAGTACCATTTTTGAAAAAATGGTACTTTTTGAATGGACTAAATTCATGTATTTAGGTCTTAAAAACCTGAAAAAGGGTTCAAATTCATGAATTTATGTCGTTTTTAAAGATACCATTTTTTGAATTTTATGGTGTCCTGGAACGGTCTTTTGCCCATTACTGCTGTCCGCGCAAACTTCAAAACTGAATTCCAGGTTTTTCCAGGTAATTTCTCATAAAATTCCAAGTCATTAATAAGATTCTTGGTCTAGCTGGAATTATAACTTAAAATTATATAATATTACAAAATAGGTGTAATGTGGATCATTATTAAGTAAATTATGTATGTACACTTGCTTCAGTAAACTGAAAAAGTCAAAACTCTTCACAGCCGTAATAGTACATGTATTGTATATTATATCCATATAATATGCTATTTCATAAGTACTGAGAAATCTTATGTATCACAGCGAAATTGCATTCAATTCTCTAGAAACTTTAGCCGCAGGTAATCTAGTTCATGTCTGACCTAAGAACAAGAGAACATTGAATCATAGATCTCTGAACACTGCTTCATAGCCATCCATAAAGTATCAAAATTCCCACTTGCAACGAATTGTAATCATCACCACTAATTAAATTCTCATGTATTGAAAACTCGTCTGTAATTCAACAACTTGAATTCGATTTTATAGGAAATGGTGATGATGTACATGACAAGAGTCGAAAATGTATCAATTTAATTAACGCTTCAATTTTAAATTTTGGTTGCCTATCCAGGAGTATGCGGTTCACAGCAAACATTCGCATGATTCATAATAAATGAGTGAAAGAGTAGTTTCGGTCCTACATTTATACTGAATTGAAAATAGGAAGATTAGCTCGAGAATTTCATGAAACACCCCTAGAAGTTTGGTCTGATGACTGCCCAGTTACTCCGTTGACCGTACGATATCGGTTGAATTTGCTATACAGAAATAAGTGGAAGGCCTATGTCTACTTCGAATGTTTACTTTCTAGATGGCGATATTCAGACAGTGCTTGGTCGCAAAGGATTTCCAGGTCGTGCGGACACTATGGATGACTTTAAATAGTTGTATTTAGGAAGCCAGGGGTGGCACGAATTGGGACGGGCCTACCACACATTTAAAATACACGGACGTGGAGAATTAATGAAAAATTAATAACGTCAATGACCAGTAAAATATGCCCCAAAACCCCAGCTTCCTGGTAATCCGGAAAATACCGAACCCTAATAGTCGCAGACCGCTGACATGAACAAGAATTAATGTCCCATCCATTTGAAACAAAAAAATCACAAATAATTAGATTGAAATCTCAAAAATTCGAATTTTACACGATTATGAATATTCGAACGAAGTATTTGAATGAAATTGTATTCGTGACCAGCCGTACTAATTTCTGAATAACATCAGTAGGTAAATGCCAGCATTTATCTCTGAAGAAATTTGAAACCACAGAGAGATTCCAAAAGTCTGTGTTGAAATCAAGTATTTCCCATTTGCACAGATCTTCCACCAATATGAAATGCACATGCACATAGATCTACAATAGCATGTACTGTAGCACTGTAGCAACTCAGCGACAATTGCGCTCAATAAACACAGATTTTTATAAGCGCAGAATGATTACGAAAAAAACATGTTTATCAGAAGACTATGATGTCCAACAATAGATGGCAGAATGGAGTACACGGAATATCAATTATTCATATTTGAGTTTCAATTGAAAATTGTTAATTATGATTAATACATGGCTAAGTAGATCAATTAAAGCTTCACATGAATTACATTAAAATACACCTTCCCAATTTCACTTACTTGCAAATGAATTCTTAAATCTGCTATTTCCATGAAACGCTGCCGACAATATCCACAGGAATATTGATGGTGAGATTGATCCACTTCAACATTGGAATTGCTTGGAATGTTGTTGCCTTTTGAATTCAAACGATTGAAATTTACCTTTCGACAGTTTCGCTTATGATTTCTCAAATCTTCACGAATTGCAAACGCCTCTTCGCATATGTCACATGACCATCGCTTTTTAATTTCACGAATTGCTCTCATAGTATGACGAGTTTTTGTCTTGTGTTCTTTAAGTCTGTTCTTTGTTGAAAAAGAACTATTGCAAATTGCGCATATCCATACATCCCGAGATTTTGGCTGCCTGCAACCAACATTTCGTTTGATGGATTTATGACGTTTAAGTATGTGTTTGGACGCGAAGCATTCATTACAAACATGGCATTTCCATTTCAATTCGTCAGGTTTTGGTTCAGGCTTGAAATAGGTAGATGTATGGCGCATCTTTGTTTTGTGATGACTTAATTTGAACTTCGTTGAGAAACTTTCGTCACAATAAGGACAATGCCATTGGTCGTCTCCCGATTGAGGCAATGGCTTGATGTGACGTGATGTATGACCCATTTTTGTTTTGTGACGCTTTAGTTGACTACACGAAATAAAACTTTCGTCACAATATGGACATGACCACTCTTGATTGGACATTTGCCGAAAGTTGTCCTTAGTAGCCACAGACTTTTGATACTGTGCAGATAAATGTGGTCGACAACTCTGCGCAGAAACCGAGTAATTTCTTGTATCCTGTTTTCTGGAATGCTCGTGATTTGAATGAGACTTTTGCGAAGTCACTTGCCGATTTTCAGGAAAATCTGAAGGCTGTGAGCATCTTTCTTGCCGGTTTTGTCGACTTTTATAATTGGTTCGGCTGTATGGAGCTTTGGGGATATTTCGAGTTAATTTCGTTAAATGTGAACCATATGGCCCATTTGAACGTCTCTGACGCATATTTGCATTTCTGCTCGTGTCCATATTTCTGTCACTTATCTTGCAAGCAACTTTTTGTGAATTTCTCTGACGATTGGATTCATTTTTAAGCTTCCCAACGTTTCTTTCACACGACATTCCCAATGAAAATGAAGGCACAAAGTCAGCTGATTCGAATTTTTCTATGAGTGCATTTCTAGATTCGTCAAGATTATTTGAACATTTATCTTTGAATTCATCGGAATTGTCTAACGCTACCACAGGCAATTCTAAAGCGTTCTGTTCACCACTATGACTAACTGTGCTGCTCAACGCCTCACTGATTTCTTTGCTGCAGGAACTTTTGTCATGTGCAGTGGGGATGGAAAGATGATCATCACGAGAACATTTGTCAATTTCATATGAACTTTTGACTTTAATTTGAGTTAAATTTCTCTGAGTTGTCCTTTCAGAGTAATACTGGTTTTCCGTTACAGAAGATCTCACGTTGGAAATGACAGGCATCCTATCACTGCAATTTAATGAGACTTCGGTCTTAACGACAACATTATAGTCAGAAGGGCATGGAGGATTTAAATGCATCGTTCGCCTATTTTCGCCTAGATTTCTTTCTGAATTTGTTGATGGCGACGCGAATGCATCGTGTGAAGTAATAATGCGATTATTCATATCAATTTGATTGCATTCAGTGTTTCCTCGACTTTTCTGAATAGTTGAAGTACCTAAATCCAGATCTTCTTTTGTAACAGGACATTCATCGGTCCCAAATGAGCATCGCTGTCTATTCTTTATGAGATGACGTGATTCTTTTGAGAAAGGTGATTCTGTGTTTCTGCTTCTCTGATGAGTCTGTAAAGACCGACCATTAAAATCATGGCATTTGTCATTGACAACGTTTGGCGATGTAACATCAGTGACGGTACTTCGAGCGATGCCTGATTTAGATCTGTGGTGATTCTCCTTCATATTTTCGGTGTCAGTTTCGTCTTTGTCAAGATCACATGAGTGACACTTAGAACGTTGAAAACTTTTAAATGCATTTTCTTCAGAGAAAGGTTTCGCTTCTCTTTTTCGCGGATGTGTTTTCTTTTCTTGGTGTTTCATTTCAGAGATTTTAGGAGAGCTAACTCTATCGACCGGGCGTTGATGAGTTCGGGATGGAATCGCATTCTCTTCATACGAATTGGTGATATTTCGTAATGGTACATTTTTGACCACGGTAGAATGACCTTGTTCGTTGCTATCTTCGTCAAGATCACAAGATTCCGCTTCAACTTTAAACTGAGGTTTCATAAACTCATTCTTACGACAATGGTCTACTTTCGCAGATGATACTGATTGTCGAATTCTGAGTTCCTTCTCCAAAAGATCACTTGCGTATGGCATTTTGTCACCACTTACTTTTCTTGCGACATTACCAGAGCTGCAGGAAATTGGCATAGCTTCGCTATCACCATCTTCGTCCAATAACTGTTCTTGTTCATTGCTCAATGGACGAATAACAATCGAAGTGAAATTTAGATCTTTTGCCTCTTCCTTGATTTTTTCACTGACTATTGGTCCGGAAGGACTGTTGCTACTACTGTGACATTCACTTATGGATCTTATCGGCGGTAAATATGACAATTGTGGGCTTTGGTCATCTTCAATAGCGAACGTCATTTCCTCATGCTGATGCTCTTCGTCGTTTGAAAAACTTGAAGTCGAAGAAGATTCGTCGTGCGAACTGCTGCTGCTCTCATCTTTTTCAGAGTGATTTTCTGAGTCTGACGAGATCAATGAGATGCACATATGACCAAGCAGATCAGATTCACACATGAAAGATAAAGAACATCTGTCACAAGTCGATGCCTGCATATTATCATCCAAAAAGACTGATGAATTCTGATTCTCTTCAGCAGCTTCTTCTGGCAATCCAGAAGAATCAAACGATCTCCGATTATCGGATGCGCGCAGGCCCCCGCCTAAAGGAGCAACAATATCATCGACATTCAGATCACCATCCTCTGTTATTGACAGATTAAATGACATGTCGCGGCAGTGTCGCACACTCCTTGCGTCTTCGACGTTAGGAAATCTTCTTTTACGAGGGAATTTGTCAATGGAAGATTCTTGTAACGATCTATCAGAAATTGGACTGCTATTCGGCAATGTGAGCGACTTAGAACTCTTCAATTTTTCAACTTCATCGGAGCAAGACAGACCATTTCGAACACCTTCCTGAGACTGCATAGGAGTAGATGTACTGTGAAACTCCAGTAATTGATAAGAATACCAAGCTGGGATTCTAGCCTTCTTACGACAAAGTTTCATGTGATTCAATTTTTCACTAAATGTTCTGCCCATTATCTTAAAGCATAGTCTACACCTGCTCTTTGATGATCTGTTCCATTTTTCATTATGTTGGTTCAATTTGTGAAATTTCAGAGCAGTTTGTGAAAGAAAATGCATCTTGCAAGCAGAACAAGTATAGGGTGAAATATCAGCATGACTTAACATATGTATCTGATAGACGCGCTCGATATGAAATGATTTGTTACATTCGAAGCAAAAATACCAATTTCGTTTCAGTAAAAGTTTAGCACGATTAATAATAACATTAAGACTCCAAGAGCGGATTGTTGATAATCGTGCTACGCGTAAGGTAAAGACAAAATCTTTCTGAAGCCTGGATAAAGCATTGACCGTTCTGCGAATCGAGTTCTGCAAATAATTTTTCAAATTTTTTGTCATATCACCTTTCAATTCGGAAATGGTTGGCGGCAAAACTGAATTTCCAGATATTTTCATTATCGGGCTAGAAGGACACTTCGACTGATTTCTACAAATAGGAACAATTGGTGAGCTACTTTTGGCTTGGAACTGATTAGACTCAGTTGTTTCATCATCATCATCATCGTCCTTGGTTGAAGTGTGCGAGTGTTGTTGCATGTCATTTTTTTCACTCGAAGATGAAGAGTCCGAAGCTGAGAACACACATGGTTCATCATTCACATCCACTCTTTTACCCAAATTAACCTTCAAACGAAAGCAGCTTTTCTCCTTGATCGTAGCTGTCTTCGATGGCACTGTCTTTGAAGATACTTTTGACTGTCTTCGTGCAGGCATTGGTAAAGTCCCGCTCTTGTGCAACTTAACATGATCATCTCGATCTTCTGCACAAGGAAACTGATCAGTACACAGTCGACACGTTTCAGTGATGAACTCATATTTAGAACAAGATTTCAAAACATGATGCAGCAAAGATATTTCACTGGCTGTTTCTTTATCGCAATATCTACATTTGGACATGCGATCTTCGGAAGATCTTGCATTTCGATCTTTACAAAATTGTTCGTGAATTGCTTTATATCCTATATGAGCTACCAACCCACATGCATTACATGAAAAATGCTGATCGACGGCCTTTTTTAGGATGCTTGGACAACGAACCAAATGTCTTTTCAAAGTTTTCCTGTTCAAAAATCCAGACTTACAACAGAAACAAAAAATGTCACGCACCGTCGATCCCTTGCTCGAACGATCAGTGATTATCTTTTCAAAAGTGCTTGAGCTTTCAACTTTGGTATCTGATTCTCCTTTAAATATTTCCATACGAAAATGATTGAACTTGGCCTCACATCCACTAATCCAATGTTCGCACATTAAATCTGGGCTCGTGGAAGTTATTTGACAGACTGCACATCGGAACCTGTTGCTGATAATAGACTGCTTTTGAAAACATGAATTCTTGTGACGATCGAAGTTGCAGCGGTTTTTGGAAGTGAACAAACACAATGGGCATGTGAAAGTATCCCGACAGCCTTGCTTTTTGTGAGTTTTCAAGCAGAACGCCGTACTGAATTGTTTATTGCAAACATCACAGTGCAAACCACTACATGACTTTTGATGTATAGACAGTCTACTAGGGTCCATAAAAGAGCGAGAACACTTTTCACAAGATAGCATGCTTCGATTTTTATCTTCAATATCCATCCAATCCGGTCTGCATTCATTTACGACGTTCCGCTTGGATTTTTCTTTCGTCTGACTGAAATGTCGATATAAACCGTTAACTCGAGCAAATGCTTTGTGACATCCTGGACATTCGAGATTTTTACATTCTTTATATGTGTGCTTCCTGGCAACGTCTGGGTCTTCGAATATCTTCCAACAGCGACGACAATGAACCATTTTCTGAAAAAAATACGTAGATTAGTTAAAGCTACATTTTTGGACAATTCTGTGCGATGCAATTTATAACATATGGTCAGACATTGTGGTAAAAGTTGCAAGAATCTAGAAGTTCTCAAGATGAGACTACCAACTAAATCTGAAGTCGAATCTGAGATGTGGATGTTGATATGACTATGTAATGCATTATTCTTGTCGTCTACTTCTGACAATTATAGCAAAAGCACATTTTAGAATCTGAAAGCTGAAAATCAGCGAACTTATGTCCCATAGTAGACCCTACACACAATTCAGTTTTACATTTTATCTTTCGTAGGTATAAGTGTGTTGCATCGAAATCAACAAAATGTATTTAATTTGCTCATCATTCGATATTATATTCAGGAATAATCTAGTCACCTTCTTCTCCATTTAAGGGTACAGCACTATTCAGGGCAGCGGAATCATTCCAAATTTTGATTGTTATCACCATAGATGTTGATATATCATGAGGATAAATTTAGTGCAATGTCCCTATATAAAGTGAATTTTTTGATATCTTTTTAGATGATTCACTTCCGTTGTTGCAAATTATTCAATGCTCTGCAAGGAGCACATGCTTACAAATTTTTTCAAAATTTAAACGAATCTTGTGATTTCAAAAATTTAAAGCAGCCTTTTCTTCAATGACTTTAAGTGAAGAAAATAAACTTATAAGAGTATATAATGTATTATCTAAAGCATTGTCGTTCCTTGAAGGATCCAATTCCTCTCGTTGACCGATCAAACGTCTGCTACAATTTCAAATGCGACTGCGTATGCAGTTATATTGATCGAACAACGAGATGTCTTGGTATCCGAATCAAAGAACACTATCCCAAATGGGCAGCAACAAGATTGAGAGGCTCAAAACATCAAAGCAGCTCTTATGCAAGCATCTCTGGGACTGCAATCAATTCTCTGCACATTAGATCGAGTCCTATTTCTCTGTCGCTGCATACTGCAGAAATATACAACGTGTCAAGATCACTGAGGTCATTTTATAAAACCAATTCAAGCCCTCATTATGTATCATGAAAGATAATGTTAGTGATTTGCTCTTGCCGTGGACTTAGCCCCTTTTCTGCTTTCATCTTATCTATGTTAATTTTCTGTAGTCCAATGTCTCGATTTTAGTACGCATGCAAATTTTTTACTGACTTAATATCTTTCCATATCTATGTAATTTGAATGTCTGTAACTTTCAGTGTAATATTATTTTGAATCCTTTTGTTTCATGACGTTACCTTGTGATTAGAGTCATCGAAAGTGCTACAGATAATACATTATATTATGAGTCTATTTTTATTTTCTTTACTTTAAGAATCTTGTGATAATAATGAATATATGCATTAATCATATTTATAGACAACATGTGGGGCACCTTCTTTTGCAGCATCGATGGAGACAATTTTAAACTTCTAAACGACACATTCGATAGGCTAGTATGTCTTGCTTTACTTTAAGATCGATATGATGCAGATTTTGGCAGGGGAGTGAGGGCAAATTGATCAGATCATGAAGATTGAAAGAACAGAAAACGCAGTGATGAGAAGAATGTACGGTGTGAGGCTGGCCGCATGTTGCGTCAGAAAAAATTATTGCCAAAAAATTGTCCATCCAATTTTACTGTTGGAAGTTGCTATTGGGGTCTTGCTATATCCAGTAATCAAAAAAATAAAAATATTTTATCGGGGTTTTTTTGTAACATCAATATTTATAATAGATACAAAAATTACTAAAAATATATAAGTGAAGACCTATATGAGTGAAGACCTAAGAAAGAAGATGAACCTGAAATACATTTCCAATGTTCTACGAAGAAGACTGTGGTGGTGTGGCTACATTCTGAGAAGAGATGAGAGTGACTGGACGAAAAGATCTTTCCAGTTGGAGGTCAAAGGCAGAAGGCCGATAGGAAGACCAAGGAAAACATGGTCGCAAATCGTCTCCAAGGATCTTCACGCTCTGCACCTGAATCCAGCAATGTTTCACGATCGACAGGAGTGGAGGCGCGCAAACATTAAGCAACAACCGTCGGACCACGGTCATCGTGGACAAAGACGAAAACCGGGGAAGCAATTAAGTATCTTATGCAGATTTTGATGTTGTTGCCTAGTTGCCACTCGAGAAAAACGCAAAAAGAGCGCAAGCAAAGAAAAAGAGCGCAGCAACTCGAGAGTCGGTTAAGATAGAAAAAGTCGACATCTACCCAAGGTAAAGTTGGCTTATATATACAGCTATGTAGATATGTATATATATATATATATATATATATATATATATATATATATATATAAATTGTTCAAGTCTGAGGACATCTTTCTATTCTATGCCCAGGCGAACTGGCACTCTGCAATCTTTATGATTATCAGCAGCACGGCAAAGCCAGGATAAATAGATGCAGAGCAGCCTGTTGTGCAGTCCCTCAGCTTGTTCAGCCATTCTAGATATTTCAAGCTAGTTTGGGCCATTCCGAGCCATACTGACGAGCCCTTGTAGTGCGAAGCGCAGCGTCTACGGCTGCCAAGGAATTATTATGCTTTAATTGTTCAAGTCTGAGGACATCTCTCTATTCAATGGCCAGGCGAACTGGCACCCTGCAATCTTTATGATATATATATAAAAAAAAGACGAGGCCAATAAATAAGATCTTATTATGACAATATTTCGACTGTCTCTTTCACAAGTCTGATGGCTTTTTACCACGCTGTCTAATTTTGTAATAAATTCATTCCCTTTGAAAAGCCTTCTCGATGAGGTGAAGCCGGTAAGGGAATTAAAAATGGTCTTTTGATTTAGTTTTCTACCGGGTTTTATTTGGAATTATTATCTACCATTTTGTATTTTACTTATTTCTTATATATACAGTATTGGCCAGAATGGATGACTCAGATGTGTGTTTTATGTTTTTGTTGATAAATTTGCTGTGCATAATTTTGTATTAAGTGAATTATAAATGAAAGTCAAATAATAATCCAAGTAATCTATTTATCTAAATATTACATGAGTGACCACCGGTCAGTAGGCTACTTGGAGTGTATCCCTTTTTCTGAATTACCGCGCAAATGCTGTCAACTTTTTGCATAAAATTCCATTTATCAACATCGTCCACACTGCAATGATAGCTTTCTTCAATTATATTAAAGATATCTGGTTTTGTATGTAAAGATGTCAGACTTCGTAGGTTTGTTTCAGCAAGACCCATCAACTTTCAATAGGATTGAGTTCTGGTGAATGTTTGATAATGGACTCAAGGTCTCAACACTCGAATTCCAGAGTCATATTGCTTCCAATTTCAAGGGCGACATCCTGTTGAGTGAAAAGCACTGCTTAGATAGCTATGAATGGCAGTACTTTCATTTTCAGAATTTCTTGGCAAGCAGCTTTCATGCTTGTACCTTCGGTCAAAAACCATAATCCATAGTTTTTCAACAGCAAAAAATTTCCACACGTCTTTTCACATTTGAGACCGTGTATCGAGATACACCTCTTTATCTTGGTTTTCAAGCGTGTCACATAAAATGGGTTAGGCTGCATCCTTTGGTTTTTTACAAGATCGTAACCGGAACCCGTTCGTAGTATTCCAATTTCCATCGGCAGAATGGCAAAAATCTTTTCAGCATTTATCTTTTTTGGATAGCCCGAATTTTCGTGGTCTGTGTGACTTCAAGCCGACAACCACATGTAATGCTAAGCCATGACAGCTCAGTTATCATGCAGATAGTCCTACAAGAGTTGTTACAAAACATTTCCGCAGAGAGGTCAGGGTGTCTGCAGATTCAACCACAATAGAAAACAATACAAATTGATTAACTGAGTCATCCATTCTGGCCAATACTGTATATATTTATATACAGGGTGAGTAAAAAGTAACGCCCGATTTCAGCTACCTAATTTAATATGCAAATACTGATGTCTCTCTTATCTTTTATCGCATATCCCCGGTGAAATCATGAAATTCATGGTTCATCTGAATCATGGTCGATTTCCAATTCAACATTGTCACTGACTCTCAAGTCAGATTACTGTGCAAAGATCGGGCATTACTTTTTACTCACCCTGTATATACGTCACATGAAGTTATAAACATCAGTGTAGATAACACCAAATAACCTCCAAACAACATACTCCCTAAAAACTTACAAGCTTAATTTCAGGCACTTGTGTATAAAGAGCCTTGACATGATGAAAAGTACTAAAAAAGGTTAAAAAATTAATTAACTATTGGATGATAAAAATTACAATCTGAATAACCATCTGAAAACAATGACTTCAAATCTAATTTAGAGAAACAACATTATTTGTCTGGCTTCTAGAATTAAGTACCATTACCCTTACAGTATTAAGAAAAAGGCTTATGTAGCCGACAACAAGAGTACCTTTTCTATTGACAGTTGTAATAGAAAGGGTTGCTTGTGCTGTGGGTCCATACATACATCTTCCCTTTTCGTCTTAAACACCACTAGGAAGGTTTTCCTCACAGATTTAAGTGGTTCTTTTGATTGCAAATCCAGCTTTGTAATCTATCTCATTTCTTGCAGCGAATGCGGGTTTCAATATGTTGGCAAGACCACCCAAACTCTAAATGCCAGATTGAATGGTCACCGTCACCATGCATCCTCAAAACCCACTACTTTCCTTTATGAGCACTTTAGGCAAGATGGTCATAAATTTTGCAATATTAAATTGCAAATTATAGAACATGTTGATTCCAACTTCTCTGATAATTCTGACCTTAGAGATAAGATTCTTCTGAAGAAAGTGGATTTTTGGATAAAAACACTGTGTACAATCTTACCACTTGGCTTGAACGATAGAATTCAAGGTTTTGGTTGTGTCTCCAAAGGTTCCTTACATAAACAATACTTCTCTTCTCCGGTCCTTAGAAGACCTAGAGGACACGGGATTCACCGTAATAAGAAAAATGTCTTGACCAAATGCTTAGAATCTCTCCACGATAAAATTGATAACCTTTGTAATTCCAGCATGTTTTACGAATTTTTCATCACTCTGAAATCTATAAGTCGTGCCACACTTAAGCGACTTCTTTCTTTTACTCTGAGCAAGCCTGGCACCTGCTCGTATCTAGTTGAATCCTTCTGTTCGAGATTCTTAAAGTTGAGGATTTGATTGATAAGGTCTACAGGTAAGTTATTATATCCCTTTTGAGTGCAAAGAAGTAGATCTCTCTAAGGTTTATTCCATTTTCGCTGATTCCCATGTTAACAGTGTGTTGCCTAATTCAGTAAAAGTCCACTGCAGGTTTTCTTCAAATACACCAGCCTTATTGGTCGGAAGCTCTTCAATTACAACCAGATTTTAATGAATACTTCTATAGATGAAATGTAGGAATACAGGAACAGCACTTCCAAAGATTTGGCCATACTTGTAAACAAAGGTTTGCAATTGGTCCGGGACAAGTTCAGTTGTTATTGCCTTTCCATCAAGCATAATTCGGGTGTGAACGCCTTCTGGAGCATTAGCTCTTCTGGGGAATTTCTGGATAGGATGTCGGGTTTGAATTGCCACTCCTTACAAGGATATGATTTCTCCACACTCTCGACAAACCTTAATTTAGACCAGTTTAAGGACTCCTTGAAAGATTTATGTGAGTTAATTTTCAGCAGTTCCAAGAGCTTCATCTGCATTGGCTATTATAGAGCCCTCTTTTCGAATAAGAAATACAGAGGATATCACTGCTGGTCCAAAGCCCAATTCCTCACTGCTAATAGTTTCATCCTAGATAACACTTTTGTTACTTTCGGGGCATTGTCTTCAAACAAATTCGGGGCATTCCTATGGGTAGGAATTCCAGCTCACTCTTGGCTGACCTATTCCTAGCATACAGGGAGTTCACGTTCGTGACGGGGCTCCTAGCGAGTAAGAGATTTGGCTTGGCCAAACTTCTCTCGTACCACAAGGTATGTCGACGACATTGTGTGTTTAATTACAAACAATTTGATAAGATCCTTCCTGAAATCTACCCGATAGATCTCTTAGCTAGCAGAAGCGGTGATAAAAGCAAATGCATAAATTATTTAGATGTTAAAATCAAGATCCAAAATGATGGCCCATATACCACTAAGGTTTACCATAAGGTTGATGAGTTCAGCTTCCCAGTGGTGCTACCGTATATACTTTCCCCGAGAGTAATATGCCTTTGAACACTGGCTTAAACATCTTTGCTGCCCAACTCATCAGGTTCGCCAGGATTTCATCTGATACTTCCGTCTTCACATCAAGAGCTAAGGGCATTTTAAATATCTTCAAATGAAGAGGTTATGAGGTTAATCCGCTAGTTAATTCTTGCATGAAGTCCTTCTCGAGGAAAAGCTTCCTCGTTTATAAGTTTGGTTGTTTTTCGCCCCCCAGATACCTTCCATCATTGGTATGTTGGACTAAAAACCTCTTCCAGATTCATTTGCTTCTTTTTGTCCTCAAAAATTCCAAAAAAATTTATTTTCGGTTTGGTTCTGCTATATTTCCTCAGGCTTGGAGAGACCTTCCATATCGTGCATTCGATACGGTTGGCCTGGTCCCACCATGTGGTATAAGTTGGAGGTTAGGGGCCGAAACCTTGCTTCATGCAGCCACATGGTTCCTCCCTGATGACTCCATACATAGGAAACTTAATTTTTGTTTCTTGGGTTTCTTAATTTTCACCATTTGTTATTCTTAAGTTAGCTTATCGTCAAGTACATGACGAACTCTCATTCTAGTTCTTAGATTGCAAAAATAACTGATTATAAGTAATAATTTATTTCCCTTCCCGTCTTAAGTTTGGTCGGCTAGCCTTTATTCGTATTTCAATTCCTACTCTGTACTGGAGTAGGTTACTCATGTAGTTAGTATTAATTTATATCCATTCGTCATGACTTTTAATTACCTAATTATAGGGTAGCTGTCTAACTTTGGTATCTTCCGTTTCATGGATCCTTCGAATTTTTTTTGACCGTGTCGTGTCTTAATTCGATTTGAGTATAATTGTGTCATTAAAGCGCTCATGATATCAAGAAGGTTTGTGGCCATCTGTCTATGGATCATGCTACTCATCCGTTTGAGTAGACCTACTCGAATGCTGACGGGATGACATTACTCTAGGCAACTTCAGTTTGCGCTTATCCAGTTCCGTTGTAGTTTTATCCACACATTTGGTCTCTTACATTAATTGAATTCGGTTGCGAATTTTCGTAGAATTGTTCGCTACATACTTTCATGCTTTAAATTTATCTCACTGAAAACATTGCTGTGCAGGAACGTCAGACATTTACGAGTTTCGACTGAAGCGGATCATGCTCCTTGTTTAATACCATCCAATATCCGTGAACATGAGTGCATGTATCATCAGACTGCTTTTGATCCGTCATCAGCTTACACCATTCGACATTGAGCTTGTCACTATTCTGGTTTTTTTGGATCCAAAAATATCATCGCACAGAAAGTCGATTGTCTGGCGGAAGATAGTGGAGAAATCTTTCCGTCAACCTTTAGAATTTCCTGACTTTGCAGTAAAATCGAGCCACACTGAGAGGTATACAATGATGATAATAGTCAGGCAGGCAGCCAGAGCGAATTTCTGCATGGAACAAGGCCGAAAGACCTTCACAGAATTATGTACACGAATCTGCGCGTCTGCCGAATTCCACCTGGTTCCTCTTCTTCTTCTAAGCAGGATCAAAGAAAAACACCTGTTAATCCAATGCGATACAGACAGCAGTTTTAGCTAACATGAAATTTTTTGTGTTTTCTCTGATTAAGCGAAAAGTAGGACTACTAAGCCCAAAGTCACAATTTTTGACATTGAGGAGTCATTTCCTATCATATTCATGCACCCTTGTCTATGAATCTTAACACATTCATATTACCAAGCCTCCTAGTGTCGGCAATTTAATCCACATTAGACCACGTTCTCGCATACATTGCCGATCAAAAACATGATAACAACACACGCACCGTAGGAAACGACCTGAAGACATTCCACGTCAAAACTATGTCTCTAGACAAAGTATTCTTAACTTAGTAAGTGAAAACATAGAAAATTTAATTTTAGCCAATACTGAAATCTGCGTTCCATTGGATGTGTTTTTCTATCATTGCGTCTGACAAGAAGAGGAACCAGGTAGAACTCTGTAGACGCGCAGATTCGTAGTAACCATGGGGAGTGCATCATTCTGTGAAAATCTCATTTTCGGCCTCGGTCCTTGCAGAATCTCGTTTGGGCTGCCGGACTTTAAACTCTTTCTCGGACAGATGATTATATTTCTTTTCATAGTACAGGGAATTCAGCTTGTTTTCTTGGGATTCCGTGATGACCTCCGGTTTCAAAAACCGCAGAGGCATGTAGCTGCACAATGAAATCAAATTCATGTGAAGAAAGTAGATGAGAGTATCTTCACTTTGGAAAAGTTTCTCTAACTTATGAATTGACTTCAGGCGGGATTCCATTGGGAAGTCCGTTTTCACTTCTTCATCTTATATAGCCTCCTTGATACGGACAGCTCGGGGACTCCTTGAAAGCTTTAAAAAAATGTATCCAATGCCGACCATTACCCATTGACCTACTTTTACTTTACTTTTTTGTTTTTCGTCTCTTCTTCCCGATTCCACCAGGGTTGGACGTTGCTGCGATGACTTTTTTCCATGCATTACGATCCAGAGCAGTGTTCTCCTTGATCTTCAGGTATTTGAGATCTCCTTTGACATAGGGATACCACGTTTTCTTCGGTCTTCCTGGTGGACGGCGACCTTCAAACGATAGATAATATGCCTCATCGATGATTTTGTCGGTTGCTCTCTTTACATGTCCGAACCACCGCAAGCGTTTTTGTCGTAGGCGAATAGGTAGTTCGGGTAGGCCACATAGTCTTGCCACTTCTTCACTTAGGACCGATCTTATAAACAGCTCGCATGCGTGTGTCCCATACCGCAACGGAATGCCTTTGTCAACTGGCTGGCTAATTCCCTCCACTTCTTCCACGCTGCTGCAATGCGAGCTCTGACTTCCCTTTTCGTTCCGGCTTCCGTATCGAGGACATCTCCCAGGTAACAAAACTATTGGACTTCTTTCACTGTCATGCCTTTGATCTCCATGGAGTCGTCGTCGTCGGGAGAGTTTACATTTACGCACTTTCGATAACGGAAACTTTTAACTCCATTGAGGGTGAGTAGTCCAGAACACTTCTATGACACCACATTCTGCACGAACCACAGAAAATTGAGTTCACCCCGACGCCTTTTATGCAGCAACTGCACGGCCACTCCCGACTTCGTCTGCTCCTTCAGACTCTTCCCAGTAACAAGGACTTTTGACTTAGCCCCGTTTTTTTCAATTCTCGTTCATCCGGCTGAATGTTTCCTGAAGTTTTCTTTGGGTTTCTTGCTTTGACGTTGCCGTCAGCACCATGTCATCGGCATACAGCAACTCCCACGGACCGTTGCTTCTGCATTTCTTCGTCACTTCCTCCATTACTGTAACGAATAACAAAGGACTGAGTGCTGAGCCTTGATGCACATCAACTCCGATTTCTAATTCTTCTGTGCTACCAGCACTCATCTTGATCCGAGTAGTTGTGCAGTGATACAGGGACATTACTGCTGCTACAAATCACTCAGGAATCCCTTGTCTCCTTAGCGCCCACTCAATTACCGTCCTCGGTACCCTGTCGAACGATTTTTCCAGGTCGACTAATACGTGGTAGATCCTTTACTTCCTTTGATCGAACTTTTCCTGCAACTGTCTGAGGATGAAAACGCCGTCCGTTGTTGATTTGCTTTTCATTAAGCCAAACTGGCGGTGATCGATGTCGATGATCTTCCTTTGCCTTTTCCATGCTCGAGGAGTCGAATAACTCTCTTATAACTTCTCTTATTTCTTCTTTTGTGATTTGTTCGATTGGTTGTTCGACTTGTTCCGCGGAGAAATCGTTGCTCTCGTTCAGCAAACTCTCAAAGAATTCTTTCCACCTCTTCTTTAAATGGTGCTTTTGAACCATAATATCGCCTGTCACCCCTCTCACATAACTTCCTTGGACAACATCGTTTCTCTCTGACTTTATTTGCCGTGCGATCTTGAACAATTTTCTTTGACGCTCCACCCTGGTCACACCTTTTCTCGAAGATTCTCATGCTTCTTGCCTGGCTTTTGCAACGGCCTTTTTCGCTAGCTTAGACGCTTCCTTGTATTGTTTTCTGTATTGATCTGTTCATCGAAACAATTTGGAAAGAAATTCGCATGGAAGATGTTTCAAGGGATCGTTATTCTGCTTTTCAGTTCGTTGTAACAGTAATCACATTATAGTTGCCGAATTAGATGCACAGTTGGCCGTAATACAATTTGCCCAGTTACACTGTCCAGAACTCCAAAAATGAATACCATCCATTACACACGGCGAATTCAGTAGAAACAATAATGCTGACCGTGTAATGTTTACAGGTGAAATATTTTGCTTGCAAAATTATCTCACTGCTACTTAACTCAACAATACTATTACGTAATTATTAAAATTATGTAATCAGCCCTGATGATGGGATGTGCTTTCATCCCGAAATATATCGGCTAATCATAAATATTTTCTGAAATCTACATACTTGACCATTCCCAAAACAATTGATCCAAATGTCTGGTAAAGGCATATTCACAATTAACTCAACAATACTGTAGACACAGATTTGGAAACTTAAAACATTAGTGAACATATACACCGGCAATCAAATGAATAAATAAAAAACTCGTGTACAACAATATATGTTAGAGATATCACTTTTATCATTTTTAGCCTCTGCATCAAATTGGCGCAGCATCACTCAAAAAGAGCGCAATAGCGCAGAAAACATCGAAATAGCGCACTATGGTTGTTGCTCAATCTTTGAGATCATCTGAGTATGATTCGAATGATGAACTTAATGAAACTTTAGATTATGATAGCAAAAATGAGGATCTCACTGAACAACAATGCGTCATCGTTTACTTATCCTGTCTGAAATAATAATTTATTCGTCTCAAGTGCGGCGATAAGTTGCTTAAAAACTGAGCACTACATCTCTGCGGAAAATTGGGTCAGCTTTATAACTCAGTTTTCATTGCCCATCTGACCATGACATGATCTGCTATTCTCAGCTTTTTTCGTAGCTTCTCCTGAACTTCAATAAACTACCGGAATATTGTTTGCATATAGATATTTGTTTACTTGCTAACTACAGGGTTCCTCTACCAGTCAACCATAGGCTCCAAACCTCCTGTCTCATGAGCGGCGTTCTGCTTCTCACTGACACAATAAGCGTGAATAGGCAGATGTGACGTCATCATGAATCTTTGGCATGATTTTGCAGGCAAACTAACGAACACATGTGGAAAATATACAGGAAATCATCGAAGTGGTTGAATACTTCAATTTTCAGAGAGAAAATTCGCTTCTGAAATTGACCGAACAACACCTACAGTCCGTTTCATAAAAAGTGGATCATCCTAGAATTTGACTAAATAAAACATAAGTATGATACAGAAAGCATTTTTCATGTTATTTCATGTCCCTAATATATTTAAATGTCCTTATATAATCTGATAAGCTATGATTCAGTAACGGTTCTTAAGAAGCTAATAATTTGTGGCCCTACCTTTATTGTCAATGACATTACCAATTCGTCTAGGCATTGATTCGATGATATCGTTGTTTTTTGACTGATCTAACTTTCTACACTCTCTTTTAAACAGTGACGTAAGTTGTGATACGCCATCTGTAGGTAGCAGTGAACGACGAACGTTACGTTTTAGAATACTCCATACATTTTCTATGGGATTCAGATCAGGAGAACGAGCTGGCCAAGATAATGTCCTAAGCCCTAATTGAGACTTGCATAAGTTGACTCTACTACTCCTGTGACACGTAGCATTATCATCCATAAATAACCAAGTCGATGGATCACCAAGTTGATCTGTCATTTGGCCAATGTTCATTCGTAAAACATTCACATAGCGTTCAGAATTCATGGTTCCTTGCTGTATGTGAAGTTCAGAGCGGCCATTGGTCCAAATGCCAGCCCAAATCAGTAGAGTCGCACCACCTTGTACCCGAGGACGATGTAAATGTCTCGGTACCCTAGTTCTAGCAAGGCTGACACTTTGCCTTTTGTGAATGCGATCTCGTTATTGTTCATTTGTGCTTTGTATTGTTTTCAACCGGTAAGAGATAGATTTCTAGCTGAAAGCAATCAGGAGTGCTGCCAACACCACCGCAACGAAGTCAGGAAGCTATGGAACATGAAGTCCAGTTAATCACATGTAGCAGTTACATTATTGTTGATGAATACTGGTGCTATACTGGCTCTGATTGACCGATTTTCTTTATTTTTGTTTTGCTTGATAGCTTTTGGCTTGTAGAACAACATATTACATAACAAAGGAAACAAATGTAATTTTATAAGAGTGAGGTATGATTTTGTGTAACATTGCTAAATGAAGATCAAATTATCTACTACTTTTTTATCTATAACAGAAAAACAACTCAATATTCATGCTTGAAATTTCCAACAATGATATTAGTAAGCACAACTGACATATCTTCCAAATTTCAGAGAAATTCGTTCAAGTTTGGCGGAGTTAGACAAAGTTGAAGTTAAGGCGATGTTTAAGGGTGATCCATTTTTTATGAGACAATCTGTATTACTACCAGGATGGTGATTAGTCATCAAAGATAAATCACGTGAACTTCACATACAACCGAAAACCAAAAATTCAATGTAGCGCCGCTCACGCGGGGTCGGTGTGGCGGTAAGTATGTATCATTTCTGAATGATCACTGGTGTCCTCCTCCTTCAGTTGGGTTCCGCGTCATTGATCGCATGTTTTCAAAACATTTCGTTAAGAAAATCTCCAGAAAATCTGATGATATCTGGTGATAACCTAGTCTTGGACAAGATTTTTGAGATGAATTTCAAAATTTTCTATCAAAGTCGTTTTCGAAAAAATTCACATTTTCAAAATGGCGTCTAAATGGTGACAAGCAAGAAATATTAAAAGGTATATCACCGGATTAATTCAGCTTTCAGTCATATGAAAAAATTCATTCGAAAATGAGCAAGCAATACAATGAATATTGTCTGAAAGTAAAATGTCATGTGGATACTTTGCATATGGCTGAAGCATCGAGTAAAAACGTGAACATAGAACTTATGATGAACCACGCGCTGAGGTGTGTTTGCAATGTTTTAAAATAACGAAAGAAGTGCGCACAGTTAGTGAAGAGCAACGTGAATTGATCGAGATATATGTTGTGAATGACCTGGATGCGAATGATGAAAGACTTCCTTTATCTTTATGTGGCACATGTCGGCTTATTCTTAATGAATATTCAAAGAGAAACTTCAACAGAACGATAAATACAAAACGATTTTGATTATCCTAAGCTTGGAATGCTTGCCCCAATAACTCGCTCGATTCCTTTTCGTCAATGTGCAGTTTGCAATATTGCTAGATCGAATATAATTCCGAAGCGAAGGAAATCTCGTGGTCATCCGTTGAAATCAGATGGTCTTTTCTCATTAAAGTTGCCGAAGTCAATAAAGGTTTGCGTTCAATGTCTTTCTGAAGTTTGTCGAGGTAAGCCGCGTAAGTGTACTCGTGATGTCTTCATGTACAAGCTTCTTAAAACATACTGAAAGACATAACATCTCAGCAATGACGATTTAGTTCTCAGTACAACTACTGGAAAACCTTTACCAGTCTGTGTTCGTCCCGATACAAAAAGTGCTTATTCAAACGTCTCTGCACGGATATCAGCTAAGCAAATTTCTTCCATACAAACAAACACATCTGAATTTATCAACTAATTCTGTAATTAAGTTGGCCGATGGTTTCAGGGCAGTAGCACACAGCCGAATGGCCGTTGAAGTGAATGTTAAATCTACGCTTTTCGAGATTTATCATTCCATTGTTAAGTTCTTTGAAGTAGAAGACATCGACACTTTAATTTTCAAACTATGCTTGGATGGTGGGGGCGGCTTTTTTAAGCTGTGCTTAAGTGTATCTTAGAATTCTGACATCCACGACAAGAATTATACTAGATTTCGCTCTACATGCTCACAAGGTATAGCGCCAAATGTGATGAAAGATAGTGGATTAAAAAGATTTTCATTTTTGCTATTTCACCAGATGTTCCAGAATATTACTCTAACATTCTGAGAATGTGGGTGAAAATTCAATTTGTTGGGCCGAATAGACCCACTTCGCTAGCAAATAAAGTTGTCCCAACCGATTTTAAGGTAGCTTATGTCCTTCTGGGCCTAATGTCTCATAGCAGTTCGCATCCTTGCACCTGGTACGATGTCAGCAAAGATAAATTGTATACTAAAGGTTCCCTTCGAACTATTCAAAACGTAACTGAAAAGTTTTGGAGATGGTTCGAAGCTGGAGGGATACCAAGAAGCCAAGTTCTTCGAAAATTTAGTTCATTTACCAATTTTGAAAGGTAGCGGTAGCTCTGATGAAAAAGTGATATATTGCCTCCGCCCGAACTGCATCTTCTCCTTGGACCAGTGAACACAATTTACAAGCTCTTTGAAGGAGTTCAAGAAAGCAGCTCGCGAATGGTCACGAGTGGCAACGCGTCAGAAACTACTGCAAAACACCAACGTATTGAGAGCGCTTAGTCCTCTGTCCGCTTTGAAGTGCGTGGACTGCTTCGAGGCAATGAGAGACGTTGTAAGGTCGTGTGACGGACATTGCTTGTCGCGTGATTATATGAAATGTATTGAAAACTTCAAGGACAGATATTATGCTTTAGAAGCGAGGGCTATCCCAAAAATTCATGCTGTATTTCACCGTATATCTGACTTCTGTGAATATCGTGGTGAAAACCTGGTAAGATAGAGTGAACAGCCGTGCGAACTGCGAATCTGTGCATTCAGACTTTCTACAAAATTGGATAAGATACAAAGTCAACAAGTCTCATCATGAATATGATAAGAAATAGCTGAAAGCTGTTCAAATGTATAATACTCGGCATATTTGACAGGCAGATTTTCAATAGATGGGAATAATTTTGTTAATTGCTTATTTTCAATTCTTCATGTACAGGTTATTTTCCGATGTCCATACATATCCAAATGATTGTTAATGACAAAATATGTTAAAGCAAACGTCAGGATCAACTCTTTCACTGCCACCTTCGACTTTATTCGAAATACCCTCAGTGCCGTTGTGTCAAAAGTCGAAATCAGTGGACTCAACTTCGTATAGGCCTATCTTCTGTAGCATCGCATGCGGAGAAATATGTCATTCGAAGCATCAAATAGGTAATGGACGTGTCTTGAAACAGGATGAATGAATTAAATAGCATTGATCCGCAGTCAAACGAACCGATATGCATAATGTAGACTTTCCAGAAGAACAACGAAAGTGATGACTAATCAATTATCATTCATTCACACATGGCTGATCGATAGCTTCTCTTGTATATTATGCACGTCTGATCGAGTGCAGCTTGATTGCAGTGTCTACAGTTCTTCAGAACGCTAACCGAAAGAGAAACAGTCACGATTTGCATGCTTGAATTGCAAAGATAGCAGAGGAAGAATTTTGCTTATGTGTATACGGTACCTGTTGTTTCTATTTGCATCATACCAGGGATCTACCAGTAGATGAAAAACCGGAAAGCAACAGTAACGCTGACTATGGCCAGCATTGATGAAAAATGTGTGTTTGCCTATTGATTACTTTATGTAGATGCATTGCATTCGATATAAAATTGATCAAAAGGCAACATTAATCTTTAACAACAGGAGGTCAAAATATGTTGAAAACAGCAATTTTATGTGTATTCTATATACTAAATGAGGCATTTGAATTGAGTTTAATCGTGCAATTGTTAGGAAAAATCTTGTTTTTATATTAGTAAAATCAATTTATAATAGGGCCTACTACTTATTATTTGTTATTCAAAAAAAGAAGAGTCTTGAAAAATTGCCAGCATTGGGAAACACTTCAATTTTGAACGTCCGGCAGTGAAAGGGTTAATGGTTCTTATCAAATTAGATATGGCTGATGAACTGTCATAAATAGATTATATATGATAAGCAATTGACGACAACAATTCGTTCGAACCAATTATTAATCAACTTTCGGACTACCGTGTACTGAAATGCGCATAATCGATGCTGCATCCACATGAAATTTTACTTCCAGACAATATTCATTGTATTGCATGCTTATTTTATGAAGTTGACTGAAAACTGAATTAATCCGGTGTTGTATACTTATATTGAATACCAATGTTTTTATTATTAGCCGTGTTATAACCTATCGTTTATTCTCTATATTTCTATGCTCGTGAATATTAGGAATGCTACATGTGATATCAGGTCACTGCAAACCACATTTTTGAATTTCAATTGTAATTCTTAACCTTGTGAAAACCTTGATAGATAAACCGTCGAATAAGTTCAACTTGCTAGAACATTCTTAATTAAAATATTTTTATCGAAACACAAGCAATTACAAAGATTTACATCCGGTGATATAGCTTTTTAATTTTTCTTGCTTGTCACCATTTAGACGCCATTTTGAAAATTTAAATTATTTCAAAAAACGACTTTGATAGAAAATTCATGGCTGCCACTCCTATCAAAAATAAAATCCGTAAAGTCAAATCGGAATGGGCCCCCTAAAATGCGTAGCTGTGGGCCCACAAGTAAAGTAAAAATGTTACGATCATTCGATAGAAAATAATCCTGTAAGTTTTGAAAGCATTCAGGCAGAAGTTGGGTCTGTTGCAATAAAGATGTCAATGAATCCTCAGTCAGTAAGTAAATAAATGGCATGATATTGTTGCTGATGCCTTTTCAATCATCAGTTTCAACCAGGTGCACTAGAATGCATGACTCAAAAACTACTGTTTTCATAAGAACTGCTTTTGAAGGCTAGACAGAATGTACTATTGAGACTCCTCCCCTCCCTCAACGCAAAATCAGCAAGAATATAACCTACTGTCTAAAACATAACTTTCCTCATTTCGCTCAAAAATTTTGCATTCAAAATTAAAGGCACTATTCTCGTGCAGCTCTGTCATTTTCTGTCAATGAAGCCATGTTGTTGCACGATAAATGATCTCGTCTTTATAGTGAAGATTTTTTATGAAACCACTGGGAATTTCTGTTCAGCTGTTCGATGTTTGGAAGACTGCTTCTGCAGAACGGTCTGGTCACAACAGATTTCTTCACACAAATTCCGCGGATCAACGCAATCTAAAAGCTTGGGCACGCCATTTCTTATGAAGAGGAATTGAGCTATTTTTCTTTGTAGAAACCGACAATGAATGGTAAAAGCTTCCTTTCCATGCTGTATAAGGTGATACGGAATATCACTGAGGATAGGAGCATCTTCATGTAGGATGCAGTGCCAGCGCACTACTACTAACCGATCGTACATAGATTGACCGTCATGAGAGCCTATGGAATCGCTTCCGAGAAAACCGCATTTTATGCCTTGTGATTTTTTTTGCTTGGTCATGTTAAGGAAATGGTGAATTGGAGTCATCCTATACAGTACATTTGGATGAGCTGGAAAACAAAATTTGCACCGTTCTCCACCGGATTGACGAGCGATTTCGTTGAGACCTGCCCTTGCGCTGCTGATCGAAGGATTAGATTGTGTTCGGGCAAATGGTGAGCAAGTGGAAAATGAACTGTCATAGTGGTGCTAGTGCTACCAGTATTAGAAAAATGTTTTCTTTTGAATCATAACTAACTTACAGAAAGTCATCATTGAGTCGCTAATTTGCCATTTCAAAAACTTTGAAATGATCAGTGAGAGAATTCACGATCTCAAAAGAGACCTATCATGATCTCAAAAGGCCCACTCACGATCTTAAGAGGCACCCTCACGATAAAGGGCCCTTTCACGATCTTAAAAAGGACCCTGTTCACTATGTCAAAACAGCTCCCGTAACAATATTGAAGGGCCTCTTCAAAATCTAAAATGGTCTTTTCACAATCTCAAGAGGGCCCATCACGATCTCAAAATGGACCCTAAAATTTGAAAATCCAAATTATCTGTTCCCTGGTAGGACATTTGCCCACTACTTAGTTTAGTCTAAAAAAACCGGAATTCCGGTTAAGACCGGAAGAGTGGCAGCCTTGAAAAGTTTGAAATTCATCTCAAAAATCTTGTGTATTAATAGACAATAAGTTTCAGCTGATTTTTAAAAATGCTGTGTTTTGTCGACAATAAATAACAATTTTATAAATCTGCAAGTGTTTAGCCTCTTTAACAGTGGCATTAACAGGAACCTTATGACCTAGAAAAATGGCTCTACTCTACAATTGCCGAATCACGTATGAAAATTCCTTATGATACTCATTTTGATATTCATTTATAGATGTTCGCGTCTCGAGGAAATTGAGCCAAAGCCAGCTGATTTCATCTTATGTTTAGCCGAGCCGAAGATGTGATGAATAAATCTTAGCCAGACGTATTCGACTTTGAAAACGCATTTGCAAATGTTTAGAAAAATGTTCCATGATTGGTCCGTTTTTTAATCAGTAGTATAGTTTATTTACTGAATTGCAGTTATAGCTTACAAAACTTCAAATCATCTGATGAATTAAACAACCACCTCGTTATACAAGTAATTTTGCTGCTTTATTCAAACAAAAGTACTAGCATAATAGGCACTAATTTTTGCAACATTTGAGTTCAGAGAGGCAATAAACTCAAATGATGGCGCCAAAATGAAAAAATCAACCATCCATCCTCTTGATTGGCTTCAATGAATCGCCTGCAGCAGCTATGCCATGCTCCCGCCTTTTGTAAGCTTTTAACAGTAGCACAGCTAAATCCGGAAAAGGGCTCGACAACAGGCAGGGAATGGAAATTGCTGAACATGCACCAACATCACCAATTCATTTTGCAACAGTTTCATTATAGTCAATTGCAGACATCTGAGCAGAATCAGCGAGCAGCTAAAGAGTAAGGAAAAAATTCATTGCAGAATTTCAATTTTTTAGATGTGAATTTTCTTGATGTACCGGCTTCACGAAGTACACAGTCACGCTCATCGGAGATAAACAGCAATTTAATATTAAGATGATATTCAGTTACATTAGGCAAGCTCAAGTATATCGTGCAAACTCTACATTTCTCTCAGACAAATTGCAACAGCAATTAATTACTATGAATGATGATCAACTGTAGTAACCATCGGATGCCTGAGCCATGGCATTGAGGAACAAGAACACGTTTAACTCTTTCCTACGATATTATTGGACTTTGTTTGGCTGTGTCAATAATCTAATTTCCCAGCAACCGCCCTTGTTGTATTTATAGTCTCAAGTTTGTAATTTCGCAGCACGTGGGAATAGAATTACATCGATTGCTCCATTTCAATTACAGTAAACATACACCGTACATAGTCTAAGCACCATTTTCTACTACAGAACGTGCGAGTTGGCATTTTTCTTCATTCTTTTTGACAATCCGATCTACAATTTGCCATGCGCAAACGTCTCGTTTCTACCAAAAATGTGACATTTTCTGAATTCTCCTCTAAACTCTATGCGTTTGTCTTCCTATGCACCCTTAGATGACGCGTTTGTCTATGCTAAGCATCTTCACAATAATCACAGGTACCTCCATGTCAAATTTCATTGTTGTATCATGACATTTGCAATGCGCAAACGTCTCGTTTGTACCGAAAATGTGACATTTTCTGAATTCTCCTCTAAACTCTATGCGTTTGTCTTCCTATTCACCCTTAGATGACGCGTTTGTCAATGCTAAGCATCTTCACAATAGTCACAGGTACCTCCATGTCAAATCTCATTGTTGTATCGTGACATTTGCCATGCACAAACGTCTCGTTTGTACCAAAAATGTCACATTTTCTGAATTCTCCTATAAACTCTATGCGTTTTTCATCCTATGCATCCTTAGATGACGCGTTTTTTCTATGCCAGGCAGGTTCACAATAGTAACAGGTACCTCCATGTCCAATTTCATTGTTGTATCGTGACATTTGCCATGCGCAAACGTCTCGTTTGTACCAAAAATGTGACATTTTGTGACTTCTCCTCTAAACTCTATGCGTTTGTCTTCCTATGCACCCTTAGATGACGCGTTTGTCTATGCCAGGCAGGTTCACAATAGTCACAGGTGCCTCCATGTCAAATTTAATTGTTGTATCATGACATTTGCCATGCGCAAACGTCTCGTTTGTACCAAAAATGTGACATTTTCTGAATTCTCCTATAAACTCTATGCGTTTTTCATCCTATGCACCTTGAGATGACGCGTTTGTCTATGCTAAGCATCTTCACAATAGTCACAGGTACCTCCATGTCAAATTTCATTGTTGTATCATGACATTTGCAATGCGCAAACGTCTCGTTTGTACCAAAAATGTGACATTTAGTGAATTCTCCTCTAAACTCTGTGCGTTTGTCTTCCTATGCACCTTTAGATGACGCGTGTTTTCAATGCTGAGCATCTTCACAATAATCACAGGTACCTCCATGTCAAATTTCATTGTTGTATCGTGACATTTGCCATGCGCAAACGTCTCGTTCGTACCAAAAATGTCACATTTTTTGAATTCTCCTCTAAGCTCTATGCGTTTTTCATCCTATGCACCCTTAGATGACGCGTTTGTCTATGCTAAGCATCTTCACAATAGTCACAGGTACCTCCATGTCCAATTTAATTGTTGTATCATGACATTTGCCATGCGCAAACGTCTCGTTTGTACCAAAAATGTGACATTTTCTGAATTCTCCTCTAAACTCTATGCGTTTGTCTTCCTATTCACCCTTAGATGACGCGTTTGTCCATGCTAAGTATCTTCACAATAATCACAGGTACCTCCATGTCAAATTTCATTGACGTATCGTGACATTTGCCATGCGCAAACGTCTCGTTTCTACCAAAAATGTGACATTTTCTGAATTCTCCTATAAACTCTATGCGTTTTTCATCCTATGCACCCTTAGATGATAAGTTTTTCCATGCTGAGCATCTACACAGTAGTCACAGGTACCTCCATGTTGAATTTCGTTGCATCTTGACGATTCCATTCAGAGGCATCTCGTTTCGTCCCAAAAAAACGGCAGAAGTCAAAAAACAAAAAGATTGTGCTCCTATGCAGAAACAAAGCGATGAGTGCTCGGGTAGACAGATTTTGTATCCTTACTCCCGTAACACTGGAGAGAAGCATTACACTCCGATACAAGAGTTCTGACTACCGATTTACGGCGAGTCTGAAACCTCTTTCGAATTTGATTGAAAGAGGCCCTGACTTGTCATTTTCAGCTTTGTGGTTGGAAAGAGCCAGGGGTATTTTAAGGTATTACTATTATTATTGCTCTTATATACATGTACAAAATTTAATGTAGAAGTTTGAATGTATGAGATTAGTTTGAAAATGATATTTGCTTGTTGAACTGAGCATGCGTTGTAATCAATAAATGTAACTCCTATTGATTGACTTATTCAGGACATTTCAAAAATTCAAATGATGCATGTCGACAGAAAGAGCTGCATATCCTCTAGAGCTTCCGTAACACGAAATATCTGAAATTTCTGTGCCACAAGAATAAAACGCATAATTTATAACATAAGACATTGTACTGTTAATGAAAGCAGCATTTCATTGGGGAATCAAGACACTCGAATGACTTGCTTATATCGGCTTATATTGTTGTCGACTGTTATCGTTTTTCATAGTAAATTTGTTGCCAATAAGTCTGTGGAAGTAGCGACTCCTTCAACAATCTGAAGTGATACTCATATGAAGTAAAATGTGATAAATTACCTGTCTTTGAAGAGATAACTATTCCAAATCCAAAAAGATGATCCAGAAAATGATGTAAATTCGGCGCAGTATTATGTATCTCACTCACAAAGTGGCTAGTACAGTTTTTAAAGTAGAATTCTGCATCACACTTTGCGAAAACGTACTTGGCAATAACGTACTTGCATGAATAGCTTGAGTGAAAATGACAGCATAACATTGACCATGTCGACTATGTCGTCGCCAACTTCTTTAGCTCTGAGTACCATGGCATCAAAATATCTGTCAATAGCTACCCAGAAGCGCTTTTGGCATGTTTATTCTTTCTTATGATTTTTTTGATATCGTATTCACAAATGGCAGCTTTTGTTTACCAGTAGCTCGTCCACCGTCCACCGTCCACCAATCCGGTGATTGCAAGATTTTCCATCACACTTTTCCATAACAAAGCACGTCATGCGGCGCATTTTCTATTTTGATATTACAGGGTGTCGAAAGACTTTCGATTTTCATTTTCCCGTATTTCTCCCGGGCTTTCCCAGATATCAGCAATATTTTTCAAGGGGTACTAAATTTGCCTTACAACTTTTTGAGAAATATTAGAAATAACGTATCTAATATATTCTCAAAACCTCTCTATTTACAATGGTACTGAGAAACTCTGTCATCGATGTCCATAATCATGTTATCAAATTGGAAATCAGCTACATATATACTTAGGATAGTTTGGACTTCCCATGTGTAAATCACATGTTTGTTCCAATAAAATCCTTAATACAGGACTGGGCTCAATTTTACGTAAAATCACATTTGTAATTTAACTGTTAACTATTCAAGTTCAACTTCAGTCAAGTTTGACTGTCAACTTCACCAATATTCCAGAATATCTAAAACATAAAATCCTCCAAGTCAAGAAACGGGCCTACAAAATTATTGAAGTGATCATCGAGCCAAAATTTACGGACGCTGTCGGTAGCATGTGTAATTCATTATTGACAATAGTGATTGCCGATGAATCACATTCTCTGAGGGATTTGTTCTCTTCTAAGTTTCCGACATTATCCATCCGTAATAACTGTATCCTGCATCCTTCTTTGTCTTGTAACATGTGTTATTGTGGAATTGTATTGCGCTTGCCGAATATCACATATGATTTATGAGCCAGGATGATATTATTACTACAGTATCTAAAACAATAACACTATCATGATTCATGCAAAAGATGAGGAATTTTGTTATTTCGATGATTTTATGTATTTCACCTTGTTTCAAAGGCTATTTTAGGATGAATTACTCCTAAAACCTCTAACTCCTCAAAACAAGGATAAACATTTCTAACATTGCATAAATCAATAAATGATTGGTAATTGCTCACTAAATTTAATTCATCATTCCAATCGACCCTCTTTGATCGATATGAAGAGCTTCTCTGAGGAAATCAATCACTTATAAAAATCATTCTTTTGTTGATTTCATAAGAGACATCCAAATACCAAACTAATATAGGCCGATATGGCACAGTTTCCTTAAAGATATCAGTAAAAATTGCATTCTACACTGAGCCATTGTTCCAATCAGTTATCAGAAAATAACATTTCCGAATTTCAATAATTCAAAAAGTGCATGTTTAAAAATTCAAAACAATGATGAGTTTTACTATGCTTTCATAAGAACCATGCTTCCTCCAAAAATAGAATTCACAAATATGGGGAAATAGTCACATAGAAGGAAAGTCCTCGTGCAGTTCCAATGATGACCTCGTATTGTTTCAATGAAAGCTCCATAGGTATATCAAATATCCATTCGACTGTAAAACCTTTTGTACCACCTCGATGTAAACCAACTGGAATAGCATTTGGAATGCAATGCCATCATCAGTAACTGTATGTAATGTATCTGATTTTGAGTGAAACGAAGATGAGAGCACTATAACTTCAGATCAACCAAGGACTCCTTGATTGTACAGATCACTTTATGAACAAAGATATATACAATCAAGAAGTGATTGGATCAACCCAAATGAATTTTGCCACCAAATTTATGTTAGATAATGAATGATATTTGACTCTACCGAACTAATTTTTTAAAAGTTACTAATTATGTGAGCGGTGGTTCTTAAATTTATATGAATTTAAAATATAATAATAATATATAATTATATAAGCATATGCCTTTCCTCAATGAGCTGCAGCCAGTGAACTACTTTCAGGATCTAAATGATTCCACATCAATAGAAAAGTTTATTTCCTGAATTTTCCAAAGATGAAAAACCGCTTCATTATCATTATCTGATTCATGAA
The DNA here is from genome assembly GCA_907163375.1 of Prostheceraeus crozeri. Taxonomy (NCBI): domain Eukaryota; kingdom Metazoa; phylum Platyhelminthes; order Polycladida; family Euryleptidae; genus Prostheceraeus; species Prostheceraeus crozeri. Next base: position 15,076 of record CAJQUW010015847.1, on the reverse strand, counting down.
ATTCTGAAAAGTTCTATTTAGCCGATTTTTCAGACCTCAATTTTCGAACATGCTAAGTTTGCAGCAACAAATTGCATTTCGACATTTTGAACTGCAGCGTATTCATGCCATGATAGAAAACCATAGTATCAAAATACACGTTAATACAATAGCACGATGACACCAATTTATCAAGAAATAACAACAGAAGAAACAGGAAAAACTGCCACGCTAGACGAAGACCGTGAAGGGCTTAAGTATTACATCTTATCATCCTTTTTGTATCAGTTTACGTAGAAACAATGGGCACATGGCAACCGTCAGTCACCAAGTTGTGTCTGATGTTTCCAACAACGTCAGGTATAATTCTGCAGAATCAAGGTCTCGATATTTCCTGATTCAAAGGATAGCAATGACGGTGCGAAGCAATAATGCTACCACTATATTGAAGACAATACCATCGGACTAAACCATGGCAGAAGTTTCTTTATCTGGCTTAATTTGACTCAAAGTGACTTTGCATTCGTCATCCAATTATTAAAATTGCTTCTCCTTCACAATGCATAGCTAATTCCGTCAGTTTCTTGTAATTGGTGTTTATTGAAATAACATTCATAACATGACGATAACAAATTTCAAAAATATTAATTCCATTCATTGAGAATACATAGCTTTTGAAAATATCATGTCTTAAAAAGGCAATTTGCTACTTCAGCCTTGCGTGTTTGACACTTGAAGTCTGAAAAATTGACTAAAAGCAAAAATTGCATGAAAAAAGTTATAAAACCTTATGAATTAGTTGATGAAAATCAAATATTTTATGATTATTAAAAGTACAAAAAATTAGCCCTTCTATCGTTGAACCATTCAAATCTTATTAATAGCTCACGGGCTACAAGCCATTCAACAAAGACCTGAACATCTGTGGTTGCTTAAAAAAATAATTGACTGACTAAATGCATGATTAAACGTACAGGCCTAATGAAGGTTATTTTTCTATGGTTCTGATTATGTTCAGAAACAATAGGCCTCGTAATATAAATGTCATCGCACTTTTGATAGGCTACCAGTCAATCTCGCATTCTTGAAATATTTTCTTCAGTCGTCGATTAGCAATGCACTTTGTCAAGAAATAACTAGGCCCTATGTGTCTCGGTCAGCAGGTAGAACACATGCATCTAGGTTTGGGATAGCTGGGTCTTATCTTTATAGGTATATGACATAGGCTGGTAAAATTTACTTGGTAAGTAACCTGGAGCGGTATTTATTGACACAATCTAAGAGTTTCCAGTATTATCGGGTCCGTAACAGAAAGCAAAATCTTTTCCGCTTGAAGAAGCCCCAGATGGTTCCATATTGATGGGAGCCCCAGATGGTTTGCTTGATAGCGACCCGACATTTGGAAGCACTGGTCTATACATTAGCCCCATTGGTTTGGGTGACCTTTCTGCTATGATTTACTGTGAAGTTTTCGAACTCATCACTTAGCTTAGCCTGTGGCTTTTATTCGAAATACCAACAAAAACTCTGATGCACCTTTTTTTCAGTGGCAGCGCTGGAAGAATTTTTTTGTTGGCATGATTTTGGACAGATATCTTTCTCCACTTAGTGCGGATGTAGGCGTATCAGTAACCTTCAGTGTTAAATTGAACGATTCTTCCATAGATATTTTATTGCTTACAAAGTTGTGCACTTGTAAAATATCTTTCAACTTATGAAGTTGATGACGTGAAGGTAAACAATTATTTAGATATGACTTATTTTTGTATGCATTTACAGGCTGGATAATTTGACAATTGCTATGTTGCGGGTCTGTTACAAAAATGCATGCAAGCCTTTTAAGAAACACAAAATTCACAACGATTTTTTGCGACCTCGGTCGATTGATTGCGAGCTCATGCTTGTATGTGTAAATCATTGTCGACACAATTATGTACACGACTTAATGACATAACCATCGGCCAACAGATATCGTTGACACGAATGAAGTCATGAAAAAACGCGTCATCTCAAGATACATAGGAAGACAAACGTATAGAATTTAGAGGAGAATTCAGAAAATGTGACATTTTTGGTACAAACGAGACGTTTGCGCATGGCAAATGTCATGATACAACAATTAAATTTGACATGGAGGTACCTGTGACTATTGTGAAGATGCTTAGCATAGACACAACGCGTCATCTAAGGGTGTATAGGAAGACAAACGCATAGAGTTTAGAGGAGAAGTCACTAAATGTCACATTTTTGGTACAAACGAGACGTTTGTGCATGGCAAATGTCACGATACAACAATAAAATTTGACATGGAGGTACCTGTGATTATTGTGAAGATGCTCAGCATTGAAAAAACGCGTCATCTAAGGGTGCATAGGAAGACAAACGCACAGAGTTTAGAGGAGAAGTCACTAAATGTCACATTTTTGGTACAAACGAGACGTTTGCGCATGGCAAATGTCACGATACAACAATGAAATTTGATATGGAGGTACCTGTGACTATTGTGATGATGCTTAGCATAGACAAACGTGTCATCTAAGGGTGCATAGGATGACAAACTTATAGAGCTTAGAGGAGAATTCAGAAAATGTGACATTTTTGGTACAAACGAGACGTTTGCGCATGGCAAATGTCACGACACGTCAATGAAATTTGACATGGAGGTACCTGTGACTATTGTGAAGATGCTTAGCATAGACAAACGCGTCATCTAAGGGTGCATAGGAAGACAAACGCATAGAGTTTAGAGGAGAAGTCACTAAATGTCACATTTTTGGTACAAACGAGACGTTTGCGCATGGCAAATGTCACGACACGTCAATGAAATTTGACATGGAGGTACCTGTGACTATTGTGAAGATGCTTAGCATTGACAAACGCGTCATCCAAGGGTGAATAGGAAGACAAACGCATAGAGTTTAGAGGAGAAGTCACAAAATGTCACATTTTTGGTACAAACGAGACGTTTGCGCATGGCAAATGTCACGATACAACAATGAAATTTGACATGGAGGTACCTGTGACTATTGTGAACCTGCCTGGCATAGACAAACGCGTCATCTCAAGGTGCATAGGATGACAAACGTATAGAGCTTAGAGGAGAATTCAGAAAATGTGACATTTTTGGTACAAACGAGACGTTTGCGCATGGCAAATGTCACGATACGTCAATGAAATTTGACATGGAGGTACCTGTGACTATTGTGAAGATGCTTAGCATAGACAAACGCGTCATCTAAGGGTGAATCAGAAGACAAACGCATAGAGTTTAGAGGAGAATTCACAAAATGTCACATTTTTGGTACAAACGAGACGTTTGCGCATGGCAAATGTCATGATACAACAATGAAATTTGACATGGAGGTACCTGTGACTATTGTGAAGATGCTTAGCATGGACAAACGCGTCATCTAAGGGTGAATAGGAAGACAAACGCATAGAGTTTAGAGGAGAAGTCACAAAATGTCACATTTTTGGTACAAACGAGACGTTTGCGCATAGCAAATGTCACGATACAACAATGAAATTTGACATGGAGGTACCTGCGACTATTGTGAACCTGCCTGGCATAGACAAACGCGTCATCTAAGGGTGAATAGGATGAAAAACGCATAGAGTTTAGAGGAGAAGTCACTAAATGTCACATTTTTGGTACAAACGAGACGTTTGCGCATGGCAAATGTCACGATACAACAATGAAATTGGACATGGAGGTACCTGTGACTATTGTGAAGATGCTTAGCATTGACAAACGCGTCATCTAAGGGTGAATCAGAAGACAAACGCATAGAGTTTAGAGGAGAATTCAGAAAATGTCACATTTTTGGTACAAACGAGACGTTTGCGCATGGCAAATGTCATGATACAACAATTAAATTGGACATGGAGGTACCTGTGACTATTGTGAACCTGCCTGGCATAGACAAACGCGTCATCTAAGGGTGCATAGGAAGACAAACGCATAGAGTTTAGAGGAGAAGTCACTAAATGTCACATTTTTGGTACAAACGAGACGTTTGCGCATGGCAAATGTCACGATACGTCAATGAAATTTGACATGGAGGTACCTGTGATTATTGTGAAGATGCTTAGCATTGAAAAAACTTATCATCTAAGGGTGCATAGGATGAAAAACGCATAGAGTTTATAGGAGAATTCAGAAAATGTCACATTTTTGGTACAAACGAGACGTTTGCGCATGGCAAATGTCACGATACAACAATGAAATTTGACATGGAGGTACCTGTGACTATTGTGAAGATGCTTAGCATTGAAAAAACGCGTCAACTAAGGGTGCATAGGAAGACAAACGCATAGAGTTTAGAGGAGAAGTCACAAAATGTCACATTTTTGGTACAAACGAGAAGTATGCGCATAGCAAATGTCACGATACAACAAAGAAATTAGACATGGAGGTACCTGTGACTATTGTGAAGATGCTTAGCATTGACAAACGCGTCATCTAAGGGTGAATAGGAAGACAAACGCATAGAGTTAAGAGGAGAAGTCACAAATGTACATTTTTGTTACAAACGAGACGTTTGCGCATGGCAAATGTCACGATACAACAATGAAATTTGACATGGAGGTACCTGTGACTATTGTGAAGATGCTTAGCATTGACAAACGCGTCATCTAAGGGTGAATAGGAAGACAAACGCATAGAGTTTAGAGGAGAATTCAGAAAATGTCACATTTTCGGTACAAACGAGACGTTTGCGCATTGCAAATGTCACGATACAACAATGAAATTTGACATGGAAGTACCTGTGACTATTGTGAAGATGCTTAGCATGGACAAACGCGTCATCTAAGGGTGCATAGGAAGACAAACGCATAGAGTTTAGAGGAGAAGTCACTAAATGTCACATTTTTGGTACAAACGAGACGTTTGCGCATGGCAAATGTCACGATACGTCAATGAAATTTGACATGGAGGTACCTGTGATTATTGTGAAGATACTTAGCATGGACAAACGCGTCATCTAAGGGTGCATAGGAAGACAAACGCATAGAGTTTAGAGGAGAAGTCACAAAATGTCACATTTTTTGGTACAAACGAGACGTTTGCGCATGGCAAATGTCACGATACAACAATGAAATTTGACATGGAGGTACCTGTGACTATTGTGAAGATGCTTAGCATTGACAAACGCGTCATCTGAGGATGCATAGGAAGACAAACGCATAGAGTTTAGAGGAGAATTCAGAAAATGTCACATTTTCGGTACAAACGAGACGTTTGCGCATTGCAAATGTCATGATACAACAATGAAATTTGACATGGAAGTACCTGTGACTATTGTGAAGATGCCTGGCATAGACAAACGCGTCATCTAAGGGTGAATAGGATGAAAAACGCATAGAGTTTAGAGGAGAAGTCAGAAAATGTCACATTTTTGGTACAAACGAGACGTTTGCGCATGGCAAATGTCACGATACAACAATGACATTGGACATGGGAGGGGATACCTTGTGACTATTGTGAAGATGCTTAGCATTGACAAACTGTAGCGTCATCTAAGGGTGAATCAGAAGACAAACGCATTAGAGTTTAGAGGAGAATTCAGAAAATGTCAACATTTTTTGGTACAAACGAGACGTTTTGCGCATGGCAAATGTCATGATTAAACAACAATTAAATTGGACATGGAGTACCTGCTGACTATTGTGAAACCTGATGCCTGGCATAGACAAACGCGTCATCTAAGGGATTGCATAGGAAGACAAACGCATAGAGTTTAGAGGAGAAGAATTCACTAAATGTCACATTTTTGGTACAAACGAGAACGTTTGCGCATGGCAAATGTCACGATAACGTCAATGAAATTTGACATGGAGGTACCTGTGATTATTGTGAAGATGCTTAGCATTGAAAAAAAAAAACCGTCATCTAAGGGTGCATAGGATGAAAAACGCATAGAGTTTATAGGAGAATTCAGAAAATGTCCACATTTTTGGTACAAACGATGACGTTTTGCGCATGGCAAATGTCACGATACAACAATGAAATTTGACATGGTGAGAGGTACCTGTGACTATTGTGAAGATGCTTAGCATGGACAAACGCGTCATCTAAGGGTGCATAGGAAGACAAACGCATAGAGTTTAGAGAGAGAAGTCACAAAATGTCACATTTTATGGTACAAACGAGTATGTTTGCGCATGGCAAATGTCACGATACAACAAGTGAACACATTTGACATGGAGGTACCTGTGACCTATTGTGAAGATGCTTAGCATTGACAAAACGCGTCCATCTAAGGGTGAATAGGAAGACAAACGCATAGAGTTTAGAGAGGAAGTCAACAAAATGTCACCATTTTTGGTACAAAAACGAGACGTTTGCGCATGGCAAATGTCACGATACAACAATGAAATTTGACCATGAGGTACCTGTGACTATTGTGAAGATGCTTAGCATGACAAACGCGTCATCTAAGGGTGAATAGGAAGACAAACGCATAGAGTTTAGAGGAGAATTCAGGGAAAATGTCCACATTTTTCGGTACAAACGAGACGTTTGGCGCATTTGCAAATGTCACGATACAACAATGAAATTTGACATGGAAGTACCTGGTGACTATTGTGAAGATGCTTAGCATGGACAAACGCGTCATCTATGGGTGAATAGGAAGACAAACGCATAGAGTTTCGAGTGAGAAGTCACAAAATGTGCATCATTTTTTGGTACAAACGAGACGTTTGCGCAAGGCAAAAGTCACGATACAACAATGAAATTAGACATGGAGGAACCAGTGACTATTGTGAATGATCTTAGGCATTGACAAACGCGTCATACTGAGGATGCATAGGAAGACAAAACGCATAGAGTTTAGAGGAGAATTCAAAAATGTCACACTTTTTCGGTACAAACGAGGGGAGTTTGCGCATTGCAAATGTCATGATACAACAATGAAATTTGACATGGAAGTACCTGTGACTATTGTGAAGATGCTTAGCATAGACAAACTCGTCATCTAAGGGTGCATAGGAAGACAAACGCATAGAGTTTAGAGGAGAATTCAGAAAATGTCACATTTTCGGTACAAACGAGACGTTTGCGCATTGCAAATGTCATGATACAACAATGAAATTTGACATGGAGGTACCTGTGACTATTGTGAAGATGCTTAGCATTGACAAACGCGTCATCTGAGGATGCATAGGAAGACAAACGCATAGAGTTTTAGAGAGGAGAATTCAGAAAAATTGTCACATGTTTTGGTACGAACGAGACGTTTTGCGCATGGCAAACACCTTGAGGGAGCAATGAATGTTGAAGTTGAGGCATCTGATAGTATAGGGTATACGTTTGACATGGACAAACACTTCTCTTAGTCGGCTCACCAGGTTTGGGGTCGAATTTTTCGAATATGTCTGGTTTATGGTAGAGATCAACCAATTTTATCGTGCTTAACATTGCAATGAGTGTGCTGGATTGCCCACCGCGTTCTCTACTACAGGTATCTTATCTGGCAATATGATTGGATTGTGAGTCCATAATGTCAGACATAAAGGAATAATGACACATGATTTCGCTGAAGTGGGGATAGTTGGGAAGTTCAAGATATTTCGAAAAAAAATAAAAATTTTATTTTGAGTGATTTGATTTGCTGAAAATGGACTAATCATGGAACATTTCTCTAAACATTTGCAAATGCGTTTTCAAAGTCGAATACGTCTTAGCCAGCCGGATTCGGATATTTTGCCAGAAATCAGCTGAGATTTTCATATAGCATTTTGTTTCAAACAAGCTGTCACTAAAACATCAAACATCAAATGAAACTAGACTTTTTGTTTTGTTTTAGTTTGTGGATGCCAGAATGGACAGATCTTTGTTGATGGTGATTTCAGTCACTGAGATGTGCGCTCATCAATTTCAAAGAAGCTGATTTTTTTGAAAATTATTCCTGTGTTTATATACTATCGAATTGATACCTCTGCAGTTCTAGTATGAAACTGAAATACCAGTAATTGGAAATCAAGATGAATGCAAATTTACTAGGCTATTGCTACTACTGAATTAATCTAATTCATGTAATTTAACATCGAGCCACTTCAAGTTTATATTGCACGTCCTCAGAGAAAAGTTAGGATCATAGACATCGAACATTAATCATTAAGGTCTAGACTGGACAGCTGGTCAAGGTCACGGCAATTAAAGCCTCACTATGTCGACCACTTTTCTTGTTTTATTACATGAAATGTTTTGAAATTTCCATATGTTTCCACAAAAGGACGTGTAGTGTCCGTTTTACATTGGTGAATATCAGAGTAAGCGAAGAAAGACGAAATAGTTTGCAGTCTACTTATTATAATTTGCATTAGATTAAAATTTTCTTGTCGATCTGGCTTGAGAGATTCCATGTCTTTAAATCTGCTAATTCTCATACGATGATGAAAAATCAATCACAGCAGCGCCATATTACAATATAATAAATGTTTTGCTAATCTACAATTTATTAAGTGAAGTAGTCCTGATGAGAACTGATGTAGCTCTCCTAATCAGCAAATGCATCAAATTGCAGTGGATAGTTGTAAGCCCATTGGATTAATCAGTTCTAAAAAGAACTCAATGGATCTTTCTGGTGGCAACGAATTGAAATTGATCAGCTTTGGCACAGTATTAACTGGAAAAACAGTTAAACATCTTACTTAAGCACCTGTGAACACCACTCCATTTATAAAACCTAGTCTATTTATTTTAGCATACTAGTGACCCACCATGGATTACAAAATACTGCCGCATGTACACTCTCTAAAACAGGGGAACGGCTGTAACCCGACTGCAGATGCTGGTATTGGAAATCGGGAAAAAAAGGACAATGATCACCATGTGTTGGAGGAAATTAGGAAATGGGAATATTATAAAAACAACATGAGACCAATAGATAAAAATTGGAAAAGTTTAGGAGTAGAACATATGAAATTCAATACATACTAACTACATCGATTACAAGATGGACTGATGCTACACGCGGGTAGGTTTAATGTTAGTAAGTGGACAAGTGGAAAGTTGGATAATGGAGGTAAAGCAATATAACTCTCTAGTAAAACACTACTACTCCGAGAAAAAAATCGAACTATACACACTCTAAACCTTAATGTATGAAAGAGTACTTTGTCCTATAGGCAAATATAGTTACACTTGGGTAACTTGGTATACTTCAATAAAATATCAAAAAATAGAAATAAGAAAAGCAAAGTTTCTTACTGAATAGGAACTGGCCTTCAAATAATGCACATGTATTAAGTGTAACAAACGAATTAAAACGTCTAGATGTTGCCACTGTCAGGGTTGAAGATAACGACCGGATCGACATGAAGATGTCTGGCATAATGCCAGTTGAGAAAAAGATTCTCGTTCATGGGCGAAGTAGAGAATTGGAAGAGTTTGACAGCTGCTTCTTCACGGTCGACGCTTGAGTGGTGGGAAACTTCCTCGCAAGGGCAATCATGTAGCTCGAAAGTCTTTTCGGCAGCGAACATACCATGTTTATGGAATCGGTTTTGAAAACGATTCAAACGAGATTCGAGATGGAGCAAGCAATTGGGAATAAAGACACTCGATGCATATATCGAACAACACTTCGGATGAGAGGAATGGTAGATAGCTGCGAGGGAAGAAGGTTGTTACCAGAGCTTCAAATTCTCTAGGGTACGAGACGTAGTCATAGGGGTATGAGATCTCGGCGCCACCCCCCCTTCGCTCAGCACCGGATCCACACGCTAGGTGATACGAAATGATAACTATAATGTCACATTATTAAGAAATACAGGAAAATACAAAAAATAGGGAAGCACCTTAAATTTATAAAAATACAGATGGGAAAAATACAATTACAAGATACAATTGCAAAAATGAATATGGACAAAAATGCAATAAAACTTTATAATTAAAAAATGGAAGATGAAAATGAAAACCCAAAAGTACCATCATCCCCCTTTATATCCCTTCATTATCAATATGAAAATGGGATAAAACAAACCACAAAAAAAGATCAGGTACATAGAAAGATGAAAGAATTCTCAATTATTATTAAGAGTAGAGCATTAATGATAAATAAAGAAAAAGATGACGATATTGAAGAATGTAACACATAGGTATTGGATGTATTGTTGCATCTTTCTTTAGGCTCTCTGACTATTGTCATTTCTTCTGGCGTTTCATTACAATTCCTGTTGTTGCTACAGCCTTGCACTCAGATGATTACCAACTGTGGCCGGGAACAGCTTCTCTCGTATCATGAAACACATATTTCAGAACAAAAAGCTGTGACCCGGAGATGAGCATTTTGGGAGACGCTCACTGTAGGGAACAGCCGCTTGCAACATGTCATGAAACAATGCATCAGACAAAAGAGTAGCTAATCCGCACTTGAACGCTTGGAAAGACGTGAAATAAAAATAGTTTTTCGTATGTAAGTAGTAAGACTTCTTTCAATGTCCTCCCGTCAGCAAAATTTGGGGGTGGGGGGAGGGGTATGGAGGAGGGTGTGGGGGGGGGGGGGGGGGGGGGGGGGGGGGGGGGGGGGGGGGGGGGGGGGGGGGGGGGGGGGGGGGGGGGATGGGGGAGGGTGGCGGGTCGTGGAGCGGGAAGGGGGGGTGGGGGGGGGGGGGGGGGGGCGGGAAGGGTTATTTGCCTCGGGTCGATGGGGGGGGGGGGGGGGGGGGGGGGGGGGGGGGGGTTCGGCCAGGACGAGGTGGGCATTGGAGTGGGGGTAGGGGGGGGTTTAGAGGAGGGGGGGGGGGGTATGGGGGAAAGGTGGGGGGGAGTATAAGGGAGGGGGAAAATTAGGTTATTTGTGGTAGGGGTGAGTGGGGGTTGGTTTGATTATGGTTGTTTGGGGGTATTGTTGGTGTGGTTTTGGTGTGTTAGGGGGATTTGGGGGGGTTAGATGATTGGTGGGGGGTATTGATGAGGTTGGGTAGGATTGTGGGAGGGGTAGGTTTTTGTGTGGGGTAGGGGTTTTATGAGGGGATGAGAGGAGGGGGGTAGTTTATGTGTGGTAGAGAGTTTTTTGGTGTAGTGTATGAGTAGTAGTGGTTTGGATATTGGGGTGGGGGGGTAGTGAGGATTAAGTAATATTGTTAGTGGGGTAATGGGGGGTAAGTAGGGTTGTTTAAAAATTTTGTTTATGTTCACCGGCGCTCATATGTGACATTATTGAGTTCAAATGGGTTCAAACTTTCAAAGAACTATCCAAATATTACCCAATATTCTTCTCTATCAATTCAATTTCGAGATGAAAAATTTTTCTGGTTCTCAAAGATTTTTATTGATCATGAAAAAGAAGAAGAAAAGCGAAGATTAGCAGAATCCATATTTGATTCGCCCAATGAGAAACAAACTGTGCAACAAACTGAACGACATACTGGTTTCACACATGAATTATAAGACTTGCAAACGTGAAATTCTACTTCATAAGTAATAACTAGTATAATTTACCGCTACTTACTTGCGTGAAGACTAAAAAGTGACAACGGCGTTGACAGCTAAAATTTTTATTTCATGTAAACGTGGGATTCTACTTCATAAGTAATAAGTAGTATCATTTGTTGCTACTTATTTGCGTGAAGACTGAAAGGTGACAACGGCGTTGACATGTAAAATTTGTATTTCATTAAAAATGAATGGTGAAAACCCGACACCAACATGCCATTTCTCTCCTTTTGTGAGACTGAGTCCTGACTGAGTTGTCATTTCATAAGTAATAGGTTGTATCATTTGTTGCTACTTATTTGCGTGAAGAGTGAAAAGTGACAACGGCGTTCACAGTTTGCATTTTTATTTCATCTAAAATGAATGGTGAAAACCCGACAGGTACACAATGTCACATAAGTGGACTATCTCCCAGAGTCTTTGGTTTGACCGAGTTCTTAAAATTATATGGAAAGCAAAGAACTACGAATTTTGACCTAAAGAAAATCGCTAATCAATTAGGAATAAAAAACTTTCACGTCCTAATGAGAGATGAATTACGTTTGCTAAAAGATAAGCCAACTGTAAATTTTGTAACAAATCTTCACACATCAGATCAAAAAGGGGTACATTGGTCAGGAGGGCAAAAGAATACTAGTGTAGAAAACTACTGGTTTGATTGCCCGGAGACTGAGAACTGTTGTTTCGACTCATGCGGACTTCCCCCTACAAATGAAGTAAAAGAAATACTGGGAAATGAAATTTATAATACGTTTCAAATTCAAAAACCAGGAACTACTTATTGCGGACAATTATGTCTTTATGTTTTATTCTAATTACAGGAAGGAGTACCATTTCTTGATATTATGTTAGAATTGAATAAGGGAATTTCATTCCCGAAACGTTAGTTCCAATGATAATTAAAATAAAGTTCAATCTTTTGTAATTCATTTTCATAAAATCTACCTTTTATCTCTTCATTATCTAAATCTTTTATTTCAAAGTAATCGGATAAGTTTGATTTATTTTATAAACTTCAAATATTTCTTTAGTCCAATAACCAAAAAAACCTTTCTCGAATTTATTTTTATATTTGAATATTCTCACTCTGTCTCCAATTTTAAATTTCGGCTTACGTTTCTGTAAATTTGTATCACTTGCATTTTCATAATTATTTTGAAATATCTTTTTTCTTATGAAATCGGGATCGTCAGAAGCATTCTTTGGAGTTTCTTCAATACCTGAATGAATCTTATTGTTATAATCCTCAACAATTCCTGGTAATATCTTCAACCATTTCTGATTACCTTGTTCTGTAAATTTCTTAAATAATTTACTTTTTAACGCTCTATTAACCCTTCTACTGCGCACATAGAGACAAAATGTCTCGGGTTTTCATATTTTGTTCATAACTTTTTAAAAACTTTCTCAAATTATTTCATTTTTGGTGACTTTTCCTTTCTAAATGTTGGTCACAAGCTGACAAAAGAAAAATTCGCTAAGGCAACTCTGATTCGCTGTGCGCAGACGGCTTGAACAAAGACATGACAGTCAATCACATCACACTGCAGGAATGTAACTCACAGCAGGCGACAATTTGAGAAAGCGCACAAGCCTTGTGTCTTGCTCCGTGTCATTTCTTAGTTGCTAGCGCGAGCATTGTAGTTGCAATGGCTCTCATCATCAAGACCCCGAAGACAAGCTGCACCCACAGTATTTCAACTGGTAGAACATCTGATTCAAGAAGAGAGAGAAGAAGAAATGGATGAGAGTAGCGATGAAGAAGATCAGGTAAAACACGCCACAGAGGAATCCAGTAATGAAGAAGACAGTGAGAGCGACGACGATGGAGACGATGCCGAGGAGGCTTATCACGACAAGGCGTCTTCGAGGAAGGAATGGTTTCTTATGGAATCGCGATCCTCCAAGTCAACGTGGACGCTTTCGTCGAGAAAACGTGCCTTTCGCACAGCGGGTGGTCCGACGTCAATTACGCGAGTCCGACCTCCATTAGAAGAAACTTTCCAGCTTTCGTTCAAGATGAATTTGCTCAACAAGGTGATAGAATTACACGAATAGACATGCTAATCAGTTTTATTGAAGATTCTGATGAGGACAGTTGGTATGCAAGAAGATGGAGGGACTTAGACATCGAAGAATTCAAGCTCTTCATTGGTTGTCTAATTTATATTGGAATCCACAAATCTGAAACGAAAGCTATGAAGAGCTCTGGTCAGAAGACGATGGTCGTCCAAAACTACGCGCCACAATGTCTCTCAACAGGTTCAAAGTTATTTTTGAAGTTTTTGCCGTTTTGACGACAAAAATACTCCGGAGATCGACGCAACGGACAAACTAAGTGCATTTTCGTGAAATATGGGAAATGTTCCTCAGCAGATGCAGAATGTGTTATTCTCTTGGTCCAAAAAAAACGAATGGGGACCATTGATGAAATGCTTTGTCGGATTTTTCGCGGCCGTTGCCCCTTCCGCGTTTATATGCCATTCAAAGCCAAACCGGTACGGCATAAAGATTTGGGTTTCTGGGCGGATTCGGACAACCTACTTTTACAATGCCCGAAATTTATCATCGGAAAAGAAGGAAATCTGCCAGAAGTTGGCCAAGCTAGCCGAGTTTGTAATGGACTTATGCCGAAACCACCCACCCTTGCAAATTGGCTCATAATCCCTAAATCTATCAGTCCAGGGGCGAAATATACACGACCGACAATTTTTTTTAACGAGTGTACCTCTTGACGAACAATTTATTGGAAAAGAGACTCACCTTGATGGGAACATTTGCGCCCAGTAACAAGCCGGAGATTCCACCAAGTTTCCAAGGAACCTTTCAGCCGAGAAGTTTCATTATCCTCGCCATTTGGCTTCACTGAAATAGCTTACACTGTGGGCTCTTACGTGCCAAAGAAGAGGAAAGCATTTATTACGTTCCTCACTTCACCGGAACGACGCTAGTCATTTTCCGATGGAGAGGGAGCGAAACCAAATTGATCTGGGATTACATTCAAAGAAAGTGCTGTGGATACCATAGATATGACGTACACCAAACACTCTACAGCTGCAATCGTCAACACGCAAATACCCGACAAAACTTTTCACGAACATGTGTTGAATTGTGGCACGTTGAACAGTTTTGTGGATGGATGACGAACAATCCCGATTGTAACGGATAAAAGTCTTGCTAAACGGCGACTTTTTCTTCAAAGATCGGACAGAAGCCCCTCATGAAGCCTCACATCTGGCGACGTTCCGTGAGGGTGAAACTTCACTCTTCCGTGAGAATTGCGGATGTACTTATGTGGCGTGAAATTCTCCCCAGAAATGACGAGGTACCTGCCGCGCCGTGTAGATCGAACTGACGAGGACGATGCCATATGTGCGAGAAACGAAAATCAAGTTCGCGGATTTTGTGTGATGTTCACAAATTGTGTTGCAATGACCATCGAAACAAAGGATCTCTTTTGTGGTTCACACGACTTACCGGAGTAATCCTTTATCATTCATGCCGCTTCGGTTAATGTGTCGTTTATATTTACACTTATTCTATCAAGATGGCCTTTCTATGTACTGATCATTTTTTCCAATAAATCATCCCGAGACATTTGTCTCTATGTGCGCAGAATGTGTGAATTTTTTTAGCAGCCGCAGTAGAAGG